>OY757316.1:81651029-82284029 GCA_963583905.1 Stenurella melanura | reverse complement strand
ATACAGTAATACAGCAATAGAGCAATAGAGCTTCATAAATTACCTTTTTTGAGGTATTTATTAGCTTAATAAGCAAATTATCTGAACTCAGCCTACCACGATCGTTTGAAGAATCACGATATTTCGTTGGAGACAACGAAAAAAGTTAGTTGAATAAGTTGCATATTATCAACTATTTTCAACGCAAAATTCGTATTTCTAATTCATCGATCTGGATGCACTTTTCAATGCATTTTCGATTATTTACGACAGTGTTAAAAAAATTATAAACATTAATCATATACAGGGTGTAATTAGTTTCATTAAAAAAACTGGTAATAGGGGCCTTCTAGACAAATAAAAAACCTATATGACTTCTTTCTATAGGGGTACTTTGAAAAAAACTGACCTGGGTTTACATTTTTAATGTTAAGGTAGGAAACCTTTGAGAACCACTGTTTTTCAGGGTCAATGGATGTATAGTTCCGAATATTAGAAATAATAAAAAACTGTACCCGACTTGTGTTCCCGCCGGTAGAAGTGCGGCACTTTGATGGGATTACTTGTACCGAACTTTTTATACTACTAATTATGAAAATGTAAATAATTCCTTCTCTTTCGGCACAACGCAGGCATGGCATGGCCGCAGGGGTTTAAATGGGATTTGTTTATATGTGTTTTTACTTTCCTCGCATGCCGAAGGGAAGTATTGTATTAGCGAAAAAATCACCCTCCGAGATTTTTTCGGGTTTTGAAGTTTCAGATCACGTAGATTACGAAAATATAGGTTTTCAATTCCGTCTGTCTGTCTGTCTGTCTGTCTGTCTGTCTGTCTGTCTGTTGGTGCATTAACTAAAAAAAACTACTTGACGGAGAGCAGACAAATTTGAAAGGTAGTTGAGGTTAATGTCAGCGAAGAAATGGTTAAAGTTGCACTGGTAAATATACAGGATGGACCGTCTAAAGAGAATAAATAATGAAAACTTTTTTTTTTGCTCAAATTTAAAATTTCCACGTTTCATGACACGCTAAACCTATTTCAGAAAAAAAAAATTTTTGAATTTTTGAAAAATTTTTTACCACTAAAATAGATGAAAAAGTATATTTTTTTGTTCAAATTTAAAATGTCCATGTTTCATGGCAGTCTAAACCTATTTCAAAAAGAAATTATTTTGAATATATTTCTGAAAATTGTTTTACCACTAAAATAGATAGAACATTTTTTTTTCTTTGTTCAAATTTTAAATTTCCACCTTTCATTGCGTTCTATATTTAAAAAAAAATTAGACAATTATTTAACCATTTTTGAAAAAATTCTACCATTAAAATAGATGGATTTTTTTTTCCTTTACTCAAAATTAAAATTTCCACGTTTCCATGGCATTCTAAACCTATTCAAAGAAATTAAAACATTTTTTTGAAATATTTAAAAAATTTTCTATCACTACTTACTATGGAATAGATGAAAAAATTTTTTTGCTTAAATTTAAAGTTTCCACGTTTCATGATATTCCAAACCTATTTCGGAAAAAAAATTGTAACCTTTTTTTTTACCATTTTGGAAAAAAAATTCACCTACCACTAGAATAGATCGAATTTTTTTTCTCAAATTTAAAATTTTCACGTTTCATGACATTCTAAACCTATTTCAGAAGAAAAAAAAATTTAAAATTTTTTTTTCCAAAAATTAAAAAAAAAATAAAATTTTTTAACCACCACTATACTTCCACTCCACTACGTGAATGTGGAATTGAAAATGTGACAGATGGCAATAATATTTGGATATGGTGCCTATTACACTTTTATTGAAAAATAGACATTTGTAAAGGTATTTGCGCAAGCCTTCCATATTTTTCATCTGTTATGTACTATTGAACTTTTGCTGTTGGATGAGCACTCTGTATATTTTTTTGACCAAAACTTATCAGGACTTCTTTGTAATAATAGTGATAGCTATATTCCGATTATTATTTTTAATTTCATTTCGTAATTTTTTAGAGTGACCGCCATGCACAAATAAAGAGGGAAGTTCTGTGTAAATTACTTTACAGATTTTTTAAATTTGGAACAAAGTTATTGTAGCTTTTATTGTCGTTTATAAAAATTTATAAAATTTAAAAGTGGTTTATTAAACGTTTGTAACATTGTATTAAAAGCTTAAAAAATTAGTAATTATTTTATGAAATTGGAAAACGAATAGTTAGACGTCCGAGATACGATAACAGAAAAAGCTGTGTATTTTAACTTAGGAGAAAATCTGATTTTTTTAGCGAATTGAGCGCAAAATTTTTCCCAATCAGGTATCGAAAACTAAAAACCGAGTCTTTGGTCTCCATGAAAATCAATGTAAACAATAATAAAGAGATCAAAACAAGACAGCGAATGCTAATAATAATAATAATCATACCTTTAATGCCCAATAGGTAACACCCAATAACTGAACAATTCTTTTGAATCTTTCACAAAAATTGTTCGATTCCCACGTATAGACATTTCGGCACGTCGCGCCGAACTAAAGACATGCGCACTCCGTTCAACACATTTGGTAAATTTGGATTGCTTTTTATGGTTTCTATGCACATTAAAATACGTTGTTGCAATTGTTCTAAAGTGTCAATTGGATCACGGTAAACCAGAGATTTAAAAGCCCCCAAAAATAAAAGTCCTTCGGATTTAAGTCGGGCAATCTAGCAGGCCATGGTACTGGTCCGCCACGTTCAATCCATCGTCGAGGAAACTTTTTGTTCAAATAATTTCGAACAGCCAGACTAAAATGGACTGGCGCGCCATCGTGCAAATACCAGATTCTTCTGCGCGTAGCCAAGGGTACATCTTCCAGCAAATTTGGCGGTGTTTGTTGCAAAAAATTTGAGTATACATCACCATTTAATCTAGCGGGTAATTGTATAGGTCCAATTATTTCATTACCGCAAATTCCTACCCACAAATTAGCGCTGAACTGTCGTTGAAAATGCGCACTTCTTATTACACGTGGATTTTCATCTGCCCAATAATGCATATTTTTTAAATTAAACACTCCTTTTCTGTTAAAATACGGTTCATCGGAGAAACACAGAACGTTTAAAAAAATCCTCATTTGCCGCGTGTTTTCTTAAAATCCGCCTACAAAATTGCATTCGCTCTGCAAAATCTTGAGGTTCTAGTGCTTGGACACGTTGATAGTGATAGGGATGTAAGTTCATATTTCTCAATGTCTTCCATACCACAAAATGGTATACTCCCACACGGTTCGCGATATCGCGGGTGCCTAAAGTTGGATCCTCTTCTACAAGTTCCAAAATTTGAACCTCTGCGTCAATTATCCTTTCTTCGCGTTGTGGACCTCGTTTTCCTCCATGCCCATCGAGACGACCTGTTTCTCGAAGACGCTGGTCAATACTAACAAATGTACGAGCACAAGGATGACACATAATATCCAAAATCTGCGTTTTAAAACACCACACTAAACTGTGAATTAACGTTATCAATAAAGAAAACAAAAAGAAAACTTGGTCCAAAATCCAAAAAATTACACAAAAAACACGAACGAGAAGTAGTGTCTTACGTAACCAACCTAACGACTTGAACGATAAGTCAATAAAATAAATCTTAACATAAGTGGCACAAAATTCAAAAAAAACAAAAGCAACAGACGAAATCAAGAAACGGCTAGGTCGTGCCGTGTGTACGTTATTTACCAAGTAAGGACACAAACTGAAATTATTACTTGAGAATATTACAAAGGAGATAATAGCACGCCTAGTAAGATAATTTGGCCGCGAAGAAGCAAAAAACATGGCGGTGTCCTCTGTCGGTCGCTTTTAACGGCTTTGTCGGCATGATTTTCGAAGATCTCTTAGGCACACCATATTTATTTGTACGAATGTCAGAGTATGCCAGCAGTTCTCAAACTATGTTATTAATTATTTTGGAAATGTTTGTTTATTTTTTTTCTCCAAAACTATGAGCTTTAGACCCCATGTTATGTAAGGTTTTTTTGTTTGTCTTGTCTTGTCTATGACCAGTTTTTTTAATGACATGAAACTAATTACACCCTGTATAATATTTATAGTCTTCCTAATGGAATACTACTAAACAATTAATTCAACTCTATATATTATTTATATTCACATTTTTTTTATATGCGTCAAGACTATCACAGACAAGAGTAACGTACGTTCACTGTAAACGTAATATACTATATGTGCACTCTTAATCTTAATCTCTTAATTCCGTCAAAGTATAAGAACTTTGGCTTAAAGGGCTTTATTTTGCGACTAAAATATCTTGCTCGGTCTTTTGGAAGATGCAGTCTTAATAACAAATTCCTTTAATCACAATCATACAGAAATAATCAAATTGTCTTACATGTCAAAAGTTGGAAAGTATGACAATTCAACTTCAATCGACAATTTAACCGAAAAGTGACATTTCAGGTTGGAAAGTGACGTTTCAGGTTGGAAAGTTGCCATTTTATTTCAAATTTTCGGGTTGGAAGGTAGGCATATGCCAACCTATATTTTATTGATTTTCTTTCAGTTGTAGGAAATATAAATTATAAGCAGAGCCCGGCTCAGAGGTAGTTATGACGTAAAAGCCAGAGTCGGCTTTGCGCAATATGAACTATATAAACATTTTCATGCGCAATAATACAATATTTTACCTTATGATTATATCTAGTGAATTCCGTAATATTTAAAGATAAATGACCCCGAAACGGTTATAAATCATACCTACTTTGATGCTCTTATTGTTGGATGCACAAACACAAATGCCTAGTAACTATACCTTATTAGAATAATAAAAATATATTACTTGCACTTGTTCTAAATCGTCCGAAATAAAACTCCGGTGCCTGTCACTGAATATCCCACTTGTGTTGTGAAAAAGGATCGTTCAACCGTTCAACGTCTACCGACGTAATAGGCGCATATTTAAAATAAGTATAGTTTCTTATAGATGGCAGATTTATGTCCTGCATTGAACAGTCCACTTCTTTGCCACACACAAAAATGTTGAAAAACCGGGGTTGTTTTTTAACACTGTTATGTATCCAATTTGTATTTCACTCAGCAATATCCCCTGAGACTCTAAAAATATATTGACGTAGATCAAATACCTGTAATGTTTATTGCATCAATTACTGTATACTGATCTGTTTTCGGCTTACGTTGAACGTTGCGTATGACTAGAGGGATCCGTGAGAAATATCCATGTAAATATGCTAAATTTTAGTTTTTATGACATTCAGATGAAACTTGTTTCAAAATGTTCGAATTTCATGTCCACGAATGTGTTTTTTCACAGCTGGCACACAAAGTTCTACACCGCTAAACCGCAGTTCCAGAAAATCTTTAATCTACGAAAGTACTATTTCATTTAATGGAAAGCCACTCGACGCCATAACAAATCACGACACATTTACTTCTATCAAATGTACTGGCAAGTCTTAGTCTGTAGTGTTGACTCCATAATGCGTATGTGCATATGAAACAATCTCACATGTCATTGGTCATTGTGTAATAAATTAATAATAATTGTTGGACCTTTTTTATTTTAAATGTTTTCTGTATGTTTGAAGTCTTCTGCAAAATATAAAACGCAATCTGCTGTTTATTTTACTATTATTATTGTTTACCGTATCCTATTTGCTCTCGTAAAAAAGCAGAAAGAGAGTGACAAGCGTGGCGGTGACTTTGTGGTGTCGAAAATTCTCCCTATATCTTTTTAACTTATAGTGCCTTATATTATGTGCACAGATAAAAATTATGTTTTAAATTGAATTGTTTAATATAGTTGGGAAGAAACATATGGGAGATGTTTACATTTCCTTAACTGATATAAAAAGTTAAAGTGGTGTATGCCGTTTAAAGTGCCGAGTTTTTTGTTTTCGATTAGACAATCAGACCGACGCGCGACGCTGCAGGTATATATAATGTGCGGCCGAAGTCGGGTGTTTTTTATCCACCAGTTTCAGTAAACATCTCTTACATCTACTTGCTCAACTATACCAAATAAATAATTTCTCCAAACCAATAATAAATTATTTATTTATTATTTTATGAGTTTTATGAAATACTTGTTATTTCTCACCGCAAAGGTAGGTATTTGTTTCCTATAAATAATGTATTTATTTGCTTATGTGAATCATACAAAACATTATATTTATCTGTGTGTGGAGACCGTCTCTGGCATAACTACTTTTGCGCCGGGCTCTGATTATAAGACAGAACATGTTTATTTATTTACACAAACTTGGACACAAGCAGAGCAATTAATTCTAAAAATATTAGCTGAAAAAATAAACTGAATAAATATTTATACATTAAAAACGACGCGACGTCACTTTGACATTTGTCCTTTGACATAATAGGATATTGTGTCATAAGAGCAGAATATGAGCATTAATAGCCCACGGATATTAGCTGACAGCTAAGGGCTGCTAATGCGTTTTTCGCCTAGCATATGTGAAAATGAATCATGTTAACCCTAAAAATATGACCGAAAGTAATGATTATCGCCCCTTAGGCCGCTAAACTCATATCAAAACGATTTAGCAGTTTCTGACAATCTAGGCACCATTGATTGTTATTTGCATAATTTGACGTTTCACATAATGTTTCATTAAATGTCAATTTAAATCAAAACTTGGAATCAGAACAGACAACAAAGATGTAATAGTATATTACATACCGAGGTGGAAAGTGTTTCATTGTTGTCGAGAGATGAGATATAGTTGACTGAGGCGCGAAGCGCCGATGTCAACTAATTCTCGAGACAGCAATGAAACTTTTCACCAAGGTTTGTATACTATTTTATTCACAATCATCTTCCTTAATGAAGAAAAAGCCAAATAAACCGTTTAAAATTCTTACGTCAAAGGACAAATGTCAAAGTGACGTCGCGTAGTTTTTAATATTCAGGTTGGAAGGTGGCCACTTTCCAACCCGACATATCACTTTCCAACCCGACATATCACTTTCCAACCCGAAATGTCATATTTCAGTTCAATTGTCGAATCAAATTAGAAATGTCATACTTTCTAACTTTTGACATGTAAGACAATTTGATTAATACTGTATGATTGTGAATAAAATAACAATGAGTTGTGATTTTTGTTATATTTTTCCCTGTTAGTATTTAAAACAAAATTTTTGTTATATTTTTCCAGTTATTCAAACCTTTTTGAACAGTTTCATTGCTGTCTCGAGAATTAGTTAACTCTCGACAAAAATGAAACTTTCCACCTCGGTATGTAATATACTATTAACTGGTTCTCCGATTTTCACGATTTTCGACCAAAATATTTTCGTCTTGAAGATTCTGTAGTGAGTTTCCTGGAATTTCGTTTACTACACAACTAGTAACTAGTAATAGTAGCAACTAGTAATCATATGTTTCGTTGGCTACCGTTGCATATCAAGCAGGGTGCCAAAGCCGATGGGTGTGTTAAATTCTTGGGCAACCTCTACTAGTTCGAACATTGTCTCCAAACAGTTTTATTACCTCAATTTTTTCTCGTAATATTAAACGCTTACCAGGAATTTTTCATTTTACTCCTAAAATGCGAACTGTTGAACACTGTCTTCAAGTGACAGTTCATTAATTGATCATTTATTTAGAATGAAATTGTTTTCTGTTTCCATGAATAATGACCAAAAATGTAGTAAATTAGCATAAAATAACTAAAAAACGAAAGTGAGGTAACCGCGATAGACAGTGTGAGGCTGCTAGACAAATGCTATACAGCATAGGAATTCCAACTAGAACTATTATATGAATTCGAAAGCGTCTGGCAAGACGTTGTGAATAAGAAGAAGACTTGTTTGTTAGCGAAGTCAAATTTGGGCACAATGTATACATAAATACGGAAATATTTGAATTTCACGTCATGCGAAAATAGCGCGAAAAGATTTCATTTACCTAATGTCTACATCCTTCCAATCGTTAAATGAAAAAGTCTGCAATAAAAAGAAAGTGAAAACACAAATTTTATTTTAGTCAATATTAATATGGAAAAATAAAAATATTCTTAGGCGTTTTTATCAAAATTATATATGAACGTTTGATACTGCAAAAGCCGCATTAATACATCTGCAAAATAGCTGAAAAGGCATCAGAGCGCTGATTGAGTATAAATATCACGTCCGGTGCAAAAAGTCATTTCCTGCTGAGGGTGCGCGTTTATTTTCGATGATAGAAGCACACGGTTAGATATAGCATAACAGTTGCCTCTTATTTCAGTCATATTACAGGGTGGCTCACTTCATTCTTGGATATCGTCTAGGTTTATTATCATATTTATAACACAGTATGAAGATAAGAAATTGAGGAAACAATATAGCAAAATAATTGTGACTATTCTGGATACAATGCATTTACTATACCGCCTTTTCCGTGTTATTGGATTGTTTGTTTTTGTTCAGTGGTTTTCTTTAGCTCGAAATGTATATATGTATATACCGGGTGTAACAGGATCATGGTATACTCCCTTTTCTCCTTTAGTTTTGAAGATAATTGATTGAAATGTAGGATACACTATATACATAATAAGCGGCACTTTTTGATATACAATTGATTTTTTTTCACTTCCGGTTTCGCCGAAAGTGACACTAACTTTCGATTTTTAATTGGAACACCCTATATATTATTGCATTTTTGAATTCTGCTTAATTTCCTGAATCCAACGATGCCAAATAATGTGTGTGTGTGTGTGTGGACTTTGGGTACAAAGCGAGGACACACATCCGTACCTCACCGGCGCTGTGAGGACATTTTTCCTTGCGAGGACCCACTTTAGGTCCTCGATTCGTTTTGTCCTTATAACGACAATCTACATGAAAAATCCAATAGATGTATACCTATATGTTGAGAAACTAATTTGTCCTCACAACTTCCGTGAGCAACGGATGCTTAGTTCACCGATTTTGTCGCGTTTAACGTAGGGGGCGCTGATCCAGTGTATAACGGTTGGACTTTCCTAACTTTGTGAGACCATCCGAGAAGTGTGTATGCGAAATTTAAATTTCCAGTGCTGCTGCCTCGTGTGTGAGATGGAGCGGAGTTCCTAGCTTATATGAGGACTGTTACGTATTAGTAAATATATTAGTGACATCTACAGTTGCAGATTTCATTAAATACGAAATTAAATGTCGGGCATATTTTCAGAAACATTCTTTAAACTTTTCCACTAGTAGGACAATTTTAATTTCTCTCCCGTCCATATATAATAATAATATTAATATAATAATAATAATAATCATAATAGTTTTCATTATAATCCACAAAAAATTATTACATTACAGTAAAATTAGCACAAATTGATTATAAAGGGCAGAGTTCAGTGAATTTAAAATAAATTCTCTGCTCTTCCATTTATCAAAAAAATTTATATAATCGTTGGTAAAAACAAAAGTGCAGGCGATATTCTCGAGAACCGCTACTCCATGAAAAACAGTTTTAATTAAAAAGTGGCCTCTATTCATGGTCTCTATTTGTTCCCAATATACTTGGTATCGATTTCGGAAGATACAAAATTTTCCCGCTTGCTATATTTATGCCTGCAAATTGTCGAATTGAAGAATGGCTTTATGTCTTTCTGATGAGCTCCAGAATAAGGGCGAAAAACGTTTCAAAGGCTAAGCATTTCCAAGAAACAGAATGATAGATTTCACGAAAATGTAATCCATTAGAATTATTTTTTTTAAGACAAGGTAGATAAATAAATTCATGTTAGGCCTTTGTTCTCATTTCTAACTGAATCTTCATGATCGTAGGGGGTTATGTAGATACTAGTTTAATCTGCATAGCCGTAGGGGACTGTGTGGATGCTAGTGTTAGAATGAGACTTGTCAAATAAGAAATTAAACAAATTCATTTTAGGATTTTAATTTACTAGCATAACCAGAATTCAGGTTATCGAAAGAATGCAAAGATTTCATTAATATTTTCCACAAAGTTTTTCTTTTAGTTATAGATAATTATTTTTCTGCTGTTTGCAAAATCCTATAAAGAATGTGTTTCAATATAGGTTTGGAATGCCATGAAGCGTGGAAATTTTCAATTTGAGCAAAAAAAAAATTTTCTTCTATTCTATAGTAAGTACTTAGTGATGAATATTTTTTCAAGAAAATTTTTCAGAAAAATTTCCAAATTTGTTTTAATACGTTTAGAATGCCATGGAAACGTGGAAATTTTAAATTTGAAGAAAAAAAAATCCACCTATTTTAGCGGTAAAAAATTTTTCAAAAATGTTTTTAAAAAAAAATTTCAAATTTTTTTTTAAAAATATGTTCAGAATGTCATGAAACGTGAAAATTTTAAATTTGAAGAAAGAAAAAAATTTTCTTCGTATATTTTAGTGGTAAAAATTTTTTCAAAAATGTTGGTGAAAAAATTTTTTTTTTTCTGAAATAGGTTTAGCGCGTCATGAAACGTGGAAATTTTAAATTTGAGCAAAAAAAAAATTTTTTCACCATTTATTCCGTTTAGACGGTCCACCCTGTATATTTTTCAGTGAAAATTCTACCAGTTCTTCGCTGACAGTAGGGTTAACTACCTACCAAATTTGACTGCTCTCCGTTAAGTAGTTTTTTAGTTAATGCACCAACAAACAGACAGACAGACAGACAGGCAGGCAGACAGACTGACGGAATTGAAAAACCTATATTTTCGAAATCTACGTGTTCTGAAACGTCAGAATTCGAAAAAATCTCGGAGGGTGATTTTTTCTCGAATACAATAATTCCCTTCGGTATGCGAGGGAAGTAAAAATTCTAATATATTTTTACTTCCCTCGCATACCGAAGGCAAGTATTGTATCGAGAAAAAATCACCCTCCGAGATTTTTTCGGATTCTGACGTTTCAGATCATGGAGATTTGGTAGGTAGTTGACGCTACTGTCAGCGCAGAAATGGTAGAAATTTCACTGGAAAATATACAGGGTGAACCGTCTAAACGGAATAAATAGTGAAAAAAATGTTTTTTCGCTCAAATTTAAAATTTCCACGTTTCATGACGCACTAATCCTATTTTGGGAAAAAAAAAATTGAAAATTTTTTTCACCAACATTTTTGAAAAAATTTTTACTAAGATGAAAAAAATTTGTTTCGCTCAAATTTAAAATTTCTACGTTTCATGACACGCTTAACCCATTTCAGGAAAAAAAAATTGAAAATTTTTTTTCACCAATATTTTTGAAAAAAATTTTACCATGAAAAAAAAATTTCTTTCTTCAAATTTAAAATTTCCACGATTCATGGCATTCTAAACTTATTTCAAAAAAAAATTTTTTCAATTTTTTTTTTTACCAACATTTTTGAAAAATTTTTTACCTCTAAAATAGATGGAACATTTTTTTTCTTTGTTCAAGTTTAAAATTTCCACGTTTCCATGGCATTCTAAACCTATTTGAACAAAAACAAATTTAAATATATTTCTGAAAATTTTTAAAAAATGTTTGAAAAGTTTTAATCTATTTATCACTAATATAGAATGGATGAAAAATTTGTTTTAGCTCAAAATTAAAATTTCCATGTTTCATGACATTCCAAACTTATTTCGGAAAAAATATTGCAACATTTTTTTACCATCTTGGAATATTTTACCATTAGAATAGATGGAAAAATTTCTTTCTGCACAAATTTAAAATTTCCACTTTTCATGACATTCTCAACATATTTCAGAAGAACAAAATTATGAAATTTTTTTTACCAACATTTTTGAAAAATTTTGTAACCACCGCTATACTTCCACTCCACGTGAATGAGGAATTGAAAATGTGACAGATGGCAATAATATTTGGCATATGCACCTATTATACTTTTATTGAAAAATGTACAGGGTGGTCATCCCAAGAAATAATTCAACTGTGGTGGACACTTGTAAAGGTCTTTGCGCAACCCTTCCATATTTGGCGCCTGTCATTTAGTATTGAACTTTTGTTGTTGGATGAGCACTCTGTATATTTTTTTGACTAAAACTTATCAGGTTTTCTTTGTAATAATAGTGATAATTATATTCCGATTATTATTTTGAGTATCATTTCGTAATTATTAACTTTTTAGAGTGACCGCCATCTACAAATAAAGAGGGAAGTTCTGTGTAAACACCTTTACCGATTTTTTTAAATAGGTTTAGAACGCTATGAAACGTGGAAATTTTAAATTTGAACAAAGAAAAAAAATGTCCATTTATTTTAGTTGCAAAGATTTTTCAAAAATGGTAAAAATAAAATATTACTTTTTTTTGAAATAGATTTAGAATGCCATGAAACGTGGAAATTTTAAATTTGGGCAACATTTTTTTTTATTTTAGTGGTAAATTTTTTTTTTAAATCTCGGTGAAAAAAATGTTCAAATTTTTTTTTTCTGAAATGGGTTTAGCGTGTCATGAAACGTGGAAATATTAAATTTGAGCAAAAAAAAATTTTTCATTATTTATTCAATTTAGACGGTCCACCCTGTATATTTTCTACTGAAAATTCTACCATTTCTTCGCTGACAGTAGCGTCAACTACCTACCAAATTTGACTGTTCTCCGTCAAGAAGTTTTTTAGTAAATGCACCTACAGACAGACAAACAGACAGACTGACGGAATTGAAAAACCTAAATTTTCGTAATCTACGTGATCTGAAACGTCAGAATCCGAAAAAATCTCGGAGGGTGATTTTTTCTCGAATACAATACTTTCCTTCGGTATGCGAGGGAAGTAAAAATTGTTCTTAAAATTCATAAATCATCGACTCAATGAATTGGGAATTGTGAATTTATGTTCGTTGTTTGATAAAGAATATAAATACAACTTTGTTGAAGAAAAAAAATTTTGCAACGTAAACTTATTTTTCTATTTTCTGACAACATTAAAAATTAATAATTTGTGTGTGGCAAATTAATAGAACCTTTCATTGGAAATTTGTTGTATAGGGACTGAATAATATCTCCATGAGAGAAAAAAATGAGCTATTAGTGTTAAACAATTACAGACGGTTCCATAAAAATACAAGAATAAGGAAATTAATTAAAAAAACAGTCAAAAATTATAAAACTATCGGGGTGCTTACTAGAAAGTTAAAGTTACTTATTTTACAGGCAAACAGACAGACAAAACTCTTTCATTCAATTCCTATGTCAAGGAACTCGTGAAGAAAAAGATAATTTGCCATCCTAGAGCATCCGCCATAGAATGTCGTTACATATATAGTTTGTCGTATTTTACTCGTTGAAAATTTACGCTATTTCTGAATTTTTGTTTACTTAATTCGTTTATAAATTTTGCAATTCTTGAGGGCACGTTTTATTTATTGTACACTTCAGAGATTCTCATTTCGGATCAAATGAGCCGTCTTCCATATTTTTTTCTTTATCGAATATAAATTGTTTGTTTTAACTCCTTGCTTGATTATAAACCCAATCTAACGTACAAATACAATACCCTTGATTCGCTGACCTATTTCAAAAATATATATTAAATAGTTGACAAAAAATTCCGTATTATAGGAGTCCGAAACCATTCTAATAAAATAAATTTTTAACACAAACAGGCAAAATTGTCTTAAACACCCGAGCATAGCAAAAAGGTATGTAATTCTTGTAAACACACTGGTCGTTACTACACCATTAGAAACCACTCAGCTGTGTTCATCACTAATTTGATTTTATCAGACGGTCTATGCGAGGTCTTCAAAAGGCGGGAAAATCGTGTCCTCAGAGCGTAGGTCCTCGCATGGCACATAAAGTTTGGAGTCCTCATATTGTACTTTAAATCCACACGTGATGTGTATAAATCTTTCAATGAAATTTTTTTAAAGAAACAAATGTGGTAGGCTATAGTCGCAATGAACCTAAAACGAGTTCCACATACGTATGTAACAAAATCACTAGCTATGACTAAGTCCGCATAGCGCACATAAAATTCTGAAGTCCTCGTTTGATACCCTAAGTACGTATAGGTGTGTGTGGGTGTGTGTGTGTGTGTGTTTCAGGTTTGTTGACTACGGTTACAAAGACCATTCGCCAAGTTTCCTAGTATAATAATTATTTTTTTAAATTTTATTTCTTATCACATTATTCCTTGGTTACCAATGTGTACACTTTTTTTTTAACTACATATTTTTCTATTGTATATAACAAGCATATAAGTATTTACGTAAACGAATAAGTACAAACATACAAACATATATCTTTTTTTTTGTGATATTTTTTTCAGTTTTTTTTTAATATGTATTCCTTTTTTTTAATATATGTATTTTTTTTCAAAAAATTTTTTTTTCGTGTATTTTTTTTTATTTCATTTAACAATTTTTTATCTTTTTTTTTTCTTTTTTTTTCAACTTATAATTGGGAACTGACAGTGATACAGGTACGTCTATTGGTCCGTATAGACGATTTTCACACATACTGACTAGACCTCGGATAACATGGATTAACATTGAAGGAAAGACGATAGGAAACTTATTTCTAAATACAAGTTACAAATATTACATATTTATTATATTTTTAATTTTATTTTTTTTATATGGCATACTAAATGGTTATATATAAAAATGTTTCTTGATGCTACCAATTGCATCAAATTAAACGGACATGGTACAAGATTTGATTTATAAATTACATCCAAAAAATGTTTATTATTATCTTCGTTCAATTTACACTCTAAAATCATATGTACCGTATCCCCTACTTCTCCACAATCACATAACGCATTATCTCTCTTAATGATGGTACCAGTGCATGATTGAATCTTAGTCTACATATTTTACTAATTGTATTTTTTGAATAGCAGTTTTTGTACCAGTGCTCTTTTGAAGGCAATAGCTCAATACACTTATAATAAGCCCCTTTTTCGGAATTTTGATATAAGTTGTTCCATTCTCGTAAAAACATTTTTTTTGTTATAGAAGTTAAATTTTCAAATGGGCAAAGGTATTCAGTCACCTCCCCCAAATTTACGGCCTGTTTCGCCATGTTGTCAACTATTTCATTGCCTAAGATACCACAATGAGCCTTGACCCATGCTAAATGTACAATTTTGTTGTGTTTTTGTATTTCAATTATTAAATTTATTATATTAGATATTATATAGTTGCAACTAGAGAAACTTTTTATATTTTTTAATTTATCTAACGAGCTATTGCTATCAGAAAAAATTACAAATTTTTGTTGTTGTAAATTTCTAACCTGTAGTAATGCTTGCCATATAGCAATGAGTTCCGCAGAGTAGTTAGATAAATTATAATTTAGTGCAAACATAAATTGAGTGTTAGTATTCGAGTAAAAGAAAGCACACGCTGTATTTTCTTCATTTTTGGATCCATCAGTAAATATAAAATGATAATCGGGGAAGAGCTCGTTTGTGTCATGTATAAACATTTTGTTTCTAATTTTTTCGGGAAATAATGAGTAATCTCTTAAGAGGTATATTGAAATGTTATTGTATTCAGTGAAATTAATGTTGTATATAGGGTTAATATTATCTTGATATAAGTCCTTGACTGTATTTAATGATTTACTGTAACATTCTGTTAATATTAGAGATTTCTTTTTTGCCCAATACTTGTTTGTTAGATCTTCGATGAAAAGTTGGTGAATTTTTTCTATAACTGGGCTATTTTTTGACTGGAGTTTTAATATGAATCTATTACAGAGTAATTTTCTTCTAATATATAATGGGAATTCGGTACACTCTGATAGTAGGTTATAAATTTTGGTGTACTGTTTAATGCTCCGAGACAGAGTCTTAGGCATTTGTTGGAAATTACGTCTAATTTGTTTAAATGTGTTTTCGCTGCTTGATCGTAGAAAATAGAACCATAATCCAGTACTGACCGAATTAAAGTTTTGTAGAAAATGCCAAATAATGAAATGAGTGACATTTCAACATAATTTTTTTATAATATAATTTTTAGTGTTGGATTTAAGTGTGCCATAACAGTTCCGATTTATTCTAAATGACTCGTGTAATGCTAAAAAAATCGAAATCCCGTTAAAAACACTAAATTACATGATTTATGAGCAAATAAAATTCACCAAAATTGTTTTTGGGGCAAAACTCAATTTTTTCAAATGGAACCATATCGGTACCGTGGTATCATTTATTAGTACTATTAATAAGTAATTTATTCGTATGTCGTATTAAAATGTGCGATAAATACAAACAAAATTAAAGCAAAAAGAAAATAAGAAAATACAATTTTCTTCTAATTAAATGTTAAGAAGCAACTAAGATGGCTTTGAAAACAATGAAATATTTAGCTTGTCAAACGTTTGTTGGTTTAATGGTGTTTTTACTGTGTCTTTAAAAATTGTTTAAAATTCTTGTTAATTGTGTTCAAAATGCCGCAAATTTATACAAGAGATGAAAAAGTGGACATGTTAATTGTTTATGGGGAAAGTAAACAAAATGCAGTTGCAGCTATGGACCTTTATGGCTGAAGATATCCTGATAGACAATGCCCAGCAAAAATTTATTTTAAACGTGTTGAAAACCAACTTCGAAAGAGCCCAACAATGATCCCGAAGAAAACTTTATTATTTACGAAGGAACGGAAATTCATGTTTTGGCTCGAATAGAAGTTCATAAGGCAAGTTGGGTTTGAATTGAACATCAGTCACCAAACAGTAAGCCGAATTTTGCACAAATACCACTATAAATCTTTTAAATACCAATTGTACCAACATTTGTACGAAAGTGATTGCGAACGTAGGATGGAATATTGCAATTGGATTTTGTATAGTAACGTGCAGCCAAACAATGATTTTTTGGAATTGATTTTATTTTTGGACGAGTCAAGGTTTACAAATTTGGTATTATTTAATCGACAAAATACAAAATATTGATCACAAGAAAATCAAACTTTATTACGGGAGGGTAACTTTCAAGTGCGGTTCGGTTTCAATGTTTGGCTGGGAATAATTAGTAGTAAAATCATTGGTCCAATAATATTTGAAGGACCTCTGACTGGTGCCAGATACTTGAGATTCCTGTGAAATGAGATTGAGGACATTTTAGATGAGTTACCTTTAGATTTAGGACAGGGAATGTATTTCCAACAAGATTGCGTTCCTCCCCATAATTCAAGGATAGTAATTGATTACCTTCAACGGAGATTTGGAGCAAACGTAATTTCAACGAATGGTCCTGTGAGGTGGCCTCCAAAGTCCAAGGTTACCTGATTTAACGCCCCTTAACAGGAAAATTCGCGCAATGACACGAACGAGTATACTAAGAATAAGAAACTAAGAACCAGAAATATACGGTTGAACGCATTGAAATGAAATGTTGGTATTTTCTAAAGTAGCCAAATATAGACATTCAGCATTCAGCCCTATGATTTGATGGATTGTTTATGTTGTTAAATATAACGTACATGTTATGTTATAACTTATGACCGATATATTCCATATTTTAAGCTCTCTCAAAACAAGAAAATACTATTTTTTTTATTGTTTGCACGTAAAAATAGACCATACCACAATATTCACAATTAAAAAAATCACGATTTTTTAAAATTTTCTAAATAAAAATCGTGATTATCAAATAATTATTTTAAAAGAATATAATTTATAATTTTATAAGTGCAAATTTCCTTCCATTCAAGAATCCTTCTATATATTTGTTTAATTTAGCGCGTTGAATTTGCTAGTACCTGCATACAACATACCTTTCAGTATTTATAAAAATGAGTTTCCTGCACCAACGTTCCACCCTATGAATAATTGTAACCATATCACGCTCTACTGATCGTGTTAATCGAAAGCGTATTCACACCCCAAGATGACAAAAACCATTAGTCAAAACTAAACGAAACTAATTTGGTCGTTAGTGTATAGTAAGTCGTAATTAAAATTAGGTATACTTAATGCGTGCTAAAATCGCTTTTTTATTGTAAAGCAAACACAATTTATTTAATCGAGTATGACATAAAGTGACATTTCTGTTCACTGGTGCATTACAAAAACTTATACTAAGACTAACTTTTTAATAACATTTAACATGATTGAGACGCTATTAAATCGGTCTATACGATATAATGAAAGAGAATTTTAATTTTCTCATATTTAATGTTTACCACTGATTATGAATTATAACATTAATGGATATTTAAATAAGCTTTAAATAATTGTATTACTATAGAAAAGTGATTTTTCGCATGGCAGCTGCTCGTCCGCCTGTTTATCTGTGTGTATCTGGCAAAATTGTTTTGTTCATAATAACTTCTCTAGAAATCCATAGATATTGATTTTCTTATACTCCTGTTAATGAGCACTCCAGATTTATTGATTTTAGTGCGGACAGGATAGCGATTTTAGGTATTTGCGCAATTTTGCAGGAAATCATGTATGCTTCGTCATGCCGATTTTTTTCTGTAGTACTCAATTTTAAGTGCGATTAACAATTTCTTTTTTTAATTTGTATAATAAATTATTACACGCCAAAGAGCTAGAGCAAAAACTAAAAAAATGCGACTTTTCAGATAACCACGAGTACAAAACTAAGCATTAGTTAGTCCATTTAAGCTAGCGCCAATATTCTTGACTAAAGATGACGGTCTCGGGTGATTAGGGGTCGAGCTTGAGCTCTTTGCCCCAATCATCGCTGTATACCTAGACCGGCCTCCTAAGGGGTGGGCCTGCTTTTTCGCCTATCCCCCCTGCAAATGCGGACGGTATTGGCAATGTTAGCAAACCTCCTCTGGTCCTGGCTGTTGGACCCTGCCAGCTGGGTCGTTTCTTCTGGCGCTCTTCTGTCTTGGTCTTCTTTCTTCGCTGACATGTATAGGCTCCCGGGAGCGTCTTTCGTCTGTCGTGAGAGGGAACGGCCGTTGCCGAGCCCTCTCGGAGTTTGAAAGGGATTTGGGGGTGTTGACTAGTCGGAAGCCCAGGGTGCCAATTGGCATCATGTGCTCCGATTTCGTCGGACGGAAGTGTGAACTGTGTAGTTCAGGACTGTGTTCGGCCAGAGACGCTTTCTTAGCGTCAGAAGCTGGCATGGACTAGGGTAAGGGTACCGAGCTGGTTGTTTGCTTGGTACCCCCGGGATCGCGTAATTGGATGTCTTTGGTCATTGTCTCCTTGCGGTGTGGCTTGTAGATACGGCTGAAACAGATCAAGGGTTAGTTATACTTATCCATTATTCAGGATCTGGAGCTTCAGCCTCTTATGCCTTGGAGCGTCGTTGAGGTCATAGTCAGTCGCCTGTCTGAGCAGCGGATTCCCATGCTCTGCTGCACAGGCGTATAGGTTCTTCGCTCTGTCCCGGATGACTTCAGTTACTGGGGTGTATTCCAGGTATCTGGAGATGTCTGCGTTTCTGACAAACCATGGTGCATCCACGGCGCACCGAAGTGCGACGTTTTCCACGGCTTGTAACCTCTTCAGATGGGTGGCTGCTTGGTATCCCCAGGCAACGGAGGTGTAGGTCAGAATAGATGCAATGAGGGTCCTGATAAGCGTGAACTTGTTCCTCAGGTTGAGTTGGCTCTGTCTACCTATCATAGGGTAAAGTGGAGTCTTCCTTGTCCTAGCTTGCCGTGTTCTGTCTCCACGACAGGCCATTTAAGCTAGATGAATTGTTACTACCTATGCTTTCCTCTGCAATTCTTGTCCATGTCCTCAATATAGTACGTCATTTGGGACAAAGCAGGCCCATAGATACCTAATATTGTAAATTTCGTTTGCATTCTTACATTTTTATTCTTACGTTGTTTATGGTATTTAGCTTCTTGAGTTATAAGGTGTCAGAGAAATTTGGTCATCATCACATTGGCAAACAGAAACATTAGTTCATTTAACTTAGACTAGTATGAGTTACTGTCTGTGTTTTCCTTTGCAAATCGTGTCCTTGTTTAAATACATATTCTCAATATATTGCTCCATTTGGAGCAAAACAAAGCCATAAACAGTACCTACTATAAATTTTGCTTCCATTCTCGACATTTCTTTTCTTAGGTTAATTGAGGTATTTAGCTTCTTGAGCTATAAGGCGTCTGAGGAAAACTTGGTAATCATCACATTGGCAAACGGAAACGTTAGTTTATTTAACTTAGTCTACTATGAGTTACTGTCTGTTTTCCTTTGCAAATCGTGTCCTTGTTTAAATACATTTTCTCAATATATTGCGCCATTTGGAGCAAAACAAAGCGATAAACAGTACTATTAATTTTGTTTCCATTCTCTGCATTTTTATCCTTAAGTTAATTGAGGTATTTAGCTTCTTGAGCTATAAGGTGTCGGAGAAATTTGGTCATCATCACATTGGCAAACGGAAACATTAGTTCATTTAACTTAGTCTACTATGAGTTACTGTCTGTTTTCCTTTGCAAATCGTGTCCTTGTTTAAATACACATTCTCAATATATTGTGCCATTTGTAGCGAAACAAAGCCATAAACAGTACTATAAATTTTGTTTCCATTTTTATTCTTAGGTTAATTGAGGTATTTGAGCTTCTTGAGCTTTAAGGTGTCATCACATTGGCAAACGGAAACATTAGTTCATTTAACTTAGACTCTCTTACTGTTTGTGCTTTCCTCTGCAAATATTGTCCTTGTTTAAATACATATTCTCAATGTACTACGCCATTTGGAGCAAATACAGCGCCGCGCTAAACAGTACTATAAATTTTGTTTACATTCTCTACATTTTTATTCCTTCGTTATTTGAAGTATTTAGCTTCGTGAGCTATAATGTGATAGAGAAAAACTTGGTTAACCCATTAGACAATATACGCAAACCTTAGCAATTTATCAAGTGCATTGGAAGCAGTCAAGCCTTTACCGAAAGTATTCAATCCAGCCTCTTTCATATTAACGGGTATTGTCTTTTTATCTTTCTGGAAACTAATGCATATGTCTAATAACAGGAAGACGAGGTGGCACTGTATTGGTTTCATTGAACAATGAACCTGAAAACAAAAATAATGTGTAAACATACAATTGTTATACAGGGATTTATAACACTTGGTGTGAATATTTTTAGTGAAAACTTTATATGAGAAAACCAAAACTGTGCCATTATTTAATTCAAGGTGGCGTCTTCGTTTTTATTCCCAGAATCGTAAATTACGCTCTCTACAACACTAAGACACTATTGCCAACGTACCAAAATGTTGAAAGGTATCACAAAATCGTATGAGTGTTACATAAAAAATCTTTAGGGAGCGGCACACTCGGCCTTTCTCGACCTCACTGTACTTAGTTATTATCATGCCTAGGATTTAACGTATTTAATGTAAATATGATTTATGAAGTAATTCTATTCTGTATCACGAACTACCGGAAATAAGTGGTTTTCCGAACGAATATTGCTCCACTGAGTGATGTTTAACACCAGATCCCAGGAATCACATAACGTGTTCTTTGCAAAGGTAGCATAATAATTGGATACCAGTTTAAATGTCAATAGCTCAGTGCCTACATATTTTTACACAGTAAGTTAATTACGACAAATTAACATGTCATGAAAGTTGTTTGTTCGTCTCTAACAGTGTTACTTTTGACATTTCAATTTACATAATTTAAATATTTATTAATTTTAACTAGATCTGTCTTTTTACAAATCATTTATTATATTTGCTTTTATAGACGTCAAAATTATTTATTATCTAAAATTATACAGAATTCAATTACATATATTTTGTTAGAAAGCAATCTGCTCGTGTTAAATAGGAGAAAATCATGACTATGACTAAAGGGGAGAGTTTAGTAATCCCATATTTTAAATCGCACTTATATATGGCGCGACGATTTTTTTAGTACAGGGGGTCTAAATTAAGTTTTTTTCTCTCCTTGGCTTTGGATGAACCATCGCCCTGTATCCATTGATTTATAGTATACTGATTCACATACAAACAAAACTAATCCAGCCTGTTCTGATTTTTAATCTTATCCTTTTCCTCGTATGCACCACCCTAAAATATACCACCCTAACTCGGGGGTGGAAATTTTAATATTGAAAATAACCGATGGCGAAACACATTTTAAGCAAAAAATGTTTATTAAAGTGTTTTCGAAAAATCAATACTTTTTAAGTTATTCGTGATTGAAAATTTTAATTTTTCTTAAAAATAATCATATTTCAAACGATTTTTCATGAATAATTCAAATACTTTATATTTTATCAAAAAAAGTATACAGAACAAAAATGCAGCATATAAAAAACAAAGAGATTGTTTTTTTTCCATTGCTGTAGGTCCAATACAAATCGAGTTATGGCTTATTGGAGGTGGGCCTTATATATCGAACGAAAAATTTAAAAAATTCAACAATGAATAACAGGAAAACGGTTAATTTTACTGGGAAAATGTATAATACATTTTTAAAGTACTTAAAAATACCTTTAAAATGAGAGATTGCAGAACTCTAGCATAAAAACTAAGAGAGTTATGACGAAAATAAGGTCGATTCCTATTTTTTTCGTGGAAGAAAACAATGCTACCCTTGGCATTACTACCCTAATTGAAATTAAACGTAATCCATTTACATTTTAAGCACTAGTAATGTGATGCAGAAATTTTACCGGTTTAGAATGCTTGATTTTGAAAAAAAAAAAATAGTTGAAGTGGAAAAAGCATTTTTGAAATAAAAAAAAAATAGAATTGAGGAAATGAATATATTACTAGCTCATCATAGATAAGTACAAAAACATATATCCTTCTAAACAAAATACTTTGCTGGCTACATGCCACGAACAACATTGAATTATAAGAAAGAAATATGCACATTACGTACAGATAACTGTCACAATAATGTTAGTTTTAATTTTAAATTATCCTGTTCAACAAAACCAAAAAACAACCAAAGACAAAAACACTTACCAAAAACTTTAAAAACTTTCACAGACACGTGTTTCTGTATCCTACACAAGGATACTTCTTCAGTGCTACTTCTTTCAAAGTTGAAAATGAACTAAACAGTCACTTACCAGGTAATACGTATTTATGCAATAATTATTTATGGTTCTAATGAACAGGATAATCCAAAACAGATTTCGGAGAATTACCAATACAGGTATAATCATAAAACATAATCAAATGCAAATGCAAATTCCCTACAATGTAAGAGTAATCTAAAATAGAATTGAGGAAATGAATATATTACTAGCAAAAATACTCGTAATTATTTCAAACTCTTACTAAAGACTCATCATAGATAAGTACAAAAACATATATCCTTCTAAACAAAATACTTTGCTGGCTACATGCCACGAACAACATTGAATTATAAGAAAGAAATATGCACATTACGTACAGATAACTGTCACAATAATGTTAGTTTTAATTTTAAATTATCCTGTTCAACAAAACCAAAAAACAACCAAAGACAAAAAAAAATAGTCTTTTTTTCAATATAACTAAAAAACTGTCGAAGATACGGAGAAAATGCTAGAGAACAAAAAGTTAATCTTCCTATTTCGTAGTTTTAAATTAAACTATTTTGCAAACCACTAAAATTATTGAGTGAAAATTCATAGTATAATACTCTTATTATGGTTCTACGTAGGTAGTCTTATAGTTTTTCTAAATATACGTACTAAGAAAAAGAAGTTATGGCCAAGAATAATAAATATTTCAATTTCGGATGTCTCTTTCTAGGGAATGGCCACCTTAAGAAATTTGAAACCTTTATGAGCTCGTAGGTCATAAAATTTCCTACAAAATAATTTTTTGATCAGTTTTTTAGTGTAAAAATTAAGCGAGTTATTTTCAAAAAACCAAAGGCACTTTTCTTTTTTATTTCGGAGTAGGTAGATTTTGGAGCGTAGATAAATGTATATATAGCATAAATACGTACAATTTTTTCATGATAAGGGATGATTTTTAAGGGTTGAAAAGTTGGGATGAAAAATATATGAAGTATGACAAAGTCAATAAATTGTTTTTCCAATTTTATCAAGGGGGTAGTTTATAAGGGATAAATAATTCAAATAAGGGTTGACAAATAAAAATTAGTGTCTTAAAACATCAAACAATCTTGATTCAAACCCCATTAACGTTTTTTAACTTATTAAATGCTTCAAATCATTGTTTTATTAAGTTTTTGCAATAAGAGGTAGTTTTCACCCCTAAGAATAATTTGCGCATATCGGCATAGGGTAGGGAATGAAATGGAGGGTAAGTAAAGCTTAATTCCAAAATTTCATGAAAATCCATGCTTCTTGATAGGATACGGAATATACACGGGGTCACTCATTTCACATTAACGGGTTCATCTTGACCTTATAAAGACGTATACAAATGTAGGGGTATCAGGTATGGTAATGTTTAAAAATAACACATGAAGAATTAACACTAAGGATCTAGCTCATCTAACTTAAAATTACTGTATTTATAAACTTATATTTGTTGCTTTAAGAAAATTAAACAAGCTATTATTCTCTTCGCCGATTTGCTGCACTTTTTATATAATTAATTGTTGCACATTCTGTAGGATATTCTTCACAGTTTTTTTGTGAACAATATTGGTTTTAGACATTCTTTGTTTAATTACAAAGTATAAAAAAAATGTTTTTTTTTTAAATTTAAATAATTAATTTTTATTTATTGATCGATTTTGTTCAAGAATAATACGGTTCTCCCTCCAGCTAACACTACCTTACCATCCAAATTTCAATTCAATCGGGCTTTCCGTTCTTAAGTTATCGTGCTTACAAGAAACGTGACGGACGGACGGACAGACATTTTGCAAGTTGTTCAGAATTCGATTACCAACACAGTGATATGAATTTTTTTTCTCTACGAGCGATATTACCGGTTTTAGAAATGTGCCGATCGAATGCAATATACTCTTCGTTTTGTATTTGCGAAGAGTATAATAAAACTAAGGACTTGGTTGAGGCAGGGAGATGGATGTGAGGAATACAATTTATAATATGTACTTCGAAAGTAAGTCTGTGGTGTAGTTGATTTTGTAGTTTCTGTGCAAAGAGAAATTTCTAGATCCACTGTAAGTAGATTGGTGGCTAGATATGATGAATCTGGCAGTGTAGCTGACCTCCCTCGATCTGGTCGCTCTATTACAAGCAATGAAACCAAATTAAATATTCTTCTAGAAAGGTGAGGACAAGGTAGCTGGCTTTAAATCATAACGTGAGTCAAACGTCTGTTGTACGTCTATTGAAAGAAGAAAAATACCATCCATACAAAGTGCAATTAATCCACGAATTGAATGAGGACGATCCCGATCGGCGCTACAGTTTTGTGAACAGTTGATGACCTTGTGCGGTGAAAACCCAAATTTTTTAAAGAACATTGTTTTTTCTGATGAAGCTACATTTTCTTTAAAGGGGACTTGTACATCGGCATAATTGTAGGTATTGGTCACGCGAAAATTCTCATTGGACTCAAGAAGCCCATACACAGCGACGAGTCAAAGTAAACGTGTGGGCAGGTGCGATTGGTGATCGTTTATTGGGACCTTTTTTTTTGAAGAAAATCTTACGGCCGCAAGATATTTACAGTTTTTGCGAGTTGAGTTAGTGCTAGCCTTAGCAGTTATGTTTCCGAACAATGAAGATGAATATATCCCTGCTGAAAACGTCTGGTTTCAGCAAGACGGGGCCCCACCTCATTTTGGGATAGCAGTGCGTCAGTTTTTAGATGACGCTTTTACTGGAAGGTGGATAGGTCGCCGAGGTCCGATTGAGTGGCCCCCGCGTTCACCTGATTTAACCCCCTTAGACTTTTTTCTTTGGGGTTACTTAAAGTCAAAGAGTGTATTTTAACAGACCGGATACCATTGAAGAATTGAAAGACAGAATTGGCTTGGAGATGAGACGAATTGCCCATGAGATGATTCAGAACAGCGTGCATCCGTCTTGGTCAATGCCAAATGGTTGGAGGGTCGCAATTTGAGCAGTGGAGATGATTTTTTTCTCACAATTACTTATGTAAGGTATCAATCAATAAAAATATTTTTTTCCAAAAGAATGGCTTAGGTAATATCAATTTTTTTCATATCTCCAGAAAGCTAAAGGAATATATCACCAAAAATAGCAAACAAAAGTGTCTGTTTCCATAAAAAAATTATGATGACTTCATAACTCAAGAACCAATGACGTCATAAATTTTGATATAGTGACAAAATGTAGAATTTACAAAACTAAAATCGACCTGTTCGAGGATACTTTTGACAAATGACACATACCAAAGATATGAATTTTGTGCGTTTCTTTAGGTTCACACTGTATATGATAATATATTGATCACAATATTCACGTCATGTCGTTCCCGAGAAAGAAGTTAGAGCGAAGCTTAGGTATCATGTCCAATGAACTTTAAAAAATATATAACAAAACCATTGACTCTGTAAGCAGTGCTTTTGCCTCAAATTACTGCGCACTTGTACATAAAAGACCGCCGTGTTTCACTATGTTTTATATTCCGAGAAAAGTTATCTTTAACTCCACTTCATGTCAAAGCTGACAGCTTATCGCGTATCAGATAGCAGAGATATGTTTATAAAGCTCGCAGGGATGCCATATTAATTTCTCGAAGGCATTGATTGTAGCATTTGATATTCTGACAATTCTGACACTCCTGACACCGGCATCACGTTTATGAAGGCGGATTGAATAAAAATCAAGAACATAGTATGAATAGTGCGTCTAGACGAAGAAGACCTCTTTGTTAAACGTTTGTTCATCTTTGTGAGGGTCTATTAAGTGTAACTTCCAGAGGTGTTGCCTTGAACCTTGTAATTCTGTCAAGTCATATTTCATTACGTATTACAAATCATGTTCCTTTATAACGTCGGACTTGTCGGAATCGGATAACTAAGCTTAGTATTTTTTATTTAATGAAAAAATTACGTTACAAGATGTAGTATTCGTGGCAAAATGGATCAATACAATTAGTTTTAGTTATCAAAATATTGATTTATTTATTTGAATATAGTAAAGTTTATTTTATTTTGAAGCAAATATTTTATTATTTATTTTAAAGGCATGCCAAAAAAGGTATTGCAGCTTTTGTAGCATGCTATTATAACTAAATGACCAGGGAGGTATCGTCTTTCTTATCATTTAGCTTTTTTTTTGCTACACGTATTTGGAAATGACCATTTTTAGAAAAGAATTGGGTGGTTTTTCAAAATTCTCAATTGTTTTTCAAATCTCTTGGAAAGTACACATTTTAGGACATAGATCATTTTGTCAACTTAATAGAAACTGATAAAAATTTTATGAATTAGTTTCGAATGATTTTAGACTAAATGGCAACTATTTAAAGTTGAACAAAAGACGACATTTTCTCTCTCTAAAATATTTAAATGTATTTTCAAACATACACTTTTCAGTTTGGATATTGAAAAAAATCGCTGGAAGTGTTAGGTACAACGTTTAATTTCTTCTTTCTTTTTCATTGTTTTATCGCTTCTTTTTTATTGTTCATTTAACTCAAAATTACCTGAATAACCCGTCAAGACTAGCATGTGATCACTGAGCCCCAGAATTGGCCATCTTCACATAGTAAAAATCCAAGCAAAACATTTACAAACCATATTAAAAAACACAGAGAGCTTTTAAGAATTAATTTAATCTCGAGGCTTAGATGATAGACATTTCACAATTCTACATTGAAAAAAAAAGTACAAAGGACACAATCAATCAGAACCATGACATGTAGTTTGTCGTAAGTGAAACAATAAAAGTTCATACGTCTAAAAAACTTGTTAGGTTCATGAACTATTGCTAAACGTTTTGACGTTCAAAACAAACATCCAGAGATTCAACTTCTATATTTGTAAATGGAAACATGATGGATTGTATTCTGAATTTGATTATATTTAAATGTTTATTGTTTATTCTTATTTTTTAATATACATGTAGACATTCTGTAGCCAAAATAAAATGAAAGGTTACTCTAAAGGAATATTTATTTATTCCTTATTCACGTATGTAACTCTTGTTAACAGGCTTAAGAGTAAGCAAGGCGATTAGATTAATGGGCAATGATGCGCCAAATGAACAGATCAACCTAATAGGCCGATTATAGTTAGAAACTTTCTTCGGCAGTCCTCTAATATACCGTGCAAATGTATTTAGCCCTCACTTTAACAGCGGATATTTCAAAAACAGAGGGGAAGAAAAAATTTAATGTGTTCGTTATATATCCACTCTTTGAGAATAACTAGTGTTATAGTATTTACGAAGTCAATTGGAACAGCATGGAACTAGAGGATCTTACGGGGTATTGTCAATATATCGCTTTACATTGAATGAGAGAGCACAGAATTTTACAGATTTATATTCACCACTCCTCGTCTACAGTCCACGTGGACTTGATCCGTCTGTCACATAGAAATATAGGTGGGATTAGATTTGATTTGTCAATACCAACCTTGTTGAGAGTTTTTGCATGCCACAATATATAAAACCAAAAATACGTATGAACTATTTGTATCGTATGATCTGTACGAGGCAGTGCAGTACAGCCAGGCAGTGCAGTACAGCCAGGCAGCGTTATCAATTACTTAATTCTAGTGAATATTTGAACAAATTATTAGTTTTATTACTGTGTTTGAGTGATGTTTTGCAATTAAATGTTTAAAATTTCATGTTTGAGTCCTTTCCATAGTAGTGACAACGAAACGGACGATTTTGATACAGAGCCTATACAAGCGGAATTTGAAAATAAAGACTTACACGTTCAAACTCAAAGGGTTATTTTGAATATTTACTCGTGTTTAAAAGGCGAAAATATTGATTCTTCATATAATCAAATTGTGAAGAGGATTTGTAAATTAACCAAATTTAGCCATACTACAATTTATAGGGTTATTAGAGCCGGGGATGTCATTCTATTAAATGGAATAGAGTTGGACAAAAACTTAAAAAACTTGATAACGCGTCCAAAGATGCCATTCGTCGATTTGTGTATGACATTTACAATGAACAGAAGGTGCCATTAGAAATGATTAGGGATAAGTTACGCGACTATCCAGATTCTAACTATAAATCATTAGATACTTTGCGAAACGTTTTGCTCGATTGCGGTTCTAGGTACAAGGAATTCGCCAAACGAATGTTAGTTATGGAATCAGACGAATCGTTGAACATCGACACGAGTACCTGTGTAAAATAAAAGAATACCGAGATGTAAATAGAGGCATAATTTATCTTGATGAAACATGGTTTGACACCCATCCATGATGTAGTTCAATACGGTTGGGTAGTGTAATTTAAGTGCTCCATGTTCTAGGGGAAAAAGAATTATAATTCTACATGCTGGAAATAAAAACGGTTTTATTCCAAATGCGTTGTTGTTTACTAAAAATATGAAGCAATCCTCTGCCGACTACCACGAGGGTATGACAGCCGAATTATTTGAGAAGCGGGCGAAGCAATAGCTGTTACCAAATATCCCACCAAATTCTGTAATTGTTATGGACAATGAGCCATACCATTCGCGGCAACACACAAAAATTCCGAACACCAACAAAACAAAAGGCGATATCATTGAATTTATGAAAGGTAAAGGCTTGGAAATACCAGAAAAAAACACAAAAAAGACTTTATTAGAACTGAACTACAGAGCAAAATTTTTAAAAGGAATGTGCCGTTGAAAAAATGTTTGAAGCACACGATCATGCTATTTTACGCCTGCCTCCATATTATTACACTTTCAACCCCATTGAAATGGCTGTTGTAAAAACAAGACTACGTCAATATCCTCACAATTAAGTGATTCATTTAGAAACTTACCCCTTGAAAAAATTTCGTAACATCGACCGTCTTTGAGAAAAATAACTAAATTACATCTACCTAGTTGACGAGCACTTTTATATTAGTCCAAACACTAAGTAGGCTGGTGTCAGAACCTAATCTGACAGTATTATGTACCGATATGATCAATTGTGCTTACAAATTATTTTCAGATAAAAATTAAAAGTCGTTTTTTTGCACACCCTTTTAAGGAATTGGTAGTTGAATTTTTTGCACGTTATTACGGGACACCCTGTATACTAGAATAGAAGTCAAGGTCTCAATTTTCTTGATGCCATGTGCCACCCCCACCACCATCTCCAACATCCCCACTCCAATATTAGACGAGTTATCAAAATAAAATTGGTTTAGTAGTAGTAATTATTTAATAGTTCTCAAATATATTTTTTCACCGGCCACCTTCATTATCATCTCGAAGCCGACGATTTCAAATATTATATTAAATGCTATGAGTAATTATTCCCACTTACTAGAGTGCAAATATAGTATCAAGATGTTTCCATTTAAAGTGACTTTTATGTGAAATCTGGAAGTAGTGATTCCTTGGGAGGCGGTTTTTATTTATTAACTGTTTTTTTAATCGATAAAAAGACAATTTATTTACTAGTAAGTAGTAATATTAAAAACACATTCGATATCATTGAAGGATGACAATTTTTCATGTTCGTTGTTTTTGTAAAGTTCTACCGGACAAATATATTTTACTTTCGCATCCACGTAGTGGATTGGATGTAGGTACAGTAATCGCAAAAAAAATTTCAAAAATTTTTATTCGTGAAATAGGTTTAGAATGTCATGAAATGTCGATATTTTTAATATGAGCGAAAAAAAAATTAATTCTGTCTGTCAGTCTGTCTGTAACTTTTTTTGTCCGCACATTTTCTCCGGAACGGTTTAAGATATTGACTTGAAATTTTGTACACGTATATATTGTAACGAGATCTGGAACTGGATTGTTTTTTGAGGATATCCGGTGAAGGGTTGGGGGTTCAATAGGGGAAAATAAGTAAAGCAAGCTTGTAAGAGTACAGAAACTTGAAATTCGGTGTATGTACTAGAAGTTAAGGCCTAAGATTTTTTTATAATATTTTTCAACCCCCTACCACCCCTACCCCATTAATGGGGTTGATAAAATAAAGTTGAGATTTTCATTTGAAATTTCGTACACGTATAACGACGTCTGAAATTAGATTATATTTTGAGCTGATTCCGTTGAAGGGTTGGGGGTTAATTTGGGGTAAATAGGGGAATATAAGTAAAACAAGCTGGTAAGAGTACAGAAACTTGAAATTCGGTGTATGTACTAGAAGCCAAAGCGTCATATTTTTTTATAATATTTTTCCACCCCCTACCACCCCTACTCCAATATGAAAAGTGTCGATAAAATAAAATTGATATATTCATTTGAAATTTAGTACGCATATGTATTATAACGACATCTGGAACTAGATTATATTTTGAGATGATTTCGTCGAAGGGTTGGGGGTTAAATAGGGGTATATAAGGGAAAATAAGTAAAGCAAGCTGGTAAAAGTACAGAAATTTGAGATTTGGTGTATATACTAGAAGCGAAGGTCTCAGGTTTTTATTAGTATTTTCCATCCCCCCACCACCCCCACTCCCTTATTAAAAGAGTTGATAAAATTAAATTTAAATTTCACTTGAAATTTGGTACATTTATGTATTATAACTATATCTGAAATTAGATTATATTTTGACATGATTGCGTTGGAGGAGTGGGGGTAAGTAGAGGTAAATAGGGATAAATAAGTAAAGCAAGCTAGTAAGAGTATTGCAATTTGAAATTCGGTGTATGTCCTAGATGCCAAGGCCTCAAATTTTTTAATAATATTTTTCAACCCTTCCACTACCCTTCCTACATTATTAAAGGGGTTGATAAAATAAAATTGACATATTCACTTGTAATTTGGTAGACGTATGTATTATAACGACCTTTGGAACTAGATTATATTTTGGGATGATTCCGTAGAAGGGTTGGGGTTAATAGCAGTGACTAGGGGAAAATAAGTAAATCAAGCTGATAAGAGTACAGAAATTTGGGATTTGGTGTATATACTAGAAACCAAGGCCTCAGATTTCTTTCTAATATTTTTCAAACTCCGCCACCTCCGCTTCATTATTAATGGGATTGATAACATCAAATGAGACATTCACTTGAAAATTAGTACACCTATGTATTGTAGTGACATCTGATTGAGATGACTCCATTGAAGGGGTGAGAGATGGTAAGTTGTGAATAGAAGAAAATAAGTAGGGTGAACTAGAAACTTCATTTTTAACGTATATGGTAGAAATCAACTCCTCAAACTTTTTTTCTATGACTTCTGCCCCAAATATTATTAAAATTCTATGACCAATAATTTCCACATACTAGAGTGCAAATATAGTCAAGATGTTTCCTTTAAAGGGACGGATGTGGAAATAGTGATTCTTTAGGCAGCGGTTTTTTAATTCGTAATGCGATGAAATACATAATTTTCGGCGTGTTTTAAGAAATGGCGAAGGATCCGGTGTTACATATATTAAATTAATATTTATCTGAAATGAACTAAATAGTTTTAAAAAATATTTTGAACTCGATAGGTTTAGGTTAATCTTATAATAAAAAACCGCTGCCTAAGGAATCACTACTTCCACATCCAGATTTTCCACCCAAGTCTCTTTAATGGAAATTATTTTGACTATAGTTGCACTTTAGTATGTGGAAATAACTGGTCATAAAAATTTAATATTTGAGGCAGATGTCACAAAAAAATTTGAAATGTTGGTTTCTAGCATATACGTCGAAAATGAAGTTTCTGGACTCTTAGACATATATATTGATAAGTATGGGAGTTGTTCATTTCAACGGTCCCCAACGCACTTATGATTTTTTTCTAATAATTATATTTGTAGTAAAGCAAATAAAGTACCTACCTAACCTTACTGAAAACTATTAATCCACGGGTCAACAATACAGAAAAGGAAATAGCCAGTGTTTCGGGCCAGTGAATATAAATTATGTGTTCTCTTTCAAAGATTTATTTTTTGTGTCAGGGTTTTTTAATTTTTAATGCAAGTTTTATTTCCCCATATTATTAGCCCAATTAATCTATAGCACTTATTACGAAGTTTTGACTCCACAAAGACAGGAAACTGTCACCATATCACGTGTAACTCAACAGGTTATGGTTTATAGTACCAATAAAATAATGATTTTATATTCAGATGCCTTAAAGTAAAACTAATGGGATTTATAAAACAGTTATAAAATAGTTATTAATATGAAATATTTATTTAATTTAAAACCACTAAATTGCCGAGGAATGCCATTTATTAATTTATTACAATAATAATGTATTTTTTATCTTTATTATTGAAGAAGTCACTTGATTTATTTGTTTCTTTTATCAAAATTTAAAATTTGCATATTTTATTAATGAATGATTATACACATTTTTCTGATTAACGCTTTAAAAGGTAAAATATATCCAGTAATTTATTTAAAACGGTATAGCTGGGTCATTGTTGTATATGGGACCAGATAGTAGTATGGCGCCACCAAAACTCTGTTTTTAGGCCAGTGCCAGTATAGGCAATTAAAGAACATAGAAAGAGTGAGGTGCAAATATTATGAACATATTCTTATCGTACATATTGTCAATATATTGTCAGTGAATGATTTAGAATAGACAAATAATGAACCCATAATGTTTTCAATTTTTTCCGCTTTACCGTTTGTGAGATATTCCCGGCAGAGGCGCGTTTGCGCCTAGGGCCTCACTTTTGCAGGGGCCCCCATTTCCCGATTTATTGAGGTAAAATAGCGACGTAAAAATTTTATTTCTTTGTTGTGTCATTATTTATTTTCGCTTTTCCGATAGCAATAATGATAATTACAACTATCATGAAATACATGTCTTCCCTTTTCCATATCATCGTCATCAGATCTCAATTGCAACAAAAATAACAAAATAAGAATGGTTCATGCGAGTATGTGTTCACGAATATTTGTCGTTTACTTACATTTTCTATAATTTGAATTTGAAATCATTTTATAGTTCTTCCTTTCTATTTCAATTTTTTTCATATTTCAATGTAGAAGTCTATAGGAATTTATTGTTTGTGTTTATCGTGTTTGAATATTCTTGAATATTCATTTTTTAATCTTTATTCACTGTATCACACTGAAAAAAATATGTTCGTAATATTAATGAATCGGTTCATCGACTGAAAAGTGATAAATCCGTTTATTAATATAATGTACGTTTACATAGTAACAATAAATGTGTACATTGTCTTAATGAACATATACATTATATCAATAAACAGATTCATAAATTCTCAATGAACTTTCATTCATTGATTTCTCGAACATATTTTTTTCAGTGTATTAAAAAAAGATGCAATCAATTAACAGACTAATTTGGCAATTCCTTAGACGTTACTATTTAAGTTTCGGCAGTTGGCACGTGCCAGATGACGAATCAGCTTTTCGGTATATTTCACATTAATGAAAATACATCTACTGATAATGATGATGCGAAATTTCAAGAACCTGACAGAACAATCTAGAAAACCCGAAAAAAAACTGAGAAAATTTTGATTTTGAAACCAGTGATGAGAACTGCGAAAAGGATGAACCATTAGGAAACGATTTTAGTGAATCTGGCGATGATGAACAAATAGAAAAAGAATCTGAAAATAAAGAAAATTTGGAAAAAGAATATGACGATGCAAAACAAGCTAATAATCAGTGCACTAAAATAATCAATGCATTAGTATCAACCTATAGAGGCGACATAGATTGCGAGCAATCTCCAGATAAATTGCATCAATTTTTGATATATGCCGACTTAAGTCGCCTGCTGAAATGTATAAAGGACCCCGCAGTTTTTTATAGTAAAACTGTGTTTCAGTCGATAGTTCTGAAACTTGGGGAAAATGTTGTCCTGGGCCCCCTGATTAAAATTCATTTTGACCACCAGTTCGACCGAATTCGATTTTTTGATTTAGAGACGATTGAAACTGTGAACATCTGCGAAGGTCTGCTTAAATGTTCCATAAAAATTCTGAAAATATTCACTCATTTTTTGGAGAAAGATAAACATCTTTTGTTTCTTGGTGTTTTTTTTTTTCAAAATGCTTCCTTCTCCCGGAAAAAAATATAACAAAGAGAAAAAAATATTTTTTTTGCAATTTTATTACGGGAAAAGGAAGCACTTTGAAGAAAAGGTTGAAGGGACATAAGCTGATTATTTTTACCTAAAGAACGTGCCTGAGTATTTTGGGATCTTTCTGAAGTAGAAAAAATAAAATTTTAGGGAAATTCTTGGTGTAAGAAATTCTAAAAACCGGTAGGCGTGTTCTTTGAACAAAAATAAGCATCTTTTTTCTCTTGGTGTTTATTTTCAAAGTGCTTCCTTTTCTTCAAGAAATGAGCATGAATATTTTCAGAATTTTTATGGAATATTTACGCAGACCTTCGAAGATGTTCACAGTTTCAGTCGCCTCTAGATCAAAAAATCGAATTCGGTCGGACTGGTGGCCAGAGAGAATTTTAATCAGGGGGTTCAGGAGAATATTTTCCCCAAGTTTCAGAACAATCGACTGAAACCTATTCTTACTATAAAAAACTGCGGAGACCTTTATTCTCAATGTGCTGCAGGCGACATTTTTTAATGTTGAAACCCTTTTGTGTATTTACTTGACCATTCCGGTCAGTAATCCCTCATGTAAGCGCAGTTTTTCGGCGCTCAAAAGAATTAATAACTACCTACGAAGTACTTCGGGGCAACAGCGACTTCAAAATTTGTCTCTTCTGTATACTGTATCAGAGGAAACACAAAACTGTGATATCAAACGTTCAAATTGACAAGTTTGCTAACATATAAAGCCGGAAAAAATAATATGATAATATGTTTTTGCAAAAATATACTTGCCTTCAAATCTTTAGATCTAATATTTTTTTAATCGAGGGGCCCTCAAATCTCACAGCGCCTAGGGGCCCAATGATTCTGATTCCCGGTTAAAGTGAGGGGTCAATACATTTTAATCGTATATTAGTTCTATTTTAAAGTACTACGCAATCCTGTTGGATTTTACGTTTTTTCTTGTTTTCTTGTATCCTTTAAACTTAGGGGTGGTTGTTTTCAACCCTATAGTTTTTAACCCTTTATGAAGACTACGTCGGACCTGCAGCTTCTTATTACTTTAACAAAAGTTAAACATATCGAGCTTTTCCAGCAGTCATTGCTGTTTTAGATCGATTTTTTTATATGTGTGGGTAGTTCTCGTCCTTCACCGTGGGTGTGTTTCATATCTATTGTATGTACGCTGTTGTTTATTCTTAATTTGGATAATTCGATTGATTAAGATGTAACTATTTAAAAATGAATTATTATTTGTTTGCTTATAATTGTATTGAAACATATTCTTTATAAGATTTTGCAAACAGTAGAAAAAATAACTATCTATATACTTATATAACTAAAAGAAAAAATTTGTGTAAAAATATTAATGAAATCTTTGCATTCTTTCGATAACCTGAATTCTGGTTATGCTAGCAAATTAAGATCCTAAAATGAATTTGTCTAATTTCTTATTGGACAATTCTCATTCAAACACTAGCATTCACACAGTTCCCTACGACCATGCAGATTAAACTAGTATCTACATAACCCCCTACGATCATGAAGATTCAGTTAAAAATGAGAACAAAGACCTAAAATGAATGTATCTATCTTCCTTGTCTTAAAAAATTTTCATTCTAATGAAATCTATCATTCTGTTTCTTGGAAATGCTTAGCCTTTGAAACGTTTTTCGCCCTTATTATGGAGCTCATCAGAAAGACATAAAGCCACTCATAAAGATGTTTCATGCAAAACCAAGACAATTTCTTTGAATAAGTGTGAAATAATTATATTTTAGGATTTTAATTTGTTAGCATAACCAGAATTCAGGTTATCGAAAGAATGCAAATAATTCATTAATATTTTTACACAAAGTTTTTCTTTTAGTTATAGATAGTTATTTTTTCTGCTGTTTGCAAAATCCTATAAAGAATATGTTTCAATGTAACTGTTCTCGTAGCTTAAACTTATTATCCCATTCTAGGGGTGTTTTTGGCTCTAGCTAATTTAATGATTTTGGGGGTGTACGAATCTTTTTGACCTTGGATTCGGATTCCCAGACCGAAAATACATAGAGATACTTGGGTCAGGTTAGCTTGTCTGAACTTTTTTTCTGGGGCTGTGTAATTCATCAAGGACGTCCCATTTTTTAAAAATGTCTTAGTGTACTTTTTTATTTTTACAATAAAGACTTTAAGTATATACGAATCTAACCCTTCATTAAATAATGTGATCAAATTTTAACATTTTATTTTTTATTTCTTTTATTAAGAAAAGGTGTTTTAAACATGTATTCATTTATTTTCAAGTAAGTACTTTTGTCAGTTATGTATTTTGGACATATACAAAAGATTACTCTACAGTAATAGACCATTGAAATGTTACATTGACCTTGCATTTTGGACAGGAAGATATTTTTTCTTTATGCGTACGGGGGTCCAGTGTGAGTATAAAACTCGGTTTTCGCGATTGGAAGCCCCCCCCCCCCACTTGGCCCTCTTATTAAAAAAATTCTAATACTTTTTTTTGTGGAAAATTGAATTCTCTACAATCTCATTTAAGGGTTATAACTTTTTTTTTATTGATTTTATTGAAAAACACATCAGATGTTTTTTGTAGATCATTTTTAATTTTTTTTTCATGGAAGAGATGTTAGGACGCTGCAAAGTGATCAAGCCAATACTCCATTCACAACGCGCGAAAGGGTGCAGAAAAGAACACCGGTCTGAAAGAACTTTGACTACGCGTCTTTTGGGATTACGAAAGTCGGGGTCCTGCAATCCTAAAAGTTGGGGAACAGTCCCAAAAACGCAGAAAGCACCCCTTTTAGAGGGTTTTCGCGAAGAAACAAAAATGATCCTATGAAATCCCCCTTTTTAATATTAATTTGCATAGGTTGTTGATTTATAGCAAGTATAGCCAAATTACATGATTAGGAATAATCAGAGAGGGTTAAAACCATTCCTATATCGACTTAAAATGAAAAGAAAAATGGTAAAAAAAATGTTTTTCTAATTTTTGCTTCAAATTTGGTTGAATGGGTCTTGCGGGCCAAACGTCAATTATTCTCAGCCCTTAAGGGGGTCAAACTGTAGATGAACCTAGTATCGTTTGGTCTGATGGACACAACAAGGATTTTATATAATTTAGGCCGGAGTCCTGTCGCCGCTACGATACTGATCAACTCTACTCACAAGGGGGATTCAAGATACCCTTCAGACTCCCCAAGACGAAAATAGGCCAAATTATACTTACCGTGATTGCTACAGTCTGCTCTCCCCGTCGAAATCTTATGTCGGGCGGTGCACTTCTAATGAATATATTTTATAATTAGCACTTTCTCAGAAACACTTCTTAATAATTAAGACCGTCGATGGATTCTATGAGTATTCGGACAAGTACACAGACTTGGCGGGATCAAAGGTGACCCACGGAAAGTAATTGTCCAACTCACGCCGCAGAATCGCACGTCGGTCACAAATCCTATAATTACTGGATCAATAAGAAATCGAATTCAAAATATATTCTCATTTATTGAAATAATTCATAAAATGTAAAAAATATAAATATTCAATACTTAGCTAATGTGTATAAGGCAAACATCAAAGAGCACCAACACTCGGCAAGTCGTTACCTCCGGTAGGAGTGTAATTCATCCAGCGTCCAGAGAACTATGACAATCGACTGTACAAAAGATTCAGACTCCCAATTAGTAATATTTGTAAAATGTATGCGAAACTTTTTGTAAATGATTCACTTGAATTTTGCACTAAAATTATCGAAATGATTGTCAGGATGCTTATAGAAGCTATGTATGTGAGTTCGATGGTTTTCCTGCTTATATAAACGTACTAACGGCATCGAACACAAATATGCTTTTTTTCCGTCGACTCGCCTGCGAGCGATTAGTATGGCGTTCTCCGCCTGAGACGGGATAAAAAGTACTTTGACTTTGAATTCTTTGACTATTTTTCTGTACGTTTTTGGGGTTTTGTATGAGAATTATGCTCCAACCTTTTGAGGAATATTAAATGAGGATTTTGGTTTTTATTGGAAAAACCGTCCCATCGATTTTTTCCTAAATTATGACGTTTAAATAACTACTCGCTACATCCTGATTGAGGATTTCGACTTGTGAACCACCAAATTCGTGGTACTTTCGAAAAATTCATCTCGAGGAGCGGTTTTCTGCTTTATTTACGTCTTGTTATTGTATTTTTATAAAAATAACTTTTTGAGATTTTCAAAAAATTAAATTCGTTGTACTTTCGAAAAGTTCGTCGCTCGGAGCGGTTTTCCGTCCACAAGTCAATTTTTGGAATACTTTTGAAAATTCGAACGACGGAGCCCAACGGCGATTGACCGTCGTGGCTCGAGATGAAACTTTTTTGTCAATATTTTGGCAATTTTTAGTGAAATAATTTTTTTACGTATATTTCGATTTAATGTGATGCCGAAGGTGTTTAGAAGTCTTTTTGCTGGTGTAAATATTATTTTTTCATGGGATTTTTGTCTGCATTTACTTTTATAGTAAACTGGATATTTTTTCAAATGGATCGTATTACTTGGTTCAATAACAAAACTACCCCCTCCTTCCCCTAAATTGAAGCAGGCTTTTTTTGCATTTTCATTTTATTTTTGATGAAATATTACTAAAAAAGATTTGAAATTTATTCTTTAGCTTTTTTGAAGTGCTAAATCGAAATGAAGTAAAAAAAACATATTTTGAAGATTTTAGTAATATTTTATCAAAAATAAAATAAAAACTCAAAATTAAAAAAATGTCACTCGTTTTTCAAAGCCTGCTTCAGTTTAAGGGTAGGAAGGAGTAGTTTTACCCCATTATGGGTTGAGAACAAATTTGCTTTTGCCCAGCAATGCCATTTCAACCCAAGCAGCACAATTAGTTTATTTTACCAGTTTAAAGCCACAATGACCTAGGATAGTTGATATTACGTAATTGCAACCATTACTTTCAACTTTAAAGGCATATGAACTTAATAGTAATTAATTAAGCAATATTTAGGTCATATTTTCTTAAAACATTGACTTTAGTGTAATTTTCAAGAAATATTAACGTACTTGTTCCTTAAAATTTAACTATAAAGTTAAAGTGCATATTGAGGTCAATGTATAAGAAAATATTACGTCATTTTAGACCAAGTTATTAACTTTGGAGTCGCTGACTTTTGTCTGGATAGAAACAGGGAAATTTTACTAATTTTTAACATAAATGTAACCTATGTTTTGTCTTGTCCATGTAGTCTGATTTTAGATAAAACTTTAACCTCATGGTCACAAATAGTTCCAATTTTAGGTAAAATTTACGTTAATTTTACTTTCCCGCTTACCTAGCATATGTGTTTAACCTAAAGGTAAATATTACTTCATGTATTGTCCTAGAAGTTATTTTTACTTCAAAGTATAATTAGGTCTCTTAACTGGAAGACACAATTACGTTTTCATTGTCTCAATTACTTCAAAGGACTAAAATGGCTGTATTATGTTGATGCCCCCCCATCCCAGTAGTGTCCACTTTCAAAAGTTACTTCTTTGCTTTTACTTTAATGCTTGGAGTCATGGGGTAGTGTCACATTTTCCATATAATAATTTTTCAGAGGTTATGTTGACAGTTGTTGACCACATAAACAAGTTTTAATATTTAAAACTTGTTTCAAAATATCGGGCGTCGGAAGGCAAGAGATCGACACGCCACCTACAGTCAGATTCGGGAAATTTTGCTTCCTGACCTTTCCTCATATTAAAGTCTCGAACCCAGTTATTCATTAGAATTAGAATTAGAATTATTTATTCATGTTAGTACATTATACAATGCTTACACAAGTCATTTTTTGTGTCATTATTTTTTGTTGGATAACTTGGAAGGGAGAAAATCCGACTAAAATCAGCTTTTTCCACTAATTGGTTTAGGTATATTTTTATAATTTTACCCATGAATGACACTATCAACTAAGCCCACGTGACGAACGAATGTATTTGTTTTGATCTCAGATAAATAAAACAATAAAAGACATATTTATCTGAGGTTTTAATCACGGCGGTCTCTAGAGACGGCCATGTTTTAATACTCTTTTTGCTTTTTTTGACGAATAAACAATGATTGTTGTTCCATTTTCCTTGAACCTGATGGCAAACCTGGACTGGGAAGTATGGCCAATTTAGTTCTAAATGAACTTTAAAGACTTTTTAACCTATATTGGTCCTATTTAACTTTAAAGTCAATAATATAAGTTTTAACGACTTCGACTGTAGGCAAAATGTTAGTGAGGTCTAAAATATTGGGAAAGAATACTTTGAAGTCGCGCGGTACTATATTCGCCATATTTTTCAACCAGCTGTAAGAGACCATTTTATAATGAAATTTTGATGAGTGATTAATTGAAAAAAAATCACTGATATAGGGTTATTTAACAGATATCAAGTACAATATGAGCATATTTTATGCTCCAGAAAAGTCCTGCAGAGCAATTGTATAGGCTTTTACAAATATTTTTAAAACACGTTGAAGCTGGAAAAAAATGTTTTCCTTTAAAAACGTAAAATACTTGAGGCGCTTTTAATATTTCGAGGTAGAATTGATATATTTACGATGAAAATTGATTGGCAGCAAAAAACCACAGAGAGGAGAAAGGTGGACACATTATTTCGCAACTATGTCTGACATTATATGATATACTCCTACTCCATCATTATAATAGATGTCTGGTTTCTATTACGTCTTATACTGCCGATGCCTTATAAGTAAATTATCATTGCTGTAGACAAAACCTTATTAGTTTGAGAAAGAAAGACTGTAGTTGAAAAAGGATAAGTGGTTTGGTAGATATTACGTAATAACAACCACAATTAAACAGAATGTTTACGTTTAAATTACCTGTTCAAGGAAATATGTTCTATAACTTAGAGGTCATTATATCTGAGTGGCCTTATTTGAGACGTATTACCAATGTCGTCTCATTCCCCATTTACTTATATTTTACGTATATTTTAACTCAATTAGGTTAGGTTAAACGAGAAAACGACACCAAAACTAGGTCGACATTACGTAATTCAGACCTAAGGTGCTACTTGGGAACCAAATTTGAAGCAAAAAGTAGAAAAAAATATTTTTTACCAATTTCTTTTAAGTCTATATAGGGGTGGTTTTATTTATCCCTAATCATATAATTTCGATATATTTGGTATGAATCAACAGCCTTTGCAAATTAGTGTTAAAAAGGGGATTCCATAGGATCCTTTTGATTTTTATTAAAATTATCGCGAAAGACCTTTTAAAAGGGGTGTTTTTGCGTTTTTAGGGTCGTTCCCCAACTTTTAGGATTGCGGGACCCTGATTTTCGTAATCAAATACCCGAAAAACGTATAGTCAAAGTAGTTCCAGACCGGTGTTTTTTCCTGCATCCTTTCGCGCGTTTTGAATGCAGTATTGGTTTGATCCCTTTATAGCTCCTAACACCTCTCCAAAGAATAGAAATTTAAAAAATGAGTAGAGAAACTTGTTCGCAATAAAGTGATCTACAAAAAGCATCTGATGTGATTCTTCAATAAAATCAATAGAAAAAAGTTATAGCCCTTAACTATATAATATTTTTCTTGAAAATGTTAGCCTATCTTTAATTGTAACTTTTTCATTTTCAATTTTACTGTAAGAAGGGTTGAGACCAAGATTGTAGAGAATTCAATTCTCTTCAAGAGTTTTGATTTTTTTTGTGAGACTTACGATTCTCAAGATATCGCGGAAAAATTGTTTACTCCCCCTTTTTCAACATGGCGGCCAAATCGGGGGGCTTTCAACCCCGAAAACCAAGTTTTATACTCACACTGGCTCACCTTACACATAAAAAAAACTTATCCAGCCCAAAATGCAAGGTTTGGCCTAAATTTTGTAACATTTCAATGGATGAAAAAGATAGTAGGATGTAATATACCGTGGTATTCCTAATAATATTTTTGACTGGCATGCATCACCATATTGATATGGTTTTATTCTAAGCAGAACGACGTTGTTTAATGTGTTTGAAGAAATCTGTCTAGCACGTTTTATTTTTGTTTAAAACATTTCATTTTAATAAATAGTAAAAAAGTATTATAATTCGGCACCCCGCTGCTGGTTTAGTATTCGCATCGTGACTGACATCTTTTGAATAATAAATAGACGTGATTTAATGATCTGTTCAACTCGTTTCTAGAAATTATATTATAAGGTGTTAAACATTAAAATGTAGAGATAAGAGCCGATTCCAGAAACGGACTTGGAGAAGCTGACGCCCCGGGCCAGGAGTAAATAGGACACCGTATAAACAGTGTGTCTCACCACTCGCCCACACTTCGTATCTTCCTCAATATTTTTAGATGAAAAATTTCATTAAGAAACTTGTCACGTGTTTCCACCCTCTAGGAACCACCCTTCAAAATCCGTGGGTTCAAATTATAACAAGAGATAAACACTAACACACACTATTAAATAACTTACTGAAAACTCCATAATACTTTTTTATTAATTAAAATACAAGTTTGTTGTCTAAGAAAACTTTTCACAATGTTTATTACTTAATATTTTCACTCTACTGTTTACTTTGTACCACTTCCGATTTTTTATCTTTAATTCATTTAAAGACTTTCTTCTCCTGCTGTGATTCTCGCCCTATGTCCCTCTACAAATTGCCTCTAGAACCATCCAGCAAAGTCCAGAACCATGTAGAGATCTCGATACACTTCTATAAGTTTCTAGAAAACGTACTACCAGTGTCTCAGAGATGGCGCACACTACAGACTTTGATGAATCCAGCCTAACACCATTGCTACTTAATTTCAGCTATTACTCAGGAGCCACCAGCTTCTAGGGGACGTAACGCGTAACAATATGTTCAGAATTGCAAACTTAATTGTCTACGTTAATTTTTAATTACTTTTTTAAATCATTTTTTGTTTAGTATAGTATACAGGGTGTTTCACTTAAAAGTCCCCAGGCCATTATCTCTAAAACTAACAAAGATATTTTATTTTTGTAAATGGCAGATGATTTATACCAAAGAAAGGTTTAAATAACGGCGATTAGAATTTTTCCTCAACAGCACACAGAGATGGCGCTGCGATGCAAAACTATTTTTTGATGGCTGGAACCTTGAAACATAAGTCATGTGATTAAACAATAATTTGTGAATAATTTTGATGGTATAGAGAATTTACAAAAAACAAGCCGTTTTGGAGTTACATGAGTTTCTTTCATTAATGCCACTACACGTGAATTTTGATAAATCCCTATAATTTATTTATTATTTATTATAGAATATTGGTTACCAAACACTTTTTTTCAAGATAAGGAAAGTGATATAATACACTATCATAAAATTATGTTTACCACTTCCGGCCAAACCGGAACTAACATGATGAACCAATATCCATATGTTCCTACATATTACATTTTTTTTTCTAATAACGCTTCTAATAAAACGGCTCCCAAAACTTAAAGTATGTAAGACAACAAAGAAAATACACACTAATTTAGAATGGTAATGAAAAATCTACTTAAGAGATATTAGTTGGCTTTGATTTAATTTTAAGTTTGACAGTTATTAAACAAAGTTTGTAGTTGGTGCATTTCAATCATAGTTTCAAACAGAAATAGTGTACTTAGAAACAATTCAAAGCAAATTAATCCAAATAAGGCAATAAAAAAAAATAAATTTAAAAAATGGTTAGATACACCAACGAAGATAAGTTAAATATGATTTTAATATACGGTGAATGCAAAAGAAATTCCCGACAAGCAAAACGATTGTTTTATTTACGATTTCCAAATAGACCTACACCCGATAAAAAAACATTTATCATGCTGTTTAAAAATTTAAGAAACTGGGGTAGTTTTAAGAAAACTATTCGTAACAGAAATGGGCCAGTTAGAAACGATGAAAATACAGCCTTGGTGTTAAATAGTGTTGTCAACAATCCTCAATGTTCTCTCCGGAAATTGGCATCGGAAACCAATCTGTCGATATCTTCGTGCCATAGAATACTAAAATCAAATAAATACCATCCATACAAATTAAAATTGATCCATAATTTAAGGCCTGGTGATTATGAACGAAGATTACATTTTCTAGCTGAATTTTCAGTTCTTTCTGAAGAATGCCCAAATTTTTTAAAAAATGTGCTCTGGAGCGATGAAAGCCGCTTTCACAACAACGGAGTTGTGAGTAAGCATAACTGCCGATACTGGTCACAAAATAATCCTAGATGGATGAGAATGACCCGAAATCAGGTAACTTTTGGAGTTAACGTGTGGTGTGGAATATTAAATTCATATATTATTGGACCATATCTATTCCATGGGACTTTAAATGGAAGAAAATATGAGATATTTTTGAGAAATGTATTGCCAGGATTATTAGAGACTATCCCTCATAACCAGGAGAATATTTGGTTTCACCAAGATGGTGCACCACCTCATAACTCAGTACTAGTCAAAGATTGTCTTAATGAAATGTACCCTCAGAGATGGATTGGTACTAATGGAGTAGTCAGATGGCCAGCACGATCACCTGACTTGACTCCATTAGATTTTTACCTTTGGGGGTATTTAAAAAGTGTAGTGTACATTGAACCCATTGAGGATATGGCCGATTTGTATGATAAAATATATGCAAATGTTGCTGCTATAAATAGACATACGTTACAAAAAGTTTGCAATGAAGAGTTACTGAAACGGTACAATATGTGTATTCATGAAGAAGGGAGAAATTTTGAACATTTAATATAATAAGTACCTACTAATAAGAAAGAAATTAGTTTAATTTCATTTTTAATAATATTTCGATAGTTTTTAAATGTTTGTTTATAAAACTTTTGTTCTTTACTGAATTGCTAATATAAATTTAGCCCATTCTAAATTAGTGTGTATTTTCTTTGTTGTCTTACTTACTTTAAGTTTTGGGAGCCGTTTTATTAGAAGCGTTATTAGAAAAAAAAAAATGTAATATGTAGGAACATGTGGATATTGGTTCATCATGTTAGTTCCGGTTTGGCCGGAAGTGGTAAACATAATTTTATGATAGTGTATTATATCACTTTCCTTATCTTGAAAAAAAATGTTTGGTAACCAATATTCTATAATAAATAATAAATAAATTATAGGGATTTATCAAAATTCACGTGTACTGGCATTAATGAAAGAAACTCATGTAACTTCAAAACGGCTTGTTTTTTGTAAATTCTCTATACCATCAAAATTATTCACAAATTATTGTTTAATCACATGACTTATGTTTCAAGGTTCTAGCCATCAAAAAATAGTTTTGCATCGCAGCGCCATCTCTGTGTGCTGTTGAGGAAAAATTCTAATCACCGTTATTTAAACCTTTCTTTGGTATCAATCATCTGCCATTTACAAAAATAAAATATCTTTATTAGTTTTAGAGATAATGGCCTGGGGACTTTTAAGTGAAACACCCTGTATATAGTTTAGTAGTATAAGTCTTTTAAATATTTTGTTCGTTTCATAGATTACTTAGATTAGTTAAATATAAATAAAACGAAACAAAATGTAATTTAGTTCAGATTGCAGGCCGTAATTAAAACTAGGTCACCAATAAACGTGTAATTACCATTTGTTATGAGTTTATAAAGTCGGTAGTAATAATTAACCTTTTGATGTTGGGAATATACAAATTGAACATTAATTTCGAAATAAAACTATCCACAACAAAGAACCTTTGTATCAGTGTGTGTATTGTTTATATTGCACAATTTTTATTTGAACATAAGAAGGAATTTTATCTTTATACGGTTGTATCAATTTCAGGAGATTGACTCCTGAAATAAATCAGATCTAAGCTGAAAGGTATTTCAAAAATCGTTTAGGCTACATGGCCATGTTCGAGAATGATATTAATTTATCGTTTTCTTAAAATGCTTCTGGTAAATCAGGGGTCATACAAACATGGCGTATCCTTCTCTGTTTCATATATTTTTTAAGCTAAGTTATAGGAACTTATCACATCTTATGTACTTAATAAACAAAAGTTCTTGACACATAAATACAGTTTTCCCACAGGAAGTGGTAGCTTTTGGTTTTCAACATTATTTTCTGAATCCAATGATATCACACAAGTGACATGTCAAATGTCTTTTTTTCAATTTAAGTGTGCCATGGCTGTTCCGATTTATCCAGTCGACCCACGGAATGTTAAAAAATTCTAGATGTCAAAAATAATAATAATGAATTTATTAATTCATTTGCCATTAAAACGATGGATGGATCAAGTCATAAAACCTTAGTTAATGTAATGTAAATGCACAAAGTCAATAACGACACTATCAATTACTTTCTTATAATCGCTAAACAAGAGACATGTATACAACAATATAAATATGTGATAATATACAATCATATTCTTAGATAATAAATGAAATTTATGAATGTTCATAAAGTTACAAAATTAATGAATGCTATAGTAGCACTTTTTAAGCAGCATCTTCTCACACTTGATTTAAAAGTTTGTATAGTTTTTTCTCGCGAATTGATTGAGAAAGCTTGTTATATAATTTGGGACCGATGTAATGAGGTAACTTGTTCTTGTTATAAAGCTCTGTTAAAGAGCCACTACGAGTAGGGTATTTGTGGGAGTCATTATTTTTTATTTTCATGGTTTTGTTTCAGATATGTTAGAGATTTTAAAATAAAAATACAGGGCACAATTAAAATTGAATATTTTATAAAATTAGGTTTACACGAGTCTTGAAATTTGAAATTAAATATCAGTCTAATGATCTCTTTTGACTGACAAATATTTGGCGTGTGTTAGCGGAGTAGCTCCACAGTTGAATATTATAACAATTGTGACTATATCCTAAAGCATAGTGTTAAGTTTATGTCTGATATAAGTTGCCCTTTGTTGAAAAAATTGATACATTCTGTCTTCTCGGTATCATCAGCATACATTATAATTTTACAATATTTTGGCATATGATTCGGTTAATCATTTGCAAACAAAAGGAAGAGCAGAGGCCCAAGAACAGACTCTTGGATGACTCTTAAGTCTGTATTATAATTTTCCGATCTAGTTTTGTTCAGTTGCGCAATAATTTTGCGGTTGGATAAAAAGGACATTAGTAAATTAGATAAGTTTCCCCGTATGCCTAGATTATTTATTTTATGTACTAATATATCATTTTCTATCGAGTCAAAAGCTACACTAAAATTTAAAAAATGCCAGCCACAATTTTACCCTGGTCTAACTCTGAATATATATATATAACTTAAACCGTCAACATGCGTACGTGGTAGATCTTTTAGGGAGAAATCCATACTGTGCTCCGGTAATTATTTTGAACTAGTTAAAAACTTGAGAATTCGATTATGCAATATCTTTTCAAAGATTTTATATATAACAGTCAGCATAGAAATCTGTCTATAACTCGCAATGTCGTCTTTATCTCCTCGTTTGTAAATGATGGCAATGATGGCTGTCTTGAGTGCAGATGGGTACTCACCACAAGCTAAACACAAATTGAAAAGATACACTAATGGAATTATTAACGCTTCACCTACACTCTTTGTCACTGCTGGATATCTCATCTTCACCCGTAGAATTGGTATGTAATGTTTCTACTCAGCAATGGCGGTGATAACTTGAGGCTCTATTTCGGGGCAGTACACAAGTACAGTGAGTTGGACACTACGTCTCCTATGTAGTTAGGTAGTGCGTAGGTTCACTTTTTGTGATTTATAAGGTGCCCAGAGATTTTCAAGATAGAATGTAAGGAAATAATTGGCAGCTGTCAACAGGCTGTCAGCTAGCTGTCAAAGTGCAATAACAACGTGCAATTCTTATTTTTTTGTCTGACTTTATGCTTTTTAGATAACTCCGTTCTGAGTTACCTAAAAAGCATAAAGTCATAACAAAAAAATAAGATTTGCACTTTGTTAAGGCACTTTGACAGCTAATTGACAGCTGTCAAGTGTCAATTTAGACAATTTGACATCGGATTTGAATTCAGCAACCTCAAAAACATTAACATAGACATTAAAATCGAAAAAATAAGTTATTTAAAAATCTATAAAGACTGCACGAATAAATAAATCTGTGGTGGAGTTTTGGAGCTTTCAAGCTCCGTAGCAGCCAAAGTATGTGCCCATTGAGACTTTTGCTTGGGATGACGAAACCTAAAACATATCCAAAATTCAGATGATTTGACCGAAACCCAATTTCCATAAGATTATTGCGGGGTCCTTTATGAAGAGGGATAATTTACAATTATTGTGAATTAATTTTCTTGCAATAATTTCAAAAAAATTACCGAACTTAAAATTAATAAATACGTTACTATGGCAAACATTAAATATAAAATAGCGCTGGCTCTTTCAAGCTTCTAGGAAATACAATATATAACGCACATATTTCTAGTGTGTATACATCTGTTCATTTTATCATCTCCCAATTTAAAAAAACAATGGTAATTAAAAATTGCAACACACACCAATGACTCATTTTGTATGTTCTAATAAAATACATTAGGAAAAATGTCAGGCAGATTAAGCCATCTCTTATGTAAACGGAAATTGTGACACGATAGTACTAATTTATTAAGACACAATGGGAACATCTAATAAATTGAATTAGATAGAAACTGTTTTTATTTTTTCACAATATACCCACATATCCGAATATTTTACGTATTGTTAAATTTCAATCAACCTAGGAATATACATATGTATTTTTAAATACTAGTACCGTGATGTAAACGAATATTTATTATACTCTTCGCAAATACAAAACCGGGTCTATTGCATTTGATCGGCCCATTTCTAAAACCGTTAATGTTGCTCGTAGAGAAAAATAGGGCATAAACAGGGCACAGACAAAAATAAACTCAATTTATTGAAATCATGTTATTTTCTGATATCTCTATACACATTAACATAAGCGCAAATAACTTTTTATTACAAAATGAAATATTACACAACAATAACACATATTCAAAGAAAACAAGAAACAAAAAAAGGTACTCCTCAAAAAATTGGTCCAAGCCAAATCCATCAACTTCTACCACGATTTCTCTGAATTTTTTATGATTACTACTCATCGCTGGAATCCCTGAAATATCAGATATTGCAATTAGACGTTTTATATAAAAAAAACAACAATCGCATTTTTATAACTTACTTTTCAGTTACGTCGCATGAACTGCAGACTATTTTCTGAACAGAATGTTGCTTGCAGACAGCCTTGGTACATTTAAAGCATTTTGTGGGATATTTTCTGTCTTTAGATCGTGGACAGAAACCACATCTCATTCGCTTGGCTGGATTTAGAGCTACATTCTCTTGAACTGGATCAGAAATTTTCAAAACTTTTGCAATTGTTTCTTTTAGTTCTCTGGATAAGTTAGGAGATGTCAGTCGTTCATTTAGGTGTCCGTTTATTAAAATTTCTCCTAATTCAATATTAAATAGTCTTCGAGATTTCCCATCGCCGCTTTATTAATAACAAAAGAATTAACTCTGGAAATATTTAGCGTAGCATAAAATATAGATAGCGGCCATCTTCAACTTCTCCTATTGCCCGAATAGCTTGCCCATTTTTGATCCAAACTATCAACTCCAGTTTTTGTAGAATTATAAAATTCAATAATTTCAGGTTTCCTAGATTCTTCGTTTACCGTGTTGGTGTGGTGCATAGAAGAAAGCATTATCACACTTTTATTTTTCTTTGGTACAAAAGATACCAGTGTTTTATCACCAGTAGTAAGTCAAAAACTGAAGAGTTTACTGCACGTTGCTTATTTGCTGGAACTGTAAGGGTAGTTCCCTTCCTCATGGTCCCCACATACAGGGTGCGCCAAAGTTCTGATTTTGGTCGATTACGGCTGTATTTGAAATGGTGGAAATATATTGTCTATAGATTATTTTCTTGATTTTCAATTCTGAATAACCAGAAAATATGTACAATTATACAGGGTACTCCGTTTTCGTTGTCCGAGCAACAACTTCGTTATTTTAAATGGAACACCCTATATTTTTTTCCTTTATCGAGTTACCCATCTAATTATATTCATAATTCTATTAAGGTGGTAGGTACTTAAAATGAACCGTTTACGATATAAAAAAGATTTTTTGACAAAAAGTGAGGTTTGCGGATAAGTTTTTGAGTACCTCTGATTTCATAGACAAGAGAGTTTTCAAAATTCTGCTTATACTGTTATGTTGAGCATATTAAGGGCTAGTAGGGCAGAAACATTATTAATATTAATCTTATACAGAGTGCTGAAAAAATTGAGTTTAATGTTTCGCTAATAAAAAAGGCCGTAATTCAATTTTTTCAAATGGGACGTACTATTTTCAGTTCTGTCATCTAATGAAGTGTTAAATTATCTTTCCATTGATATATCATAGTAGGTATTTATCTTTAGGAGTTGCATAGATATTAAGGTTAATTGTCTGGATCAGTCATTTTTCTTGCTGGAACTTCATGAGGTTTGTACTGCACTTCACCAGTTTCGATAAATCTGTCTCTAAGATTACTAAATGCAGGTTCTAAAGGGTGTCTCCTTTCAGGATATCTGGTTTTATAGACTCGGGATGCTAAGAGGCTGTTCCTTGAGCACTCCCCCAGAATAAAAATCATGTCAACCATTTCTTCCCGCGAATAATTCATATTTAATATAATTATATGCAAATGCAACTTGGAAATGGAACTGTAAAAGCTACTAGTATTTTATTAAAGACAATCAAAACAAAAGCACTTACCGATATAGCAGTAACACAAAACTTTAGAACATCCACAGACACGTGTTTTGACATCTATGTCTCTTCGGTGCGGCTTTTTCTAAAGTTCACAATCAACTGAAATATGTAAGCAAATACTCGTGTTATAACTATCAAAGGATTACCAGAACAGGATATTAAAAATTAAAATTAGATTATAGGAAATTCCCCGTAAAGGGATAATTATCAATATAATTATATGCAAATGCAACTTCCGGGAACTGTAAAAGCTACTAGTATTTTATTAATTATTTTTATATTTTATTATCAATATAATTATATGCAAATGCAACTTCCTGGAACTGTAAAAGCTACTAGTATTTTATTAGCTAATAAAATACTAGTAGCTTTTACAGTTCCAGGAAGTTGCATTTGCATATAATTATATTGATAATTATCCCTTTACGGGGAATTTCCTATAATCTAATTTTAATTTTTAATATCCTGTTCTGGTAATCCTTTGATAGTTATAACACGAGTATTTGCTTACATATTTCAGTTGATTGTGAACTTTAGAAAAAGCCGCACCGAAGAGACATAGATGTCAAAACACGTGTCTGTGGATGTTCTAAAGTTTTGTGTTACTGCTATATCGGTAAGTGCTTTTGTTTTGATTGTCTTTAATAAAATACTAGTAGCTTTTACAGTTCCAGGAAGTTGCATTTGCATATAATTATATTAAATATGAATTATTCGCGGGAAGAAATGGTTGACATGATTTTTATTCTGGGGGAGTGCTCAAGGAACAGCCTCTTAGCATCCCGAGTCTATAAAACCAGATATCCTGAAAGGAGACACCCTTTAGAACCTGCATTTAGTAATCTTAGAGACAGATTTATCGAAACTGGTGAAGTGCAGTACAAACCTCATGAAGTTCCAGCAAGAAAAATGACTGATCCAGACAATTAACCTTAATATCTATGCAACTCCTAAAGATAAATACCTACTATGATATATCAATGGAAAGATAATTTAACACTTCATTAGATGACAGAACTGAAAATAGTACGTCCCATTTGAAAAAATTGAATTACGGCCTTTTTTATTAGCGAAACATTAAACTCAATTTTTTCAGCACTCTGTATAAGATTAATATTAATAATGTTTCTGCCCTACTAGCCCTTAATATGCTCAACATAACAGTATAAGCAGAATTTTGAAAACTCTCTTGTCTATGAAATCAGAGGTACTCAAAAACTTATCCGCAAACCTCACTTTTTGTCAAAAAATCTTTTTTATATCGTAAACGGTTCATTTTAAGTACCTACCACCTTAATAGAATTATGAATATAATTAGATGGGTAACTCGATAAAGGAAAAAAATATAGGGTGTTCCATTTAAAATAACGAAGTTGTTGCTCGGACAACGAAAACGGAGTACCCTGTATAATTGTACATATTTTCTGGTTATTCAGAATTGAAAATCAAGAAAATAATCTATAGACAATATATTTCCACCATTTCAAATACAGCCGTAATCGACCAAAATCAGAACTTTGGCGCACCCTGTATGTGAGACGCCGGGCTTTTAGCTGATCAACTAGTTCAACTGAAGTGAACCAGTTGTCACCAGTAACATTCCTATTGGTATTTTCAATAGGTCGTACGAGTTCCAAAACATCTAAAGTAGGAACAGAAAATTTATGTGGATTTCTTCTTTGTCTATTTTTACCTGTATATATAAAGGCATTGAGGAAGTAGTGGGTCTTAGCATCGCACAAACACATAATTTTTAGGCCATATTTAGCGGGTTTGCTTTTCATGTACATTCGAAACTTAAATTTTCCCCTAAAAGGCACAAGCATTTCATCCACAGTGGCATATTCAGAACATGTATAGTTTGCGCTGCAATTCTCTACAAATTTCTCAAATATTTCAAAAATAGCTGCTGCACTGTCTCCAGCTGCAATTTTTGAGCTCTAATTATCGAATCTAAGAGCAGTCAAAAGAAATAAGAAACGTTTTAGCGCGAAATATATCCTTACCCTTTCCATTTGATGCCCACAGTGATGCTTCACCTTCTCTTCCCGATTTGAAGACACCAGCCGAAATGATTAACACAAGAAATGCTTTGAGTTCTGACATGGCCAAATGGTTTAAAAAACTAAAATTCTTAGTATACTTTGCACTTAGTTCTGTAATTTTCGCATTCGTGTGTACTAAAATTATTTCTAAAATATCGTCGGTAAATAACAATCGCCAAGCATCATAAGGAGTTAACAGGTTTGCCAATCTTGCTTGTCCTCTTAGGCCAGGAAGATGTATAACTATATTATGTTTTGAAGTTCGCACGGCACGTTGTGGTTCCTTTATTGCCCATTTGTAACGATTCTTTCCGTAAAAATAGTCAGTGGAGGTATACGAGCTACCTTCAAGTTCAGAATCATCGGATGGGGAATTGTCTTGATCTTGGAATACTTGTAGATTTTCTGCGTATTCTTCGTCAGAAATTTGTTGTTCAGATTCCGAGTCATGGTCAGTATGTTTGCTTAGTCCATCGGAAATATCATCAGTTTCTTCAAGGCCTTCTACTTGTGGCACGTCATCAAGATCACTATAATTCATTAAGATGTCCTCTAAATCGCGATCTGATAAACATTTGCGCGACATGGTTTTCCCGAAATAAAAACTTAACTGGTATCGTGGGGGCGGGCCTGAGCCCAATCGCGTATATATTCGAAATGAACGATACTACACTTGCGCGCGTTAAACACCAACTAAATGACTATACTATAATTTGGGAGGCTACTCAAAGGGTCAAGGCGGTGTTGCCAATAACAATGATTTTCTTTGCAGATTTGTGCGCTTTGGGTCGGCCATGACCCCACGATACCAGTTAAGGGTTAACATAATTAATTATCTAATTATCCCCAAGAAGTGGTTCGTACTCCACTATGAACTGTAGGACCTTGGTTTCCTTTACCAAACACACAATCATCCTGGATTTTCAAGGAGTTACCATGTTGACTTGAGAAGTGGTTAAGAAAATAAACAAACATCTAGAAGAGACCACTTCTCCCCATACCAGAGTCTTAGAGTAGTATTATTATGAGAAGATGCTTGCAAAAAATGATGCGCAGAAACGAGTTTGTGTGCATTCATTGATCTAAGCCAATGATAGCGATTTGCGTCATATTTGACCTCGAATCCAGTGGCACCGTCAACCTGCAGTCACAGGGTCTGTGCTGCAGTATACTTGTTGTGTTCGCCGTTTCTGATTAAATTAAATGAAATAACCTTATTTTCAGTAAAAAATGTCTTCATCGTAAACACCAGAGTGTGGCGAGGTTTTAATTTACTGCATTACACAGCTCCTCGACCTCGAAAAATTTGATTACAATTATTATACATCCTTCTACCCCAGATGATGCTGTCACTGGTAAAAATATTCGCGCACGTTGGCTCCGCCCCAAGCATCTTCTCATAATAATACTACTCTACTGTAGGCTTCAAAAAAATGTAGTATTATCTCCAACCTACGATTCTCCGTGTTTTTTTTCTGTTCTAAGCTCATTACATTTCGTCTCATTATTCAACTGGATTAATGTGTAACATTGTTTTCTCAACTATATAACACAATTTAAAAGTGGAAAATATGGAGGACAGTCATAATTACAACGAAAGAATAACAGGTGGCAATATTATAATTTCAATCGTGAATTATTTTTTAACACAAACAGATATGTTTACATTGTTTTCATAATAAATATTGTATAATAAAATAAATATTAACGATGTATTTTTTAAATGTCTAAGTAAATAATTTCAATCAAACCAAAATGTAAATTGTCAAATTAATTATTCCCCATGATAACGTTTAGGCGGTAGCCCATAACTATACTTATAAATTACATAGTTAATTTAATGAAAAGACATATCTCCAAAATTATTGAAACGTTCTTGGAAAATATGTTGATAAATCATAAATTTTAAGAATTTATGAACGTTGACATTTATTTTAATATGTGAGTTATGGGTGTCTACTTTCTAATAACGGGGTGGCCCTTACAATACTCCTAATGTATTTGTGATTATATTTATTATCTTACTTCACATAAAATACTTCTATCGACTTGATAACATGATAAATGTCTCCAGAATATATTATGTTTGTTTATAATTTTTTAACCTATCGTTCAACTGTGTATCAAGTAACAAAGTTGCAGACAACACAGTATTGATTAGTGATTACTAACATTAAACACATTTGAATAAAAATATTCAGAAATAGATTATACCACTTTAATCGAACGTCTTTGATGTATAGAAAACGAGATTTGAAATGTCGGTGCAGGCGTAATAATTAAAATATAGAAATAAGAAAGGCACCCAAAGGGAAGTTCCCACAAATTTGGGTGATATCTTATTTATGGTACTTATTGAAACCAAGAATACGCAGATCACTACAAAAATTTTGGATATTGTCACGTTGAAAAACCCTTTAGGGTTGTTTGGATTCGTTGTTGACCAACTGTGCGACGTCCACAGGTATCCCCCGTATTACTTTATTGCTTAGAGCGATACCGGCGATACCCATGGCTAAAGTCAGTTCAACTCGCTTGGCATACGAGAGGGTTTAATTTAGTTATCGACTAAATACTTTGTTAAATGAAACAGAGTGATAGAAAACAACGTACAGGTTTATTGGTAAAGACACAAATGTAAATAAAGGTCGTACTTACATTTTAATTACTTCTGGGCAACCCCCCAGGAAGGGAGTTGGGCCACGCATCACCCTACCAGAACTTGGTCTTACTAAACTCAAAACTGAACGGACTTCTTCACCCTTTCCCTGCACCGTGACTCTTTTTGAAAATCAGCATTTCCTCTCTAGTTACAACGTAGGAAATTTCTGAAAATCTGACGATGGCCAAGGTGTTCACAGCAGCGTGAGCACGCTAACTGGTATTAATTTTTATTGACCACCAAAACATTTGACCTTACTAACCCAGATTGGTTTTTTATAATTAAAAGTTTTTGTTATCCTCAAACCCGCCACCAAGTGAAATTATTTTTTAGATATAATATAATGATTTCCATGTTATAATTGGTTATTTTTTTCTTTTCAGGTGAGTAGTTTAACATCTTGAATTATGACAAGACTGATTGGTAAGAAATTTATTTTTTGCTATCATTAAATGTAAATTAAGTTATATTACAAAATGCACGTTTGATTCGACTAATTCGTATCCAATTTTATTCCTTCCACATCCACATAGTGGCGCAAAAAAAATCCAAAATTTTACTTGTTGAAATAGTTTTAGAATCTCACGAAACGTCGAGATTTTAAATTTAAGCGAAAAATATTTCTGTCTGTCTGGTCTGTCGATCTATCTGTAAATTTTCTTGTGCGCACGTTTTCTCAGGAACGATTTAAGATATTGACTTGAAATTTGGTATACAAATGTATCATGGCGAGATGTGTAACTAGATTATATTTTGCGCTAATTTTGATGAAGGGTTGGAGGTAAATAAGGGAAAATAAGTAAAGCTAGCCGGTAAGAGTATGGAAATTTGGAATTTGGTGAATATGCTAGAAGCTAAGGCCTCAGATTTTTTAATAATTTTGATAACAACTTTCATTTTTTAATAACATCTGCCTCGAATATTGTATTATTAAAATTCTGTGATCAATTATCTCTACGTACTAGTCAAGATATTTTTCTTGTCTTGAATGCAGAATTTGGATGTGGAAGTAGTGATTCCTTAGGCAGGGGTTTTAACTAAAAATGTATAATCTTTTCTCCCTGACACTAGTGAAAACTCATTCAGTTACTTTTTAATCTAATTATTACTTCCGCATCCACGTAGTGGATTGGAAGTATAGTAATCGCAAAAAAAAATTTCAAAATTTTTTATTCGTGAAATAGGTTTAGAATGTCATGAAACGTCGAGATTTTAAATTTGAGCGAAAAAAAATATTTCTGTCTGTCTGTCGGTCTGTCTGTCGGTCTGTCTGTCTGTAACTTTTTTTTTGTCCGCACGTTTTCTCCGGAACGGTTTAAGATATTGACTTGAAATTTTGTACACGTATATATTATAACGAGATCTGGAACTGGATTGTTTTTTGAGGATATCCGGTGAAGGGTTGGGGGTTATTTAGGGATAAATAGGGGGAAATAAGTAAAGCAAGCTGGTATGAGTACAGAAACTTGAAATTCGGTGTATGTAATAGAAGCCAAGGCCTCAGATTTTTTAATAGTATATTTCATCCCCCCACACACGATTATTCAAGGGGTTGATAAAATAAAATTGAGATATTCACATGAAATTTAGTACGCATATGTATTATAACGACATCTGGAACTAGATTAAATTTTGAGATGATTCCGTTGAAGGGTTGGGGGTTAAATAGGGGTATATAAGGAAAAATAAGTAAAACAAGCTGGTAAAAGAACAGAAATTTGGGATTTAGTGTATATACTAGAAGCGAAGGTCTCAGGTTTTTTTGTTAGTATTTTCCATCCCCTCACCACCCCCACTCCCTTATTAAAAGAGTTGATAAAATTAAATTTAAATTTTCACTTGAAATTTGGTACATTTATGTATTATAACTATATCTAAAACTAGATTATATTCTGACATGATTGCGTTGAAGGAGTGGGGGTAAGTAGAGGTAAATAGGGAAAAATAAGTAAAGCAAGCTGGTACGAGTACTGCAACTTGAAATTCGGTGTATGTCCTAGAAGCTAAGGCCTCAGATTTTTTAATAATACTTTTCAACCCTTCCACTACCTTTACTACATTATTAGAGGGGTTGATAAAATAAAATTGAGATATTCACTTGTAGTTTGGTAGACGTATGTATTATAACGACATCTGGAACTAGATTATGTTTTGGGATCATTCCGTAGAAGGGTTGGGGTTAACAGAAGGACTAGGGGAAAATAAGTAAATCAAGCTGGTAAGAGTACAGAAATTTGGGATTCTGTGTATATACTAGAAACCGAGGCCTCAGATTTCTTTCTAATATTTTTCAAACTCCACCACCTCCGCTTCATTATTAATGGGATTGATAACATCAAATTGAGATATTCACTTGAAAGTTAGTACACGTATGTATTGTAGTGACATCTGATTGAGATGACTGCATTGAAGGGGTGGGAGGTGGTAGGTTGTGAATGGTGGAAAATAAGTAGACTAAACTAGAAACTTCATTTTTAACGTATATGATAGAAACCAACTCCTCAAACTTTTCTATGACATCTGCCCCAAATATTAAAATTCTATGACCAATAATTTCCACATACTAGAGTGCAAATATAGTGAAGATGTTTCCTTTAAAGTGACTTGAATGAAGAATCTGGATGTGGAAGTAGTGATTCCTTAGGCAGCGGTTTTTTTTTTATAGTGACTACCTGAGTGACTGATTGTATGTTTTTCACTAAAAGTATAATGTTATTCCTTGACAGTTGTGTTAACTACATGCCATAAATTATTGTCCCTCACCACGTGTTTTTGGTAATTTTTTTTTTTAGATGTCTTATAGCCCGAGAGCTCACGACACCGAGGGCGAAAGACTTTGTAAAATCTAATATTTATTTATTAGTTTATTTATTTATTAGTTTATTCAAAAATAATGGTCAGCTGATAGAACAGCGAGCAGTCATCTCTCATTTGAAGCGGATCCGTGTCGCTGGAGAAGCAAAGTCCTCGGACCTCTTACTTTGGAGGCCGATATCTCACTTAAAAATTACAGGAACATATCGTGCCCCACGTCATCGGATTAGAAATTTAATTTTCAACCGATCAAGCACAAAAGAGGGGGGTGAGTTGGGTCTAGAAAAAGTTGTGTTCAATTTCGTTTAATTTTGAAAATGCAGCACGAGCTGATTCAACAACAATGGCACAAAACGAGACTCACCCGATGATAACTATACGCCTAAAGTAGTTAAAAGATTAAAGTTAAAAGATCTATGAATGGAGTATGTATAATAATAGTGCTAGAAACATTCCAAATTTCTTAAAGGCAAATATTAGATTTAAATAATCTATAATTTAATGCTTAATATGTATCTTTGATTGGCGTACCACTTCTTTGGTAAAAAATATTAGAGGACATGTTTGCAGGCACGCCGCTGATGGAGCCTTAAAATAACTTTTTGTTGTGGTGTGGTTTTATATATTATTAACACGAACCAAACTTGAAAATAATGTCTAAAGTACTTTCTAAGATATAAAAAAATACGATTTAAAAAAATCAGCACCCCGTAGCCAAAAAAAGCCTTTGCGTACATATGCTCATATGAACTTTTCTTCATAAAATGACCTAAGGAATCACACCCTGAAATATTAGCACGTCATTAAGGAACACCTTGTATAACTCGCCGTTTCAGCCCAAAAATATTCTTTGATTTGATCTCCCTTTTAACACAAGTTGAATAGAGAGATGAACTTGAAAATGAGCCTAGTCCGAAGTCGATGACCCTTTTTGTTCCCCCTCCACAGAGGCAAGAGCGTTATCAACCCTGACTCCCGTCCTGATCATCCTATTGCCATTTTTTTAAATTAAAGAGAGAAAAAAGCTCCTCCATATGCAAAAAACAATATTTAAATACAACTTTTTTTCATGCTAAAGACGCGATTTGAAAAAAATGCAAAATCGTTTTTTGGGTGTAGCTTCGCAATTTTTTTCAAAATTTAAAAACCATTTTCACCTATGTAAGTTGATGGGATTATTTATTTATTTATATATTTATTTATTTAATCATACATCATCTAATAGTACAAAACCATTTACAGGATGGAAATTTAAACTAACTTAACCTAACCGAACTAAGAAGTACAAGTAGAAATTATGAAGGCGGTTAGACTACACGACAGTAAATGAAATTTTTGACTGCTAGGCAAATATGTCCAGTTCACTGCAATGAGTTTCATAACTAGTACAAATATTAAACAGAGGAGAAAACTTGAATACGTTAGATCTAGGAGTGGATAAATAAAAGCCATGAGAATGACGAAAATTAATCCGTGGGACATAAAAGTTCAGTTGGTTTAATATTTCACTACAATCTATTTCATTATGCGTAATTTTATCTAGAAAACGTAAACCAAAGGACTCACGCCTTTCGGAAAGACTGGTAATAGACACTTATAGCACCGACTAGGACGGAAACGTAAACGTATAAAATGACAGATACGCAGGCGCAGTAGTGAATTGGTGTACGGTTGTACGTACGTTTGACGTAGACTTGCTTGTTCGTACGTTACCCTAACACCATGATAAAACGTATGCGTATGGAACCGAGTAATGGCGATTGGACCCCCGATTGCATCCGACATTCGATTATAAATGTAATGGTCGTCGGTCACGTCACATAATCAAAAACTGTAAACAAGAGATAACCTCTTAGTGTCAGTTCTTAGTTTGTTTTGTTTTGCAAGTTTCCATTTCCAGAAGAAATAGGAAATAGGTGTTTTAAATATGGAATTGGCAAGCCCAAATAAAAGGGTACACTTCACCAATGAGGACGATCTCCTAATCACACGAGAAGTCCTTATTGCCCATTCTAGACGGTGGAATTTGATACAATATTCTTCAAATTAAAGGAATACATATTTCTATTGGAACGTTTAAAGATAGAATGAGGAATTTAGTAAATAAATTCTTGATTAAAGAGAAAACAGTAAAATTAAATTTATGGGTTATTTACGGTATTATTTTTTATGCAATATAAATAAAACGGAACAGGAAAGAAATATGGGAGGTTATGCTCAAACTCAACACGGTAAACGCTTATCCTAGTGTTCCCAGTCACATAAGATTTTCTACAGTGGTTATATATTGACAAAGACAACCAATACTGAATTTTAGTTCGAACGTACGTTTCTAGCAGTGCTATCTCTATTTAAGTTCATATGCCGTAACATGAATTTACGTACATTTCTACGTTGACTCCTAAGAGTTACGTACACGCTGTTAGTGTTGCTATAAGTGTCTATTATCAAAATTTTCAAGTTATTGATTTTGAGAAGCTCCAATTGGTGGATGTGTACCTTCAGTTTTCCAGTTTAAAAATTTCAGGAAGCGGCGCTGAATGTTTTCCAATTTATCATTATGAGTATTATACCCAGATTTACAGAGACGTGAAGCATACTCCAGCTTAGATTGAGAGAAAGCAAAATAGAGCATCTTTAAGGTTTTCGCATCATTAAAATCATGGCTGTTACGCAAAATGAAGCCTAACATTCTGTATGCATGCGAAATTACAGCATCAGTATGGTTAATTTATTATCAAAAGTTACACCTGGATCCTTAGACGTAGATGGTCTGTTCAGCGTGTCGCCATTAACATTATAATTATATGTAATTGAGGACTCCTTGGTTGTATAACTCATAACATTGCACTTGCCAACTTAACTAAGTAACTTGTTTTGAACTTTTTCGCAGTCATTAAAATCATTAATCCTATGCAACATCTTGACGTCATCGACATATAATAAGAAACACACGTCTATGTGATCACTGATATCGTTAATAAAAAATAAAAGAAATCGGGTCCAAATATTGATCCCTGGGGTACTTCGGACGTGGCTCGGTATTCAACAGATTTATATCCATTATAAGATACGAATTGAACTCTATCAGCCAAGTAACTCCCAAGAGATTGAAGTAAACCATCAGATAATCCAAATTTGTCGAGTTTACAGAGAAGTTTCCATGGTTCAGTCTGTCAAACGCCTTAGAAAAGTCAGTATAGACTGAGTCTACCTGTATGTGAGAATCAATTGATTCAGCAGTGTACTGAGTAGCACAGATTAAGTTCGTTACGGTGGAGCGACGTTTCATAAAACCGTGTTGTTGCGTAGATGTTTTTAGTTGAACATGTGCATCAATGTTATCATGCAGGATCATGGATATCGAAAGCTTTACCAAAGTTACATATGATTGTTATCGGTCTATAATTGGTGACATCATTTCTTTCACCTTTTTTGTGCACAGGACACACTGGAGTATTTCCAAATATCAGGAAAATAGCATTTCCTAAGACATACATTAAAAATTATGCAGAGAGGATATGCAAACATGCTGTCTTTTAGTATAAATGCTGGAATTCCATCTGGGCCCACAGTAAGTTTAGGTTTAATTATTTTTAACGCCATGCAAACTTCCGCCTCGGAAAAGCGTTTAACGTCCAAGCAGTCAAACGAAAGATTATTAGACTTGGTTACTGAGGCGTCCGAGATATTAAGGAAGTAAGATTGCTCGAAAAAGTTAGCAAATGCATCGACGATATCATTAGGGGTCTCCAGAGGTTCATTGTTATCAGTCATGTCTTTAGGTTTAGGTAGTTTTCCCTTTTTTTCCATTGATGTAAGCCCAGAATTTATTGGGTTCAGATGTGATGTTATTTTCAATTCGATTTGTATAAATCTGAAATACAATTTTAATGTCCGACTTGATTTGTGATCTAAGTCTACGAAATTCGAATATCAATTTCTTATGCTTTAGCTTTATATTTTTTATAATTTTGATATTAATCCAAGGCGGAAACTGTCTTTTATTTTTTGGAGTTTTGAACTTGGGTATGTTCTCATTAAAAACTCCAGTTAATATCTTATAAAATAAATCAACACAGATTTTAACATCATCATAATAATTTAAGAATGACCGGTTAATGTGCAGTAGTTGTTCATACAGAACAGGAAAATTTGCCTTTCGAAAGTTGAAAGAATTAGTAGATTGTATTGGAAATTTCACATTCGGATTCACAAACTGAGTTTCGAAGTTAACAATAAGAGCAGAATGATGTATATCTTCTGAAACCAATAATTCAATTGATTTTTTAACAACGCAATGTGCCTTACATATAACCAAGTCTAAAAGTCTATTGTTATTATTAAAAACAGAGTTGTATTGACGCAAGTTTAGAAGGTTTAGAAAATTAATAAGTGTTGATACTTTAGGACCTTTGACACTATTCGAGACATGAAGAGAGTACAAACGCAAATTAACATATCCTAAAGTAAGGTATTACTGTCTTGGATATAATCCAAGGAGGAAATTGTAATACATACAATGAACAAGGACTCATCAATTTGTCGAGTTCTTGGGCGAAGTTACGTAGCTCCGAAAATTTTTTCCGTCTCCCTCCCTTCCAATTTCCCCCACCAACTTCCCACTTTGAGCAGAATTAATCTTTACACTTTCCCTACATCCACCAAAAATCTCGGACCCCTATCATCCTTCTTTCCTGATGAAATCAACGGTTTAAGACTTGAAACCACCGGCAAGAAAACGTTTTCCGAGAGTTATTCAGTTGCCCATAACTCGAGATGTAATTAATATTTTTGTTCAAACATTGGCTCAGATCACGTATTTTCAAGTTATCTTTAACATTGAATTAGATTTTTTTTCATACAGGCATTATTTTCCGAATTATCGCCGAAAAGGTAGTTTTTGTAAACTTTGTGTGCAAGTATCTGCCCCCCCTCTCAAGTATGAGACTTGTGATTTTCAAAGAAGAATTGCATGAGACAACCTTAAAGAATTGTAAAAAAAAAAAAAATCAAAATCCATTGTTGACTTCCAAATCCAGATCCGTTCTACTATTAGGACATGATTAAAAATTTACTTTTCATTCGGTTTTAGTCATCTCCCGATTATGCTGACGTGGTTAGCGAAACACAGGTCAAGTGCTAATATGCACGTTTTATGTTCAAGAGTTTTTGTGTTTGTGGAAAGTACGTCTCCAGAGGTAGCGTCGCACTAAAGGTTCCCGCCCTCGCTAGGACTCTTTAGAAAGATTCAAGGAAATATTTTATATGAACTAATTTCAACGTAAATTGTGAAATTTAGAACTTAATAATATTCAGTCTTAATGTATGCAATAGGAATTAATACTAATATGTATTTTGCTATGTTGAAAATCCTAAATTGCGAAGTAAATTATATAGATTCAGCGACCTCCAGGCGAAATTTGTTGGAACACGTCGAGACGTAATTTATACCTTTTTTATTTTAAATAATACTAAACTATTAATAGAATAATTAATACTTAATGGGTATGCAAAATACCATTTTAATAAATAAATATAAACTAGTTGTAAACCAACTGACGAATATATTCACAAATGGACACTCCTACTTCAGAACATGCTTATGCAAGTTTTTATTCCACCTAACTAACACTGCAAAAACGCTAAATAATGGTTCATCATAGGTTTGTTCCAACTTGGAATTTTGTACCGGTGTGTGGCGTATCTTTCCTGAGTCGGTTCGCGACCGACTTTTACTCAGGTGTTACTTTTGTACTGTTTAATAACTGGAGTTGCAGTATACAGGGTTAACAAATGTGTGGAACCACCTGATTTTTAGCTAAATTATAAGTTCTATTAAAAAATACTCTTAACAAAAGTTTTTGTAGCATTTATTTAGTGACGTACTTTGATTTCCAACAGCTACTCTGTTTTTATAACATCATTGGCAGTATTTTTAAATGGATGACCCTGTACATTCTTACATTTTCTAACAGACACTTTTTCATCAATTATAATGTAGGGTTTGGTGGGTGTGTGTACGTGGTTTTTTTAAATATTAAATAAAATAATAAAATAAAGTCGCATCCGATAGCTTCAAAAATTAAATGTATGGACGGGGATAATCAGAGGACACATCATCGGATCATTCTTTCGTAGAGAAAATTTAAACTCTAATCGTTATTTAAAACTTCTGCGCGATCAAATTGTTCCAGCATTAAATCGGTTATTTCCAAACTAGGCAAATCGTAAACGACTCTGGGAAGAAATTTTGTATCAGCAAGATGGTGCTCCGCCTCAATATGAAGTTGACGTACGTCAATACCTAAATGAGTTATTTTCACAGAGATGAATAGATCGAAAGGGATATTAAGCAATAGCCAGCCACATGTGGATGTGAATGAAACTGATAAGTTTTTGTTTACTTTACTTTTAATTTAGTTTACCTCATTAATGAAGTCCATTTCTTTATTTAAATTGAAAAATTAGAAATTAAAATTGAAAAGATATTTATTTATTGGTTTACTAATCCTTGTCACAGGACAGTTTATTAAGCAACAGAGAAAAAATTTAGGTAATGAAATAGAAAATACTCGGAATTGGAAGGCGGCAGTTGTTAATAATTACTGTAAATTGAAGCCGATTTTTTCAATGGAACCACATACCTACAGGGTGAGCAGACTATCCCCTTGGACCTTTCTTCTCACAACGCGCAAAAAATATTGTTACCGCGAGATAGGGCCCATCCCAGGAACTCGTACTCGAACCGTAAATGGATATTTACCTGTGGAACGGTTAATAAATAATAACTAAAAAAAATGCTGCCCGACTCAGAAACAGAAGAAAGAGAAAACTTAGAAGAAAAATAAGGAGATTACGATAGATGGAAATTTAAAAAAAGCATGGAAACTTAATAAAAGCATGGAAACTTAAAAGAAACATCTCACAAACACCTGCACTTTCCATCCTGTATTCCCACCCCATGCGTCATGCGGCGTCCAATATCCAACCCGGCGTATGCAGCCGGTCCGGAGGTATATAAAACATCCGAGATTTGGTTCTGGCACGCGGTTTGGCCGTCCCTTGGGCGTGTTCGACCCACGACCAAGCTGCGTGTTGGAACGAACCTTCATGGATGCCCGGAATCGGCAGAAATGCCCACCTTACGCTGGCAAATCAATCAATTAATATCTCGACTAATCAACGTTCGAGCGCTATTTTTAAGCAATCATATTAGTTAGAACTATTCATCGTACAGAACTAAACAAAAAATGAAATACTTGTAATTTCATAATTTTATTTTTTTGTACTATTACACTTTTTCCATAAATGTATGACTTTTGAGTTATTTACGAAAAACAATCTCAAGGGACCAATTTTTTAAAGCTAATATCATAATCTTCAAATGGTTATAAAAATATAAAAAAGTTGTATACTATCTTTCTCACTTACAATTTGATTTTATATCAGACCACTATTTTACTTTTTGCCCACCCCTCCAGAAGGGTGGGAACCACCCTGCAAATAAAAAGCGGTGATTTTTAAAGTATAAACTTTTTTGTACTCAGTCTGAGAGACTTAATGAAAGAAGTTTCATGAAAATTCATTCACTATAGACGGGTTCCGAGGAAAAAACCTAATTGCACTCGACTAAAGGACATCTCACACCTCTAAGTGGTTTTCAACACCGACAGAATTTCTTGAACCTTTAGTATGTTGTTGGGGCTGTCAAAATATAGCATTTTGTTTAATTGGATCGACCTAGCTATACAGGGTGATATAGAAAATTCGGTATGAAAAGGTATGAATTATCAGTTGTGAGATCTCATATTCTAAATTCAATTAGCGTCATACTTTTCCAGCAAAACATACCTGTTATTATTTTGTGTTCAAAAAATGTGTATATATTATTTTAGACAGTGGCGTTTTCTTTCAGATGTAGATACATTTTCCAGTGGTCCACCGACAATGATAAAAATTAATGAAAAATTCCGAACTACCTGTATGATTATATTTTATTGTCTTAAAAGTAAGCATTTTAAAATAATAGATATGCAGACTAACCTAGTATTTATTAGAACATTAACTATAAATTAGTTAGGTTTCGTGCCGGTTGCCCTCTGAAACGTTTCATTTTGACAAAACTATGGTCCAAAACAACACCTTTGGAACAAAATAATAATTATTACTGCATTATTTGAGACCCTTCAGCTCCATTTGCAGCATCTAATACATAAGTTAATAAACCATATGATGGGTATTTCACAGCTTGCTGGTATCTCGCATAAACTATGTATCATATTACACTAGTAACATGAGCACAGACACCATGAGTTCTTGCACCCACTTTACGGGTACAATAAGTACCAGTGATAGCTTTTTCTGTTTTACCTTTAGAGTATGTAGTTTCCAAAACATTTAGCACATACCAAGTAAAACTAGCTCCAGCATACATTGGAGACGAAAATAACGAATATTTTCCAACTTGAACAGTTTGGACCTGGATTGTTAAGAGCAAAAATATTTTCTAGATTTACCCAAGCTCTAAAACATGGTATTTTTATATCATATTTTCTTCCTCCAATTGATGATGTCCAGCTTGATCCTATCACTGGTACCTATTGTACCTGTAAAGTGGGTGCAAGAACTCTTGGTGTCTGTGCTCATATTGCTAGTATGGTACTTAGGTTATGCGAGACACCAGCAAGCAGTAAAATACCCATCATATGGTTTATTAACTTATGTATTAGAGGCTGCAAATAGAGCTGAAGGGCCTCAAATAATACCGTAATAATTAATATTTTTTTTTCCAAAGTTGTTGTTTTGGACCATAGTTTTGTCAAGATGAAACGTTTTAGAGGACAACCAGCACGAAACCAAACTAATTGATAGTTGATGTTCTTGTTATAAATACTAGGTTAGTCTGCATATCTATTATTTTAAAATGCTTACTTTTAAGACAAAATATAATCATACAGGTATTACAGGTAGTTCGGAAGTTTTCCTTAATTTTTATCATTGTCAGTGGACCACTGGAAAAGTAATCTACATCCCCCCCCCCCAAAGTCAATTCCACTGTCTACGATAATATATACACATTTTTTGATTACAAAATAATAACAGGCATGCTTTGCCGGAAAAGTATGACGCTAATTAAATTTAGAATATGAGATCTCACAACTGATAATTCATGCTTTGAACCGAATTTTCTATATCACCCTGTATAGCTAGGTCGGTCCAATTGAACAAAATGCTATATTTTGACAGCCTCGACAACATACTAAAATTTCTAGAAATGCTCTCGGTGTTTGAAAACCCCTTAGGTGCGAGATGTCCTTTGTTATGATTATTTCAATATTAAAGTGCTCAATATTTAGTAATAACAAATTTTCATTAACTAATAAATATGTATTACTCTTTATTTTATTATTTTATTTAATATTTAAAAAACTACAAGTCGCACGCCCACTAAACTCTATAACATTGATGAAGAGGTGTCTATATGAAAATGTAAAAATATATAGATGATCATCCACTAAAGAAGCTTCTGATGACGTCATATCTCGAACAATATTGAAAACCAAAGTGCGTCACTGAATAGAATGAAAATACAAAAACTTTTGTTAAGGGTATTTTGTAATCCAACTTATAGTTTAGCCAGAAATCATGTATTTCCATACATTAGCCCAACCTTGTATATCTATTCGCGAGAAAATGAGTGGTGAGTAAACTATTCGTGCTAGTGGGTCTCCGTCTAGAGTCATTGATAACTATACTGGGCATTGAGAAACAATTTATATAGCAGAATGGCTTCTGTGGCGCCGTATTTATTTGTTTTTCATTTTTAGGTATTTTTAGTATATAATTAGTGAAACAACAAATGTCAAGAAACTTTGAAAAATTCCCCAAACGAGTTTTTGGCTATAATAGGGTAATTAGTATAAAATTAATAAAATAAAAATGGGTAACAGTAGTTTTGTAGTTTAATGTTCCAATAAGAATGATTTCATTTCACAAAAATTTTTATTGCAAGCGGACTGATAAACGCTGTTCATTTTAAAGCGCCAAATGTTATTTTAAAAGCTGTTTGGTTTTTTAGCATTTAATATTTCGATATATAGATAAATTACTATACTTCTACTCCACTACGTGGATGTGGAAGTAATAGGGTATATTTAAAATTTGTATACATGGCGTCTACAAATTTATAATGTACAGGGTGTCCCGCAACAAAAATTAATAGCAAATATGTTTTTTATTACGATTATTCAAATAGGTACTTGCAATTGGCAAGGTCCGCTGCAACCTTCGTTCGTTTTCATAATGGTCTTAGTAAAAACATAGTCTTAATAATATATCAAACCAATATATGCACATAATAAGTAAATAAATAAATAATTTTTAAAAAATTAAAAAAAGCAGAAAAGAGGAAAATAATAATAGCAATAATTATGTTAATAAACATAAAAACGTGGGGCGCTGGAAAAACAGAAAATTTTACTCATCAGGCGCCCCACGCTTTTACGTTTATTGACATAATTATTGTTATTATTAACATTATTTTCTTCTTTTTTAGTGCATTTTTTAACAGTTTCAGTTTGTTTTAAAGCGTGTTTTTTTAATTTTTTAAATTATTTATTTATTTTCCTCTTTTAAGTTTTGTTCCAATTAGAATAGTATGTTTGTTCAATCAAATTCCTTTTCTATAATTGTCAAAACCTATTCGCCACCATGAAGCCGCCATTTCGAATCCTCGAATTTCAGCTAAATATTTATAATCTGCGACCTCAAATATCCCTAGATATCGATTTTCATACGGATCAGACCATAAATTACAAAACCTATCCGTCATTTTGACATCACCATTTTTAATTGTTTTTGGACCGGACCCACAGATATCGTTTTTCAGTCGAATCCGACGATAATTGATGAAACCTACCCGCCCTGTTGACGCTGCCATTTTGATTTTTTAAGTTTTGATCACACGTTTATTTTCTACTTGTCAAGCCCTTTCCTTTGTTACCCATATCAAGGGGGTTGTAAAGAAAATGATAATCCGCCATCTTAGGGCGGCAGCCATTTTGAACAAATTAGAGAATACTGTGTATGCTATGTTGTATTGTCATCAGAGCTACGCACAGTTGCCAAGTTACATGATGATACAACAATTAGAAGTGGGTGAAATTCAGTTCCTTAGATTTTATTACTTACATATATCGATATCTTCTATCTTTTCGATATCTACATCGAAAGAAAACCAGTTTGGAAGGGCAAGAAGGAAGTCTGCCATTAACAATACAATAAACAAACCCAGTATCATAATGGTAAATCCAGTATAAGAAGCAAAATCAATAACAACAAACACGAAACTCAAAATATATCGTAACTCTTAGAACAGCTCTGTACACTATATGCTAATATAAAATTGTATATCTTAACAACATTTTTAATACCTAAATATTAAAATGTGTTAGGTTAGGTTAGGTTAGGTTGACATGTGAGTGGGCTCTTGTCAGACCCTCCACTGCGACCATCAGGTGGCTCACTCCTAGTTATAGTTCACCCAACAGATTCAGCTTTTTTATAAAGCCGATAATCTTGTTGGGTGAGAAACTGTCCAGGTCCTCTGGCGCCAGTTGCCCTTTGCCAAAAAGTGAGAACCTGATTCTTTCTGCTGCAGGACAGGTACACAAAACGTGTTCTGCCGTTTCATCATCCTCCAGACATAGACGGCATTCGGTGTTTTCCACCAGTCCAATTCTATGTAGGTGATGATTTAGTCTGCAGTGCCCAGTGTATAGGCCAATTAGAGTTCTTAGGTGTAACCTATTTAACTCTAATAGTTTTTTAGTTCTTGACTTCAAGGGGTATGTGATAAACTCCTTTGAGTGAACTAAACCTGGTAGTTCCTGCCAGTGTTGAATTGTTTTCAATTCAGCCCAGGTCAGGATGGCAGCCTTGGCAGAGTTAGCAGATATGCCAAGTGCCGGTTCTGGACCTATAAATTTGGTTGCCGCGCCTTCTCTGGCCAGGGAATCAGCAACTTCGTTGCCCTCCATGCCAGAGTGGCCAGGTATCCAGATCAGAGTCAGTTTGTTGTCTCTGCCCAATCGGGCAAGAGCTTCCTGGCAATTCCATACCGCTTTAGAATTACAACGGTAGGATCCAAGGGCTTTAAGAGCCGCTTGGCTGTCTGAAAATATTTTTATTGATTTGTGTCTCGGCTGCATCTGTTCGAGCCTCCGTACACACAGCTCAATGGCATGGATTTCTGCCTGAAAAATAGTCGCATTATCACCAAGGCTTGAAATTATCTTTACCTTTGGTTTGCGACTATATACACCAGCTCCAGTTCCCTCAGGGGTTTTGGAGCCGTCTGTGAACCAACAGCTGTCTGCCCTTTGTAGGTCGGTTTTGTTCCGATCCCATTCGTCTCTTCCAGGAAACAGGACTTTAAAGGGCAGTTCATGGTTGATCAAGGTAGGCATCACATCTGAAGGCATTCCCAGGATGCTGTGACAGTTTAAGTCGTCCAACAGCCTGTTGTGCTCCATGATGCTAGCCTGCGGCATATTAGTTACCGCTTGATGGATTCTGTATGTTGCCCACCTGGCCTCTCTCTCCAGGTAGATATGGAGAGGAGGTAGTTCCAGGAGGACTTCCAGAGCAGCTGACGGTGTGGTGCTTATTGCACCAGTTATTGCCAAGCATGCTTGTCTCTGCAATCCAGAGAGTTTGGCTTTTGTCGTTTGTTGCAGCCCTTTCGACCACCAAACTATTGACGCATACGCTATCATTGGTCTAATGACCGTAACGTATATCCAATATATTTGTTGGGGACCAATGCCCCAGGATTTTCCGCAAATTCTTCGACATGTCCACAGGGACAGTCTCGCTTTGTGGATTACCTTTTCCAAGTGGGAATTCCAGCTGAGTGACTTATCCAGGGTTACACCTAGATACTTCACTTCTTCCGTAAATGGGATGATTTCACCTGATATGGAAGGTGGTTCCAGGTTGTCCAGCTTCCTTTTCCTGGTGAAGGGTATAATTACCATTTTGTGGGGGTTGACAGACATCTGCTCCCTCTCACACCAGATATGAATGGCATCTAGTACCTCTTGAAGGGTATCAGAAAGTACCACTTCAGATTTTCCTCTAACCAGAATGACTAGGTCGTCAGCATATGCCTGAATCTCGACTTCCCACAGGGAGATAATGGCAAGCAGATCGTCCACAAGAAGTGACCACAAGAGCGGGGAGAGAACCCCGCCCTGTGGGCACCCTCTTGCGGCCCTAAAGCTCACCGCTTCCCCCTTAGAGATGTCGTAATGATTCTGTTTTCCAGCATAGCCCGAATCCAGTCAGTTATGGTTGGCTCGATTCCTCTGGCAGCTGCTGCTGTATATAAGGAGTCGGGCAATGCATTGTTGAATGCTCCTTCGATGTCGAGAAATGCTGCCACCGCAATCTCCTTTGCCTGTAGAAATTGGGTGATTTTCCCAACCAGGTTGTTTAGTGCTAGTTCTGTTGATTTGCCTGGTTGATAGGCATATTGGTGGACACTGAGAGGACGTATACTCAGGATGTTTCCTCTGATGTGTCCATCCAGTACCTTCTCCAGACCTTTCAGCAGAAATGATGTCAGGCTAATGGGCCTAAGCGATTTTGGGTCAGATTCTGTCCGACCCATTTTTGGTATATAAACCACTTTAACCGCCGCCCAACTGGATGGAATATAATTCCATACCAGACTAGCTCTGTATAATCTGATGAGGAAAGGTAGCAGTACCTCCAGTCCATTTTGTAGTAGAGCTGGAAATATGCCATCCTCACCAGGCGATTTGAATGGTTGGAACGATCTAATAGCCCATTCTATCGCTGAGGCTGTGACGACCTTTTTTACCACCTGCCAATCGTTTTTGTGGGGACGTTTTTGTCGCCCTCCCGATGGCGGCGGCAGTTGGTTGTCCATCAGAATCGAACTACCTGGGAAGTGATTCAGTGCAAGAATTTCTAGGGTTTCTTTTCCAGATTCGGCAAACGAGCCATCCGGTCGTTTTACCATACCAAATGCTCGAGCCGGTTCTCTGGAAATGATCTTGTGGATTCTAGTGCTGCCAGGTAAATCGGTAATACCCTCGCAGAACTTCCTCCAAGATTCCCTTTTTGCTTTCCTGATTTCTTTATTATAATCTGTTAGTGTAGATCTATATAGCTCCCAGTTGCCCGAGTCTTTAGCTCGATTGAAGAGGCGTCGAACTTCTTTTCTCATTTTATCTAGTTTTTTGTTCCACCATGGTGCCCCTCTGTTGTCCTTTTTGGATTTTAGTGGAGAATTTTCGTGATAGGCTGAAATAGCAGTATTCCGGATCTGTTCTGCTGCAATTTCTATTTCATCACGATTCCTGATTGTGATGAGAGCTGATCCCAGGTGCGACTCGAGGGACTATTTGTATCCTCTCCAGTCTGTACATCTGGGATCCCGATAACTCACCACCGGTCTTGGTCCAACTTCTATGTTGAATTGGATGTGTCTATGATCTGAACATGACGGTTCAGAGGATACCCTCCAGTTGGATATCTTATTGCTCATAAAAGTTGAGCTGATTGTCAAATCTAGTACCTCTTTCCTATTTCTAGTGACAAAGGTTGGTTCCGTTCCAATGTTATTTACAATTAGTCCTTCACCTAATAAATAATCAAAAAGTGACTCACCTCTTTGGTTGATGTCTGTGCTCCCCCATGTTGTATGATGGGAGTTTGCGTCACATCCAATGACCAGGTGAATGTTGTTCCTCTTGCTGTAGGTGATTAACGACCTGACTGCAGATGGAGGAGGTTGTCCTGCATCCCTGTCTCCCGGGAAGTAAGCAGAGCAGGCTATTATGTCCATCCTGCCCTCTTTCACCGGTAGCGTTAAATGAATGGCTGCAACATCCTGGGTGCAGTAACCTGAAAGTACAGAGTATTCTATGTTGTTCCTGATTAGGATACAGGCTCTGGGTCTTTCACCGGAGCCAATGGATATTACCTTACCAGAAGTATTGCCTAGTCCGTTTATTCGGCCTGTGTTGGTTGTCCAAGGTTCCTGGATAAAAGCAACATCAAATTGCTCTTCCTTGAATCGTTTGCCAAGGACGTATGTGGCAGCCTTGGCATGTTGTATGTTCGCTTGGATGCACCTGATGTGGGTAGTCATCAGGTTAGGATGGGTATTAGGATGGGAAGGGAAGAAGTACGGAAAGCTGACGGAAGGGAGGAAGGAGGGGACTTAGTGTTACTGTTTTTTGGGAGTGTGGGTGGGGGGGTGTTTGAGGAGGGGCGATTTGTTGTCCTTCTCCTTAGAAGGTGGTATGACACCCCGCTTCTTCAGAGAAGGTTTGTTTGGGAAGGATTTTCCCTTCCCGGGTTTTTGGGACTTTCCCTCTTTAGGGGGCAAGACTGGCTTGCTCCCTTTAGAGGGTTGTTTAGCCGCCGGCTTCAGTTGCGGGGCGGATACATTCCCCCCTCTGGATTTCAGGCGGAATTGCACCTGCCCGTATCCAAAGAAGGGCCTGTAATCCAGCCCCTCCAGTGTAGCCTTAGACATTTCATCTATTGAAAATGTCCAAGTCTGCCCCGGACCTGATTCTTCCCGATGTAGGATAACCCACTCTCGGGTGTTTAGACCATGGTTCATGTTCCGTAGCCTATTTAGTACAGTCTCAGATGAGAGCCGATTTCCGGCCCCATCTGGGATGTATGCCACACAGATGTGTGGCTTGGGAAGGTCCTGTCCCTGCACAAATTTAAGGCGAGCTCCATCCCAAGGTCGGAGGGACTTTATTGTCTCCTCCAACCATGAGACGCTCATCTGGTCCGCGCAGGAAATCAGGAGGTATCCAGGCCGATGGGTACAGCCATGGAACCTGACCTGAGGACTTCCACATGGGAGATCATCTACAGACTTCATGATTGAATTCTGCAGCGTCTCCAACTGGTCGTTTGTCAAGGTCGTCCCAGGGTAATCAGGGTGGATAATGCCCACCCTGATTGACTCCGCAACGGCCTTGAAAGACGGTTTGGCAGTTTCACCATCCCGGGGCCTTTTAGCCTGTTGTTCAGGTGAGCTGCCGTCGGAACGCAAGCGCTTAGCCGTTTCAGCACGGCCAGAGGTGGATTGTCCTTCCTCCGGTGGCTGGTTGGTGTCACGCGCTTTCAACACTGTTTGCAAGGCAGTGTCATAAGGGACACCGCTCTTGATTAAACGACTGAGGCGCCTTTTTCTAGACCCACTCAGTCGCTTTCTTTTCAGGGTAGGATTGGGTGTTTCCTCCCCTGACATGCCTTCGCCCTCAGGATCAGAGGTCGGGGGCCTTGACGGCTCCCTACCCTGGTCCTGCGGGATCAGGCAAGTTTCTGGAGTGGGATTTACCCCAACCTCCATAAGTTCTCCATGTTGGAGATCGAGGGTTAAACCCCCCTCGTTGGGTTTTGTTGTTTGTACTATGTCCATATGGTTCCCACGAGTAGCAAGGGAAGGGTAGTCCGCCACAGTAGAGCCCCGCATTGCTGTGGTAAGGCAGAAGTACTCCGGAAGGTTGCCCGGTTTTCCGGAGGCCCCGTTAGAGACACCTTTCACCCCGGTGCCATTCAGCCTACGGCACGGGTCGCACAACACCTTGGCTTGGGGGAGATTATCGACTTAACCTTGTCTAGATCCGCCGTGTTTAGCCGAACGCAGGGTCACCTCGAGCAGGATGCGACATTGTGTCGCGCACGGACGGTCTTGGGAAGAGCTTCCTTGAGGGATGACCATCTCCTCTCAGCTGTCCCCCTGGAGTCAGTGGCCATGAAGCTGACTCCTCCGGTGCGAACGGCAGCTGATTTTTTGCTGGAGAACATAGGGCCGTGAGTTAGGATTGTGTGAACACTCAAAGGGCGCCACCGGCTGTATGTTACGTGATGATTTAAATAATTTTGCCAGCCAGGAACAAAATTAAGTTACTAGCAACCATGCGATGGAATTCTCAAAATATATCTATAATATCAAAACTCTTACTTTACTCTATGAAATCTCAAAATTTAAGCAAATATCAGGAGTACCAGTACAAATAAGAACATGTAGGGCATTAGACATTTATTACAACACACGTGAGATGTACAACAGTAAAAAAGAATGAATAAAAAACTTCACCTTACCTAATTCGTGGTCCATACGTATTAAAGAAATTCTATACAGTTGATCAAAAAACTTGATTTTAATTCAAACTTAGATCTCTGACTGAGATTCTCTTGCAACTATGAGTTATCCAATATGCAAATATGAGTTCTAACTTACAACGAATTAAAGATTTACTATGAATTAAATTATGGCTCCAACTACGAGTTATCCCATATGCAACTATGAGTTCTAACTTACAACAACGAATTAAAGATTTACTATGAATTAAATTTATGACTCATTGCCAAAGTTTCAGCTAATGGGCGGGATTTCCTAAGCTGACCATTGCAATCTTTGTTGCTTGTCCCTAGTTGTTAATGACTCTTCTAAAATAAGTCTACTCTATGGAAAATGCTTTATATATGTGACATAATAGTAGGTAAATTAACATCTCACGGTACCATGGGTTGTTTTACAGTAAAACTCTTAAATGTATCATCATTCTACACATAAACTTAGAGCTTGATTTATAGTTGCAAGATTGTGGTATAATTTACTTCAACATACGAACAAAAATCACTGAATTAAACTATAATATTTCCTTTACAATATTTAACTAAAATGAACAAAAAGACCTGGTCAAGGCCTTGGCATTTTCTGTGACGACTGCAGCGTGACTTGTTACCACTTCACTGCATCAAATTTCTACCTGAATCTCCTGGAGATTGCTACGAACGACTCTCCAAGTCCTAAACTCCTCCAAGTGTCAGTGGGACCCACACATGACCAAACATCTGAGTAACAGACTTCCTTCTATTACTCCTCTAAATACTAGCCCCCCTTACATAACCAAAAATGGCAGCACCATTTATCCCGAATATAAAACTCTACAGAATATGTCTAATTTCCAAAAATCCAGTCCCTCCAAAACACTCTGTAATAATTACAAAAAAAAGAACTAAATAAAATTCCAAACTAAGTAAAATAAAAGCTCACCTCACATAGAGAGTATTGCATAACCTCACGAAACACGTAGCGACAAAATTATGGCAACCAACAGAATTCCTTCCTGGAAATTTACAAAATCTTCACAGCAATGTGGTGAAGATTATTGGGTACATCAATCAAATCCCTTTTCAGTGTAAGCGATGTAAAACCCAAAAATTCCACACAAAATCGGAACTGCCGCTGTTCACTCGTGGCTGTCGAAAAATGAGCTCCCAGCCGGAAATCTCTTTCACAGTTCTTAGTGTTGCCAACTTGAGCATCTAGAGAACACTTTCTCTAGCCAATGAAAATGCGCCAATAAAAGACTTTGCAATTAAAAGACTGAATTACACAATTGTGTAATATCCCAACTACAAGAATATGTGAGTAACGCCTCTAACTCAAAATTATACTTAAAAGAAAACACGTTTACTTTCTGGATGTTGAGAATTGCAGATTATCGACCTGCTATGCCCATTTGAAGTACGAGTGGTTGCCTACCTCTCTACTCAAACAAATGAACTAATGGGTTAATTTACTGTATTCAACCAAAAATTTATTAATGTAGCCTTTTCAAATGCTACAATCTCACCCCATCCACTGATTCAGTTGACTTATTAGCTAAAATACAAGAAATCACAATATACACCGTGGAGTGCGTTCAAGGGCTGCAGCTGCGGCAGCATGGGTGAACGTATACTCTGGTAACCGGACAAGTATTAGTATATACGTGTTTAAAAGTGAATTATTTTTTGTTTGTTTATAATTGTAATGAAACATATTCTTTATAGAATTTTGCAAACAGCAGAAAAAAGTATCTATGAGAACTAAAAGAAAAATTATTGATTTACAATCTTTGCATTCTTTCGATAATCTGAATTCTGGTTATGCTAGCAATTAAAATCCTAAAATGAATTTGTCTTTCTTACTTGACAATTCCTATTCTAACACTAGTTTCCGCATAGTCCCCTACGTTTATGCAGAGTAAACCAGTATACACATAACCCCCTACGGTCATGAAGATTCAGTTAAAAATGGGAACAAAGGCCTAAAATGAATTTATTTACATACCTCGTCTTTTGGAAAATGTTTTATTCAAATGGATTACATGTTTATGAAATCTATCATTCTGTTTCTTGGAAATGTGTTTCACCCTTATTCTGGAGCTCATCAGAAAGGCACAAGGCCACTCACACAATATTTCATGCAAAAACCAAGACAATTACAAAGTTTTTTGACGTTAATGTTTGACATTGACTGAATGGAAAAACAGATTTCACTTAGGTATTGCCTAACTAATATTGGAGCCTATATACTCTATATATGTTTAGAAGTGAACTATTTTTTGTTTACTTATAATTGCAATGAAACATTTTTTATAGGATTTCGCAAACAGCAGAAAAAACTATCTGTGAGAACTAAAAGAAAAACTATCTTTAAAATTATTGATTTACAATCTTTGCACTCTTTCGATAACCTGAATTCCTGTTATGCTAGCAATTAAAATCGAAAGAATGCAAAGATTGTAAATCAATAATTTTAAAGACAGTTTTTCTTTTGTTTTCATAGATAGTTTTTTTCTGCTGTTTGCAAAATCCTATAAAGAACATGTTTCATTGTAAGTATATACGTGGTTTCAACATAATCAGTAGGAGTCGCATGGGCGGAAATTTAGTTCGGATTAGAGAAATGCTCTATCATCGAGCAAGAAGGCGATGCAGGAAATTCAATGCCTGTGGAGGTGCGTAGTTTGAATAGGAGAACTTCCTAAAATATTGTGTCACCGGAGAGATCTATTTCCGAAAAGACACTAACTCGTATAACCAACATGCAAGATGTAAAATAGAAAAGAACTCTCCCCGCGGCCAACAAATGGCTGATTCCGATGGATTTGACGTTCGAACATTTCAGAAAAGAGTAAGGCAGTTTGCAAATAATATGCTATCCTTTACGGTTTTACTCTACTCCATTAAAGTTGGGGTGGATGAGCTGCGCCAGTTAACGGATATGTCCTTAAAATGATGCATATTCGCAGAAGCATTCATTCTACTTCGTCGGGTTCCTCTTCAAGGGAGGGGAGGGACTTTTGAGTCACTAACCATGCGCCATGTGATTGTGGTGATTCCTCTAGTTAATTTTATGTTGTTCTTCCCATGTGAGTTGTTTATTGTATTGGGGGGTCACAACACGACTATCCGGCGCCGTCATCTGGAACTGAAAAGCCAATAACTTATTAGTTAAATGCATAACATAACTTAAAATTTAAATTTTTGGAAATTTTGATTTTCAACTATTTTTGTATATTTCAAAATAATCGAGAAACCACACATTGAACGTCCTCTTAAATGATCTACATTATTGTACAACCAATTTCTTAATTTCCCTAGCTATCTTCAACTGCTGTGGTGTAACAGGTTTGTATCATTCTATTTAAATTGATATGTACAAATAAATAAACTACTCCAACACCCTGTATATCTTGTCCATTTTAATTATTTTTGGACAGTTATAGAATTGTTTAATTATTTAAACGACCACATAACTCACGTTTTTTATTAGTCCATTCTTGAATACCATATTATTAGGGATTAGATCGTTATAATGATAGAGTTCAACAAATCTGACCTTTTGACCATGGTTTTTCCAAACCAAAAATTTAGTCACAATAACAACAGTACCATTTATCTTCATTAGGTAAGTCATTTAAAAAATGTAACGGTAAGATGCTAGTGCGAGGAGGTGTAGGTGGGTACTTTCGACCTTAAATAGAAATTTATAGCGGAAATAAATGTAAAAATATACATAGTGGTCTGCGCCATCAATTGTCGCAAGATTTTATTGCTTTGTGAAAAATATTTAACTAATACATATTGACAAGTGATAGTGGCAGTTGATCGTGGCCGACGGCGAATACTTGATTAACATTTTGTTCGAATTCGGCACAAATCACTATGTGGTGCCACTGAGATTCAGTAGAGAATATTATGAAATACAAACATTTTAATCATGTTACGTATGTTCTAATTTTGAAATTGAATTTTAGGTCTAACAGTTATTGTGTTTAACGCATTTCGTGATAGTCTATTACAAATACCTTAATAAAGCTCGTTCAGCCTAAAAGACAGTTTGAAAGTTTTGATATCTTACACACTTTCATATTTTTGTGTGACTAATCAAAATTCTTAGTAACATTTGGCACTAAAATTATAATACAACATAATTTATATAAAACAAGACAGTGTACACGCTTCTGGCGATCGTCTATATGACCCAATTTAATAGTAGGGGAGCCCATCGACAAAAGTGGCTTCGGGCACCGCAGTTGCCGCCACTTGGTGGAGATGTTCTGGGCATCTGTAGGTACCATCCCCCCCCCCACGGCGGGTCACCCGACCGCGCTCTTTTCGAGAGAGAGAGAGAGAGAGGCAAGAAACAAAGGGCCGCTTAAATGTGGCCAAATAATTTTTGAAAAAATTCACATTTTTTGGGCAAAAATGAGCATCTTTTATCTCTTGGCATTTTTAACGTGGTTGCACCCATCTCCTGGAAAAAAATTAAAAAAAGGATTCATTCATTCTTTGTTAATTAATTTAGGGCGAAGGTAGCGTTTTAGAGAAAAACTCCAAGAACCAAAAGTTGTTTATTTTTGTTCGAGGAATACGCCGAATTTTTAGCCAAAAATAATTTCTGCCAAGAATGTAGATTTTTAATTTTTTTTTTCAGAAAAATCCCACAAATTCATGCATATTCTTTAGGCAAAAATAAACATAAAATGCGACTTAAACTTTCTCTTCAAAGAGCTTCCTTCTTCCGTTAAAAAAATTACAAAAAGATGAATTTTTGTTTTGTTTTTTTCCGGGAGAAGGGAGCACTTTGGGAAAAAACAGCAAGAGACAAAAGATGCTTATTCCAGGGGAGGTTTGCCAACAGTGCCAATACCGTCCACATTTGCGGTGGGGATAGGCGAAAAAGCAGGCCCACCCCTTACGAGGCTGGTCCAGGTCTACAGCGATGATTGGGCAAAGGCTCAAGCTCGACCCCTAGTCATCAGAGACCTGCATCTTTAGTCAAGAATATTGGCGCGATGCTTATTTTTGCCCAGAAAATGTGTCTGATTTTTTTCAGAATTATTTGGCAACATTTAAGCGGCCCATTGTTTTTTGCCTCTTTCTCGAAGAGCGCGGTCACGTGACCTACCGTCGGGGGGGAAATTATACCTACAGATGCCTAAAACATCTCCACCAAGCGGCGGCAACTGCGGTGCCCGAAGCCACTTTTGTCGGTAGGCTCCCGTACTATAAAAAGGGAGCGTTCTACCGTGCTATTTTAGACATGTGCCTGAGATAGGTAATTATTATAAAACTAATAAAAATTGTCGCGTCTTTTAGATATTCACAGGCGACAGTGCAACTTTCATTCGTTCCGTAATAGTCCACCATGGCGCTGTACCACCTATAGTCACCTCTCTATCATATTGGGATACTCATCAACACGATTTGTGTGTTTAATGTGTAATTAAATATATGTATATCTTGACGCATCAAAATACATTAATTTTATTTTTAACCGTATTCATATCATTTGTAAAAAACACTCTCTAACTGTTCCTTTCACGTAAAAGGAACAGGCGTAGAGGCTATTTTACAGTAACATACTGGATAATTATATTATTTTGTAGATTCCATGAACATTATTTTTAGAATAGAATATACATTTTTAGTAGAAAATTCTGGGAGATCACAATTGTGTGTGCAGCATGCTGATAATTGTTGAATTATGGTAGTGTAGGTATGACATCATCCAGATATTTCTTTAACCTGCCAGCATTGTTGATGCCTTTCTCGAGCCTGGAGGGAGCACAGGTCGTATTTATTGATGTTATGGTTTTGTAGGTGGCACATCTATAGGGCATCTCACGAGAAATATCAAATACACAAAAATATTGATAGTGATATGAATGAAAATAAAATAATAGAACATTGAAAGCTGGATTTCTCTTAGACATATTAAAATTAGCATTTATTTTACGGATACTTATAATGTGTTTTCCACACGATAACGTAAAAATAAAATAGTCAAAACATACTTTTTTTAATTAACTTCAAATGCAGTGCACTCCAGTATCAAAGCATCTTCAAAGATATATTGCTATTTTTATTATATCGATATGATAAAGTTTATAACAATAAGCAAAATGCGGTCTTAATTAGGACGTAAATATTTTTTTATGGAAATATTTCTTTGTCTATAATTTCAGACTTATTTTTATGTGAAGACATGTAAACATGATCAACGTCAAAATTGGTTATGGAGATATTTGATAGCCTACATACCGTTGTTTTCTTCATAGTCATGGGTATCCCAAGGTCTTAACTCTCCAAGACGTCTCTATAAGAAATAAATAAAATATCCGTTTCTAAAGTACTTGACAAAGTTGTGTAAGAAATTAAAATGTTGATGTAGCTGTTGTGGATGATTGCGATGAAACCCACAAAATCATTTGGGGGGGAATTTCCAGCAGACCAGCAGTCGGGTAACTCCAGAGAACCTCTCCGACAATATTGACAATGCACCAACTATATGCGATCAAACTGTTCTAAATCCTCTTCTGGAAGTCGCAGAAGTTTGTACTAAAGTAGCTGCACTAAGAGACAATATTGAGTGGAAGGTTGACAATAAGTATAATAACAATAATGCATTGAGAGCCGAAGACTTGGAGAGACTGTGTGAGCTATAAAGCGAAAAACAGATTTTTGCTAAGGTACATATATGACAAACTTCTACACAATATTGGTGAACCATTGTTTCATGTACAGGCAGCTAGTGGTAATAAGACGTTTGCTCTTAAATTGGAAGTAATAAAATTGGAAGAAAATTTGTAGTTGTGACTGCTCCGGCCAGTGAACATTTGCCAGAGACACGCTAATGGGGAGTGTTTAGTTTTGTTGAGCTTGATGAAAATGTAAGTCAGACAGTAGATTTTATTTTCATCGACATTCTGACCAGTCTTCCAGTAGGTGCGCTAACTATGCAGCGCTAAAAGTGACGAGCTACAGAGAAATACCGGTTACCAGCGAATTCGATAATGGAGAAGCAGCTTGGAATTGCTCGACAACGCACCACATCACATTATATTGTTAAATACAATTTAAAAAATTCACAGATTTGGAAATGATAACACCATACATAAAACATAAACTTTTTCAACTTTTTCCGGATGAGGCGAAGCCGAGGAAATAGCACGATCCACTACACCGCTGTATTTTCACCTTAAATGAAAACTGGTAATTTGACCCCCTGTGATATATGCAACCCATATTACGTTTGCGTATATCAGCCGTTGCATACGATAGTCTCAGTCGACCGCGACACCGCTGTCTTTTGACCTTGAACAAAAACTGGTAACTCTACCCCATGTACGAAAACATAAACATTTCCAATGTTAAAAATTACATGTAAACTATCTACAATCGGTAGAATATCTAAAAACGTAGTCGATACGTCAACAGAAATGAAAACATTTGGTCAAGTGCCACCACCAGAGGTTATCCCCATAGATCCAAAATGATTAGAATGGAACTTGTAGAGCGGAATCTCGTCTACCAGATTCGTGTATTATTTTTTGTTTTGATTCATTTTTGTCGATTTTTTTCACATTTTCCGCAAACACGCATTTAGGCTGGTCGTCGTAACTTTTTTTCGTCGAAATAAATTTTTGACAGCAATTTTATTGACTATTCTTATAGGAAAAATTGAGCTGAACACCATGGTGACATTAAGAAAATTATAAAACACAGGCTTCATTGTTAAAAACAATGATGTTTAGCGAAAATTCTCATTTTTTTATGTTTTGACTTTTTAATGAAAACGGTGCGTCGGACAAAAAACGTTCCGATTTAAAAAAATGAAGATTTTATCAATACGCGTCGTTTGAGATTTGTAGCCACCTTTCATCTTTGACCGTTCAATTGTTATAAGCAAGTTAAGGGTCCTAAATTAACGTTTTTTCCCCTGTTCAATGAAAGGTCATACGGATATTTTATTGTGGTCAAAATGTTGCATTTTATTCATAGAATTTACAGTTTTTTTTAAACATTGGAAATGTTTCAGGAATCGGGAATGTAATGGTAGATATAGGGGGACATATACATCGAAAGTGAAACAAATGTTCGGGCGTCACCGCTGGACGCAGGGGATATCAGATCGGGATGATTTGAGTGGCGTTGTGTAAGTTGGACCTTTGTGTATCGAATAGAAGTTGTCCGGGCATTCTAAGTTTACGGGGGCGCGGGCGGCAAGGGGGAGGTCAACAGTGAAGCTCTACGTTTTGACTATTTTAATAAAATTGTGCCTAGGTTTAAGTGCGATATAAGAAAATTAGGGTGGTCAGATCGGGATGATTTGAGTGGCGTTGTGTAGGTTGGACTTTTGTGTATCGAACAAAAGTTGTCCGGGCATTCCAAGTTTACGGGGGCGGCAAGAGGGAGGTCAATAGTGAAGTTCTACGGTTTGACTGCTTAAAATCATTGAATTGTTATAAAAAATAAAAACTTTTGGGCATTAAATTGGACGTAGAACGGGGCCATAAGACCGATGCTCATTTTTGAGATTTTTCGGGAGGGAAGGAGAGCGGTGGGTGGGGACGAGGCGGAGCCGAGTCCTCCGTTGGAAATGTAGTAAGATACCTTTGTTACCAGAATTTCTTTAATTCAAGTTGTATTTGTATAAATACATAAATACATGTATTTACTCGTATGTGCCAGTGATGAGGCGTTTCATTTTATTTATGATAACTATGTTCATTTCCAATGTGTAAGAAGATTGCTTAATGGCGATTTCTGTAATTTTTTTTTGTCGATATTGCGCATTTTGTAAGTGTTTAAACAAATAAGCTAATTTGTTTATTAAGGATTTGCGACTTCGATAAATATTGATAAAAACTACCATTTCTGTGTGGTCTTGCCCCTTTTTTCTTTGTTTTTACCCCCGCCAACGTTTTTAAAAAATATTCTTAGTAAACAAATAAAATATCTCGGCTCAAGAACGTCGTATCGAAGTGCAGTTGTCGGAAAATGAAAGATAATAAAAAAAGGAAAATTTTGAGTCTAGATAAACTTCGATCCGTTAACTAGAACCGGAGACCATTTTGCGTTGTTTATTAATAAATTTTTTGAAAAAATCTTGTGACAACATAAAGTTAATATATTAAACTAACTAGTTTTCAATTGTCACACAAATCCATTGGTTTTTCCTACATTTTATGCTTTTATAACAATTAATTTATGAACGTCGTACGACGTTTTTTAGTGTTTACGCTCCGAGCAACTTGCAGTAGAGGTGTTTCAAAATCTCATGAGATTTGACCTTGGTATGCGCAGAGACATAATTTCGGCGATCGTCTCAATTACACAACTTCCTAAAAACATCAGATTTAGGATTTGCATTTTATCCCGAGCTGTCGTTGTTTACAGACCTCCATTCCAACGGCTCTTTGATATTGTTATGAATTACACCCCTTGGAACTGGGAATTGATACGCCTATGCCTAATAGTGAGTGACTGGAAATTTAAAGAAAGAAATGGACTTTTTCTAGAGTATGGTGAGAAGATTCTTGATTGTTTCTGGATGGATCTAGAGAGGCAATTTCGGAGTATATCAGGTGCGATTACCAGCGCAGAGGCAGAAGTTTATTTAGAAGTGACGTTCGGTAAAAAGTGAGGTTAAATAAGAAGTAAATAAAGTGTAAAGGTTATTTTGAAGTATTGTAAAAAAAAAGAAAAAATAGGCAAGACTACACAGAAATATGGTAGTTTTTATCAATATTTATCGATTGCCGGGGGTGAAGAGTGCAAAGAATGTCCTGGAAAGTCGCAAATCCTTAATAAACAAATTAGCTTATTTGTTTAAACAATTACATAATGCGCGAGATATCGACACACACAAAAGAAACTATAAATTCTATGAACAAAATGCAACCTTTTGACTACTTTTGACTAAAATATCCGTATGCCCTTTCGTTGAACAGGAAAAAAATGTTAATTTATTTCCCTTAATTTGTTTATAACAATTGAATGGTCAAAGATAAAAGGTTGCTATAAGTCTCAAACGACGCGTATTGATAAAATATTCATTTTTTTTTAAATCTGAACTTTTTTTATCTGATGCACCGTTTTCGTCAAAAAGTCAAAAAACATCAAAAAATGAGAATTTTCGCTAAAAACCATTGTTTTTAACAATGAAGCCTGTGTTTTATAATTTTTTCAATGTCACCACCGTGTTCAGCGCAATTTTCTCTATAAGAATAGTCGATAAATTTGCTGTTTTAAATTTCTGGCGAAGATAGATGATTTTTGACTTTAGGACGACCGGCCTAATTCTGTAATTTTACATTATACGCATTTCTTTTCATCTAACTCTATCCAAGCGTCGAGCAATGTTAGAATTGACCATAAAATAAATATATTTTTTAGTAGAGTTATTTTTGTTTAATTATTTCTTGATTGTTTTGTATTTATTTTTCAGTAGATTCTTTTTTGTTTATAATTTTTTTAATGTTTCTTTTTTGTTTAATTGTTTTTTTAGTAGATTGTATTGCAGCAACCTTCAGAAAAGATAGCGCTGCTATCTGGGGTGGCCCTGGCAAGGGCGATTTGTTCGTAGATATTCCACTACTGTTTGCACTTGTTTAAATAAATAAAGCACTGGGTAATTGTTACTAGTTGTTGTAGTAGTTGTGTAGTAGTAGAGAAATGTAATCAGCATGAGACGGTCATCATCGTTGGACAAGACATCGATCTTCTCGTGTTCTGTATAGCCCTGCACTCCTCTAGTGTCCTACAAAATTACAAGGAAACTATGTTGTTTGCACAGGCATTCAGCCGTTGTGATACTGCTTCTGCTTTGTTTGGCAAAGGCAAAGCGCCAACTATAACTTAAAAACGATTTAGCAGATGTTGTCTCCATATTTAATAATCCAGAGTCAACAAAAGAAGTCGCAACTGCTGGAGAGCGTTTCATGCTAGCGGTATGTAAGGCTCCGAAGAAAAAGAAATCTTTAAATCGTCAGATTACTTACATTTAATAACTTGGTTACATTCGTATCGGGTTTTCTATCAAATTCAGTTATGGTGAGGAGATAATCTTGACCCGACAGAGTGGAGTTGGAAAAAAATTGAGGACATTCTTTCACCCACATATACAATTGAGGCGCCAGCTCCGTCTTCGATCCTTAAAATAATAACTTGCAATTGCAAAATGGGTTGTGGAAGACGATGCGGACGTGCAAAAGTTGGATTACGCTGCTCGACAATGTGCTCCATTTGTAACGGATAAAGTTGTCTGAATTCACCAACTGCAGATAAGGTCATGGAAGAAGGTCCCACTGACGAGTGAAACCGTGGTAATGGAGTATGCCTACTGGGAATGCTTTAAAAAACCGCGCCTGAGGCTCTACCTCACGGGTGGTGTCTAACTACAAAATGCGCGTGTGCGGAAAAAGTGAGAAAAATCGACACAAATGAATCAACACAAAAAAATAATAAGTACATGAATCTGTTAGAGAAAATTCCGCTATACAAGTTCCATTCCAATCATTCTCTATGTCACAGTAGCCGTTTTAGAGATATTCGCTGTGAAAAATGGCTTAGGACCGATTTTCGTCGAGCGCTTCTGCTTTGAACGTCGATAGAACGAAGACAGTGGGGAATAAGTCAATTATCTACCTATATGACATTTTTTACGTAGAATTTAATGGAGAGCATTTTTTCCTATATCTTTATCCCATCAGAGTGACGGTTTCGAAGAAAAACGCGGAAAACCTAAGTTAAATCCCACCTGGGGGTAATTTTTCGCGAAAAAGGGTGGTTGCATCCACGGATAGGGTGGGAAATTATCGGGTTTTTATTTCTACTTCTATAAACTATTATTCCTGGACGAAATTTCATTTGTATATAAATTTTTTCTTCTAAAAAGTTTAATTATCATGGGTCTGAATATTGTAGAATACGTTCTAAATTGTTACTGCTTAAATTACAATTGTTAGTACTTCACAGCTAACTAGTATACAATGTAGACTATTGAAATAATGCTTTGATAGTTTATTAATAAAAGTATAATTATCTCCCAATGTTGTTCTGGCAAACATCAATCACACAAAATTATCTTAACATCAATCAATTAAAAATTGTCTGTATAATCATAAGTCAATTTTATATGCCCCTAGACATCAGTACATGAGAAGATTATAATAAAAAATATTAATCTCTATTAATATTCTATAAAAGGCATAATCCATAACTCACATGATACATCGAACTATAAAATATGGAAATATTAAATGACAACGATCTATCACAGTATAGATTTATGAACAAGACCATTAAAATAGTATTTTATTAATAACCCTACCTAGCTTGTTTCCTTGTATGTATAACATGCATAATGACATACATATACTTAACAACACCGTCGATCCACTTTATAATGCTATTAACATTAAATTGGTAAAACAATGAATATACTAATGGCCTGTAATATGTGCAACGAGGTTCATACCAGCGTGGATAGGTTATTACTGTCTGGTTGGCTATATTATACCTATACCTAATATACACATCACAAAACACAATTTCATTAAATCAGGCAAACGACGTGAGGGGGGGTCTAGGGGGTCATTTGAGCCCGACCCCGAGCTGGAAGGGGTCCCGGTAGTTGCAGTGCTGATATGATTTATATCAAATGATTTAAAAAAAATATATTTAAAGAATAAATAATACTTTTCAGTAATGAAATGTAGCAAACCTAATAACATCACTGTAATTGTAGGTAAATTCTTTTATTAAAATAAATATAACAAAACTGTGGCATTCAATAATAATGTATTAATACATTCAGCGTAGGCATTTTGTTCTTTTGAACGTGTTACAGGAACGAAACAACCAAAAACCACTGCCCTCTCACTACTTTCACATCCAGATTTTCCATCCAAGTCTCTTTAAAGGAAAACATCTTGACTATATTTTCACTCTAGTATGCGGAAATAATTGTCATGGAATTTTAATAATATTTGAGTTAGATCTCATAAAAAAATATGAGGCCTCATCTCAATCAGAAGACATTACAATACATACGTGCACCAAATTTCAAGTGAATATTTCAATTTTATTTTATCGACCCCCTATAATAAGGGAGTGGAGATGGAGGTGGTGGTGGGGGGGTTGAAAATATTATCAAGAAATCCGAGGCCTTGACTTCTAGTATATATCAATTCTCAAGTTTCTGTACTCTTACCAGGTTGCTTTACTCAGTTACCTCTATTTACCTCTACATACCCCTCATCTCTTCAACGGAATCATTTCAAAATATAATCTAGTTCCAGAGGTCCTTATAATACATACGTGTACCCTAGTGCGGTTCTTATTTTTCGACTTTATGTTTTTTTGCGGGCCACCCCTTAGATTGATTTCAATACTTAAAAAAATGTTCCGTGCAAAATCCGAACTTAATCGGATAACGAGAAAACGTGCCACCCTACCCTTGATTTTGGGAGATTCAAATAAATTCTAATAAATTTCGATATTTATTTTTTCAAAGCTTGCTACTGACAATCGAGTTAGTAGTGACTGAAAATAAATAATATGCATACGTAAAATCATTTTATTTATGAAAAGTCGTTAATTTAATTAGAATTTCTGGGATAAAGTCTCCTTTTTAAAATCGGGAAAACGTGTTCTACAATCTTTTACAACTTGCGAGACGAATTGTTTTTGTTCCTCATCTTTTGTTATTACATTATTGTAATCTGTCATTAACTTAACACCCCGCTCTGCTTTATCATTACCGATATCGATTTTTTTAGCAATATCCAACCCTTTGTTAAAACTATCGTTTTTAGACCAAGTTGAAGGTTGGGTTTCAAGAAAATCATCATTTATGTGAAATCGTTTGAAAAACTTTCGGGTTTCGATAGAAACAAAATTTTCAATAAATGTGTTCTCCACAAATTTTGGAATCTCATTTTCCCCTATCTCTATTCGCTTGATACTTTTACTATATGAAGATCCTCTTTCTCACCTAGGGCTTCAACCATTTTCACTTTGGATTCCTCTGACAATTTTGAATCGAAGAATGCGAAGGCAACTGCTTCTGGACTTAGGTACCTACCATAAATGATTATGAATTTTTTTCAACGCAACACCGGATATCTCGGGATCGACGGCCTTATAGTCGTAAAGCTTCTTTAAAAAGCGGTGGCGGTGGTCCTGATAAGACGCTTCGGTAGCAAGTGGCGCGCAGGCTTCAATATAAACGTTCACGACAAAAATACATATATCTGAAAGACCTCTTCTCTCTTCATTTGTCAATGGGAATTGTATCCAGGCCCCTCTAGAGGGGGGGGGGGGTCGGGGGTGTTTATCCCCGGGCCCGGCGGTTTTTGAGGGGGCCCGGGTTTACCCGAAGTTGTAGATTAGCATTTGCATTAGGTAAAATGAGAGGTATACTTTTAAATGATTAGTGATAATAACGGTGAGTTTGACTCGTATTGTATATGACGAGATAAATAAGAAATTGTTAGGTAAAGGAAATATCTCTGTTTCTGCTCTTTAACATTTCAATCTTGTGATAAATATTTAATCTTAAGGAATACAATCCCCCGGCCTTAAAAATTTCGATCAAGATAAATATTGAAATTTAAGGAATATCAACCCCCGCTCTTCAAAATTTCGATTGAGATAGATATTTAATTTTGAGGAATATTAAGTTCCGCTTTTTGAAATGTTGATGTAGATAAATATTTAATTTTAAGAAATGTCACCTCCGTTCTTAAAAATTTCGATCGAGAAAAATATTCAATTCTAGGGAATATTCCTCCCCACTCTTTGACATTTATATTGAAGATTGATGGGAGTCGTATGTTACTACCCCGATTTTCTCTCGACGGCCCTGCGTGTACCAAATCTCAAGTGAATATCTCAATTATGTATTTATCAACCCCTTTAATAATGAAGTGGGGAGTGGTGGAGGGGTCGAAAAATGTTATAAAAAAATTTGAGGCCTTGGCTTTTAGTATATACACCAAATTCCAAGTGTATGTACTTTTACCAGCTTGTTTTACTTATTTTCCGCTATTCACCCCTATTTAACCCCAATACTTCAACGAAATCATCATAAAATAATAATCTAGTTCCAGGTGTCATTATAATGTGTTCCAAATTTCAAGTGAATATCTCAGTTTTATTTTATCAATCTACAATAATGGTGTGGATATGGAAATATTATATAAAAATCTGAGGCATTGACTTCTAGTATAACGGGTGAGTCACGAATTGCGCTCGCCCCGATATTTCCTAAAACATTTGGAATAGAAAATTGAAATTAGGAGGCCTTATTACACGACTAAAATGCCATCTCTTCAATAAAAAATCAAGTTTGGTGCACATCCGGTTTGACCGGAAATGCCCACAACTTTCGATTTTTAAATGGAACACCCTATATATTTTTACATTTTTGGAATCTAGAGGAAATTTTGAATACAATACATCCATTTTGGTCACTTTTTGATAAACATTAAAAATTTTATTAAAAAATCTATTTCTGAATCCAGATTGCTGTGGTGCCCAAAATATATTTTAGTTTGTGTGCTACGTTACTATAAAAATAAAAAGAGCAATATGATTGCATTACTTAATTCTCTACAGGCGTTTAAAATTTTTAAATGTGATTTTTACCCACTAACTCGGTTTTTTTAAATGGGAATTAATCGTTCACCAACATTTTTAAATACCTCATTTTCATACGAATCTAATGATACCAAAATTTTGAAAATCCGCTCAGAAATATTTGAGATTTCAGCCAAAATACAATGCAACCAAGCTTTTAGAAACATGCGGCTAATAGATAATAGATTAGTGGGCTTTGGAAACTAAAATGGCACATTTCTGTGTAAATCTGGTAACCTAATAACATTGGAAAAATCATAGTAGCCATTGAATGTAATAAGTCAATATCAGCTGTTAGACAGACTCGTGTAGTTAAGGCAATCTTGAGCTATCAAACATTTAATAATTGTGGGCGCAAAGAACGTTACAGTTAAGTTTAGCATAGGTATGTGGAGGTAAACACAATTGCATCCACAAGGACATTTGCAATAGAATGCGACATCAGTTCGGTTTTCAGAGTTTTATTTAAATGAACATAAATATCGGGCCTATAAATAAATAAAAATCAATTCCGTTTGAACAATTAAACTTACACTAGGTAACAGTAGGTATCTTTAAAATAATTAATATAATTAATAAATTGACATTTATAGATATTGTTCAAAATGTCCACCATTTTTTTCTATACACAATTCGGCTCTGCGTACAGTTGCTTGAATGGCTCTACGCAATTCAGCCGGCGTTATTTCATTAAGAGCCCGTACAACTTTATTTTGCAGCTCTTCACGGGTATTTGAAGAAGTTTTATAAACTTTATTTTTGAGAGTGCCCCATACATAATAGTCGAGGGGTGTTAAGTCAGGTGACCTAGGAGGCCACCTGATATGATCTTGATTTGCGATAAGGCGTTCACCATGCAAGTTGTTTAAATATTCCATCACTCTTCTGGAATTATGTGGGAGAGCACCATCTTGTTGGAAAAACAGATTTTGTAAATAGGCAAGAGGAAGTAAGTCAAGAAATTCTGCTGTCTGGTTTTGTAAAAAGAATAAATATCGTTCGTCAGTAAGTGTTCCATCAAAAAATATGGGTCCAATTATTCGATCTCCAAGTATTCCAAGCCAACAGTTAAACCCAAATCTTTCCTGAATATTCCCCGTCCTACCAACCTCGGATTTTCTTGAGCCCAGTACCTAGTATTATTTCTGTTAAACATACCTTGGTTCGTAAATCTACTTTCATCTGAATATAAAATATGAAAAGGAAAACCTGGGTTTTGTTGTACTGTATTTAAGAACCAGTTGCAATATACTAGCCTTCTGTCGTTATCGTCTCCATAAAGGTGTTGGTGTATTTGGTATTTATAAGACCGAAACTTATGTTTCTTTAAAATTCTGCAAACCGAAGACTGACTAATGTCGCATTCCATTGACAATTCCCTTGTTGATGTTGTTGGGTGTACCATCACAAATCCTAATACATCAATTTCTTTGTCCTCACTTACAATAAATGTTTGATGGTCATCTTGTTGATTGGGTTCGTTTCTTAATTCTTGTTCCACTCTGGCAAACAAGTGTCTGCTTGGATGACGTCTGTTGGGATATCGTTGCTGATACAGTTCTTCAGCTGCAGTTGAATTTTTGAGACGCTCTCCATATATCAGTAACATATCGACCTTTTCATTTCTACTAAAATTATTCATTTTCTTTAAGTTTTACTCAAAGAGATTTCCGCAACGCTTTATTTTGTATCTGTCTGACAGCTGATATTGTTTTATTACATTCAATGGCTACTATGATTTTTCCAATGTTATTAAGTTACCAGATTTACACAGAAATGTGCCATTTTAGTTTCCAAAGCCCACTAATCTATTATCTATTAGCCGCATGTTTCTAAAAGCTTGGTTGCATTGTATTTTGGCTGAAATCTCAAATATTTCTGAGCGGATTTTCAAAATTTTGGTATCATTAGATTCGTATGAAAATGAGGTATTTAAAAATACTGGTGAACGATTAATTTCCCATTTAAAAAGCCGAGTTAGTGGGTAAAAATCACATTTAAAAATTTTAAACGCCTCTAGAGAATTAAGTAATGCAATCATATTGCTCTTTTTATTTTTATAGTAACGTAGCACACAAACTAAAATATATTTTGGGCACCACAGCACTCTGGATTCAGAAATAGATTTTTTAATAAAATTTTTAATGTTTATCAAAAAGTGACCAAAATGGATGTATTGTATTCAAAATTTCCTCTAGATTCCAAAAATGTAAAAATATATAGGGTGTTCCACTTAAAAATCGAAAGTTGTGGGCATTTCCGGTCAAACCGGATGTGCACCAAACTTGATTTTTTATTGAAAAGATGGCATTTTAGTCGTGTAATAAGGCCTCCAATTTCAATTTTATATTCCAAATATTTTAGGAAATATCGGGGCGAGCGCAATTCGTGACTCGCCCGGTATACACCAAATCCCAAATTTTTGTACTTTTATCAGCTTGCTTTACTTATTTCCCCCAATTTACCCCCCAACCCTTCATCTAATAAGTTCAAAAACAATCCAGCTCCAGATCACGTTGTAGTACACATTACGTGTATAAAATTTCAAGTCAATATCTTAAACCGTTCCAGAGAAATCGTCCGCGCAAATAAAGTTTCAGACCGATCGACAGATTTTTTTTTCGCTCAAATTTAAAATATCGACGTTTCGTGACATTCTGCTATTTCAACAAAAGAAAATATTTTTTTTTTTGACAATAATTGCTGTATTCCCACTCCACTTTTACTTTCACTATGAATGTGAAAGTAAAAGATTTCTATAAATAACTTTATACTTCTAATATAATTACTAAATACTCCAGACAAAATGCCAACCGGGGTTTTTCAGTGGGAATATGTACCTTTTAATATGTATAACTATTGATTGATTCATTGATTGACGTAAGGCGTAGGTGAGCATTGCTGCCGTTTCCGGCATCCAGTCTGGAGGTTCGTTCTAACACGCAGCTCGGTCGCCCGCGTGCCGGAACCAAACCTTGGATGTTTTATATACAGCCGGACCGGCTGCATACGCTGGGTTGGACATTGGACATGCTTGTTGTCAGCAGCGAGGGCCACATGACGCATGCGATAGTAGTACGGGATGGGTAGTGTAGGTGTTTGTGAGATGCTTCTTTTAAGCTTCCATGCTTATGTTTTTAAATTAATTTCCATCTGTCATCATTGGATGGAAAGTATAGGCGTTTGCAAGATGCTTCCTTTAAGTTACCATCTATCATCATCTTATTTATTTGCCTTCTAAGTTGTCTGCTTCTTCTGTTTCTGAATCTAGCAGTGTGTACCTTCTGCCCGCTTGCGTTTACTTCGTTTGTCTGCCAAGACATGCATACATTCGCTCGCCGTGGGGATTTTTTTATTTATAAACCGTTCCACAGGTAAACTTCCGTTTACGGTTGAAGTACCGGGAAGCGCCCTGTCTCGCGGCAGAAGGAGCCCTTTACAGCGGGTTACTATTTCATTACCTATATTTAATACCTTCTCAGTGTTACTTTTAATTTTTTTTCAGTTTTGATAAAGAAATAAACTAGTACACTAATAAACTAAAATCTACTACTTATCTTTTCGTCCACAGCTGGTATGTTTATCTTATCTTATAAACACACAATTCACTTGAGAAGCGTCTGTCTTTAAGGGACGGTTGCAGGTAGTTTCCGTTTACGAATGGCCCATATGCTAGACCCGTGTGATTTCTTTAATACCATTATTAACAAATATTTTACAGTAATTTTGATTTCCAATTTGTTGCGTGCTTTTTTCTTCTATTGGTAACACTTTTCATTTTACACAGATTTTTTTAATCCACCGATAATTCAAATTTTATCAAACTTAATGGAACTTTAACCGGTTCTTTTTGCCGTTTCTCGGGAGCGTCAAACACAACACGTCCTTCGAACTTCGTAATATGTTTAACTATTGTACCTAAAATCCAAAGGTGTAAACAAAATAAAATTGTAATTTAGTACGTGTACGAGAACAACAGTTCTCAACAAATTTTTTGGCATCAGCCACCCTCCATTACCTCACCCACCCTACATTTAATATTCCACCTTTCGAAGGGGTGCAGTGGGTGAACGCGTATCTTAATTGGCTAAGAAGTGGTTTGGTGTTATGTATTAGACCCCTATCAGATGAAATGGGTCGCTTGTTTTCATCATTCTAAGCCCATGAAATAACACAATCCCGTCCACTATATTGTAGAATCCTACTGTATTTCATAGAGAATTAATTTCGACTAAACGCATTTCTCTAATTTATTTATTTCAAGAGTCACGATTCACCAAGCCGGTATACCATTAGTAGAAATATCATAAATATTGTAGCTTTCTCGTCGTATCATGTCTTGTCTTATACACCGTAGGCGTTGTGTACATGCCAATAAAAAATAAATAAACATATTACTATATTTTATAACCAAAATATTCTTGTTTATACAACGATTTTTCATAGGTCTAATGTCCATAAAATAATTTTGAATACATTATGTGGAGATTTAATACCTTATATTTTCATGTTTGACGTTTCTAGCAAAAAAATTGTTATGATTAGAACTGAGGTATAAAAGCATGTTAAACTTTCTGAAGAAATTCCATTGATTATTTTACCATAATCAAGGTATCTCGAGCGGTATTAGTAGTATTCAATCCATTGTTTAAATTTCATAAAGTAAAGCAAGGTAAAGGTTAATCATCCATCTTCAAATAAAATTTTGTTTAAGTTTCTCAACATAAACAATTGCCATAAAAGATAAAAACAAAATATCATACATAATTATCTGTTGTCATATCTCTAATGTGACAATTTTAAAGTGAATTATTATTGTTTGCATATAGTTATAATAAAATATATTTATAGGATCTGGTAAACAGCAGAAAAAGTAATCCATGAAAAGTAATTAAAAAACTATCTATAACAATATTAATTTCGAATCTTTGCTTTCTTTCGATAACCTGCATTCTGGTTATAACTAGCAATTAAAAAAGTCTGTTTATTGATAGAATCCCTTTTAGAAGAGCTAAAATTTGGAGCAATAGTTAATATTGGTCGTACCAGTTTATATAAAGTGATTAAAAAATTAGGCTTTTCCTTAAAAAAGATGACAATTCAAAAGTGGAAGACCACAATTTATCTAAAACGTCTAGAGTTTTTACGCAAATACGTAAAAAAATTGAAAAGTAATGGCTCCAAAGATGTAGTGTTCTTAGACGAAACTTGGATCTTCAGCAGAGGAGAATTAATACGTTCTTGGCAAGACGATTCCAGTAAATCGAAAATGCATCATACAGCTACAGAAGGTAACAGATTTATATTTGTACATGCAGGATCTATTTATGGCTTTGCTGAAGATGCGAGTTTTACTTTTCTCCACCAAGAATAAGTCGGCAGATTACCATGACAACATGAACTCTAAAAATTTTGAAAAGTGGCTGACAGAGAGACTTTTGTCAGGGTTACAAGCATCCAAGCATTATTGTTTTAGATAATGCTAAGTATCACTCTCGGATTAAAGAAAAACAACCCGATCTTTAACGAAAAAGAAAATACAAACCAAAAGACCAAACACATAGATTTTAGTGATACCATATTTAAAGTCGAATTATTCCAAATAGCTGGCCTTAATTAGAGAACATAGACATGAAGTACTGCTGCTTCCACCATATCACTGTCTGTTCAACCCAATAGAACTTGTGCGAAGAAGCCGTTTTCGCTATGTGGAATGAGGCTTTATCTCAAGTGTCGAGCTCAATTTGGTCCAAATGTGTAAATCATACAAATAAATTGATTCTAGAGACATATGATCGAGAGGTTCATACTGAAAAAGTTAACAACCCGATCTTTAACGAAAAAGAAAATACAAACCTAAAGACCAAACACATAGATTTCAGTGATACCGTATTTAAAGTCGAATTATTCCAAATAGCTGGCTTTAATTAGAGAACATAGACATGAAGTACTGCTGTTTCCACCATATCACTGTCTGTTCAACCCAATAAAACTTGTGCGAAGAAGCCGTTTTTGCTATGTGGAATGAGGCTTTATCTCAAGTGTCGAGCTCAATTTGGTCCAAATGTGTAAATCATACAAATAAATTGATTCTAGAGACATATGATCGAGAGGTTCATACTGAAGAAGTTAACAACCCGATCTTTAACGAAAAAGAAAATACAAACCTAAAGACCAAACACGTAGATTTCAGTGATACCGTATTTAAAGTCGAATTATTCCAAATAGCTGGCTTTAATTAGAGAACATAGACATGAAGTACTGCTGCTTCCACCATATCACTGTCTGTTCAACCCAATAGAACTTGTGCGAAGAAGCCGTTTTTGCTATGTGGAATGAGGATTTATCTCAAGTGTCGAGCTCAATTTGGTCCAAATGTGTAAATCATACATATAAATTGATTCTAGAGACATATGATCGAGAGGTTCATACTGAAGAAGTTAACAACCCGATCTTTAACGAAAAAGAAAATACAAACCTCAAGACCAAACACATAGATTTCAGTGATACCGTATTTAAAGTCGAATTATTCCAAATAGCTGGCTTTAATTAGAGAACATAGACATGAAGTACTGCTGCTTCCACCATATCACTGTCTATTCAACCCAATAGAACTTGTGTGAGGAAGCCGTTGCTGCTATGTGGAATAAGGCTTTATCTCGAGTGTCGAGCTCAATTTGGTCCAAGTGTGTAAATCATACAAATAAATTGATTCTAGAGACATATGATCGAGAGGTTCATACTGAAGAAGTTATGCCACTCAATATAAGTGTTAATAATGAAAGCGACGATGAGAACTCGGAGGAATTAGACACTAACGAAGAAAACTAAATTTATTTATTCATCTTATACTAGCTATTTGTATTTTACTGCCATATTTGTTTCATATAGGGTTCGGCCTAATTAGTATTAAGTATATATTTCTAGTTTAAGATTACATATACTTATTTGACAAAATTCTATTAATGATTAAAAAATATTTAGCTGCAACAATTTAACTGTATTTATTTTGTATATTTGCTCTATCATATTTTTTAATAATTGAAACCAAGTAAATCTAATTAAATACATTCAAGTAAAATATAAAACAAAGCGACGTCACTGTGAATTCGAAAACACTAACGAGCCTACGGCATCTTAGTTCAAGCGTTTGCGACGTCACACCGGGACTCAGCGAACAGACTATAAAATGAATTTATCTATTTCTTATTTGTTAATTCTAATTGTAACACTAGTATCCACATAGCCCCTTACGACCATTAAGAGTAAATTAGTATCCACGTAACTCCTTACGACAATGAGGAGTAAGTTAAAAATTAGATCAAACAAATTCAGTTTAGGGCATTTCTGTTCTCTAGCACAACCAGATGTAGGTTGTCAAAAAAATCAAAGTTTAATTTTGACATTTAAGCAGATTTTAATATTATTAGTATTGAATATATAGGCTTTTTACCATCAATCGATGTGCAAGCATTTGTTAACGGCGCGGCATATCCTATGATGTTTATTGGCTTATAATGGTTTGAGAAAAACGTAAAACTGACCTGCGACTCTAGGGTTACCAAAGCATTCTTTTCTGCCTTCGCATTGTTTTTTCCTTCAATTTAAGAAACGTTGTCCCTGACACTTCAAGTGTATGTTCCTATGCCTTCAAAATATTTTTGTAAACTGAAGAGATGGAAATGGGAGGTATGAATTCGTTGGACCATATTTTGGCTGAAACAATTGCCGGCACAATTGCCGAAACATTTGTCTACAAATTACCATTCAAACGTTGGCCTTTTTCTTTTCCAGTTCTTGTGCATCAATGTTCGTTAGGTTCGAAATTCGAATCCAAGCGTCATCAACCTGAAAAGATCGAATTATATTGAAAAAATAATTGCTCTATTAGGTACATCTTTTGTACCTAATTTACTTTTGGTCTTATTTTAATGATAATTATTTTTCGGGTCCCGTATCCTAGGTTCTCCCTGATATACTTGTAAAAACTTAATATTATCGTTGTTCCAAACTGCCATTTTTATGCTTAACGACAGGAAAAACTTAGATATAGTTGGCTTCGTATTTCTAAGGCACATAAAAAATACGGCACCTACATAGCGGACGGGCGCCATCTTTACCGATTCAATGATACCGCCGGCGGACTCCTTTGGCGGACATTTTTTATGTGCCTTACACAAATGGAGGATAGTATTGGCGATGTTAGCAAACCTCCCCTGGTCCTGGCTGTTGGACCAGGGGAGGTTGAAGGAAGTGTGAACTGTGTAGTTCAGGATTGTGTTCGGCCAGAGACGCTTTCTTAGCGTCAGATGCCGGCACGGGCTAGGGTTAGGGTACCGAGCTGGTTGTTTGCTTGGTACCCCCGGGATCGGGTATTGGATGTTTTTGGTCATTGTCTCCTTGCGGTGTGGCTTGCAGATCGGGCTGAAACAGATAAAGGGTTAGTTATACTTACCCATTATCCAGGATCTGGAGCTTCGGCCTCTTGTGCCTCGGAGCGTCGTTGGGGTCATAGTCAGTCGCCTGTCTGACCAGCGGATTCCCATGCTCTGCTGCACGGGCGTATAGGTTCTTCGCTCTGTCCCGGATGACTTCAGTTACTGTAATGTACCAGGTCTCTGAAGATGTCGGCGTGTCTGACAAACCATGGTGCATCCACGGCGCACCGAAGTGCGACGTTTTCCACGGCTTGTATCCTCTTCAGATGGGTGGCTGCTTGGTATCCCCAGGCAACGGAGGCGTAGGTCAGAATAGGTGCAATGAGGGTCCTGATAAGCGTGAGCTTGTTCCTCAGGTTGAGTTGGCTCGGTCTACCTATCATAGGGTAAAGTAGAGTCCTCCTCGTCCTCGCTTTCTGTGTTATCGCTTCCGTATTCTGTCTCCACGTCAGGCTTCGATCCATGATAACGCCAAGGTACTTGACGGTATCGTGCCATTGAATGTTCTCGCCGTTCAAGGAGACGTGTCCTATGGGAGTTTGGTTCCTGACTCTCTTGAAGAGGATGGCTAATTTTTTTTTTTCATTGATTTTCTAATACTGAGTACAAGAAATAAAATTGTCGCTTTTTACTTGGGGGTGGAGAGGGGGTTAGTTCTAAAAATACGACAGTTTAAATATGGCGCTCGAACATTTATCGGTCGAGGTATAATGGTTAAATCTCAAATATGTCAGAAACAATCAGTATGATGTTAAAAATGCATTATAATAGAAATTAAAGAGCTCAAATTACTCTTTTATACCGGGTGGCCACGAGTCGATGTACGCCCCCAATATTTTGGTTGTTTTAGTATTAAAAAACCATTTTTACCATTTCTTATGATACCTCCCCACACTGTAACACCTCCGCCACCAAATGCTTCTTGAGGGGCCATATTTTCCTCCAAATATCGCTGATTTGGCCTTCTCCAAACTAACATTCGACCATCGGAGTGAAACAAATTAAATCTTGTTTCGTCAGTAAATAAACAATGGCTCCACTCTGCATTACCCCAATTCGCATGCCGATTTGCCCATGCCCGCCTATTCGCTCTATGGCGTTGTAATAACCGCACACATTTTGCTCTGCGACGGGCTCTATAATTTAAAATGTTTGGCATTATGTTATGTTTAAAAAAAAAAATCTCACCTCAAGTTGTTTTTATTTAATGTTCTTCTCACTGTTCTCTCCGAAACTCTCACCCCAGTTTGTTGTCTTAAAGAGTCATTTAGTTTTCTAGAGTTCTTTGTTCTATTCCGCATAGTTTCTCTCATTAAAATTCTTTCGGTTCTTTGGTTTATTTTTTTTGTATGTCCACCCCCATGCCCATAATTATGATCACCAGTAGTTTCGACGCGGCGGTTCAAATTATAAATTGTCTTTCGGCTGACATTGTAAATGTGCGCAACTTGTTGTTTTGACATTCCTTCGTTGAGAAGTCGAATGCAATTTTCCCTTTCTGCCGTGGTTAAACGCCTCATATTAATTAAACTTTACAAAATTATAACATTGAAATATGTCAGATTATTTCTAAAATAATGTAAACAGTTTTTAATTCCATAGCAACAAATTTGTTTTTCCAATGCCTACTTTGAAATTGACGCGTCGCGTAGAAATTACACCCGATCATAATTATGGGCATGGGGGTGGACAAAGAACTCTGTAAAACTGAATGATTCTTTGAGACAACAAACGGGGGTGTGAGTTTCGGACAGAACAGTGAGAAGAACATTAAATAAAGACAACTTGAGGTGAGAATTTATTTTTACAAAAACTTAAATAATGCCAAACTTTAGAGCGCGTCGTACCCTACGTTTTTGTTTATTATCGACCCGGTATAATGTGTAAATTTCAACCCTCAAATAAAATGCTTAGACCATAGAAAATCTACGTGAAATAAGGATTCCAAATCCGCAAAAATCATCAAGAACCGTCAATCCAATGTCAAGTTATAGCATTTTAAAGATTTCGGTATCCAAATTTTATGTTGAGTAGTGTGTACAAGGCCTAAGGGCCTTAATCCAAAAACTGACAAAACCGTCTAGAGATATTGATGTTACCTTAGTAAGGAACCATTGGATTTTTTGCATGACTTCATTGACCACCCCGTATATAATAAACTTATGGTCCTACGATAAATATACGTCATGCAGCTTAATCCGAAAAAAACTAGCTCTTAAAATTTGCAAGCCGCGTTCAAAAATTTGCATTCCTGTTGAAAATATTGAACTTTAAATTTTGCCTAAAAGTCTCTATGTGTAAGTTCGAGTGGCCAGCAGTGTAGTTTACTACTTCGGTAAATAAACCAAAATAATTTCATAATGAATTAGTTCAATTTGCTTTGCAATTTTCGTTGTCCACCTTATACCGAAGTATCTATCCATCGCAGAAACAAAGTCGTTCACATTAAATTAATTTTATTAGAATATCAATTAACATTGATTTGCATAAGAGACCCATACAATATGTTCCAGCTTAGCTGAGTTAATTAGAAATACAGCTGCATCTCGACTGAATAACATGCAAGCGCGATTGCTACATAGTTTCGTTTCGCTACTGCGTTCGCGAGAATGTGGGTCAGCGTGATTGTGGGTGTCGCAGACCAACATTAGGACTTTTACTACAAGAAATTATACTCCGACGACAGATAAGAACCGCAGTAAATGGCTGTTCAATCTCGCATTATGCCCATAACCGATTTCTTTGAAAGTTTCACGGACTTGGAAAAATATCCATTGTGAGTCATGTGGCATGTAAGATACAAATTAATAGCCCTCACATATCTTATGGAAAAAATTACCCCACAGGCAATTGTAGCCGTATAGTATACGAACGGTTTGTTAACAATGCAATTAAGGCAAATGGGTTTTTTGGTTCATAGACTTTAATTAAATGATAAATTGTGGTACAGGCAGGTATAACGTTAATTTTATTTTTACGTAGTGCATATATTCTTGTTAGGGCAGTGACATTAGCCCTAGAAGTAAGAAAGCGTATCGCACAGGAATGTAAATGTCAAAAAGTTATCGTCATAGTAGTGGGTGTAGTAGAGGTATGACGCTTTTGTAGCAGTAAATTAAACTGTTGTTAGACCAAATGAAAACGGCAGTCATGCAAGGAATCCCCCTTGTCTACTTAGGACACATGACAACAACTTTTGATAGTTACTCCAGGTGATCGACTAGAATTGGGGCTCATCCCACGATTTTTCATGAAAATTTATATTTTTCAAGTGATAACGATTTGAAGATTACGATTCTAACTTTAAAAAATTGGTACCTTGCGACTGCTTTTGTTTGAATGATTGATTGATTGATTTGCCAGCGTAAGGTGGGCATTGCTGCCGATTCCGGGGCATGGAGATTTGTTCCACCACGCAGTCCGATCGCCCGCCGAACGTCCATCTGCAGTCGCCCAGTCGACCAACCAACGGATCATCCCACCGTGTGCCGGAACAAACCCCCGGTGCTTTTATATACCGCCGGACCGGCTGCATACGCTGGATTGGACATTGGACATGCTTGTTGTCAGCAGCGAGAACCGCATGACGCATGGGGTAGGAGTATACGATGGAGCGTGTAGGTGTTTGTGAGATGTTTCCTCTTGTTTTCCTTCTGTCTTCATCGGATGGAAAGTGTAGGGCGTTTGTGGGATGCTTCTTTTAGGTTTTCGTGCGTGTATAATCCTTTCCTAGCTTATTCATAATCCTCTCGATTGTTGTTATCCATGTGTAGCATGGCCTCCCTATGTTCAGTTTGTTGCTGTTCAGTCGCAGTGCTGTTGCTGTTCAGTTTTCTGTCGTTTTTGTAGTTTTCCTGTTTTTGCTAGCAGTTGAATAATGTCCCTTTCAGCTCTTTTCAGGCTTCTTCTGTTGGCCTTTGTCGTTGCTGCGTTTTGACTCCATATATCATCGTAGGCATTATGATGCTCGTGTATATCTTTTTGGTTAGGCACCATGGTGGTTTATTGTCCTCAATGAAGGGTAGTAGAGCACTTGTGACTCTGTAGGCTGTTTTGATTCTTTCCCTTACTGTCTCCCTCCTTTTTAGTTGATTCGTTAGGTATGTTCCCAGGTATTTCAATCTATTCGTGGTTCTTAGGGTGTACTCTCCTATTTTGTATTCTTCCCCACTTGTTGGACTTGTTTTTGTCAATGGGTCTCGGACCATTATTAGGCTCTTCTTGAAATTTATTTTCATTCCAGAGGAATCCAGATGTGGTGTCATGTTTCTTAGAAATTTAACGATGTCTTGTTCTTCTTCGGTGATGATGAGTATATCGTCGGCGTATGCAAGTGCGGGGGGCTTTATCGTTCGTTCCATCGTTTCCATTGAAATTCTGATTCTCCTTTATTGTGCTTTCTATCTGCTTTTCGTAAATAACTCAAGAGTCTTACATTTATGGAAAGAGTGATATGGTGCAAAAATAAGATTATAAAATTACAAGTAGTTTGTTTTTTGTTTATTTATGTGCGATGAATAGTTATAAAAATATGATAGTTTAAAAATTACGACCGAACGTTTAGATAACAATGTTATGTGCAAAGCAATGAGTGCTTTGTAATATAGGATTTTCCTGCTGCCATTGACCATATAATGTAAATTAAAAAAATATCTAACAATCTTTATTAACCCTTAAGTACTGGCATACAATTCTAGGAACATATATACTGATGTGTCGCCTGAGAGACTACTTTAAAAAAATATAAATATATATATTTGTTATGATGGTGTTATACTTTTGTTTAAGTATAATATACTTCCTTATATTGGTATGTGATATAAATCATACACATTGAAAAAATAATACTAGGTGTTTGAAAAAAAATATATTTGGTAACTATGGATAGGAAATGTAACATAAATGCATATATACCGCATTTTGCGATTATAAAATAAAGGAATGAATGCAAAACTAATTCAGCTGTTTTAAATGTTAGAAAAATATTAAAGAAGCGTTGGAATGAAAAAATGATGAACATAGCAATACATTTACAAACGTCAAAAATATGCTCACATATCTTCCACGCAGCGGACGCATACCTTTTTTGTACATTGAAGGCATAGGTATAGGCTTCTTACGTTTGTTACCCAGGTATTTTGTCATTCTTCTCTTTTTACTTGGGCAAATGGAACATAGTTTTTCTAATATATCTTACTCAACTCCATCTAATGTTTTTTCTTCAATACCCAAAACGCGGCGTGTGCAAAATTTTATTTCTCTAGGAATGTGAAGATTGGCTTCTCTCCTTCTCATATGCGGATCAGCTAGTTGTCTTGCAAGTTGTTTTAGAAAATTTCATTTTTCTGGTATTTTGGGATTATTATCTACACTCGTACTGACGTGTCGTCTGCCGGACGACGTTTTACTTTCAGTTTCAAGTAACTTCGGTACTATTCGGTAATATTTCTTTTATACGTGCTGTATATATGTGTTTACCTTTCATTCGAGAGTACACTAATATCTGAATTAACATTTTGTTAAATAAAAAAGATATCGATATTTACAAAATAGCGGTAGTCTGTCGGACATGTCAGTACTTAAGGGTTAATATATAGCATTACTAACATATTCTAATTTTTTGTCATTTTTATAGCAGTCGTTTTTAAAAATATGCTTACTTTTAATTAAGAGAAAGTTTACCATTTTGCTGTAAAAAATCTTTTTTTTTTTGTAAATAACACCAATACGTTAAAGGAAAATATGATAATATAGAAAAATAAAGCTTAAGAAGCCATATTAATTTGTTTTTTTAATGTATTTGTAGAATTAATAGTTTTGGAAATATGACAGTACAAATGTGGGGCTTTAACTTTTAGTTGCAAAGAAATACATTTAAATCTCGTATTTCTTCAAAACTTTTGATAAATTGAAGCTCTCAAAATTAGAACATATTGGTAATACTATACACTAATAAAAACTAGTACAGATTTTTTGAACTTCTGTTCTATGGCCAATGACAGCAGAAAAATTCTAAATTCTTTATTTAAGCAACTTACAAAGCACTCATTGTTTTGCACATAACATCGTTATCTTTCAAGCTGTGCGGATAGAATTAACGAAGAGTTTTGGTTGTTTAAAAATAAATAAATAGCCATATATTAGATATTGTAACTTACACCGTTCTTATGGGCGGTGAAGGGTGAGAGTAACGAGGGGGAGGGGGGCACATTTCAAATCACTGTGTTGGTAATCGCGTTCTGAACAACTTTCAAAATGACAGTCTGTCTGTCCGTCCTTCCGTCCGTCCGTCACGTTTCTTGTAAGCACGATCACTTAGGAGATATACATTTTTTAGATTTAAATATTTTTTTTGTGTTTTGTAATTATAGTACAGGCAATGAAGGCAAAATGTTGTAAAAACCTCGCAAAAATTAATAAAGGAATCATCTCTGGGATTTAAGTAGTTAATAACCTGTAGAATGGAATGATGCATTATTTGCACTTCCAAGTTCCGGGAAAATTAAAAAAAAATTGGAAACACTTTTTGATTTTCGGTTTTTTTGCTCTAACGGCTTAAATAATGAAAATACAGAAAAAGTTTTCAACAAAATTTGTAGCTCGTGTCTTTTTCTACAAAATAGGTCTTTACCAATTTTTGTCTTACTTAAACCGTTTAGGAGATAAATCCAGTTTTCCACTTACAGTTTTGAGCCGCTTCAAAATGCGCGGAAAATGAGAATTCTCTGGGAGTTTCGTACGACCGGTCATATCGATCGATAATTATTACGATTCAGAGCCGCTAAAAAAATGAAAGCAACGTAAAATGTAGCGAAAAGTCTCAGCTTTAATGTGAAACTAATCACAAAATTCATAAAAATTTTTAACATGGAGAAAAATGTGTTAGAACATGGCTTAGTAAATTTTCTACAGTTGATTTATTCACATCTTTGAGTTTTATGAATCCTGCCTATTTCTACCGTAACAATGGGTGCTTTAACACTGCTTGGATTCGATTCCACGCACTTTAATCTATATTTCGTGAAAATTTCATTGAAAGATGTTAAGAAACAAATAAGTTGTATATGTTTTACTGTATAATTGTGCATTTTCTGAACGTGTATGAATAATGTAGACAAATTCAAAAAGTACTGCACGCATTTAAAAAACTCTTAAGTCATTCGAAAGAACATGTTTCATTGTACTTATGATCCAAAAATTAAGACTGTGCTATTATTATTACTTAAGATATAGCGAATTGAACAAAATTTGGAGGTGATTGATCGATGAGAAATATACCCTCTACTTTGATCACAAGGCATATTTTTCCATCAAAAGTAATTGCAATAAAATGTTAATTGGATTAATATATCATTATATAAAAATATATCAGCAAAATGAATTATCATTCTAACGACTCCCGGCAAAGATATGAATAAATCTGTGGTTCAACTGTACAAAGTTCACTAAGCCATCTTCTGACACTTTCTCTCCTTGATGAATTTTTTAATGAGATTTGTGATCAGTTCCACATTAAAGCTGAGACTTTTCTCTACATTTTATGTCATTTTCATTTTTTTGGGGGGCTCTGAATAGTAAGAATTATCGATCGATGAGCCCGGTCGTACGAAACTCCTGGGGAATTCCCATTTTTCGCGCATTTCGAATCGGCTTAAAACTATAAGTGGAAAACTCGATTTATCTTCTAAACGGCTTAAATAAGACAAAAATTTGTAAAGACATTTTTTGTAGAGAAGAAGACGAGCTACCACTTTTGTTGGGAACTTCTTTCTCTATTTTCATTATTTTGGCCGCTAGAGCAAAAAAACCGAAAATCAAAAAGTTTTTCCAAATTTTTTTGAATTTTGCCGGAACTTGGAAGTGCAAAGAATGCATCATCTCATGCTCCAGGTTATTACCTACTTAAATCCCAGAGATGATCATTTTATTAATTTTTGTTACCCTGAATTGTTAATTTGCCTGTACTATTAAACAAAGAATGGCTAAAATGTTTATTATTTACAACAACAAAAACTGCGGAGAGTATCCTATGTAATGTCCAACAATTATATAAAAAGTGTGATAAATCGGCGGTGTATAATGGTTAGCTTGTTTATTTTTTTTTAACCAAAACTCCTCGTTAAATGGCTATTATTAGGTTATAATGTGAATACTCTTACACCCATCCCCACCAATTAAGGTGGTGGATTTTATCTTTTTAGAGTTTTTATTCGTTTTAATTGCAAAAGAAATCCCTAATCACCCAAGCTCTTATAGTTCTAATTCTAGTGGTAAGTTCGAATATCAATTCCAATGTCACCCTGAAGTAAGGGTTGTTTTTAACGTGTTTCCGAGATTTTTCGCCTAAACTGGTGACGGATTCGTTTTTAGCACCCCCAAAATTAGTAAAAATAGATGGCTTCCACACTTTATCACCTGTTGGGCCAAAAAGCCCGATTTTACCATTGCTCTTTCTATGTATTTTTTGAAGCAAAAATAGTGTAGAATAAAATGAAACGCGTTGCGATATTGCTAACGTTATCTACTTCCTACATTACTAGTTAGTATCGTAAATTACTATTACAGAGCTTGTAAGCTCACAAATAATAATTTAAAACTATCACATTCAGCAGTTTCTTGACGTAGAAGACGAATGCCTCTGATATATGTATTTGTATACTAACTTAATTCCTTGTTTCCAATTGTAGCCTAATTGTCCATTCGAGTGAAACTGCGTCCAGATGCAATATGTAAAACACCGGTTGCATAAAAACTCTTCGGACTCCTTTTTTCAATTTTTAAGAGGGCTTATTTAAATAAAAATCAATTAATTAAATCAGTTATGCAGTTGAATGCAAATCATGAGAGTTTTTTTATTCGCATTAAACACATATTTAATTAAGGCGGACGTGCATGGATTATTCATTTTTTGTAGGAGGTGCGGCCAAATTTATTAACATCTGTATCCTTTTTCGATCTGTGCTGTTTATGGTGAAATCAAACGAGTTTTTGTTAGTTCCCGTATAGGATACAAACCAGTAATTATTTCTTTTTGGTTAAGTTTTTTTACATATTTTTATTAGTAAATGAGATTTAAAACGGTGGTTATTAATGAGGCCAGATTTATATATTAGATTTATTAAAAACATATATTCAAATATAGTTAATTTAAAATTGTTCAAAAATCTATTTGTATATGTGATTATTTTGTGATAATTAGGGCCGGTACTTTCATCTATAGATAGCGACATTTATTCTTTAGAATATGTCTTATCTGGAAGATAAGCAAAAAATCGGTATTTTCACCTACAAATAGTGATATCAGTCAGATAAATATGCTTGTTCCTAGGATAAACTATTCGGCGCTCAAATCGACGAATAAGGCTTTTATCTACCGGATAAATGAAGCCACGCCTACGGGCTTGCGCTCTGATTGGCAGTGCTATTCTATTTTCTAACCTAAATTTTGAAAAGTTCTTTGCTGTTTTGTGTTTAACAATGTTTTAGATAAGGTTTGGCCAGTGGTGACTTTTATAACTGGGTGATTTTACGGACTTTCACAAGCCACGGCGGGAAGAATAATAAAAAAAATCTAATAACTGCTATTTATGTATTTCCTCACTTTGTCCAAAAATATATCACGTAAAACACAGTTTTATTTTATATATACTATTTAAAAATATGCAGACACAAAATCGCACAATAAAAGCCATTGTAAACACTATACTCACAACGACAATGACAACCAAAATGACTGAAATGTCATTAACAGGTAAGCAATAATAGTAGGGGATTATTTCTATCTTTATTTTAAGTACATAGCTTCTGCATATATTTCTCTTGTTTTACCACATCTTAAGTTGGCAACACTTACTTTGGGAAGTGTCTAAAATCTTATCCATCGAATTGTTAACCGAAGGTGTGATTTGAATGAAAGTACAGATAGAAGATATCCAGTAGATAGCAAATTCTGGTTATCTTATCCTTTGGATAGTTATCCGGCGGATAAAGTATATTTATACTTAAGTGAAAGTACCGGCCCTTAATCATATTTGGTTAAAAAAGAAACTAATATTTTGTTTCGTTTTAATCACCTATATACTCAAGTAACAATTTTAATTTCTTCAGAACCTCTTGAAGCCTATTTAATAAAACTTCTGATAAAACTATATGTCTTTGACAAACGCTATTAAACCTTTATAAAACTTGTATAAAGCTAAGAGGGGCCATTCTTAAAAGTCATTTAAAGCCAATTGGTTTTATTCTAAACAGCTTTTATAACGTTCTGAAGACCTCGATAAAACTATTCATAAAACCAACAATATATCCTAAAAGCATACTTTTGGCCTTAAGCGACTATTTACAAACCGTTGTTTAAACTATTATAAAACCACTTCGTAAAGTCATCATAAAACTAAAATGCTTTAGAACCACACTTAAAAATGCTATTTGCTCTGATAATATGGTTATTTTTAATAAAAAGGTTTTATGCTTGCCATCATATTAAAACTAAGTTGGCAATGTTGGCAAATTAGTCGCATGTTGGTAATGGATATTATAATAAGCATTTGTTGTTGTTCAGTTTTCAGCTCTCTTCAGCACTCACCGTGAGTGAAAATTTAGCTGCGTATTAAATTGTACTGATATCACAACTAGTAGGTTGAAAAATATGGAAGCCCTTCAAAAATATTGAAAATTTAAAAAAATATTTTAAAATTCATTTTTTTGAAAATGGTTTATTTTTTGTTGATATCAACTTAAATCACACTTTAGTAATAATAATCATGATTTTAGTCCTTATTACTCATAAATTGTTGCAAAAGTTGCAACTAAGTAATTGTTCACTTGAATAATTCCAACATGGCAGTTTTTGTTTATAAAGATATATTTGTAGAAAAATGACGATTTTTGATTAAAACCTGTTGGTTGCCGGCAATATCCCAATAAGAGTAATTGATCCTAATATTGTCACAATCCTCAAGTACAAGAGCATTTGCTACTAATTACAACCAATTTAAGTCCTCTTACATTTATGTGAGTCCAGTTGGTATTGTCTAATACCAGTTGATCTTGTCTAACACCAGTCGACATATATTAGGATTTGTTGGATTTGTTCACAACCACCATAAAACCTATGGCCCAAAAAGATATAAATAAGAAGATAGATAACCTTTCACATTTATTTGAATATTTTGAATAGTCAAATGTGTGGTGTGGCTCTAATTGTTTACAAGTCCTATGTTTCGTCTTTTAGTTGATGAATGACAGGTGGTCTCAATTATCAATTGTTGAGTGTTTGCTGGTGACGAATCATCAGATTATGTTTTATTAATCGAAACTGATGGTGTGTTCAAGTAGTTATTTCTGACTTCCCTTTTAAAGTAACCACTCCTTTTTATTTTCATCCACGTTTGTGAAAAATGTGTCTCCATTTCTTGAAGAACTTCACATATGCACACATAAGTAATTGTACCTAAAATAAGTAAAATCTATTTGTCCACCTGTCAAATTGCAACTTTTGCGGTTTTATGAAGGCGTTTGTCCAGACTAAATGGTTCTTATCTTACATTTGGCATTATACAAGACAATACAGCTTTATAGCAGTTTTGTGATTAGTATATTCAGGTGCCCCTTTAAAACTCTTAGGCGTACTGGTTTTATGAACGTTATCTCTGAGGTAAATTGATTTCCTACACCAAATGATTTTATCATGGTAGTGCTGTCCACCACCATAAAACCTTTACAACTGCCAATAGACACGAATTAAAACAAATGCTAATTGGTATTGAAACTCAACTTCCAGGAGGTTGTTACAACTTTTAACAAAAATACTTAATCTGAAAGAGTTGTTGGCCTGCCATACTACCGCTATAAAGCCATTTACCAAACTTACATCCTCAATAAAGCTATTACAAAACTTATTCAAGACGACATAGCATTTAAATTGTTACTTGGGTATTGTAACTTTCACGTCTATCTACCATTTTTAAACGATTCAAAAATCGAAATTTTCACGTTTGAAGTAATTTGAAAATGGCACGTTGAGTGTCAAAACTGTAGCCACATGAAAGTTACAGTAAAAGAGCGATTGCAGTTCTGACTTAACTATACTTTTATACTTTATACGAAAAGTTAGGCAACAAAAGCCGTCTATTTTGAACTTATGCCATTGAAAGGATGGGAGTGAACAGGGGTAAATAAAGAAAGCAAGCTAGTAAGAGTAAAAAAAATTGGGATTTGGTGTACTTACTAGAAACCATTTTTTATGACATTTGTCAACCCTACTACTAACCCCGCTCCAGTAATAAACTAGATAACAAAATGAAATTATGATATTGACTTGAAATTTGAAACACATATTTTTTTTAATCGTCTTATTTATATATTATTTGGGCTTATTCCGTTGAGGCGTTAGCGGGTAAATAAGGGTAAATACCTAAGGCAAGGTAGTAAGAGTACAGATACTTAAAATTTGGGGTATATACTAGAAGCCAAGGTCTCAATTTCTTCTTCTGATGACACCTGTCGCTCTCACCATCATCCCTACTCCGTTGTTAAAGGGGTTAAAGACATTAAATTCTGATTTATTGTGTGTACGAGGACAAAAGTTCTCAAACAAAATTTTGGTGATTAGTCGAAATAAATAAATATATTTCAACTTAAACGGTAACGACTTTCAAGAATTCAAGGGTGCGCTCATACCACTGACGCGACGATCTTTAGCTATACCGACCATTCCTTCTTTGGAGAGATTTTTTGTTTTTTTTTGTTTTTCTTTTGGTATTTGAAAGAATTCTTTGCCACATAATACAACCTTTGGAGAGCTAAACTAACATTTTTGCTTATTTCCAGCTGTGTAAAAAACTTATATATTATACTTCGTTGTAAAAATGGGTATGTTATTGAGACTAGCTCTTAGACTATAAGGTTCAAATACAGCCAAGTATTATACCTCCTGTATCTTAAATTGTATTCGAGAAATGCAATTTTAGAAAATATACAAGACAATTTTAACTTCATTACACAGAAATTAACTTTCCGTCCTGTAATAAGCATCTGTACTATAGATAATTATGCTCCTGATTGCGAAGAGAATGCAAATGTCTCTGCTATTACATGCTATTATACCATCCTATGGTATGGATAATATTTAGGGGAAATTCCGGCAGGACTGGCGATGATAAATTTTTTTTAAATGTATGCCAATTACTTCCACATCCACGTAGTGGATTGGAAGTATAGTAATCGCAAAAAAAATTCAAAAATTTTTATTCGTGAAATAGGTTTAGAATGTCATGAAACGTCGAGATTTTAAATTTGAGCGAAAAAAAATTTTTCTGTCTGTCGGTCCGTCGGTCTGTCTGTCTGTCTGTAACTTTTTTTTGTCCGCACGCTTTCTCCGGAACGGTTTAAGATATTGACCTGAAATTTTGTACACGTATATATTATAACGAGATCTGGAACTGGATTGTTTTTTGAGGAAATCCGGTGAAGGGTTGGGGGTTAAATAGGGGTAAATGGGGGGAAATAAGTAAAGCAAGCTTGTAAGAGTACAGAAACTTGAAATTCGGTGTATGTACTAGAAGTTAAGGCCTCAGATTTTTTTATAATATTTTTTAACCCCCCACCACCCCTACCCCATTAATGGGGTTGATAAAATAAAGTTGAGATATTCATTTGAAATTTCGTACACGTATGTATTATAACGATGTCTAGAATTAGATTATATTTTGGGATGATTCCGTTGAAGGTTGGGGGTTAATTTGGGGTAAATAGAGGAATATAAGTAAAACAAGTTGGTAAGAGTACAGAAACTTGAAATTCGGTGTATGTACTAGAAGCCAAAGCGTCAGATTTTTTAATAATATTTTTCAACCCCCACCACCCCTACTCCAGTTTGAAAAGGGTTTTTTTGTTGTAGTAATAATAATCTGATAGATATCACCCAGAAATATACTTATTTCTATAATAATCGTAAGGCCAATGTTTAAAAAGTTCAAAATATCATCTAGTTCCAAATCTCGTTTTGATACATGCATGTACCAAATTTTAAATCAATATGTTAATTTTATTTTGTTAACACCTTTAACAATGAAGTGGATGACGGTGTACAGTGGTCAATTTTCAAGGCTCAGGTGGAAAAAATACTACAAATTTGCAAGTGAACAGAAAATATTCGTTACAAAACGGAAAAATATTGAAACAATTTTAGACACTAAAGGGGTGGTTTTGAAAATTAAATATTGTTTTTAAATTACGTAACTTTTTGAATAAGATTTGTGAGTCTACGAACAAAATGTAAAGTAAATGTAGTGAAATTAATGTAAGCTCTTAAAGGATGGTTTTCGAATGGCTGCAGCGGACAATTTTATATTTCTAGGAGGACGAAATTATTTCAATTATCTTTTTCTGTTTTTGGTACAAAATGAACATTATAATCTTAGGTTGTTCTTGAAACAGTATTTAGACATGTTGTAACTTAACTTGTATTTAAAATTAATTGCTTTATATACAAACGAAACATATGCATCAGTGGTAATAAAAATAAAAGTAAGCAAACAAAGAAATTTTTCGGTATCACTTTCATCAGCAGAGGTCGAAATTACTATCGGATATGTGGTAAAACCAGGGTTGGCTTTAGTTGGTTATGTGTCAGCGCATAAATATTTCCATGCAACTCTGAAACAATATCGTACCTTGAATTTTTTTTTAGCGAAGTATTTTTCACTGCCGATTACAAGAATAAAAATATATTACTAATATCTGTTCTAAATGTTTTGCAGTTAAACTTCGGCATCTTTCATTGAAAATCCATTTATATTGCGAGAAGGACTGCTCGGCGTCGACAGATGTAACTGGAGCATACTTAAAATATCTAAATTTTCGCAGTCACCACATTCATGCCCGGTGTAGCAAAGTCTACTTCTTTGCTGTTTAAAAGGTCTGTTACACCTGTCATCGTAACAAATCCGGAATTTTTTTAAAAACAGTCTGGAATTGTCTTTGTACCCTCACAGCAGTAACTCCCTGTATGAACAGTTGGATCCATAAATGCCTGTTGCGCCTCTGAAATAGCAACTGCGTCATTTGCAGAAATCGGATTTACTTACCGGTTTCCAGGGATGGCTTTTACAGATATTATATATTGTAAAGACGTACTGAAACATTCCCAAAGTATAAAAACAAAGTCGTGCAACATACTAAATTCATTTTATTTAATTATACGATGTTAATGCGTAACTTAGTTTTATCGAGAAACGTACTATATTAAATAAAAACGAAATACGTAATAGATTTTTTTAAGTTGCGGCAGGTATACGGTATAATATTGGCTGTTTACCTGAAGCCCAATCCCAGGCGGGGCGGGGAGTAATTTAATAAGATTACTCACACGCAGTGTCTCTCGTATGTAGATTTATTCGGACGTAGGTACTAAAAACATGAAAATGTTGCATCGCACTGAACCGACGCAAGCTACAGTAAATTTTTGATTCGGATATTGCCGATTTACATTTTGATGGTAGAGAACTGTATTGCACTAGATGTGACAAAGCAATTTCGTGGCTGTGCAAAACAAATATTACTTCACATGTTTCTTCGGAAAACCATAAACTAGGTGGTTTTACTTACAATGACACGCAACGTAATTTTAACTTACAGTTAGTGGAATTTATGATAGGATGTAACATACCGTGGTCAAAACTAGACAATCCCTTTTCAGACAATTTTTGGGAAAATGTATTAGTGACAAATATGGCAATGTTAAGGTGCCTTCGGAGTCTACACTAAGAAAAAAAAATTATTTACGGAGTGCGAAAATATTAGACAGACAATTTCTTCTGAGCTTAATGGGAAGTACATCTGGCTTAGCGTGGACGAAACAATCAATGCTTGCGGCTTTAAATTAGCGAATGTTTTAGTACGTGTTTTATTGGATGCACTTCATCGCCTCTAAAGTTTTAGAACCTACAAATTCTCGCACTGTAGCGGGTGCAGCTAATTCAAGTTTACAAGACTTGGGGTGACAAATATGTAGAAAATAAGGACAAGTTCTAATAATTTCTTACCGATGGAGTGAATTATATGAAAGCTGCTGGAAGAATTTTGTAGGAATCATATCGGAACATGAGTTTCATAGGATTGCTGAAACTATTAGGATGTGCTAGTCTACACTGAAAAAAGTGCACTTAAAATTACAGTCTTATTTCATTAAAATTAATTAAGGTTAGATTTCCGAGACGTCGGCTAAATATTTAATTTCAAGTTTTTATACTTATTTGTATTATTTAAAAAAAAGCAATCTCTAACTGATCCTTTGACGTAAAAGTCACAGGCGTAGAGGTTATTTACCAGTAATATACTGGTTAATTGTGATATTTTGTAGATTCCCCGAGCACCGCATAAAAAGAACAAATACATGTGGCAGGAAGTCCCAAAAAATAGACGAAGAAAAAAAATTTTTATTCTTGTAATCGGCATTGACAAATATTTATGCTTGTTAATTCAGTGCTAAGTGCGTCCCCTTATATCTCCAGTTATTTTCGAGTAAGTGCTTATAATAAATTGATTTGATCATCTTTGGATAATATGGAATTCGCGAAAAAAATTTAGAGGTAAGATATTGTTTCACACATGCATGATCTTTATGCGCTGACACATAACCACCTAAAGCCAACCCTGGTTTTACCACATATCCTATAGGTAATTCCGATCTCTGATTATCACAAACAATTTTCTTGGCAGACCAGGTAGACCATTTATCAAAGAGAAATGTCGAATATTACTAATAAGTGGATTCTATCAGCCGGTTTTACAATCGCAAGTTAACTTTCATGTTAGTTGACTTTTACTTGCAGGTTAACTATAACTTTACCGACACATGCGTTTTTAAATATAAAGTTAAGTGATGATTTGTAAACGAGAGGTTGTGAATAAAATTTATAATGTTGGTACTGGAAAAATGGGTAATATACATAAAATGTATGAATTTTGGTCCAAAGTCACGTCACCTGCTATCAAATATAAATGTCAGAAGCAATTTATGAGTTAGTGGTCTATTACTAAGTAAGTAGGCGTTATTTAGTTTTGATCTATTTAAAAAATCTCTTCCATCATATTCTTCGAAAAAGTTAGGTCTATACAGGATTACCTTGGCTACTCATCACTGCTATATGCATTTACTTCGCACATATCCATTTTTAGGCAAAATATCAAAAAATTATTTTGTGACAGTTATTTTATAGGTTATAAATTGCCAGTAAACTGCCAACTTCAAGTTTACCCACACCTCATCTGCTAGTAAAGTTAATTACGAGATAACTACCACATCGAAGATGACCAGATATTGTAAAACCCAATTTCTATAATAACCTGAAAGTTAACTCTGACTGGAAGTTAACTAGCGATTGTAAAACCGGCTATAATAGGCTGTATTGTACGAGGACAGCTTTTTCACAGTTTTTTTTATTATGCAAGCAACAACACATTGTCCATTCGCTTGATATGTGGCTTGAGTTGTAAGCTTAAGCGTTCTGAAAAATGTTCGAGTAGTGGTTGCACTTTTTTCTTTTCGTTCTTTGTCCACTATTACTAAAACTTACATTAGATTCACAAGTGGCTGTTTAATCAATTAGAATATATTTTTTTAAGCGAAGGTACATTAAATTTGTAGAACCTCCAGCGCTTAAGTAAATTACACAAGAGCTTTAATAATTCGGAGAAGTTTACCACTCCTAATAATTCGTAATATTTTTTTACATGGTCGATACATTCAATCACCTTATCGAATGCCCTTACAGATGCTCCATCACCCAATAACTTTTCATTCGGCAGGAAATCAAATAGAAAATTCTCTTACGAAAATGAGCAAATCTCAATGAAATTAAAAATATATTGTAAAAGATGAATAATTTAAATAAATTAAAACACACGCTTTTAAAAACAAACTAAAACTGTTCAAAATGCACTAAAAATAAGAAAATAAAGTTAATAATAGCAATAATTATGTTAAGAAACGTAAACGCGTGGGGCGTTCAAAGTACCTGGAGAAACAGAAAGTATCACTCATCAGGCGCCCCACGCGATCACGTTTCTTAACATAATTATTATTAACTTTATTTTCTTCTTTTTAGTACATTTACAGCAGTTTCAGTTTGTTTTAAAAAAGGTGTTTTTTAATTTTTTTAAATTATTTGTTTTCTTATTTTTAGTTTTATTCCAATTTGTTCGATAAAATTTCTTAACTATAAATAACAAAACCTATTCGTGATCTTGAACCCGCCATTTTGAATTCTTGAATTTCGACTAAATTTGTTTTCCAAAATAGGCGATCCGCCATATTGGATTTAGTATGACGTCACTCACCTTATCGTTTTCTGCTTGTCAAGCCCTTTCCTTTGATACCCATCTCAAGGGGGTTGTAAAGAAAATGATTATCGGCCAGCTTGGGGCGGCGGCCATTTTGAATATTTTATAATATTGAGTACACTATATTGTATTGTCATCAGAGCTACACATAATTGCCAAGTTTTATGAATGATACGTACGGTATAAATCAAATATTCTCTCCTAATATTGACAAATTGACCACTGTGCGGTGGAGGCAGATGTCATAAAGAAAATTGAGATCTTAACTTCTAGTATGTACGCCAAATCCCAGGTTTCTGGGCTTTTATTAGCTTGCATTACTTATTTACACCTGTTTTCCTCCAGATCTCGTTATAATACACACGTGTACTAAATTTCAAATCAGTATCTTAATTTCATTTTGTTAATTATTTTTATTGGTTGTGTTTTGAATATATCAATATGTATGTTTTTCAAAAACACTCTGTATACATAGATGTGGGTAAACGTATTTCTCACAAAAAATAATAAAACTCGTATTCATAATATAAAGTAGTTTATAAATAAAATAAATAAATACTTTCATAAATTAGCAGTAAGAGTGTATGAATATAAAATAAATAAATAATAAGCACTCTGTTCACCAATGAATGAATGATGGGTTTTGATTTAAATCTCTAAATCCGGTGGAATATCTTAAAGAGTAACTAGTTTGTTCCCAACATGAGGCCATTTGCATAATGAGTTCATAGGCTTCCTTATATGCAGAAAATGAGGAGCAGTGCAAAGTTTTCGCAATGACATCTCCCTAATAAATGGATGCTCAACTTTCAATTTCATGTAATTACGGTGAATACCTGTTGAATGTCGATGGCACGAAGAGGTGCAGTGCAGTGCTTGTGAGGGTTGCAAATGGGGTCAAAGCGAATATATTTCAACGGGAATTTATCGGTAGTGACAGAATGTCTACTAGCGCCACGGCGCGAAATTTTTCCACATATGTTTTCTTGAATAAAAATCACATTGTATATTTTTGCAATTATTATTAAACGTGAATACATAAAATTTCTTATAAAGTAAATACAATTTTCATAAGCATTATATTTACTCATTGTGATGAAGCCGTTGAAATTATTATATTTATAGGTTATTGTTTGCAGCTCCTTTACTAAGACGTTTAAGATTTTTTAATACAGTTATACGAATTTGACCAATTATCGTCGAACCCCCTCCGTGCCGGGGAGGGACTTGACAGAGTTTATGCAAAGTCAGGGGGTGGCAGTTGTCGCAACAGGGTGGGGTGTACACTGTAGTCTTTTGTCTTTGCTAAAGTTTGCCTGTACTGTCAAGTCATCTGCCTGTTGTTAGTGTGCTCTTTTCAACAAAAAGTCTTTACAACTTTATTGAAAAGTCAACCAAACGACATGCTGTTTTAGAAAATATTCAAAAGAGTGCAAAAAGCTTTTGTGGTGGAGCAGCAACATTGAAGTCTTTAAGTGATTCCAGATGGGCTTGCCGTGTTGAAGAAGTCGTTCTCTGTTAGATAGATTTTGAAACCACTCTGGCGACTCTACAAGAAATTGCATAGACAGACCCTGACAGTGGTGGACAAGCCAATGCTCTGTTAAAAAGTATAGAGGACTACAAGTTTGTGTTTTTATTAAGGAGAGTTCTAACACGATGTGACTTACTGTCAAAGAAAGGGCAAAATTCCCTCCAAAATTGGGGGAGAGAGTAATGTTCCATTTGAATCTGTGGAGCAGTATTACAAAGTTTCAATTCTTTAACCAGTTATTGACATCCTAAACCAGGTGATAGAGGCCAGACTTCAGAACAACAACCTAGATGTACTCAACCATTTAAGCAGTTTTAGGTGGAACTGACGTAGATATAGAAAGGTGTGTGTGCAAATATTACACTTTGGACAGTGAATTTCTTCTATCTGAACCGAGATGTTTTTACAATATGGAAGAGTCAAAAAACAAAAATATCCAAGAAAGAGCTGACATTTTTGTAGAGAAGTCTTTGAAAAGTGCGTTCCCTCTACTTTTTGAACTTTACCGTTTGTTTTTTTAGAATTTGTTACAAGTCGAATAAAGCTTTGTTTTTACATGATGTTTGCTTCATTTTTAATTACATGATCAAAGATCAAGCAGAACACTCAATCAATTAAAAATAGGCCTAATATTGAGGTGTGTGTAAATGATATCTACTTTACAAATTACAAATAGTTTGGCTATTAATTAAAGTAATTAACAATGAATATTTTAGGGTAAATAGAGAGTGTTAGCAATTATTTTGTGGTGAAAATAATTTGAAAAAGCTTAAAGAACAATTTAATGATAGTTTTCTAAAATTTCCCGGAGGAGGACCTCGGACACCCTTTACATGTTGTGGCATTCATTACCCCCCAGATCCCCGGACCCGGTACGCCCAGTTAAAAAGCTGAAATTATACCCATGGTCAAAGCGATGCTAATGTGGGGGTTATGGTTAAGGCACTTGAAAATGTTCGTTGCCCAACCTCTCAACATGTATCCAAATTTTGGAGTCTTAATGTGCATTTCAACCTCATTTTTCGAATTTTTAAAAATCTTTCAAAAAATGATTTTTCATCGCATAATATGTTGAATAAATAAACAAAGAGTTAACCGATCCAGCAGGCGCTTGATTTGGCGTAAGATGATAACAAATCCAACAAAATGACACCTTGTTCCATGATATTCTTTTATATGGTTTTTATACTTTTTCATATAGTACTCGATATTCTCATTATGCACTTAAAATTTCGTATTGTTAACTTTTTCCGTTCTGGAGATATAAGGAGTTGAAATTAGTAATAGTTGCAAAAACCGAGCGCTCATTTGTGACGTCACTATACGCAAGTGACGTGGCTTTCTGGGACCTTTCAATTTTAACCTGAAAAGTCGAAAAACAAGGGATTTTCAAACACTGGTAACTAAATAAATACGCCGAGTGGAAGTGTGTTCTAGGTCTCTACGGAAAGGAGAAGATCGGCGATGAATTGCAGGGTCAAAATCGAAAATTCGTCCCGACAGGAGCGAGAAAAAATTGTAATTTTTTGACATTTCACCAAATTGTACTCCCCTACTGTCAAGAAGTGAGAAAAACAAACAGTACTTCAAAAACACTTATAATTATAACAACAAAGGAGCATCAAGTCTATTGAGATCGCCAAGTCTATGCGTATAGTGACGTAGCGCCTGGCCACGCCCCATTTTCGCGAGGTGGAGATTTGTAATAGTTTTTAAGATACTAAACATGCGAATAAGATTCTGATTTTTTGCAGATCCATTATTTTATACTTGCACTTTGAAATATGATTTATGAAATAAAAAAAAAATGCCGAACAAGCCCATTGGGGTATGACATAATTTTTAGCTTTTTCCTTTCGGCTTTTACATGGAATCACTCCTGTATAGCAAGCAGGCAGTTACCGAAATGTTTATATATTCTCATTTGAAGATATTTCAAAAATGCCTTTCAGTTGGGGTTTGTATAAAAAGAAGACTTTTAAATGGTACCAGGAAACGCTGTTAGGAACCACTTTATAATTTTCAACAGAGTACCTCGAAACTTTTCTGAATCAGCCTATAAGAATGACTGTTAGTTAGCATGCAACAAACTTTTAGGTGTTACTGGCTTTTGGAATATATTCATCATCATCATCATTGGCAGCTACAGCCCTTTGTGGGCCTTGGCCTCCTCTAATACTTTTCTCCATTCGTTCCTATCCGCCGCCAGTATTCTCCATCTTTTTATTCCCACTGTTTTAAGGTATCGTTCTACGTCGTTTAAGTGTGGCAGTCTTGGTCTTCCTACTGCTCGTTTACCCACTGGACCCGTGAATATCTTCGACAGGGTACTATTTGGGTCTAAACGTTGCACGTGTCCTATTCATCTCAGACGTGCCAGTTGAATGTGCTTCACAATATCTGGCTCTTGGAGCGCTTGCGCCACAAGCCGTTATCGTTTACAGCACCAAATATTTTCCTCAGGATCTTCCTCACGAAGCATCCTAAGATGGCCTTATCGTTTTCTGTGAGTGTCCAGGCTTGGTGATGACATGTGCTTCATTAGACTGTAGTAGCATCTATTGGCTAGGAGAACTCTTCGTTTGAGTTCGTCGCTGTTGAGTAGCAACCCTAAATATATAAAAACTGTTTCCAGAGTACAACCGTCGATGTCTATATTGGGTGCCTCTCGTTCCTGCTGTTGAGTAATAGCGAGCATAAATTTTGTCTTTTTCTCGTTTATAATGAGCCCCACGTCTGTTGCAGATCGTTTCAGTTGGACAAAGGTTTCAACTAGTGCATCATTGTTTCTTAAAATTACATCTATGTCATCGGCGTATGCTATTGTTTTCACTGATTTATCGAAGATTGTTCCCTTAACATTGATTTCCGCGTCACGTAGTACTTTTTCTAGTGCAGTGTTGAACAGCAGGCAGGACAGGGCGTCGTCGGAGACCATTCTGGGCCTCAAAAGTTCTTGTCATGTCCTTCTGTATTCGTTACAGTCTACATTTTTCATTGTCAGTTCAATCAATCTATTAGGTGAGCTGATATAAGAAATTCTCAATCAATAAATATGTTATGTGTATCGATGTTATATTCTCTTGTTTTTTTCAATATCTGTCTTAGTACTAAGGTCTGGTTCATCTTTACCAGTGCGGGAGCCGCATTGGTAATCTCCTACGATACGCACTGCGTATAGTGGATAGCGGATAGTGGATACGCTGTGTCTAGTAGCGTAACTCCTCTGAAATTGGTGCAGTTCATCATATCCCCTTTTTATGTATTGGGCATATTATGCCAAGGTGTCGTTCTGGAGGAATTATTGTTTGTGTCCAGATCTTGGTGAGCAAATTGCGTACATACGCAACAAGGTTATCTCCCCCATGTTTGTACAGTTCTGCGGGCAAGTCGTCGAAGCCAGCTGCCTTGTTTTTAAGTCTGTCAATTGCAGCTTTAGTTTCTTCAATAGTAGGTGGGATTTCTTCAGCTTGTTGATCGTTGTTGCCCTCATCGGGTTCGGCTGTGGGGTTTTCTTCGGATTCGATTTTTTGTTGAGCAGTTCCTCGAAGTGTTCTGCCCAACGTTCTAGTATGTCTAGCTTGTTGCTCTTAATATTGCCTTCGTTGTCTCTATATTGAGTTATTCGTGATTTGAAGTTCTTTCTCATATCATTTACCTCTCTATAAAATTATCTATTGTGTTGGTTTCTGTGTGTTTCTGCTGTTTCTTCAAGTTGTTTTTGCTGAAGTTCTTCCTTCGTTCTTTTGTGTACTCTCTTTCCACCCTCTTTGTCTCTTGGTATTCTTCTACGGCTGCGCGAGTCTTATACCTCTGTTGCATTCTGAGGTAGGCTTTATTCTTCCTACTTACTTGTTGCTTGGAATATATTACCCTAATGAAATAATTGTTGATGAAAAAAGTTATGGAAACTGTTTGTTATATTTTTTGACCAATTAACGAACTAAAATTCTAGTGAATTTTTTGTGTGGAAATCTGGTATATTGTCCATTTGACCAGCGGGGTGTGTGTTCACTTTGGTGAAACAAACGATTTAATAATGTATTTAATATAATTTTTCAAGTGTAGGTTCGTATTTACGTTCGTTTAGCATTTATACACGAATACAGGAACATTCAATACTAACGTGCATAAAAATAGGTGTTATATACATTGTTAATATTATTCCGCCTAATTTGATTCACATAATTTAAACTGATTAATAAAACATTGGACTTCTTTTTAGTTTCTTAAATCGTAATGTATTCAGAGCTTTGCAGACTTGCATAACCACCATAACAATGTGTTAATTTCCATAACCAGTGAACGTTGTAAATGGAAAAAACTTCTAGACGAAATTCCAGCACATATAAATAGTACAAAGAAAGAATCCGTGTTAAACAACAGACAATATTTTGGAACCAGTAAAAAACTAGCCCGCGACATCGTTACTTGAATATTTCTTATTGTCGCTTGATTTTTTTAAAAGATAATGGCGCTTTCGGTGAGAAACAGCTTTTTGTAGAATGCAGGCTTTAAATTTGACGCGATTTAAATTTAATGGAATCCAGGACTGGGATCTTTTGTCACGTCTGAAGGTTGGTTTGCAGAGCCGGACTTCTAAAGGGCATTCGGAACGACCTTACTTAAATTTAGTATCTCAGAAGTGTTGTAAATTATTTTTTCAGAAACAAAATGGCATGTATAAAATTGGTCGACTCTAGTGAAGCAGGTACTAATTACTATATTGAAGTACCAGAAATATTTGTACCACATGTATGATATTTTTGCTATTCTATACTGGAATGTCAACTTTTTAGTTGTCATTATTAATGTGTCTGTTGTAAACCCAATATTCAAGGAACATTTTTTTATTTATCAGAAATAGTTATGTAATAATTTTTAGCTGAAGTGAACCCGTCAATTGAATATTTTTTATTTATTATAAATAAAAATACAATACATGAGACAATAATACCTAAATAAATTAATCATTTTAAAATGTTAGAATGTGATATATAGGGCGAACTGTTAATAATAGGCCATAATTCAAGGACCAAAATAAGAGTATATAACATGCTTAGGTAAATTCAATATCACAACTACCTCTTGACCAATCTTCTCCAAATTTGGTAAGAAAACATTTGTCAAGCTAAGAAACAATAATTTATGTATCACATCACGCGAACCCGAGGAGAGCGTCTCATGATGAATATTTATTACCTGATGATGTATTTTTCCACTATATTACGAGACGTTGTGGTACTTTTGACTAGAAAATCTCTTGCAGGAGTTATTTCTACGTAAAAAATGTGCACTTGATAGAACAACAAACAAAAGGACAAATTGTATTTATTGAAAAAATTATTACAAAACGTAAGTAAAATCTCAAGAGTGTCAACTTTCATAAAGAATAGTGCAATTTTTCTAAATGGATCATTTTATAAATTCGTGACAATGGTTATATTTTATAGTGTATGATAATTAAATTTAAAATATTTCAAGCATTATCTTGCTGTAATAAAACAGGCCTATATCAAATTGTATAAAAAGCAGGTAATGCAGATATTACAAAAGTAGCAAATAAGGCATGTACTAAAGAGATAAGCTGTTATGTTTAATAATGAATTATTATTATTTGCTTGCTTATAATTGTATTGAAACATATTCTTTATAGGATTTTGCAAACGGCAGAAAAAATAACTGTCTATAACTAAAAGAAAAACTTTGTGTAAAAATATTAATGAAATCTTTGCATTATTTCGATAACCTGAATTCTGGTCATGCTAGCAAATTAAAATCCTAAAATGAATTTGTCTAATTTCTTATTTGACAATTCTCATTCTAACACTAGCATCCACACAGTCCCCTACGGCCATGCAGATTAAACTAGTATCTACATAACCCCCTACGATCATGAGATTCAGTTAAAAATGAGAACAAATGCCTAAAATGAATGTATTTATCTACCTTGCCTCAAAATTTTTTCATTCTAATGGATTACATTTTCATGAAATCTATCATTCTGTTCCTTGGAAATGTTTGCAAAATCCTATAAAGAATATGTTTTAATACAATTATGAGCAAACAAATAATAATTCATTATTAAACACGCATAGAGTATATAGGCTCCAATAGTAGTTAGCTAATAGATAGGAGATGTTGTTTTTATCAGTCAATGTCAAATATAATTATTTCACACTTATTCATAGAAATTGTCTTGGTTTTACATGGAACATCTTTATGAGTGGCTTTAAGTCTTTCTGATGAGTTCCAGAATAAGGGCGAAAAACGTTTCAAAGGCTAAGCATTTCCAAGAAATAGAATGATGCACCCATGGATAAAATTATCGAATATTTTTTGTTATCACTATTACTTGAATATGGTTTCAAATCGTCGTTGTAATTTTATATATATGCTGATGTTATTCTAGTAGGTGAATATATTCATATATATTCATATATTTTCTAACGCGCGTTTTGTCATTTGAATTAAGAATTATAGTGAATTGAGTTATTTGTAGTGAATTAAAGTAAGTGTTAGTGATTTTTATTTGTTCTTACCTCTATTTAAGAAAAAATATGCCACCAGATAGATACTGCAGTGAAGCTGAAACGGCACAAATTGTAACTCTATATGAGGAAAGATATAGACAAAAAGATATCGAACGACGACTTAGGAGAGGTCAATCCAAGTATCGAATATTTTAAAAAGGTATCAAGAGACTGGAAATTTTGTTCGAAAACCCGGCCAAGGGCGTAAAAGGTGCACAACAGCAATTGATGACCGTTTTTTGATCCTTAATTCTACCCGACATCGCACACTGACATCCACACATCTCAAAAATGAGTTATTAAATGTAGACGAAGATTAAGAGAGGTAGGCTTAAGACCAAGACGGCCTGCAAAAGCTCCACGTCTTTTCCAAAATCACAAAACTCGTCGGTTACAATTTGCCAGAGCACATATTCAGTAGAATATCGAGAATTACAAAAATGTTCTATTCACTGATGAGACTAGAATACAGTTTTGGAAGCCAAATGGACGAAATCATGTCTATAGAAGAGTTGGGGAACGATACACTAGTTGCAATCTCGTACAAACTGTTAGTTTTGGAGGTGGCGGCATAATGCTTTGGGGAGGTATTAGTTGGGAAGGACGCACCGAACTCGTGGAAGTCGTTGGACGAATGACTAGTGACTGGTATATCTAAAACATTCTCCAAGATCATGTTTTGCCATATGTGGGCCACATTGGATACGATAGGTTTGTATTTATGTACAATAACGCTCGACCCCACACAGCTGGCACAGTGACTAATTACCTTGATGAAGTCCAGATTCAAAGATTAGATTGGCCACCATATAGTCCAGACTTGAATCCCATAGAACATATGTGGGATCAGCTAAAACGTCGTATACGACAAAGAAATTCTGTTCCCAATACCCTAGGAGAACTTAGAATTGCAGCACAATATGAATGGAATGCGATTCCTCAAGAATACATTCAAAATCTAATTAGTAGTATGTCAAGAAGGATGCAAGCAGCCATTAGAGCTCGAGGTGGGAATACTCGTTATTAACCACGACCTATTGTTCTAATCAAAAGAGTAATTTGCTTAAAGTGGTAGCATTTAAGTTGAAACTAATAATTCTTAATTTTTATAACATTTTGCATTAATTCTTTTTAGCATTTTCTGCTAATGAAAATTTAATATTATTTACCTAAAATGTGTGAAATAAACTATTTCTTTCTTGTGTAATGCGTTTCTTTCATTAAAATTTATAAATTCAAAAGAATTGGGAAAATTTAAAATGTTCGATAATTTTGTCCATGAGTGTAGATTTCATGAAAATGTAATGCATTAGAATGAAAAATTTTTAAGACAAGTAGATAAATAAATTCATTTTAGGCCTTTGTTCTCATTTTTAACGGAATCTATATACTGAAGAGATAGCTGTTACGTATCTAGGTTTGTTCTTTGATCGGAGAAAGTTATTAATCCTTTAATCCTTAATTTGCATGTTTTGTAATTGAATGCATTTCATGATAATATGATAACCAATCGTTAAAATATGCTTTTAAAGTAGACACATTATATTATAGACATTAACTCCTATCTAGTGGTTATATTTTAGACTTAAAAGCTCAAGGTCGCCGGTTCAAGCCAGAAAAAGGTTGAAATGTTTTTTTTCTTTACTTTATTTAAATTAGTGTGATTAAGTTAAATACTTCTAAAATTAACATTATTTTTTTGCTATGATATCGTGAAGAATTTGCCACATTTATATAAAAGGTTCTAAAAATAACAACTTTTTCTAAATAATTCAAAATGTTTGCCACGTTTCTTATTAATATCTCTGAGCCCGCACCTGGATTTTGTCCTGGGACAGCGAATCGAATAAATAACAGCCAGCGGAATGAATATAAAATAACGAAGGGAAGATTTCATCTCATGACCACGCCGAGACGAACGTGGATACTTCATTTTCGTTTTTTCATGCCTCCTTCAAAGATGCTCCGAGAGGATAGGTGATGTTTTATGCTTGACCGCACTTGCAGACGGACGTCAGAATTAGCCTATGGTAGAAATCGGATATCAACAGCTTTTTTTTTACTTAAAATGTTGTGTTGAACATGTGTAACTTTATAGGGGCTGCGTCGGGTGAAGATCTACGATTTTCCGAGTCGTTATTTACAGGCTTTATAGTTGAGGCTGGATAAAGGAATTTCATTAAAAATTGATCTAGAAATTTGATCCTTTTACTTTCCTAACCGACGTCGATGAAGGTGGACTTCGCTGACACATTTTATTATTGTTTGATGTATATAAAATGTTTTGGTCTGACATTAGTCTTAAAATGTCGCCATAAAAATTCGTTTCTGGTTTTTCATCAATAACTTAAAAACTAAGCTATATAGGGCAAAACACTTTTATAACTATTTCAAAAAAAGAAAAAAAAAACAAATGGACTGCTCTTGCTCCTCGTTTAGACAAATGTATATTTCTTTACCTTTACTAAAATCCCCATTAGTTTAGCCATTGATACTTGACGTTGCCAGCAGACAAACTATTTAATTGGAAAATTAATGATGTCATCACTGGGAAGCCCATCCAAACCAAATGAGCAGTTATCATGCCTTCTATAGCAGATATTGAGATATTCGTATTAAAATATTACTTTCGTTTAGCATCAGATTTATTTTTCCTACAAAAAAATTATAAAATACATAGTATTTGACTCGTGACCGCTTTTGTCACAAAAAATAAGTAGATTTGTGAGTTTCTCGGTCAATACATAAAATTACGAACGCTTTTAATGGGAACTCCTAAAACAAAAAGATGTTAAGTAAATACGGTTAATCAGTCAGAAATTTTAACAAAACACAATCATACATTGTCACGTCGTTCCAATCATTGGAACAGGAAAGGTGATGTTCTGCTTTTTGTAATTTTGCGCTTCAATGAATCCAGTATTGTTTTTACCGCACAATTGTAAAAGGATATTAGTACCAAGCCATTGTCAATTCAACAAAGAAATTAAAAAAATAATGTTCTGGTGTAAGTTAAAAACTTTAGATAGCTTTATTTGCGGTTTCTAATTCCTTGGTCAACTGTACAGTTTGTCGTCTTTTAAAACGGTAAACTGTGCCTGAACAATAGTAGCATTGATTAAGTTTTAAGCACATTAAAGAAATCTCTTGTATACATTTCAATGTTTTCTCAACTATTTTTCTTGATTTATGTAAAATGCCGATATTGAAAGTTTTTTTTAAAAACGATTAAATTTTTTTTTGTTGACTGGGACTCTTTAATAGTAAAGGCAAATGAATGAAAATCTTAGTGAAGATAACACGATATTTTCTCTAACATAGTTTGAATGGAAGGAAAAAATGTCCGATTTACCATGAAAGCGGCGCAAAGATTCTTCTCCCGCCTTATTCTAAGAATAATAGGATAATATAAGGACTAATTAAGAAATAAATTATTTCAACTAAGTATCCCGGTCTTCATGCACCACGATTATTACCAAAATATAAAACGGTTTCCTGTGCGTACTGCAACTCGTATTTTAAAGGAGGAGGGCAAAGGGGCGTGGATAAGGAGGGTGGACACTAGAAAAGGACGCCACTTGAGTTATGATAACATTTTGCGAGCCAAGAAGCAAAATTAAGTTAGCTGCAATAGTACGATGGAGTTTTTAAAATCTAGAACTAATGTCAAAATTTATACTGTAATAGTCAAATCTCAAAATCGTGGTAAATGTCAAGAAGTATCAGGTATGTTAGTACGAATAACAACAACATGTAGACATTAAGATTTATTAAAAACACAAATGAGATGTACAACAAAAAAATAGTTGCTACCTAAACTTAATCCATACACAATGGAAGAAGTCCGATAAGTTTGACTCTAACAAAACTATACCGGAGATCTTTTACACTATGAATGAAACTATCTCGCAACCACGAGACATGTCCTATGCAACATCGAATTAAAATTATACTTCGAATTCGGTTTCTTTAAAGAAATCATATCTATAACTTCTCACTGTGATGTGATGTAAGTGAGCGAGAGTTCATGCGTTAAGAACTGCAAGGCTCGCTGTGTTAACTGGATGTTAATAAATGATCGAAAATGAGTATATTCAATTAAAAATATTCAACATGTGACATAGCAAAATGTATACTAGCATCCCATGGTATCATGCGTTATTATATATTTTACGTTATTTTTTTTTATTGGTACACAATACTACAAAAAATGGAAATAAGAATTAAGAATGTAAAATGTTTGAATTCGTGATGTGACATCAGGATACCTGTCAGTGTCAAATGAGGAATGCAAAAATTAATTTGCAATCTGTCACATAGGATTAATTATTGTCACTACAGTTGTTACTGATTGTATATTGCTTTAAAATGAGTTCTAACATTGATTATTTAAATACTAAGGCTGGCACTAACTCAACTCGCAAAAACTGTAAATATCTTGCGGCCGTAATATTTTCTTCAAAAAAGGTCCCAATAAACGATCACCAACCATACGTGCCTACACGTTTACTTCGCCTCGTCGCTGTGTATCGGCTTCGTAAGTCCAATGAGGATCTTCGTGTGACCAATACCTACAGTTATGGCGGTGTACAGTCCCCTTTAAAGAAAATGTGCAGTGCATCAATAAAGACGATTATTATTATTATTATCAGAAAAAACACTGGGGTTTCATCGCACGATCATCAATTGTTCACAAAACTGTAAGCGCCGATCTGGATCGTCCTCATTGAATTCGTGGATTAATTGCACTTTGTATGGATGGTATTTTTCTTTTTTCAATAGACGTACAACAGAAGTTTGACTCACGTTATGATTTAAAGCCAGCTGCCTTGTCGAAAGATGGTGGTTTTCCTCACTTAATATTTAATTTGTTTTCGTTGCTTGTGCTAGGGCGACCAGATCGAGGGAGGTCAGCTACACTGTCAGATTCATCATATCTAGCCACCAATCTACTTACAGCGGATCTAGAAATTTGCTTTTCAGGATACTTGGCATTGCAAACATCACATGTTTCCTGATGAGTTCTCAGCCTATCACTATATCCAACCATCATCGTAAGTTCTACGCATTCTCTCAAACGTGGCATTGCATTCACTAGTTTTGCATTGTCTCAGAAGTGTTACAAAACAGGTTCCACACGTGCCAGGAATAAAAAAGTTATCGATACTTTACACAAAAAGGCCTGTATCTCTCTGTTGTTAAGGTGATTGTTTTTTTTATTATTTTCTTTGTTTTGTTTTTATGTCAAATGTTTTCATGCTAGTTAAAACAAAAATGTAGGCAACAAGATTTATCAGTCAATAAGAAAGTGGAACATTACTCGTGAATTTGCGAAAGGTAAGCTATTTTTACATAAAATGTCATTTTTCCAAAAGAATAGCTCAGGTAATATAATTTTTTTTGTATCACCAGAAAGCTAAAGGAATATAACACCAAAAACAGTAAACAAACATGTCTGTTTCCATTAAAAAAAATTATGATGGCGTCACAACTCAAAAACCAATGACGTTATAAATTTTGATATAGTGACAAAATGTAGCATTTACAAAACTAAAATCGACCTGTTCGAGGATTTTTTTGACAAATGACACATACCAAAGATATGAATTTAGTGCGTTTCTTTAGGCTCACACTGTATATGGTCGACTTGAGCGGTGACCGCTTCAAATTCTAATTGTGACGCTGTGTATTTATCATACACAGCAAAAAAAAAAGATTTTTGAAAGAAACCCTTGAAAAAGGAAACATATTAGATTTCCGAAACGTCGGCGAAATATATAATTTCAAGTTTTTATACTTATTTGTATTATTTGTTTAAAAAAAAAGAGCAACCTCTAACTGATCCTTTGACGTAAAAGTCACAGGCAGGCGTAAAGCTTATTTACCAGTAACTTACTGGTTAATTGTGATATTTTGTAGATTCCCCGAGCACCGGTTAAAAAGAAGAAAAGTATGTGGCAGGAAGTCCCAAATAATTAGAAAAAATTAAGATATAGATAGAATATACAAGTATATATCTCCCCGGTTCAAACGAACTTTGCGTAGATTAGGGAATGTATCAATTTTAATTTGTTTAAAATAGTAAAACGCATGAAAGTTGCGATCGGACGTTGCCAACTGCTAATACGCATTTGTACAATACAAATTAAAACTTTATAGACTGTCTACTTAACCTCAGTGACACCATGTCTAGGAAAATTGCGTAGTGTTTGAGCAAAATGTTAAAGAAATAAATATTCACAGTAGGCGACACCACAGTGGGGTCAAACCGAACTTTTTCAGACAAATTAACTTTCAGAGTACTTTATGGCCAAACGAGCTGATTTTTTTTAAACACTCAGAACCAGATTCGTAATCGATTAATGGCCAATTTAATTAAATTAATTGAAAAATTTGTTATCATACACGATATGCCATAGAATTAGACGAAATTGGTTACTCGGGGGGTTTTGGGGTCTATAATCACGAATCTGAAGTCCAATTTGGGAAATTCAAAATGGCGGACCAGAAATCGGGCCATTTTCCAGATGAAATGAGAATGGATATCTTGACCTTGAAAATATGTACTCGAGGGTTTTCGAGGTCGCTGATTACGAATTCGAGGTCGAATTTGGTAGATTCAAAATGACGGACCGGAAGTGGTCAAGTTATCGGGAAAAACTCTGTATTTTTTTCATTGTTGGGCTGAAAATGAGTACTCGGGGGGTTTTGAGGTCGAATCGGAGGTCCAATTTACGAAATTCAAAATGGCGGACCGGAAGAACAGTCAGTTTCTCCGGAAAACCTCGTATTTTTAACTTTCCTGGGATGAAAGTATTAAAAATACGAGTATTTCCTGAAAATATACTACATCCGATCCGCCATTTTGAATTCTCCCTAATTGGATTATCAGCGATGACGAAAATCCCCGGGTTCCCATTTTCAGCCCAAAAGAGAAAAGAATACGAGTTTTCCGGAGAAATGGACTGTTATTCCGGTCCGCCATTTTGAATTTCTTAAATTGATTCGTGATCAGCGACCTCAAAAACCCCCGAGCACTCAATTTCAGCCCAAGAACGAAAAATATACGAGTTTTTCTTAAGAAGTTGACTCTACTTCCGGTTCGCCATTTTGAATTTACCAAATTAGACCTCGGATTCGCAATCAGCGACCTCGAAAACCTCCGAGTACAGATTTTCAAGGTCAAGATATCCATTCTCAGTTTTCTGGAAAATCGATTTCCGGTCCGCCATTTTGAATTTCCCAAATTGGATTTCATATTCGTAATCGAGTAACCATGTTCGCCTAATTCTATGGCATATTGTGTATGATAACAAATTCTTCAATTAATTTTAAGTACATTGGCCATTAATATTGGCCAATTATTGGACAAAAAATGAAACCAAACATTTCCGCCAAAAAATGAAACGTACTGTTTTTTCTAAATGCCTTTCTGAACTCTGCAACAAAAATGAAGTCAATTGACCTTGTACCTTTTTTTTTAGAAGTAAAATGCTAAAATGACGCGACTATAAGTAAAGGTTTGTCTTCCAAAACGGCCACTTCTGGGGAGAAATTCGAAGATCTTTTACTTTGACAGTACTCTTGACAGCAGACTTGACAGCTGCCAAGTGTCAAGGTTGCAAATTTCTAAATAGAGGGTTTTTCCGTTTAATCAGCATTTTTGTGGAGGAATTCCGTGATTTTGTATTTTGACAGCAGATTTGGCAGCTGTCAAGTCTTGATATTTTATACTGACATTGAATTCTTGATCAGAATTCTCAAGAACCCCTAATTAGGGTTTTTGTTCCTAACTCAGATACCATTGTTCGAGAAATACATAGATTTTGATTTTTTGACCTATGAGCCCAAAAAGAAAAGACACGAAAAGAAATTACGAAAAACTAAAGAAAATAAAGGCCACAGGAAAACAATATACACCAAACATAGACAAAAAGATAATAGAAGCGAGGAAAGAAAGAAGAGACACAGAGAGGAGGCACGAACAGAAAAAAAAATGCAGGGAATTCTTCGAAAACATAGAATCCACTCCAGCAGGACAGAGATTAAACCAAACCTTTAGACACCCCAAAACATACAGGAGAAACAACAATACGCAGTCAAGAAAATACATACCACTGCAGCATTGGGTCAGGAAACTAGAAGAAGGAAACGCAGAGAGAAGTCAAATAGAACCAATACAAGAAATGGACCACTGGCGTCTGGGAAAGCCACCGTCAAAAGACGAACTACTAGAAATAATGGCCAGAGCTAAAAGAAACACGGCCCCGGGAATAGATAAAATAAATAACGAACTAGTATACTATGGACCGGACAACATAAAACAGCTAATCCTAGAAATCATCACCAACGCATGGACGGAAACCACACCCCTGCCTGAGGAATAGAATACAACCATACAGATACCGCTCCCTAAAATCAAATCACCACAAAACGTGGACGATTACAGAAGAATAACACTCAGCAGTGTAGGGTATAAATACTACGCACAATTCCTCCTCAGAGAAATGGAAAAATACATCGGCGAACTACCAGATTATCAAACGGCATTTATTAAGGGTAGATCGACAGACGACCACATGTACACCACCAGACGGATCCTGGAAGAAAAGTGGAAAGAAGGAACAAAACTATATATAGTCTCAATTGACCTCCAAAAGGCATTTGATACTATAAGGCATGAGGCTATAGTCAACACTTTGCTCAACAGGGGAGTACCGCAATACTTAATAAACAGAATAATAAAAGCATGCCTACACGAAAACACTGCAATACAATGGTTTGGACAGACGACGGAATCAAAAATGAAGAATATAGGAGTCAAACAAGGATGTCCCCTATCCCCCCGACTATTCACCACAGTCCTGGACCAAGTCAAAACAGCCTACAGAGTCACAAGAGCTCTACTACCCTTCATTGAGGACAATAAACCACCCTGGTGCCTAACCAAAAAGGTATACACGACCATCATAATGCCTACTACGATGATATATGGAGTCAAAAACGCAGCAACGATAAAGGCCAACCGAAGAAGCCTGAGAAGAGCTGAAAGGGACATTATCCAGCTGCTAGCAAAAACAGGAAAACCACAAAAACGACAGAAAACGTCAACATTACTAGAGGGAAGAACAATAATCAAAAGAATAGAATCATACGCAATGAAATACTGGAGACATGTCCAAAGACGGGACACGACACACCTACTGAAGAAAGCGCTGCGAATGAACAGCAACAAACTGAAAATAGGGAGGCCATGCTACACATGGATTACAACAATCGAGAGAATTATGAATAAGCTAGGAAAGGATTATACACACTGGGAAAAGTTTGCACAACAAAAAATGGAATACAATAAAGAAATATCAAGGATATACACACTGCCAGACTCAGAAACAGAAGAAACAGAAAACTCAGAAGTAGAATAGGAGAGAAGATGATCACAGACAGAAACTAAGAAGAAGCATATCACAAAAACCTGAAAGTAAAAAGAAGCACAAAAACCTAAAAGAAGCATATCACAAGCGCCTACACTTTCCATCCGATGAAGACAGAAGGAAAACAAGAAGAAACATCTCACAAACACCTACACGCTCCATCCTATACTCCTACCCCATGCGTCATGCGGCTCTCGCTGCTGACAACAAGCATGTCCAATGTCCAATCCAGCGTATGCAGCTGGTCCGGCGGTATATAAAAGCACTGGGGGTTTGTTCTGGCACACGGTGGGATGATCGGTGGGCGATCGGGCTGCGTGGTGGAACAAATCTCCCTGCACCGGAATTGGCAGCAATGCCCACCTTACGCTGGCAAATCAATCAATCAATCAAATCAAGCAGGTAGACAGCTGCCATCTGTCGAAATTAATCAAATTAAAATTCCGCCTGGAGGGATCGATTAGGAATTTGGTTCTGAATATTTTTTTTTAAATCAGCTCGTTTGGCCATAAAGTGTCCTCAGAAAGTTAATTTGTCTGAAAAAGTTCGGTTTGACCCCACTGTGCGACGCACAACTGCAACTTTTACTCATTTATTTAACAATGGTGATTTATTAGTAAATTCAAACAGTTACATAACATGCTTTTTACGTTGAACGTGCTTAGGCTTCATCTGAAACGGGATTTTTTTAAAAACAATAAATAGCCGCTATTACAAAAGAAAAAAACTAACATAAAACTTAACACGATACCACTATGGTACGTTGCCGCGCATAATTTATAAGCTAGTAAAAGAAATGTTATAACAATAAAAAATTCAGGAGTTATTAATTAAGAATATTTAATGATGTAGATATCAAATATCTGAAAGAACATTCAGTCAGTGCCATTTTAACTGAGTTCACTGAGTCCAATTGCTTTCATTCGAGTTTTAAAATGGGCGACGGTTAATTTAAATATTTGCTTTTTTATTATCTTGATTTATGTAAAATAAATTGATTTCGTAAAGCTGTTTTGTAGTAAACGCTACCGTCAATAAAAAGTAACTGCTTCTATGCCGTTGAATTTTAAGTACGCTCACATGATGGTTTATGAAGTTACGAAATTGAAATGGAGAATTTAAACCAAGCGCCATAAACGAGAAAAAGACAAAATGCGTCAAATAGGGGTATAAGATTGCTGTATTTTTTATTTAATCGCTAGATTCAATGAATAACTGAATTGTCGAATAAAAATCTGTTCTATTTATTTTTTACAGCCAAAGGAATGTTCAAGAAATAGAATTTTTCTCGATGTTTCAGATAAAAGTTACAGATTTCAAATCCGGGAACAAAATAATAAATCTAATCTTAAAATTAATAAAAAAAATACAATTTACTTACTCCTTTAAGCCCTTTTTGCAACTTCCATAACATTGCATGGAATTGACCAGATTGAATGCAAAGGGTCTCAAAATGTTCATCTATCCCTCTAGCCGATACTATAAACCTCTCTTTCCTTAAGGGTGACCTTAACCGAGGAGATGCCCAGACGAGGTGAAATTCACAAGAAATTAAATGAACAATTTGACTTTTTTGAGAACTTAATTACTACTAGTGACCAGAACATAGACAAATCAGATGCAACATTAGCAAAGATTTAGAAGAGGCCCTACCGCCAGAATGCGCTTAGTTCAAAATTCAACTGAACGATTTAGTAAGGGGTCCAAAGCATTAAAAATTGAAATGACCCATTCCAGCAAGGTAAATAAGTTTTGAGCTCGCATATCGAAAGAGGGTCCTAATGGGCATCAGAAATGGCTTGTTGGACTTTTGTTGAGGATTGCACAACTTCTCCACAAGAAAAAAAGATGGCGGAATGTTATTTCAAGAATTCGTGTTTTTAAACGTATACCTCTCGCTAGAAAATTAACTACATGCGATATTGATCTGATTTTTTTTCTTTACATACTACTGACATGAGCGCATATGTCTGTACTAGTAGAGTTTCAAAATCACTTACGGTTTTTCTCTAATTAAATCCTAAATCACAGGAACGAAATTTGTGTGTTTGAAATTTCGATGTGCGGACAACTACATTAAATGTTTAATTTTCTTATATATTATATGCGAATGGAATATGGTCTAAAGATCAACAAAGTTTTTGCAAAAAAAATTAACTCGATATCTCATACAGTTTTCGAGTTACAGATTTTTTCATTCGATCGTAATAATGTCTTGTTATGATAACGCGCAACGTGACAGCTGCGGCAGGATTCGGTCTGTGTAATTGTGGATAGACATTAGTCTAATAACTAATTTGATTAAGGTATTATATATTACTATTAATCAGTAGGTCACCAATTGTCTGAAAATTAGACAATCATTTATGTATTATGTTACAACTATGTGATTTTAAAATAGAGTCTGTTAAAATATAGATGCAGAAATAATGATTTAATGATTACTGAAAATAGGAAACTTTGAAGTAGGTACGTCCAATTTGCTTAGAAAATTTTCAGTTACGTCATTTTGGCTTAAAAGGACTGTATAAATCGAAAGGTGCAAATACAGTATGAAATCGTCAATAAATTATACAAATTTGAGATTAAAAAATAAAAATTGTCCGAAATTTCATATTTAAGAAAATGTATGGTATGACTTAAAAACCCATCAGAATTATATGACATAACAGAGACAATTCTTATTTTAAACTGGAGTTACTTTATAAATAGTAACAAATATAAAGCGAATAATCTAAAATACATTTTAGAATATTGGTGTAAATAATGACATACCTACGTTGCCCAATAATGTGAACTTGCAATCATGAAGAAGGGAACACAATAATATTTGCGCAAGGTATGTTTAATTCTTGCAAAATAGAAAACCTACAAAAATTGTGTGGGTACATGAGAACAAAGGGTATCTTAGGATACTCACGAAATCAGTAAATGATTAAGTGAAAAATATGAAGAAGAAAATGTTTTAAAAACGTTATTGGCAGTCGGTGTATTGTGTGACCTGTCAGTTATCCTTTCCGAAGAGGATAAATGAGCAGTTATTGTTGCCTTAAAATGAACACGCCAACTATATATTTTGATTAATGTTGGAGATAACTGCGATGCAATTGATGATCATGTAATTTAAGATGCTCGTAAGTCCTATCTGAATCTATCCATACAGATTCACATAGGACTTACGGATTAAGGATTTAAATTCACTACGGCCATCTGTAGTGAATTTAAATCTTTAGATTTGCTAAGGCAGTATTTATTTTTCCTTAAGGTTATTAGGCTTACGTTAGCTACGTCCGCGTCCTACACAAGACACTTCCTTACTGCATTTAAAACGAGCATTACAGGGGACGGTAGTCCAGTGGTTTAGTGTACTTAGCTTAGCTAGCAACTGAAGAACCTAGCGAAGTAGGTTAAAACCCTGCTCACTGCGAAATACTTTTAATTGTAAAAATTATCCACAAAAAGTGGTTTAGACCCTTACCTAACACAGAAAATCCTGGATTTATAACAAATTTTCTCGACTTGAGAAGCAGTTAGAAAGCACATACAATTTTAGTGTCCAAGCGATTTTCCGATCTCCTTCCCAATTTACCCTTTCCCAGAAAATTTGTATATCTGATACAGAATAACCAAATAAAATCACAAATGATGACAAAAAGTCACAACTGGTTCTAAAGAAAACAAATAGTGGAATTGTAAAGTAAACTATGATTAAAAATGTGCGTCCACTTGGTGTTCTGTTGAATGTGCAGCCTTTCCTAACAATTGTTTTAAGGGCAGAAATAATACAGAGTAGTTTTTAGCAGACAATGCTTCTTAATAGTAATGCCTATGTAGTGGTTTGTCAATGCTTACTGAGCTGTGTATACTTATTATGCATTATTATTATTATTATTATTATTATTATTATTATTATTATTATTATTATTACTTATGTATATATTACAAGTTTTGTGTACGTTTTTATATTTTCATATTTGTAAAATGCTAAGTATATCATTTGTACCACAATAATGATATACTTAATAAATAATATCTCTATACAACAACTTCATAATTACTAGATCGTGTAAATCATCTGCCAAATGAGTTTCTTTTTACCTGTTAATATTTTTGCAAAATTGTAAAAATGTAAATAATAGCACAATTTCAAAAATGTCATTACACTTTGCCAGAAAACAGCCGCATGCTAACAGGAATACCACGAATCTAATTATGGTTTATTTTAAAAAGTCGTTAACTCAAAAACTGTATAAGATATCGAGCTGATTTTTTTTGCAAAAACTCTGTTGATCTTTAGACCATATTTCATTCCTATATAGTACATAAAAAAATTGAATATTTAATATAGTTGCCCGCACGTTGAAATTTCAAACACACAAATTTCGTTACTGTGATTTAGGATTTATTTAGAAAAAATCCGTAAGCGAGTTTAAAATTTAATTAGTACAGCTCGATGCGCTCATGTCAGTAGTATATAAATAAATAAAAATAAAATCAATATCGCATGTGGTTCACTCTCTAGCGAGAGGTATACGTTTAAAAACACGAATTCTTGAAATAACATTTCGCCATCTTTTTTTCTTGTGGGGAAGTTGTGCAATCGTCAACAAAAGTCCAACAAGCCATTTCTGATGCCCATTAGGACCCTCTTTCGATATCCGAGCTCAAAAATTATTTACCTTGCTGGAATGGGTTACTTGGCGATTTAGACGGCTTTCGAAGGCGTGGACCCTCTACTAATTTGACGAAGAAGAAATCTTTAACAATTCTAGAATTGAGCAAGCTGTTGAGGTCAAACAAATTAGAAAGCGTGTACCCCAAAATCGACATATGCTTCAGAATGTTTTTAAGCAAACTCTCTACAAACTGTTCTGGAGAAAGGAGTTTCTCGACCTTGCGAGGGGTAAAGAATTACTTACGGTCCACAATGACGAAGGAAAGGCTAAATTCACTAGCAGTATTAAAAATTGAAAATGACGTTTTAAAAACTATGCAAACAGGCGATATAATCAATGATTTTGCTGTGAAAAAAACAGGAAAAGTTCGTCTTGATCTTTTATAATTTTCTTTAAATTATTTTATCTGTTCTCTATTTTTAATAAATATGTGTTATACGGAAAAGTCATTTTATATACCACTCACCTCTAATGTGTCCTTTGTTCTTTTAAAATATACAAAAAGACAAAGTTTAGTAAGTATCCTTTTTTTTGGGAAAAGTTTTTTGGGTAGTATATACATGTGATATTTTTAAGAGTAGGGGCGGCATCTTAAAATAGTGCCGGGGCGGCAAGCATGTTAAAACCGCCCCTGACCTTCCCTATAATAACGGGGTAAACTATCCCACGTATTTTACAAAACACACATAGGAAAAAATAATTATATTTGGGTTTTTATTTAAACAATTATAGTCCAGTCGATAAAGTAAAAAAATACACCAGAAGCTCGCAAAAAATGTTATCTGAGATTTTCCTTCAGTAACTGTTAGTGGTAGGATTAGACATTAGAAAACCACAAAAATCAGTTCTGGGGGTGACGCGCAACCTCCCCAAAAAACAGCCCCTTCGGTGAAAGAAAGCCTTATTTTACTGATAATTCGTTAACCGTTGAAAATTAAAAAAAATGCTCATCATAAAAAAGAAAGCTCGACTGTTGTAATTTTACTGTATATGCTATGGTTTTCGAGAAAATCGATATAGACAAAAATTGTAAAATTTGTATTTTTAATGCGCGCGAATTTCGTTTATTGGAAATTTTTTGTGTGCGGCCTATTGAAAAAATTGAATTGCTGGTAAACCAAACAAGCTAGGAAGAAAAATCTAAATGGATTTTAAAAGGGAGATAAAATCCTCTCTTGAGTTGCAATTTTTAATGGATGTTGATATTTATTAGTATATAAAAATAACAACATAATATAATTAATTATCTCTTGATTTTTTTGTGCATCTAACTATTCACAGGCCCATAAAGAATAACTGACTTTAATATAAGTTATAAATGCATTGTCTTTTAGTTCAAGGTAGTACTTCAATGCAGAAAAAGTTAGGAATAAAAATATTCACATTTACGTATTTACCAGCATGTTGAAGTTAGCCGAAAAAAGTCAAAAAAGGCTGCTTATTCAATTTTTTGATGATATTTTTTTATGCAATTTTTTAACTGTTAAGTTATTAGAAACAATAGTTATATGATATATAAACTCAAAACAAAATTTTTGAGCTAAATATTCAAGATGTGTGGGTCTTTATTTTTAGGAAACTATAAAAAATTTGCCAAATTTGGCTAACTTCAACATGCTGGTAAATTTGTAAATGTGAGTATTTTTATTCCTAACTTTTTCTGCATTGAAGTACTACCTTGAACTAAAAGATAATGCATTTATAACTTATATTAAAGTCAGTTATTTTTTATGGGCCTGTGAATATTTAAAAACGCAAAAAATCAGGAGATTATATTCTATTGTTATTTTTATGTACTAATAAACATCAATAGCCATAAAAAATGGAAACACAAGAGACACTAGCATCCACACAGTCCCCTACGACCATGTAGGGGACTGTGTGGATGCTAGCGTTCGAATGAGAATTGTCAAATAAGAAATTAGACAAATTCATTTTAGGATTTTAACTTGCTAGCATAACCAGAACTCAGGTTATCGAAAAAATGCAAAGATTTCATTAATATTTTTATACAAAGTTTTTCTTTTAGTTGTAGATAGTTATTTTTTTTGCTATTTGCAAAAGCCTATAAAGAATATATTTATATTTCAATGCAATTATAAGCAAACAAATAATAATTCATTTTTAAACATGAATTTAATGATGTGTCGCACTTATTATATTATCGGTCTTAGATTACTCTATCTTTTATTTCTAAAATCTGAAAATTTGCTATAAAAAATTAAAGTATATTTTGCACAATATTATTTAGTAGTAGGTAGTTCGGATGACAGACATGATTTTCTATTGGCAAAAATTGCTAAACAATCTTCAAGCAATGAGAAAATCGATAACCAGAGTAATAATAATAATGTTGTGCATAACATGTTCTGGCGCACTTATGAAGAGTTATGGGGCGTGGGAAATAAAATAAATAAATGAAGCCCAAGTAAAATTACGAAGAAAGATTTATTAATTAAAATTGAAAATGAAGTTCAAATATATATAGAACTACCTCCGATTGCTTGAACTGAAGATCCTTTAGCTTGGCATGCCAAAATGATGTTTCCCTTCCTGTATCAATTAGCCGTAATGTATTTAGCACCTCTACCAAGTAGCGTTTACAGCGAAAATTATTTTCTTCGGTTAGTAACGTTTATGAATCTGCAAGTTATTTTTAATCCAGATCGAGCAGAAAGTCTAATTTTATTCCATCATAATTTACCTAAACTTAACTTTAAATATTGTTATGTGTTTTCCACCCTTTAGGAAACACCCCGTGTGAATCCGTGGGTTCTAAATAATTTTAACAAGGGGTAAACCACTAACACTTTATTTAACAATTTACTTATTATACAAAACTTCCTATTTAACCAAAATAACCTTTACACTTTGTTTACTTTATATTTAACCTCACTTTTTCGCTTTTCAATTTCTTCACTTTTATCAAACTTCTCCCTCTACTCCGGTAATCGTACCTTATATACTCTGAAATTGCCTCTAGATCCATCCAGAACACAATCAAGAATCTTCTCCTACCACAGTCTAGAAAACTCTATCTCTTTCTACAAGTTTCCAGTCACTATTAGGCATAGGCGTATCAATCTCCAGTTTCAAGGGGGTGTAATACATAACAATATTAAATAATAATTAAATAAATATCAATATTACTACATTTTGACTTGTTTTTAACCTTAAAGATAAAAAAAATTCTTGACCGACACCGATGTCGCGCCGATATTACAGTCCAATATCGGCTCTTACCGATAATCGGCCACAACGCCGATATGGCTGTTTTACCAATATCAATATCGGTATCGGTCGGTCCCTAATTAAAAGCAAAGGGGCCGTTCATAAAATACGTTCGCAAATAAGGGGGAGGCAGGGGTATTGCTTAGCGTGACAAGATATGCCAAGGGGGAGGCGGGGGGTCTAAGGAAATGTGACGTTCGCAGTTCATCAGTTTTATTTTAAATTTTTTCATAACTTGGCAGTTTTTAAAATTTGTCGTTACGATAGAAAGTCATTCTCAAGTACTTAAAAGCCTGTAAATAAATATATGGACTGTCAAAAATTAATGTTTCTGATTGTATACATTTAATTATATTTCTATATTTATTTAAATATATACAGGGTGTAATCAGTTTCATGTCATTAAAAAAACTGGTAATGGGGACCGACTAGACAAACAAAACACCTTTATGACTTTTCCCTCTAGGGGAACTTTGAAAAAAACTGACCTAGGTCAACATTTTAAATTTTTTTTTTTTTAATATTAATGTAGAAAATAATTTAGAACCACTGCTTTTCTTGGTCAATGGACTTGTAGTTCCCAATTATACAATTTTTAAATTGTCATAAAAAGGTACAAAGGCCTTGGATCATCGACCGCCTTTGATGGACCGCCTCAACCGAACTGAGGCAATTATAAAGAGGTAAATAATTCGTTATCTTTTCCTGCACAACTCCAAGCAAATAATGGCCATAGAAATTTAAACAGAGCATTTCTTTACATGTGTGTCTTTTAATTTGGAACAAAATATTGGATTAATGTTTAAAATTTAGAATATTTAAATGTGATTTATTAACGTTTGTAACATAAATGAGTGTCCTGGTTAAAAGCTTAACATCTAAGTAAATTATTCGAAATCTCTGCATGTGCATCAATACACAGTTCGGTACGTCGAATTAAGGACATACGTACTCAGTTCAACACTAAACAATAAACTATCAACTAACGTTGTCAATAAAGAAAAATAAAAGAAAAACTTGGTCCAAAATCCAAAACGGAATACAAAAAGAACGAACAAGTAAGTTGTGTCTGTACGTAATCAAGAATTTAACGAGTTGAACGGTGAAGTCAATAAAATAAATCTTCACTATAAATACACAGCGACCGGAAATTCAAAAATAACAAAAACAACGAACGGCGGGTTGGACGTGTGTACATAACGAAACACCCACAGTAACTAAAATATTGCACAAGGGAGAGTCAGAGTTTTCTTCAGATCAGATCTACTAAACACTCAGAAAACGTCGACGTCTTTCATTTTATTTACCGCATCGCTAAAGACCGCCGACATTTTATAGCTATCTACACAAATATTGAGTATCATAGGCAAAGACACGCGCGACGATCTAAACCTACCTCAATATTCCAGCAGTTCTCAAAAGATTTTATTGAAAATTTGCGAAATTTTTGTTTATTTTGTTTCTCCAAAACTATGAGCTTTAGAACCCATGTTACATAAGGTTTTTTTTGTTTGTCGTGTCGTTCCCTACCACCAGTTTTTTTTTAAATGACATGAAACTAATTACACCCTGTATATTCGAAATAAAAAATGTTTTAAATTATTCATCTGTATGCTATTTTTAATCACAATAAATCGTTTATAGAGGGAGGGTTGGGCTAGCTTTTGTGACGTAATAATTGTAAGGGGGGGTCGCTGAAATTGTGACTTAGTGTGACGAAGGGGTAGGGAGGGGTCCAGAAAGGTAAAATTCTGAGTGACGTATTTTATGGACGGCCCCAAGTTCAATTTTAAAGAAATAGTAATAATAACCTTTTTTTGTTTCAGGTAAGTTTTTCAATCTACAACACTGAGGAAGAGGTTGCATGGTAATTCATCGCGAGTAAGTTTTATATAGAACAAATTCAAATATTACGTTAAATTGTAAGTAAAAAATTGTAAACAATGACTCACTCCCCATACTTTTATGTTACTTTTTTAAGTGGTCCTTAATCTTCAAGTTAAATATTGATATTACTAATTGTAAATTATTTAAATGTTTCAACAATTTCGTGTTTACAAATAGTCAACCAAATTAAAAATGGGTCAAAATCGTAAATTTTATGTAGTGATTTATTAAATGTTGCTTTAAAAATGTGTATGTAAACATTAGTGGATACATATAAATGAGAAATATTGTGCATACATTGTATCAAGCAAAATAATTATGTTATCATTTACGAAATGCTTTAATGTTAAATTTATATACTTAATAAAAAGTAACTACCGTTAATATTTAATAATGCGCAAAGTCGTGATTTCCTGTGGCCAGAATTAGGATCAAATTGTTTTTATTCCCAGTTCTTAGCCTAAAAGTATCAATTCTGATGTTTGCAATAATAAAGTAAAAATTTGGTGTAATACAGTGTCTTACTTTTTACAACTCCCATATCACAGCTCCCTTATTAACAATACGATTTTTTTTTAAATTTGGGTGGAAGGTACTTACCCATCAGGAGGCTGTGTCACGGTAAAATATTTTAAAATCCACCAGTGGCGTTCGTCCTTATGAAGAAAGATGAACCTAATTTTCCAAAAAAACATATTAGACAGTTTTAACTTTAAATCAATCTCATAATCTTATATGTTGTTATGAAGAACTCACTAATACCGAAGGTGTTCACATGACCCTAAAAGTTAATGCTAGGTATAGTATATATGAATTCGGGGTAAAGTCGGCATACCCTTTATGGGACGTACCGGCGGCGGTAGAAATGTAAAAATGCTTTAAACGCTAAATAATTATTTTTTAATTGTTAAAGAAAGGCATTTCTATAATATGTTTATCACATTTGATAAGTCACATAAATGATATATTAAGGCTACGTCTATTGTCTAGTGACCTACCTCTCGTTCTATCTTCTAGCAGCAAAGTTATGTAATCTTAGGCGGGAGTTGCATAGATGGTGTATAATCCTACCGAAGGGGATTAAAGCAGCGACTGTCTTGTTTATTATATGTTAGGTCATGTTAGGTGATACTATAAATTTTGCAGTATCATGATGTAAGGCAGGTAGAAAATTTTTACTATTCTATAAAGGAAAGACTGGGCAAAATTTTAAAGGGGGAATTCGTTTCCTGGCATCGGTAATTGGTCTCAGTAGCGGAAATAGGTCGACGTTAAATAAACAGATTCCAAAAAAGCTTTGTCTATGAACTTTAAATAAATAATATTTCATTCGTCACTATCCGACTTTTCAGAACTTGAATCGCTATTTACATTAATAATAATTGGATTAATAGGTGGAATATAGAATATTAATTTTCCTTTTTTATCGCATGAGATACACACTTCCTCCATATATCACTTTTGCCTATTTCGTCTACTATTATCTTTATATTCTTTAAGACAGACTCACTTGTGGTGATTGATTATATTGACGTAGTCTTGTTTTTCCATCAGCCCACACCTTTTCAATGGGGTTGAAAACGCAATAATATGGAGGCAGGCGTAAAATAGTATGATCGTGTACTTCAAATATTTTTTCAACGGCATATTCCTTTTTAAAATTTTGCTTTCCAATCAGTTCTATTAAAATCTTTTTTGTGTTTTTTTCTGGCATTTCCAAGTCTTACCTTTCATAAATTCAATGATATCGCCTTTTCTTGTGTTGGTGTTCGGAATTTTTGTGTGTTGCCGCGAATGGTATGAAGCATTGTCCATAATAATTAGAGAATTTGGTGGGATATTTGGTAACAGCTGTTCCTTTGCCCACTTCTTAAATAATTCGGCTGTCATATCTTCGTGGTAGTCGGCAGAGGATTGCTTGATATTTTTAGCAGACAACAACAACGCATTTGAAATAAAACCGTTTTTACTTCCAGCATGTAGAATTATAATTCCTTTTCCCGTAGAACATGGAGCACTTAAATTACAGTTTTTGTTGTTATCAACCCAACCGTATTGAACTACATCATGAGTGTCAAACCATGTTTCGTCACGAAAAATTATGTCTTTATTTGCATCTCGGTATTCTTTTATTTTACGTAGGTACTCGTGTCGATGATCAACGATGCGTGTTGATTCCATAACTACTATTCGTTTGTCCAATTTTTTGTACCTAAAGCCGCAATCGAGCAAAACGTTGCGCAAAGTATCTAATTATTTATAGTTATAATCTGGATAGTCGCGTAACTTATCCCTAATCATTTCTAATGACCTTCTGTTCATTGTAAAAGTCATACACAAATCGACGAATGACATCTTTGGACGCGTTATCAAGTTTTTTAAGTTTTTATGCAACTCTTTTCCGTTTAATGGAATGATCAACTACATCCCCAGCTCTAATAATCCTATAAATTGTAGTACTGCTAAATTTGGTTAATTCACAAATTCTCTTCACAATTTGATTATATGAAGAATCAATCTTTTCGCCTTTTAAACACGAGTAAATATTCGAAATCACCCTTTGAGTTTGAACGTGTAAGTCTTTATTTTCAAATTCCGTTTGTATAGGCTCTGTATCAAAATCGTTCGATTCGTTGTCATTACTATCGAAAGGCCTCCAAAATGCAATTTTAAACAATTAATTGCAAAAAATCACTCAAACACAGTAATAAAACTAATAATTTGTTCAAATATTCACTAGAATTAAGTGATTTATAATGGTGCCTGGCTGTACTGCACTGCCTCGTACAGATCATACCATACAAATAGTTCATACGTATTTTTTGTTTTATATATTATGGCATACAAGAACTCTGAACAAGGTTGGCGTTGACAAATCATATTCGCTAAGCATCTAATCCCACCCAAAGAGTTTAACACATACAGGAGACAAGCTCCATAAGCGTAATGTATAAGCAGCGGTAGACTGTAGGCTTTTCATCCTTTTCACACAGTTCGTTCTCTCTTTGTCGCACAGTACATGAGGGGAGGTGACGATTGCAATACATTGACGGTATGACAGATGACAACATATGTGTATACCTACCTGGGACTTATGGGTGACTTAGTTTTTCTACAAACTTTACAAGTATAAACTATTGTCACAAAAAGTAATTAATTAATATACAAATTAAACGTGATAAACAGATTAAACGTTATAAACAGAAGAAAAATTTGAGAAAACACGTGTAATTGTAAATAAAGCAGACCGCTATTCAAAACAAAGATTAAAAATTGACGGTATTTGTGAAAACAAAGTGCGCCGGGTAAGGCTGAGTGCTTTGTAAAACAGAGTGGAGAGAGAGGGTACGAGGTCTACGACAAGGACGAAAAGCCTACAACCAAATCGCGGCTCCCGGCAAATCCACGGCTTGTCTTCTCTAGTTATTAAAGTCTTTGATCCCACCTATATTTCTATGTGACAGGCGGATGAAGTCCACGCAGATTGTAGACGAGGAGTGGTGAATAAATTTGTAAAATTCTGTGCTCTCTCATTCAATGTGAAGCGATATATTGACAATACCCCGTAAGATCCTCTAGTTCTGTGCTGTTCCAATTGACTTCGTAAATACTATACCTAATAACCTATAATAATTATTTAAGAGAATTGTTATGGGTCACAGCGACTGCAACTTTTGATGTCGGAGAAATTTTACTGTGAACTGTGGCCATCTTTTAAAAACATTTTTAACGCGCCCCACGTGTATCGAGGATTTCTAATCATTTTTGAAATTTTTGTTTTTTGTTTTCTCAATGAAACTTACACCAATTTGTTTTAATAGGAATAACTGTATAATTAGCACTTTTCAAACTCCATAAATTCTCATAAACATCTCAAACGCTGGCCTTTTAAAATAACGTCCCTCTATAAAATATTTTGTATTACTGGCAAACATTTAAAGATAATTAAACTATTAGACCATTCCTATAAAACATCTATAAAATAGTTCGCCTTATTGTAACTTTTACGTTAATTTTATAAAATAGGTCATATCCCTTTCGCGATACTTTTGCAGCTCCTATAATAAATCTGTTAGGACTGAGTTGTAAATGCAACATATAACCTAATAATTACTTGTACTAGCGAAAGCATAACAGAGCCATGCAAAAAAAAACTCATGTCTCGGGAAATAATTACAAAAAAATTTAGGACTGCATCAATGAAGGGACAGATCGTAAGAAAAAATTCACTGATATTATTGACAAAAATCATTGATAACGATAAAGGAATAACAGATGAAAAAGAGATAGCCAATACTTTCAACAATTTTTTTATTGAAATCGGCGAACAAATCGCACGAGAAATACCCGGCTAAACGCAAAATCTGATAAACAACGAAAACGTAAACGAAAACCTTAATTCAATGTTCTTAGAGGACGTGTACGATCATGAAATAGAGGAAATAATATCCAACCTGAAAAACAACGCCTCGCCAGGGAATGACGGTATAACAGCAAAAACCCTAAAACTCATATCTAAGCACATTTGTAAGCCTATTGCTTACGTTATTAATCTTATATTTAAAGACACTATTATTCCTCAAATTTTTAAAGAATGTGTTGTCGTACCAATATATAAAAATGGCAATAAAAATGGTACGACGAACTATCGTCCAATGTCTTTAATAAATAATATTTCAAAAATCTTCGAAAAGTATTTAAATAATAGACTTCGGTCTTTCCCAGAAAAAAATAAAATAATATCAAACAATCAATATGGATTTCAAAAGCACATCGGTACTGATGAACCTCTTCAATTACTAACACATACTATTTTAACTAATTTCGAATCAAACAAAAAAGTACTAGCCATATTTTTAGATTTACAAAAAGCTTTCGACACAGTATTCCATACTCATCTACTAAACAAGCTATACAAAATAGGCATCAGAGGGAAAGTGTATGAATTATTCAAAGAATACCTAGCCAATAGACCACAACAAGTTAAAATAGCTAACGCTCATAGCACAACAAAAATAATAAAAACTGGAGTTCCTCAAGGAACTATCTTAGGTCCCAGCTTATTCCTTATATATGATGATCTCTTACAGAAAAACTACGGATGCAGTATTATTTCATATGCAGATGATACGGTTCTAATTTGTGCGGAGGAGACCTGGGAATACACAAGGCAAAAAGCTACTGCTGCAATTAGCAAAGTAAAAACTTGGCTAGATAACAATCTTCTTAAACTAAATATTACAAAAACTAAATTTATGTATTTTCCCCAACAAAATCTTGAATGTCCCGTGTATTAGAACCTATACTCATAAATGAATTGATTAACAGCTGTGTACATAACACCCATACCATAAAATATTTAGGGCTGGCACTAGACCAGCACTTGACATGGGGAAATCACATCAACTACTTAAATGGTAGAATACGTAAACTGATCTACAAATTTTATAAACTAAAAGGTATACTGAACAACAAAACTCTCTTAATCACTTATAATAGCTTAGTTGAATCCCTTATTAGATATGGTATCACAGTATGGGGTTTCGCCTATAAAGTAACTTTACGACCGTTGCAGATAACCCAGAACTATATCTTGAGAATAATCTTTAATAAGAAAAGCAGAGAAAGCTGCAGAAGCATCTTTACTGAGAACCAATTACTCGATGTGGTGGCCGTAGTGGGTCTGTACATGCATGCGGCTGTAGTATATGCTTTTAGCAAAAAAGAGACTATTGGTTCCATCGGTGAACACCAATATGAAACGAGGGCTAGGATTTATCGTAGCGCGCTGTTTTACAAAGTACCATTGTTTAGTAAAAATGTCTCGCAAAAATGTATCAAATACAACGGGATCAAATTATTTAATGAACTTCCACCACACATAAAAATAATGAGGAAAAATCGATTCAGACGAGAAACAAAAAATATCTGATTGACAACTACACTACACTTCTACCCCATCTTAGCGTAATTTAACACAAATTACCGTGTATTTGCTCACTATAGATAGACATTTATATTTAAATATACAATAATTGCCATATTAATATTGTCTAATTAATCTACCGCTCACCAATACATTTTTATTATATTATAGCATTTTTCTAATATTTTCATGACTCGCCTCTGTATATAAATCACTACATTGAACCTAGACCGTCTTAAATTGTTTGTATTTTTTCTCTTTTTCTTTTTTTCTTAACATATTCACTCGCATTTCTATACTCACTCTACTTGCTATTAATTATAGGTTTTATATTTTATTATGTTACAAACGACATAGATATTAGGTTGGATATTTAGTATAATAAAATAAGATGCTACAGCAATTCCTTTTGTTACTATTGTTATATTAATGAAACATACTCTTACGAGAATGTAAATACTGCTTGACACAATACGAGGTCTCCTCAGGGGTCATTTCTTTTTCATTGTAAACTAGGTTAAGACTCTTTATTTTGTTAATCTTGTTGATCTTCTTGCAGTAATAAATAAAAAAAAGGTTTTTTTTTTGTAAGTAAACAAAAACTGTCTAAAACTAATATTGTTTATAAAAAACTGCGAAGAGTATTCTATTGAATGTGCAACCATTATATAACATGTACCTATAGTAAATCGAAGAGTATAATGGTTAGCTTGTTTCATTTTATTTAAATTGAATTTCATTTAATTCACCAATCTAGCCATAATTAGGTTCAGTGACCTCTTGTGTAGAACATATTTGATTAATTTAAAAGACATTTATTAAAATTTAATTTTACAAATATAATTACAATTAATTCGGTTAGAATGACGACTCAGGTGTTTCTTTGTAGTATGCCCATTGTTCACGTAGTAAGTTTGCATGTACATGTCAAAATTAAACGTCTGTCAATATTTTGTTAAAAAAATATTTAAATCGATAGTAGTATATTTATCCCTGACAAGAGTGCTGCAGTTAACAATAAAAATAATACCGCAGTAAACCTTGGTCAGAATTACCCTCAACTCAGAAAAAATAGTAGTAACCTGCAAATTACAGAACCCTTTATAGCCCACGGAAATTAACATTTGACCTGGACAAAATTAATAAAAATCTGAATTTTTGCACAGACGTTCTTTGAGGTGTCCCAAACTCAAATCCACAAAAATCACAAAAATCCCAGCATGGCTACCCAAGATTTTGAAGGTCTAAGTTTTTTGCAAATATCTCGCGTCTTATGCATCGGATGCCCATGAGGTCAAAGTGAAAGTTGTAGAGAATTAAATTATCTATAAGTTGCCTTTTTTATTTTTACCCAAACCTCCCACAATGTTTCGAGATATTCAAGGTCAAACTTTCAAAAACATGATTTGTCGCGATTCTTCCAAAATTAGTATAATGATTTTTTTAGACTTTAAACTACTACTAATTTTCATATTTATTGTTAGTTTCACGATCTAAAAACATTTCATAAATAGAAAACAGTACCTATTTAAACAAGTAGTGTGGGTGGAAATATAACCATTCTTGGTACAATTGCTGCTCTTAAATTGCTTTCTTAAAAGAATTAAACTCGTTTAATTGAATTAATTATTTCTGTTTATTTTCATATTTTTTTGGTTATAAAACAGTTGGAACAAAATTAATTGTAATTATAAAGTTATAAATGACAAAATCCCAAAACTAATGATAATGAATGGTTTCATTAATGAGGCTCGAAAGGAATGGAAAAGTTTACCATCTAATCAATGGCGGATTTAAAATTATTTGTTTATTATGATTTGTAGTAATGCATAAATTTTCGTTAATATTTCATAATTTAGTCGGTGAAAATAATAGGCATGCCGCCAATTAAGAGTTTAGAAAATAAATTACGAATTACAAAAGCCGACAGTCAAAACGGTGACCACCGCGCCGCCGTATACTAATGTAAAAATTGTGTAGGTGTGTTGTTTAATCGCCAAATCAGATATAATGAAGTAATATTTATCAATGGTTATGTACAATTAGTCACATGGACCCTTGTTGTTCGCTCTTAATTCCACAACTGACGATTTAAATATTTTTATCCGACTTTTGATCAATTAGATGTAACATGGGATACCACCTTTTGTTGAAAATAGTGTAATTAATAAAAGCATTTTTTTGGAAATTTTTGAGGATTACGTCAAAATTTATACCGATGAATCAAAAAGTCAGCAGGGTGTAGGCTGTGCATTCTTTGTGCCACTATTAAGCCATGAAGAAAAAAAGCTTTCGAGACATGCCTCAATTTTCTCTGCCGAAGCTTATGCTATAATAGAAGCCTTTAAATATGTGCTAAACAATAGGATAGGAGATTTGAAAATTTTATATAAAAAAGATTAGCTCACACTGAAAATAGTATTATCTTTTTATGCAAGTGTCGTCAACATGATGTAATTCCAAAAGGGTTGCGTTTAAAAGCATCATATGCCAGCAATAGATGCTATAATATCTTAAGAAGAGCCAGTGCTGCAATGATTCGGGAAAGAGTACAGTTCCATGGGCAAAATAAAGCAAACATTGTAAGAGACATTGAAATTAATTTAGAAAATTTATGTCACTGCGTCGAAGAGGATGACTACAACCAAATGTTTAATTGTATCTTACGTACGTACAATCTAGTTTTTAATTCACAAAAGAGTAGACATTTAAATAAATTTAGAAATTTATATAGCGAAAGACAACATATTGAATTACAAAACTTTCAAGATAATCCTTTGATTGACAAAACTGTCATCAACCTGTCAAATCGCGATCTAAATATATCCGAGGAACTAGTATTAATTAAAGGCTTGAATTATGCTTTAACACCAAAGGCTATTCCTAAATTTGATATAATAACTACAATTGAACATGCTGCACAGAAGCTACCATTAGATGATGCTAATGAATACCGAATTCGTTCTAAAATTGAATTAGAGAGACAATATAAGACTAGAGATAATTTAACATTGGATGAAAAACGTTCAATTTCGTCTCTAAAAAATGAGCATGGCATTAAAATTTTACCAGCTGATAAAGGCAATGCCACGGTAATCTTAGATACAGCTATATATAATACAAAAATTACGAACTTGATAAATGATGGAAATTATTCCAAATTAAATAAAGATCCTATAAATTCTTTAGAAAACAAAATATATAGAGTCTTATTTAAACACAAAAACGAATTTACTGATATTGAACGTAAGATGTTAACTCCACATCACAGCAAACTTCCTCATTTCTATGGTTTGCCAAAAATTCATAAACCTGACATTCCCTTAAGACCAATTGTGAGTTCAATTAATTCTCCATGTAGCAAACTCTCAAAATATTTATTAAAAATCCTAAATCCATTATCAGGTTCCTCCGAGTCTTATATTAAAAATAGCAAAAATTTTTTGGAGAAGCTGTCAGAAAATCATTTTAACATTAATCATCTAATGGTCAGTTTTGATGTAGCAAGCGTATTTACAAATGTTCCTGAAGATAAAACATTAATTAATAATTAAAAACAAATTGCAACAAGATGGGAACTTGGCGAATAGAACTAAGTTAACTATTGAAACTATAATGGAATTACTTACACTTTCCTTTAAAACAACATACTTTCAATTAAATAATGACTTCTATCAACAAGACTTTGGGATATCCATGGGTTCTACATTATCTGGGAGCCCTGGACAATAACTATCTATAGAATGATTCATAAAAAAATCTCGTGTCGAGCTGAAGAAGGACTGTATAGCCGAGCGACCCTTAAACAATTTACAAACAATCGATAATTATTTAAAAAATTACAGCCGGGACTAGTTTATTTGCAGAGATGATACATTCAATGGGAAAATATACAAAAGTTGAACCTAGACATCTTAAGCCAATATGTTTTCGCAAAATTAAGGACGATAAATATAGAGATATATCTCAACTATTTATTTGTCTAAGATAGTCGATATGGATAATATTTTGCAAATTTGTGGACATTGTATTAAAACAATAAGTTACTCATCAGAGTTGAAGATTGTAAAAGTCGAAGATTAGCGAGCTTTACGGGCAAGTTGTATATTATTGAATTGCTGAAATTCTAGAATCACAGTATTCAATCTCAAGGTCTCAATATACACAAATCAACAAGAAGTTTGCATCACTCTATGCCTATAAACATATCATGGAAACACTAATACCGAAAAGAATATTTTGTTGCCAGAGCTTTATGCAAACGTTATTAAGAGCGAGCAAGGCTTTAGATCAGTGGAGAAGAGGGGGAGGGGATAACGCGCCAAGTGAAGAGAGATCTCTTTAATAAGCAAATTTTAGCCAAAAATATTCTTCAACAATTCTGTAGTATTTGTTTGTGTACAATTTATTTTCAGTTAGATAACGTCACCAAAGCCAAAAACAGCTTATTGCTAAGGATAATTTTAGTACAATGCTGTTTTAGTATATGGTACTGTAGATGTACCTAGTATCGTATGGTGTGATGGACACGACAAGGATTTTATATAATTTAAGCCGGAGCCGTGTCGCCGCTACGATACTTATCAACTCTACTCACAAGGGGGATATAAGTTACCCTTCAGACTCCCCAAGGCGAAAGTAGGCAAAATTATACTTACAGTGCACTTTCTAAGAAACACTTCTTAATAATTAAGACTTAAGACCGTCGATGGATTCTATGAGTATTCGGACAAGTACACAGACGTGGCGGGATCAAAGGTGACCCGCGGTAAGTAATTGTCCGACTCACGCCACAGAATCGCACGGGGGTCACAAGTCTTATAATTAGTGGATCAATAAGAAATCGAATTCAAAATATATTTTTTTTTTTGTGAGGGAGGGGAAATCCTCATGGACACTCGGCGCAAGATCTAGCGCGCCGAGTAGTGCTGGACTTCTACCGGCTAAGACCCCTCCATTTTCGACACACAGCATCCCGGGACCGCGTTAGCATTACTACGGGGTGCTGTGCAAGGTTGGCCTTAGGCTAAGTAGCTCTATCTTCGGCATCTTTCGTGCCAATGATGGCGACGCAGAGATCGTTGATCGCTTGCCATCTCTGATTTGCGCTAAGCATGATGTCGACGAGGTTATCTTCGTTGAAAGTTTGTCCAACGGTTGCGGTGGCATTGTCTCTTTCGGTGCTCCATCGGGGGCAGATAAACATGGTGTGGGCCACGGCATGGGGCCGTAGGGGCAGGTGTCTGTTGCCCTTTTGCCGATCCTGCAAAGGTAGGTACCGAGTTTTCCGTGGCCTAAGCGGCCACGGAAAACTCGGACTTGTGTTAGGTGATAGCCCAGTTAGCCGTGCTTACATTCGACCCACGTTTGGATATTGGGGATTAGGGTGCGAGTCCATGCTCCCTCCGACTGGTACCCTAATCCCCTAAGCGGCCACGGCAACTTCGGTATGAAATAATTCATAACATGTAAAAAATATAAATATTCAATATTTAATTAATGTATATAAAGAAAACATCAAAGAGCACCACCACTAGGCAAGTCGTTACCTCCCTTAGGAGTGTAACTCATCCAGCGCCGAGAGAACTATGACAATCGACTGTACAAAAAGATTCAGTCTCCCAATTAGTAATGATTGTAAAATGTATGCGGAACTTTTTTGAAAAATTTTGCACTGAAATTATCGAAAGGATTGTCAGGATGCTTAAAGAAGCTATCTATATGAGTTCGATGGTTTTCCTGCTTTTATAAACGTACTAACGGCATCGAATCCAAATACATATTTTTTTCCGTCGACTCGCCTTCGAGCGACTACTATGGCAATGTCCGCCTGAGACGGAACAAAAAGTATCTTTGGGTTCGTCGGAATCGACCCTCCAACTTTGAATTTTTTGACTAATTTTTGGTACGTTCTAGTGGTTTGGATAAGGATTATGCTCTCCCCTTTTGAGTATAATTAAATGAGGATTTTGGTTTTTATTGGAAAAACCGTCCCGTCCCATTAAATCTTTCTTAAAGTTTGACGTTTTAAATAGCTACTCGCTACATCCTGACTGAGGATTTCGCCCTAAATTCGTGGTACTTTCGAAAAACCAACTTCGTGGTACTTTCAAAAAATTCTTCTCGAGGAGCGGTTTTCCGCTTTGTGCCAGTCTCTTTATTGTACTTTCGAAAAACTAAAGTTCTGATATTTTAAAAAATTAAATTCGTTGTACTTTCGAAAAGTTTGTTGGTCGGAGCAGCTTTCCGCCATTGATATTATTCGTGGTACTTCCGAAAAAACAGATTCGTGGTACTTTCGAAAAATCCGATTCGTTGTACTTTCGAAAAATCTGTTGGACGGAGCAGTTTTCCGCCCTGTGCGACTTTATTCGTGGTACTTTCGAAAAACCAAATTCGTGGTACTTTCGAAAAGTTTGTCCGGCGTGCAACAGATTTCGATTTAAGATGATGCCAAAGGTGGTTATAAGTCTTTTTAATGTTTCAAAGATGATTTTTTCATGGGATTTTTGTCTGAATTTACTTTTATAGTAAATTGAATATTTTTTCAAAGGAATCGTTTTAATGGGTTCAATAACAGAACCACTTCGATACAATTTAAAATTTAAGATGAGGCATTCAAGTACTACTTTATTCTCACTATCTTTATCCGTAATACCAAACAAACTTTGATATTTTACACTTATTGAATATACTTAAAAGATTAGATAACCATAGTAGATGCTGGCGTCATCTAGGCGCAGAATCTAGGATTCATCTTGTCACTGTTATATGTTGTAACTCGTGCTCAGATTTTAATTAATCATGTCAATAGTCGCCGCCAACGTGTACAACTGTATCATCAACATAAACAAAGATTCTCACACCGTCAGTATCGGTATTTAACAAACAGATAATTTACATGAATTAGTGAAAGTCCCGGGCCAAGAACTGTACCTTGTAGTACGCCACATGTTACTGTGAATTCTCTGCTCCTTGCATAAATTTTTTTTAATTTACTCCAATCCTCCACCTTTCACTGTAATAGCCCCTTTACTATAAATTTAAAAAAATATTTACTTTCATTAAGTTTCAATAAAAATATCACTTTTACGTCCACCCCCTCGCCGTTCCTTTTCGTATTTATTACTCTCTTACCCTGTGCCTTATGCTGGTAGCTATCTTTTTCCTGAGAATTAAAAAATATTGAGTTTTATAAGTTTTCTTTAATAGCGTGAGGTGTTTGGGATACACATAAAAAAATTAAAAAATAGAAATGTAGATATGTAAAATTTTATACAAAACACATTTTTTTCTCGTGGTTATCAGTTAAAATAGAAAATAACGCCAGGAATCGCATTTTCAAGTCTAAAATTTGCGCCATTTCTAGTCAGCCATTTTAAATTTTCCAATTTTCACAACAGATTAGTAATCAGCGACTTTGAAAGCCGTCGACTATAAATTTTTTCGAAAAATTTTTAAATATTAAACCATTTCTTCGAGTGTTAATTTATTATTTTATTAAGCATCTATTATGCATGTAATTTTGGACCCTAAAGGGCTCCTAAATGCTTATAAATGACACTATATATGATAAGAGAAGTTTAAATAATAATACAACAATACAATTTCAACATCTAAACTTTTTTCAACCGTGTACATTTTCAAAACAGCGAGAAAAGAGCAAAAATCACTTTTTTGCATAAAAGTGCATATAGATATATGTACAACGACCTACCAAATGTTCGCGTTAGTTAGACTTGCTTCTGTAGACTTCAAACAACAATTTAAAAAAATATATGGACATATGATTTCGTCTTACTAACGTTTCTTTTTTTGTTTACCCGGCCAGACTATAGTATGCGTGAAAAGCTACTCCCTGAAGGTGATATATTTGTGAAAAATACTCTATAACTGATTCTTTGGCGTAAGAGTCACAGACGAAAAGAGTTACTTTCCAGTAATATACTGAATAATTCTTTTGTTTTGTCAATTCTACGGACGTTATCTTTTAAAGAAAAGACATACGTGGCAGGAAATTCTAAAAGGGAAAATATAAAATTTAAATACCACGACTAACTTTTAGACAAAAATAGAACTTTTTAGTAAAACACTTCATTACGATAATTACTTCCACATCCACGTAGTGGATTGGAAGTATAGTAATCGCAAAAAAATTTTCAAAAATTTTTATTCGTGAAATAGGTTTAAAATGTCATGAAACGTCGAGATTTTAAATTTGAGCGAAAAAAAATTTTCTGTCTGTCTGTAACTTTTTTTGTCCGCACGTTTTCTCCGGAACGGTTTAAGATATTGACTTGAAATTTTGTACACGTATATACTATAACGAGATCTGGAACTGGATTGTTTTTTGACGATATCCGGTGAAGGGTTGGGGGTTAAATAGGGGTAAATATGGGAAAATAAGTAAAGCAAGATTGTAAGAGTACAGAAACTTGAAATTCGGTGTATGTACAAGAAGTTAAGGCCTCAGATTTTTTATAATATTTTTCAACCCCCCACCACCCCTACCCCTATAATGGGGTTGATAAAATAAAGTTGAGATATTCATTTGGAATTTCATACACGTATGTATTATAACGACGTCTGGAATTAGATTATATTTTGAGATGATTCCATTGAAGGGTTGGGGGTTAATTTGGGGTAAATAGGGGAATATAAGTAAAACAAGTTGATAAGAGTACAGAAACTTGAAATTCCGTGTATGTACTAGAAGCCAAAGCGTCAGATTTTTTTATAATGTTCTTCAACCCCCACCACCCCTACTCCAATATGAAAAGGGTTGATAAAATAAAATTGAGATATTCATTTGAAATTTGGTACACGTATGCATTATAACGACATCTGAAACTAGATTATAATTTGAGATGATTCCGTTGAAGGGTTGGGGGTTAAATAGGGGTAAATAGGCGAAAATAAGTAAAGCAAGCCGGTAAGACTACAGAAACTTGAAATCCGGTGTATGTACTAGAAGCCAAAGCGTCATATTTTTTTATAATATTATTCAACACCCACCACCCCTACTCCAATATGAAAAGGGTTGATAAAATAAAATTGAGATATTCATTTGAAATTTGGTACTCGTATGTATTATAACGACATCTGGAACTAGATTATATTTTGAGATGATTCCGTTGAAGGGTTGGGGGTTAAATAGGGGTAAATAGGGGAAAATAAGTAAAGCAAGTTGGTAAGACTACAGAAACTTGAAATTCGGTGTATGTACTTGAAGCCAAGGTCTCAGATTATTTATAATATTTTTCAAATCCCACCACCCTACTTCATTATTAAAAAGGGTTGATAAAATAAAGAGATATTCATTTAAATTTGGTACACGTATGAACTATAACGACATCTGGAACTAGATTGTACTTTGAGATGATTCCGTTGAAGGGTTGGGGGTTATTTAGGGGGAAATAAGTAAAATAAGCTGGTATGAGTACAGAAACTTGGAAATTCGGTGTATGTACTAGAAGCTAAGGCCTCAGATTTTTTAATAATATATTTCAGCCCCCCACCACCCCTACTCCATTATTCAAGGGGTTGATAAAAAAAAATGAGATATTCACATGAAATTTAGTACGCATATGTATTATAACGACATCTGGAACTAGATTATATTTTGAGACGATTCTGTTGAAGGGTTGGTAAGTTGATAGGGGTAAATAGGGGAAAATAAGTAAAGCAAGCTGGTAAGACTACAAAAACTTGAAATTCGGTGTATGTACTAGAAGCCAAGGTCTCAGATTAATTATAATATTTTTCAACTCCCACCACCTATTTCATTATTAATAGGGTTGATAAAATAAAAACAAAATTGAGATATTCATTTGAAATTTGGTACACGTATGAATTATAACGACAGCTGGAACTAGATTATATTTTGAGATTATTCCGTTGAAGGGTTAGGGGTTATTTAGAGGTAAATAGGGGGAAATAAGTAAAGCAAACTGGTATGAATACAGAAAAATGAAATTCGGTGTATGTACTAGAAGCCAAGGCCTCAGATTTTTTAATAATATATTTTAGCCCCCCACCACCCCTACTCCATTATTCAAGGGGTTGATAAACTAAAATTGAGATGTTCACATGAAATTTAGTACGCATAATGTATTAAAACGACATCTGGAACTAGATTATATTTTGAGATGATTCCGTTGAAGGTTTGGGGGTTAAATAGTGGTAAATAGGGGAAAATAAGTAAAGCACGCTGGTAGGACTTCAGAAACTTGAAATTCGGTGTATGTAGTAGAAGCCAAGGTCTCAGATTATTTATAATATTTTTCAATCCCCACCACCCCTACTTCATTATTAAAAGGGTTGATAAAATAAAATTGAGATCTTCATTAGAAATTTGGTACACCTATGAATTATAACGACATCTGGAACTAGATTATATTTTGAGATGCTTTCGTTGAAGGGTTGGGGGTTAAATAGGGGCATATAGGGGAAAATAAGTAAAGCAAGCTGGTAAAAGTACAGAAATTTGGGATATGGTGTATATACTAGAAGCGAAGGTCTCAGGTTTTTTATTAGTATTTTCCATCTCCCCACCACCCCCACTCCCTTATTAAAAGAGTTGATAAAATTAATTTAAATTTTCACGTGAAATTTGGTACATTTGTGTATTATAACTATATCTGAAACTAGGTTATATTTTGACATGATTGCGTTGAAGGAGTGGGGGTAAGTAGAGGTAACAGTGACCTAGACCGCTGTTGGGTGGCACAACATGTCTAGTCGCTGTTATCTCTCCTGAGTTCGAGTCTCAGCTGCGGTAGATGGCAATATCGCAGGGAATGGTTGTTGTGTTGATGTCTATGTGTATGTGTCCTGGTTGAGTGGTAGAGCAGCAATAGCTGAACTCCGCCAGGACGTTAATATAAACAAGGCATTAAAAAAAAAAAAAAAAAAAAAAAAATAGGGAAAAATAAGTAAAGCAAGCCGGTAAGAGCACTGCAACTTGAAATTAGGTGTATGTCCTAGAAGCCAAGGCCTCAGATTTTTTGATAATGTTCTTCAACCCTTCCACTACCCTACTGCATTATTAAAGGGGTTGATAAAATAAAATTGAGATATTCACTTGTAATTTGGTAGACGTATGTATTATAACGACATCTGGAACTACATTATATTTTGGGATGATTCCGTAGAAGGGTTGGGGTTAATACGAGTAACTTGGGGAAAATAAGTAAATTAAGCTGGTAAGAGTACAGAAATTTGGGATTCGGTGTATATACTAGAAACCAAGGCCTCAGATTTCTTTCTAATATTTTTCAAACTCCACCACCCCCCCTTCATTATTAATGGGATTGATAACATCAAATTGAGATATTCACTTGAAAGTTATTACACGTATGTATTGTAGTGACATCCGATTGAGATGACTCCATTGAAGGGGTGGGAGGTGGTAGATTGTGAATAGTGGAAAATAGGTAGGGTAAACTAGAAACTTAATTTTTAACGTATATGGTAGAAACCAACTCCTCAAACTTTTCTATGGCATCTGCCCCAAATATTATTAAAATTCTATGACCAATAATTTCCACATACTAGAGTGCAAATATAGTCAAGATGTTTCCTTTAAAGTGACTTGGATGAAGAATCTGGATGTGGAAGTAGTGATTCCTTAGGCAGCGGTTTTTTTAGTAGTACCTACATTAAAAATAAAACTTTTCTTGTGACTGTCTGTGTACATGAAGTGATGCCCAGGTAAACTCTAACATTTTCTTATTGTTTACATAATAAGACAATAACAATATGAGAAACCGTTGGCGCCGATTATAAAAATGCAAATTTATGATTCACCATAATAGTAGTCCCTCGAGTCGTTCCAGTAGCGTGGTGTCTCCATAAGGCCACGAAGCTATGCCGTTTTTGGTGGTGAAAGTTCTTATTAAAATCCATTACAAATCTTTGCCTTATTCTATACGATATCTCTACACAATGTTTAAACATCTGTTGGTGAGATACTAAACAAAATAAGTATTGTACTCGTTAAAAAAACCGTCGGATAAACTCAATATGGATCAATAGATGATTGAAAGCGTCAAGATTTATTTAAAAGGAACCTTTCAGTTGCGAAAGTTGAGTTAAATTATTTAATTAGATGCCAAATAAAGAGTATAGTATACTTGATTAGAGTAGGTTAAGTGATTTGCACATTTTTAATCGAATTGATTACAGACAAAGCCTAATTAAGTGTTCATTCAGATATAATCATGTACCGAGATGGTCAGTAAAAAGACGTTTGTTTGGAATATAATACGCCAGAATGACAAGGTTCCTATTGTAGCAGAAAAAAAATCATAATTTCACAGATGACACTCAAATGAGATAATAGAGGTTTAATATTAAAAAAGCTTACCGTTGTACTTCTTCACCGTTTTAATGCGATTTTTGTATAAAAATGGAAGATAAGCCATAAATCACAAATCATACGATTACAGAAAGCTAAGCTATATTAATTTTATTTATTAACTTAATGCATTAACTTAATTTATCAAATCAAGCGGAAGTTAAAACTAATTACTACAAAGACAAACTAATATACAAGGTGTACGAAATATTCTCCCGTGCCTTTTTTTCATAACCCGCTGTAAAAAGCTATTTCTGCCGCGAGACAGGGCTCTCTTCTTTGCACTTCCACCGTAAATAGATCTTTACCTGTGGGACGGTTAATAAATAAAGGCTCCTTGCGGCGAACTAATGTATGTATGTCACAGACAAACGAAGTGGACGCACTGACTTGGAGAGTTGAAACGAAAACAGATTTCTGGCAAACATGAAACTATATATGGACGCAGTGGGCAGGGGGAGATGCACACTGCTAGATTAGGAAACAGAAGAAACTTAGAAGAAGAAAATAAGGAGATGATGAAAATGTGAAAAGAAGCATGGAAACTAAAAAGAAGCATCTCGCAAACACCTACACTTGCCACCCGATGATGACAGATGGAAACTAAAATGAAGTATCGAAACTTAAAAGAAGCATCTCACAAACACCAATACTTCCCATTCTATATTCCTACCCTATGCGTCGTGTGGTTCTCGCTGCTGGCAACAAACATGCCCCATGTCCAATAAAGCGTATGCAGCCGGTCCGGCGGTATATAAAAGCATCCAAGGATTGGTCCGGCACGCGGTTCGGGCATCTGTTGGGCGGTCGGGTAGATCCGTTCAGTCATGGCATGAATATGCCACAACGCGTGAATGATGCAAAAATAGACGACTGCTGTGACCGTTCGGCAGGCGGTCGAGCTGTCTGCTGGAACAAACCTCCAGGCGGGATGCCTGGAATCGGCAGCAATGCCCATCTTGCTTTGGCAATTCAATCAATCAATCAGTTGTTGCACATTCTATAGTAAGTATACTCTTTGCAGTCCTTTGTAAATCATGTTAGTTTTAGACATTTCTTGCTTAATTACAAAACTTAAAAAATAGATTTGTTCTTCAAACGTCAGAAAAGCATGACCTTTCTTAACTCATTTTACGATATTAAAGTTTGACTCGATTATCACTGTTACTCCTAATAAAACAATACTTTTTTTAAATCAAAATAATTAATAACTTGTTTTTATTTGCTGATCAATTTTGTTCAATGATTCTTCCTCTAACTTACTGTCCGGACTTTTCATTTTTAAGTTATCGTGCTTACAAGGCACGTGACGGACGGACGGACGGACAGACAGACTGTTAAATTTGGTGGATAGACTTCTTTAAGTTTTAGAAATGTGCCTATCAAATGCAATATACTCTTCGCTTTATATTTCCGAAACGTATAATAAGAGTGCACCTGTAACAGAGCCTTGGGGTACACTAAATATAGCAGGCATCTCGAGAGGCTTATGGTATAGTACTGTTCTCGCATACAAAGATATGATTCGAAACATGTTAGCAGTGAGGATGACACCCACATTGTTTAACTTATTTTAAAGAATGCCATGGTCTAGTTTGTCAAGAGCCCTTGAGAAGTCGGTATGACTCACGTCAACTTGCACACACAACACATTGAGAGATGTATTGTGGTATACTGTTGATCTTCCACACAGAAAACCTTGTTGATTTGGTGTAAGCAGCTCTTGTATAGTATTTCTATTCTCAATTGAGAAATTCAGTCTAAAGCGTTGTTACCTGGATAAATCATTACAAAGCCTGCTTGTGATAGAATAACACTGAGACCTTTCTTGAATATTACAAGTGATACCCGTATAGGAATATAGTAAACCAGATATGTTATGCGCATACCTCAAACGAAAGCAATCGATCACCATTACAAGTCCGTTACCTGCTCTTGTTTCATTCTAAATATTGCCGGTAACATAGCCGTAGGTTAAATGATATTTATTTACTTTTATTGAATCATTTGTGGAGTTGTTCATTAGACAAACATTATGTATTAGAAATAAATGATGTACTATAAATTAATAATTTACACCATGCCTATCAATTAATATAAAGTAGTAAAACAATATTCAGTGTATTAGAATAATTCAAAAGTGATTCTAAAAATTGTCGGTCGACGCCCATGACATCGCCGGTATTATGAACTATTCCTTTGTCGGTCTTTTTCATGATTTTCAAATTGCCACTAGATAAACATTCACGTATAGTAAATAGAGTGGTACGTGTAAGGCAATCTCAAACACTGGCAAAGCTTATGATAGTTATTGAACTATAATAGTAGTAGCATTTATTAACCACACATAGATACACAAAGTACATATTTTTTATTTTATTTATTTTATTTTAACGTCTTATTTATTTTAACGTCCTGGCAAAGTTTAGCTAATGCTATTCCACCACTTAACCAGGACGGCTAAATAAGATACGGCCACCCATCCAAGTGATGGACTCGCCCGGCGTGCCTTAACTTCGCCGATCGAGATCTCGCCACTGAAACAGGTACCGTGCCTCATCTCACAAATAATGAGGATTTCTTTGAGAAACGTGGCAGCTACAAAATCCCGGACACAAACTCATCAATACTGTAAAAACTTCCTTCTACTGATATGTTTTTAACTTTATTTTTAAACAGCTTAGTACTGCTGTTGAATAAACACGAAAATCGCAGCCCAGGTCGTAGAACAAGCGGATTTTGTACATCGGTCTTTGGGAAAATTGTGAATGATTGTTGGATAGCATCAGACAAGATTGTTTACACAGAATATTTTGTGGATCGGCGAGGCTGGTCACTAAACAAGGAATTTTTAATAACTAGGAACAATCACGTTTGGGCGTTTGCATAGAACTCTAACTATGGGTGCATATCACGTAGATATTTCTTATAGTAAACCGTTTCTTATCGCATGTTGTAACATCTCTTAGTGAGGACATCTCATAATTTTATTTTGGACTGTGTAGCTACATTAATAATTTCAGTTTGAATACTGTAAATTAACCTTGATTAATTCACTTGTTTGAGTATGCAACCCACGATCTAGAATTCGATAGTAGATAGTTGCCTGTCTTGATGAGAAATTATGGGTAGTAAACATGCTTTCTTTAAGCATAATTTTGAGTTAGAGGTGTTAGTCATGTGTTCTTGTAGTTGAGCATAATTGTGTAATTCGATCTTTTAAATGCAAAGCCCTTTTGTTGGCGCATTTTTATTTGGCTAGAGAAAGTGTTCTCTAGATGTTCAAGTTGGCAACACGGAGAACTGTCAAGCGGATTTCCGTCGAGGATTGGTCTTTTAGACAGCCACGAGTCGACAGCGACGAGAGAGCTGAAGGCGGCGGTCCCGGTTTTGTAGTGAAGAATTTGGGTTTTACATCGCTGACACTAAAAAGGGATTTGATTTGATGTACCCAGTGTTTCTTTACCGTCCTGCCAGAAGCATTTTGTAAATTCCAGGAAGGAATTCTGTTGCTTGTCGTAATCTGATCGCCACGTGTCTCGTGAGGTTATGTAATACTCTCTATATGAGGTGAGCTTTTATTTTACTAAGTTGGTGTTTTATTTAGTTCTTATTTATTGTAATTATTACAGAGTGTTTGGTATAAGCACATGTTTGGAGGGGCATATATACTTTGGAGAGGTTTAATTTCTGAATGAATGGTGCTGCCATTTATGGTTATGTAAGGGGGCCCAGTATTGTTAGAGGAGTAATAGGAGGAAGTCTATTACTCAGACATTTGGTTTTATGTGGGTCCTGCTCACGTTTAGAGAAGTTTTGGTTGGAGAGTTGTCCGCAGCAGTCTCCAAGAGATTTAGGCAGAAATTTAGGAGTGACGCAGAGTCGTAGTCGTAAGCAACGTCGAGAACATCTCAGGAAGTGGTGACAGGTCACGCTGCAGTCGTCAGAGAAAACGCCAAGGCTCTAACCAGGTCTTATTGTTTCATTTTAGTTATATGATTTTAAAGAAATTATCATAGTTTCATTCACTGATTTTTTGTCGAAATATTAAACTAAATTACACAACGATTTTGCAACTGCATACCTAGCATGATGAAGTATCTTAAGATTTTTTACTGTAAGTAACGCATGGTACCACGTGATACTAATTTACTTTCTGCTATATCATATATGAAGTGTCTATAATAGAACATAATTATCGTATCATTTAAGCCGTAGTTGCATTTCTATAAAAAGAGGTCAAATCGCTGAAATAACTTTAGAAGGGGTCATTACATATTTTTCATTTCTTTTGCACATATAGATTAAGTTTAGGGAACAATTGGGGAAGTATTTGTTTTTTATTGTTGTACATCTCATGTCTGTGTTTTAATAAATGTCTAGTGTCTACACGTTCTTATTATTTGCACTGGTACACCTGATAATTGGTTAAATTTTGAGATATGAGAGAGTAAAGTAAGAGTTTTGATATCATAGAGATATTTTAAGAATTCCATCGCATGGTTGCTAGTAACTTAATTTTTTTCCTGGCTGGCAAAATTATTTCATATTACGTAACATACAGCCGGTGACGCCCTTTTGAGTGTCCACACAATCCTAACCCACGGCCTTGCGCTCTCCACCAAAAATCGGCTGCCGTTCGCATCGGAATAACATGTTTTAATATTTAGGTATCAAAACATGTTACAACTGTTCCGGAAGAATATCTGCATAGATGATGTATATAATCTCTGTGAAACCGAATCAAACATCAAACAATTAATTACAGTTGACAATATACGACTATCACTTCCTTTCGTTTATGTATAGTATGAATGAAAATTTGGTTTTAATTTCATTTAGTTTCCTAAAAGATCTGATTATATCGGTGCAAAATACAACGTGTAAGGAATTTCCAAAGATTAAAAATTTATTATGTATAAAGTATCAAATGTATAAAAACAACAATAATTAAATGCGTCGTTGTACTCTCATATTTTTCTTGGTATACTTCAGGTTATTATCTAAGATTATCGCATCTAGATATGGTGCGTCTAGCTGATACATCCTTTCTAAGAAGGTAACGTTAACTACGAAGTCAAATTTAAAAAACCGCCTCCACTACTTCCACTATTTGCACATCCGGATCTCCCATCCAAGTCTCTTTAAAGGGAAACATCTTGATACTATATTTGCACTCTAGTATGCGGAAATAATTAATAATATATTTGAGGCAGATGTCATAAAAAATGTGAAGCCTTGGCTTTCTAGCATATACACTAATTCTGAAATTTCTGGACTCTTATTAGCTTGCTTTACTTATTTGATAATAATAATAATAATAAACTGTAGGACCTGCCATCAGGCGCCGAAGTCGCTCATGCATTTACTTTCTGCATGTCCGGTGTATATGATTTCGGCCTAAATCCACCGCTATAACGCGGCGTTATGGTTACTATCATCTACGGCACTCGTACGGGATAGACCAAACACCAGTGCTGCCCTACGTCCCCGGAGACATCGAGTCCGTTGTCGAAAAGGAGAGGTGCCAAATTTATTGGAACTACTCGTTTCCGACAGTCAGGCTCATTCAAGCCAACAAGCCTGACTAGTCCTCGACCATCAAAACAAGGCGTGTGTGTGATCGAGTTCTCTGCACCTGCTGAGCCAAACATCGCTTTGAAAGAGGAGGTGAAACGGACCAAATACCGTGATCTCCGGTATGAGCTCCAAGTGTTGTGCCCAGGCTACGCAGTCAAGATGGCCGTCCTCATTATCGGTGTACTCGGAGGTATGAAGCCTACGTTGTTCTCAGGATTGAAGATCACACCGGCCTGTCAGAAATCTGCTGATTGGTTGGCAGGCCAAATGCAGAAGGCAGTCATCTTGGGGTCCCTTCGCCTACTTAGAGCACATGATTCTGGAATTAACAGTCACTAACCCCTCGGGATGTGGAGAGTGGCTGTGGATATTTTGCTGGCGCTCTTTCCGTGTGATATCGGAGGCCACGGAAAGACTGTTCAGCGTCGGGAAACCGAAAAAAACAAAAAAAATCGTAATGATAAATCGTCTTTATTTCTGTAAGTGAAATACAAAAAAAATGTATTTACAGTATATAAGAGATGTTGGAGGAATGCTTGGCGAACTGTTTTCTCCTACTTACCTTTTCCATCCCTTGAAAGGAATCATCTCAAAATTTAATCTGGTTCCAGATGTCGTTTTAATACATACGTATACCAAATTTCAAGTGAATATCTCAATTTTATTTTATCAACCCCTTTAATAATGGAGTGGGGGTGGTAAGGGAGTTGAAAAATAGTATAACAATCTGAAGTCTTGACTTCTAGTATTCGAATTTCTGTATTCCTTATCAGCTTATTTTTCCCTATTTACCACTCACCCCCTCAACGGAATCATCTAGTTCAGATGTCGTTATACTAATTTGCTTTACTTATTTACTCCTATTTCAGCCCCAGTGCCTCAACGGAATAAACTCAAAATATAATCTATAGTTATCTCAGTTTAAAATACAGTGCTTTGTCTCTGATTGGACAATTTGCAAGCCAAGTTTACGCAGGGAAATATTAATAAATCAGAATAGATTTCTTGTCAGATCCGGGAAATACGTTGTTATTTAGTAATAAGAAAGTGTTTGGAATACTTTTGTATTTATTATATAAAATTAAATCAGGTTTTAATACACCTTTGTATGTAATGCTGTAGCAGAAAGTTGCTAATAAAGAATTACTTACTTACAAACATTGGGTGAAATTCGTGGAACACATAATACTCAACGAAGAAAATATATGTAAATTGGATAACATAGCGGAACAGATGGAATTAAAAGAGAAAATACACCCTGAATTTTACGATCTAGATGAATTTGCTATTTTCCGGAGTTCTAATAATATACCCATTTTATGTAAAACTCATGTTGTTTAAAACATATTCTTTATAGGATTTTGCAAACAGCAGAAAAAATAACTATCTATAACTAAAAGAAAAACTTTCTGTTAGTTATAGATAGTTATTTTTTCTGCTGTTTGCAAAATCCTATAACGAATATGTTTCAATACAATTATAAGCACACAAATATTAATTTATTTTTTAATCATGTTGTTTAAGTTAATACATAATTTTTGGTACATTTTTTTATTTCAATACACAACTTTATATTGGCAATTTTGTATTTAAATATAATAAATCTGTAGTATCACAAATGCAATGTTTGAATCCGAAATTATATCATTTTCTTTCCAGTCTTTAAAAAGTTAACATTAATTATTATTATCGAACCATGTCAAATGTGCAAAGTAAATAGAGTGTACTTTAGTTCTTGCTGCAATAATATAAGAACATTTATGCTAGCCAAATGCCAAGCGAAAGCCAATTTAAACCGTATGTATTTATTTTGTGTACCAATCTTACGACGAATTGTCTGAATTTTTGATATGTTAAAATCATGTGATACGATTCTTCTGTGCGTGTATTCGTAGAAAATGTTTCTTACTTACATGAGTACCTATGCTTTTGAATATAGCATCACTAAACCCTTGAATGAAACTAGCTAACCATTATACTCTTGGCTGATTTACTGCACTCTTTATGGAATTGTTACACGTTCTATAGGATACTCTTAGCAGTTTTTTGGTAAATGATGTTAGTTTTAAATATTTTTTGTTTAATTACAAGTCATAAAAAATTTGATTTTTTTTAAATTCAAACAATCTAACTATTATACTCGACCGATTTACTGCACTTTTTATATAATTGTTACACATTCAGTTGGATACTCTTCGCATTTTTTTTTTGTAAATAGTGTTAGTTCTAGACATTTTCTATTTAATTACAAAACATAAAAAAATGTATTGAAACATACTTATTCTTTATATATTATTTATATATCTCTATATATTATTATACATACAGATGATCTAATTCATCTAGGTACAATACTAATATAAGCTTAACATTTATATAATATTTAAATTTTGTACTTAGATTTTGATGTAATTTTAATGTAATAATAATAATAATAATAATAATAATAATAATAATAATAATAATAATAATAATAATAACACATATTGTCCAGTTGTCCGTCCCTAGCTAGTACTAAATATCTCGACAGACATAACAAGGTAGCTGCGTTAGTGTACATGGAAATTCTTAGGATGTTCAAGATTCCACTTGAAGATGAACGGCCATACTATGCCTATATACCGCCGCCTGTAGTAGAAAATGAGCATGTTAAAGTATACTGGGACAAGGGAATAATAACGGATATCACAATAAGACACAATAGACCTGACATTACGGTTGTAGATAAGATACATAAAACTGCTACACTCATTGATGTATCCATACCCAGCAACAATAATTTGGAACTCAAGCACGCAGAAAAGGTAGATAAATATAATGATCTGAAGAGGGAGATAGCACAAATGTGGAACATGCGCACCGTTAAGATCATTCCAGTAATCTTATCATCCATGGGACTGATACCCAAAAAATTGAAAGAATCCCTCTGTGAAATTGGAATACCGGAGTATATATATCGGAACATGCAGAAATCTGTTATACTTGATGCGACGCACATCGTGAGGTCATTCTTGGAAGCATAGGCACCAACAGCATCAATCTTGTTCACCCAACCGATTGTTGCTGGCAAACCGGAAAATATCCGTGACAAAAAAAAAAAAAAAAAAAAAAAAAAAAAAAAATAATAATAATAATAATAATAATAATCTGCAAGGAATTAGGTACTGAAGTGTCAACGAAGTGGTATGAGCACGAACCTCAACCAGTCATCCACACCCAAGACTGCACCGTCATGTGGGATCACAGCATCAGAACAGACCGGACCATCAGCGCCAACCGGCCTGACATCGTGGTCCACAACAGGGCGGAGAGGACATGTCTGCTCATCAACGTCGCCATCCCTGATGACCAAAACATCACGGTCAAGGAAGCTGAGAAGATGTCCAAGTACAAGGATCTACAGATAGAGGTGCAACGGATGTGGAACGTGAAAGCCAAAATCGTGCCACTGATAATTGGAACACTGGGGACCATTAAGAAAGGATTTCACAAACATCTGGTGCAGATCCCGGGAACACCAAGCGCTTACGAAGTGCAGAAGATCGCGCTGTTGGGGTCTGCACATATACTTCGGAGAATAATAACGTAGGAAGGGAGAAGCCTTAGGAATCGTGTTGATTCCCGGCAGCAAACCGACATGTAGTCGAGAAAACAATAATAATAATAATAATAATAATAGTAATAATAATAATAATAATAATAATAATAATAGAGATGTCGTCAGCAGCCTGAAACCATACAACATATCACGGCTGCCTGCCAAATGCTAGCTGCCACCGAATACCTCACGCGGCATAATCAAGTTGCCAAAATTGTTCATCAAGGCTTGGCACGGCGACACGGTTTACTGAATGAAGAGGTGCCTTACTACCAGTACACTCCAAGTCCAGTGTTGGAGAATGATACCCACAAGCTGTGCTGGGACCGTTCCGTGTTGACGGACCGAACAGTTGTCCACAACAGACCGGATATCATCTTGTTGGAGAAACTCAAAAAGGAAGCTTGCCTGATAGATGTAGGAATCCCTAATGACCACAACATCCAAAACTACTTTGCTGAAAAGGAAGGCAAATACCAGCGACTCGGACAAGAAATTCAACAAATGTGGCATCAAGAGAGTGTGGCGATAATCCCCTTGATAATCTCGACGACCGGAGTAGTTCCCAAAACACTTGTCGCCAATCTAACAAAGCTTGGAATCGCCGATAAGATTGCAGCCATCCAAAAAGCCGTAATCCTGGCGACTACCTCAATCGTCCGCTCATTCCTTAATTCAACGCCATAATCACAAGTATCTTACTGCGGCCGACACTTGTTTGTGTACCCACTATTAGTGGAGATTTAATTTATATAAAAATAATAATAATAAATAGGATTTTGCAAACAGCAGAAAAAATAACTATCTATAACAAAAAGAAAAACTTTGTGTAGAAATATTAATGAGATCTTTGCATTCTTTCGATAACCTGAATTCTGGTTATGCTAGCAAATTAAAATCCTAAAATGAATTTGTCTAATTTCTTATTTGACAATTAGGTGTTTTCACAAATTCTAAATTCACTTGCACTCTGAAGATAATGCTTTATTATAGTTAAAAACACTTGAATTTTGAGAAACAGTCGAATAATACCTTAAAATAAGCTATTTTAATTTTGTATTGAAATTTTTTCACCAAGAACACTACATCAATTCACTACGCACTCATGGCGTCATCAGTTATATTGTCAGTGTCATTTTGTGTTATAAACACGTTATTTTGCAGATAAATTTCCTAAAGTAGCTTTTACAAATCCGGTATTAGGTAGGCGTTACTTATTTAATCACATGTAAAACGTAAATAAAGTGAATAAAATGTTGTGTGTTGACAATTTTTAAACGAGATTTAAGAAACTAATATAACCGATGACGTCACCGCGTGTTTTGCGTACTCGTTCAATTACTAAAACTTTATGTTATTTATTTGTTGAAATTTTAATTTGATGGACAATAGAATGCTGTTTAAATATCAATAAGTGCTTTAGTACAACAAGTACTTCATTTTAATAATATCATAAAAGCAAATTTGCACATAGTGAAAACACCTAATTCTCATTCTAACACTAGCATCCACACAGTCCCCTACGGCCATGCAGATTAAACTAGTATCTACATAACCCCCTACGATCATGAAAGTTCAGTTAAAAATGAGTACAAAGGCCTAAAATGAACTTATTTATCTACCTTGTTTTAAAAAAATTTCATTCTAATGGATTACATTTTCATGAAATCTATCATGGCCGTAGGGGACTGTGTGGATGCTAGTGTTAGAATGAGAATTGTCAAATAAAAAATTAGACAAATTCATTTTAGGAATTTAATTTGCTAGCATAACCAGAATTCAGGTTATCGAAAGAATGCAAAGATTTCATTAATATTTTTACACAAAGTTTTTCTTTTAGTTATGGATAGTTATTTTTTCTGCCGTTTGCAAAATCCTATAAATATGTTTCAATACAATTATAACTAAACAAATAAAAAAATGATTTTTTTAAAATTTAAATAATTAATAGCTTTTTATTTATTGATGGATTTTATTCAAAGACAATGTGGTTCTTCCTCTAGCTAACACTAATTTACTGTCCAAATTACGTTGAAACTTTTTTCAGATTTTTACCATACCTAGTTTGTTAGTGTCTATAAAAAACTTGTTCCCGCCCATTTAAACAATGCATTATTTGTTATATTATATTTTATTTACGTTCGTCCTTGTAATCAGACAATGAGCATGAAAACACTCATATATTATCTTTGAAAACGTACAGAGTGCAAAGACACGGTATGGAAATATTAGAAACGTAATAAAGCGATACTAATAGACCATTTGCAAATAAATGAAGTAACTGTTCGGACTGGAAACAATGCCTGTGGGTAGAGAAAGAGTTCTATAAGCGTAGGCAAAGGACGTGATCTTAGACTGTCATGCAAATTGCGACAAGAATTTCATTAAATGGATATCAAATTAAGACAATTCTAGCGACTGCATTTATATTGCATTGCGTTACACTTTAATATTGTCGTACATGGTGGCTCGTTCTTAAGTGCAGTCGTACCTTTCTAGTGATAAATAACCTGTAATTACAAATACTGATATACATTATTTATATTATGACCCAAAGTAGTATAAAGGCATTGTATTAATCAGTCAAGTGATAAACAAATTTTCCAATTCATTGGCACGTTTTACTTTACTTCTAGTCCAGTGACTTTATTTTATAAAAGTGTTGTTGCTCTTAGCACGCCGATTTTTTTTTGTTGTAAAAATAGTAAAAAATTTGAAAAAATTGAAATTAGGAGGCCTTATTACACGACTAAAATGCCATCTTTTCAATAAAAAAATCAAGTTTGGTGCACATCCGTATTGACCGGAAATGCCCACAACTTTCGATTTTTAAATGGAACACCCTATATATTTTTACATTTTTGGAATCTAGAGGAAATTTTGAATACAATACATCCATTTTGGTCACTTTTTGATATACATTAAAAATTTTATTAAAAAATCTATTTCTGAATCCAGAGTGCTGTGGTGCCCAAAATATATTTTAGTTTGTGTGCTACATTACTATAAAAATAAAAAGAGCAATATGATTGCATTACTTAATTCTCTAGAGGCGTTCAAAATTTTTAAATGTGGTTTTTACCCACTAACTCGGTTTTTTTAAATGGGAATTTAATCGTTCACCAACATTTTTAAATACCTCATTTTCATACGAATCTAATGATACCAAAATTTTGAAAATCCGCTCAGAAATATTTGAGATTTCAGCCAAAATACAATGCAACCAAGCTTTTAGAAACATGCGGCTAATAGATAATAGATTAGTGGGCTTTGGAAACTAAAATGGCACATTTCTGTGTAAATCTGGTAACCTAATAACATTGGAAAAATCATAGTAGCCATTGAATGTAATAAAACAACATCAGCTGTCAGACAGGCTCGTGTAGTTATAGGCAATCTTGAGCTATCAAACATTTAATAATTGTGAGCGCAAAGAACATTACAATTAAGTTTAGCATAGGTATGTGGAGGTAAACACAATTACATCCACAAGGACATTTGTAATAGAATGCGACATCAGTTCGGTTTTCAGAGTTTTATTTAAATGAACATAAATATCGGGCCTATAAATAAATAAAAATCAATTCCGTTTGAACAATTAAACTTAAACTAGGTAACAGTAGGTATCTTTAAAATAATTTATATAATTAAACCATAAATTGACATTTATAGATATTGTTCAAAATGTCCACTATTTTTTTCTATACACAATTCGGCTCTGCGTACAGTTGCTTGAATGGCTCTACGCAATTCAGCCGGTGTTATTTCATTAAGAGCCCGTACAACTTTATTTTGCAGCTCTTCACGGGTATTTGAAGAAGTTTTATAAACTTTATTTTTGAGAGTGACCTAGGAGGCCATCTGATATGACCTTGATTTGCGATAAGGCGTTCACCATGCAAGTTGTTTAAATATTCCATCACTCTTCTGGAATTATGTGGGGGAGCACCATCTTGTTGGAAAAACAGATTTTGTAAATAGGCGAGAGGAAGTAAGTCAAGAAATTCTGATGTCTGGTTTTGTAAAAAGAATAAATATCGTTCGCCAGTAAGTGTTCCATCAAAAAATATGGGTCCAATTATTCGATCTCCAAGTACTCCAAGCCAACAGTTAAACCCAAATCTTTCCTGAATATTCCCCCGCCCTACCAACCTCGGATTTTCTTGAGCCCAGTACCTAGTATTATTTCTGTTAAACATACCTTGGTCGTAAATCTACTTTCATCTGAGTATAAAATATGAAAAGGAAAACCTGGGTTTTGTTGTACTGCATTTAAGAACCAGTTGCAATATACTAGCCTCCTGTCGTTATCATCTCCATAAAGATGTTGGTGTATTTTGGTATTTATAAGACCGAAACTTATGTTTTTTTAAAATTCTGCAAACCAAAGACTGACTAATGTCGCATTCCATTGACAATTCCCTTGTTGATGTTGTTGGGTGTACCATCACAAATCCTAATACATCAATTTCTTTGTCCTCACAATAAATGTTTGATGGTCATCTTGTTGATTGGGTTCGTTTCTTAATTCTTGTTCCACTCTGGTGTCTTGTTCCACTCTGGTGTCTGCTTGGATGACGTCTGTTGGGATATCGTTGCTGATACAGTTCTGCAGCTGCAGTTGAATTTTTGAGACGCTCTCCATATATCAGTAACATCGACATTTTCATTTCTACTAAAATTATTCATTTTCTTTAATTTTTACTCAAAGAGATTTCCGCAACGCTTTATTTTGTATCTGTCTGACAGCTGATATTGTTTTATTACATTCAATGGCTACTATGATTTTTCCAATGTTATTAGATTACCAGATTTACACAGAAATGTGCCATTTTAGTTTCCAAAGCCCACTAATCTATTATCTATTAGCCGCATGTTTCTAAAAGCTTGGTTGCATTGTATTTTGGCTGAAATCTCAAATATTTCTGAGCGGATTTTCAAAATTTTGGTATCATTAGATTCGTATGAAAATGAGGTATTTAAAAATGTTGGTGAACGATTAAATTCCCATTTAAAAAAACCGAGTTATTGGGTAAAAATCACATTTAAAAATTTTAAACGCCTCTAGAGAATTAAGTAATGCAATCATATTGCTCTTTTTATTTTTATAGTAACGTAGCACACAAACTAAAATATATTTTGGGCACCACAGCACTCTGGATTCAGAAATAGATTTTTTAATAACATTTTTAATGTTTATCAAAAAGTGACCAAAATGGATGTATTGTATTCAAAATTTCCTCTAGATTCCGAAAATGTAAAAATATATAGGGTGTTCTATTTAAAAATCGAAAGTTGTGGGCATTTTCGGTCAAATCGGATGTGCACCAAACTTGATTTTTTATTGAAAAGATGGCATTTTAGTCGTGTAATAAGGCCTCCAAATTTCAATTTTCTATTCCAAATATTTTAGGAAATATCGGAGCGAGCGCAATTCGTGACTCATCCGGTATGTACTTTTAAACGAAATTAGTTCCCTTATGTTTCATTACTAAATACTATTTTTACAAAGCAAAAACTGGCTAGTTTTTGCAAATTTTGAGTTCCGTAATCAAAGTTGCATAACTGTACGAATTCTTCAGATAGATTGCTCAAAATTCTTTTGCATACCCTTCAAATGTTATCAAATAGACTCCCGGTGTCCGTTTTATCAAATGCAAAATTTTACAAAATATGACATTTTGAAAAAATGATGATTTTTGCGGGAAATTACATAGTTTGATTAGTACTACCTATTCTTATTCAAAACATTTTTTTTTTCAATAAATTAACATTATTTACTTATGAAAAATAGAATTTGCAAGTGACAAAAATTGCAATAACTTAGATCCGTCGGAAAAAAATACGTTGATTTCATCTTTTGTGGACCCTTTTTGGGCCATTTTAAGTCGAGATATCAACGATTTTAAGTTTGGCAGTGTAGAGACTTTTGTAATTAACATTTTCGAAAAATTCCAAATGGAGGCTATATGTCAGACTTTTTACTATATGAAGTTACATTTTTTATTATTTTTCGTACGTAGGTACGTATTACACTAATGCCAAAACTAAAGTAGTTAAAACTCGGCTTAAAATGGTCCGGAAACGTTCCACAACAGGTGAAAACAAGGTATTTTCTTCCGACGAATCTAATGCCATTTGAATCTCTTTAAAATTAGCATAAATTAAAAATTTATTGCAATTTGTGTTACTTGCAAATTTTATATTTCATAAATAATGTTAATTTATTGAAAAAAACATTTTTTGAATGAGAATAGGTAGTAGTAATCAAATCATGCAATTTCCCGCAAAAATCATGATAAAAAAGTGCCTGGGTCCAAAGTTATGAGGAAATTAATTTATATTGCAAAACGCCATTTTGCAAAATTTTGCACTTATGATAAAATTGACACCGGGAGTCTATTTGGTAACCATAGAAGTGTATGCAAAAACATTTTGAGCACTGTGAAGAATTCGTATAGTTATGCAACTTTGAATACGGAACTCAAAATTCGCCAGTTTTTGCTGTGTAAAATAGCATTTATTATTGAAGCATAATGGAACCAATTTACTTTCAAAGTACATGTATTCCTGAGTAAAATGAGCCTTGGAAAGTTCAAATCGTACGATTAGAATGGAAGTTATAAAGGAAAAGGCTTATAAACAATCATGAATTTTGCGGTAATTTTGCAATAACAAATTTAGTGGCGGGTGAATTACATCAAGAGTATTTGACCCGTAATAAGGTTGTGTGGCTCCTGCGAAATCTCGAATAAACTCAGTTAAAACTGTGAGAAATCGTGCGAAATTGTGTTGAATTGAAGCGTGGACAATTCTACATTGATTGATATAAATTAGCATGTCGGGCTATTTCGTGTAGTTGATATTTAATTAAGACATATTGGTGGAATGAGACATCATCTGAAAGCATATATAAACAACTTGAAAGAAGGATACAAAAATCGGGCAATATGATACAAGCTGTGCGCCATAAAGTTATCACTTTAGTGACGGGCAACGGGCAGGTTTCTAACGAGTGTAAATGGTGTAGGAATCCTACAGAAGAGAGAGGGAAGCTGCGAACATATACGACGGATCAAAAGATAAGTTCTATTTAAGTTGGTTTATTAATCCTTGTCACATGGTCCATATATTGGTCTTATTTACGAATACAAAAATTTCTCTCAGGTCAAAAAAGTTGGGGTCTGCTTGATATACAGAGCGTCCCAAATTTTCTGCTAGATCTCTTTATTTTTGCAGATTTTACTTTCTATTTTGCTTTACCTTGGCGGATCGTATACAGGGTGTCTTAAATGTTCACTCGGGGCTCTTCCTTGCACTTTCACTGTAAATGGCTATTTACCTGTGGAACGGTTAATAAATAAAAGCTTCTTGCGGCGAGCTAATGTATATTTTGGCAGACAAACGAAGTGGAATCACTGATGCATGACATTGAAACGCGGATTTCATGAAACATGAAACCATGTATGGACGCAAGCGAGCAGGAGGAGGTGCACTCTGCTAGATTCAGAAACAGAAGAAAAATAGGGAGATGATGATAGATGGGAACTTAAAAGAAGTTTGGAAACTTAAAAGAAGCATCTCACAAACACTTACACTTCCCATCCTATATTCCTACTCCATGCGTCATGTGGCTCTCGCTGCTGGCAACAAGCATGCTCCATATCCAATCCGGCGTGTGGCCGGTCCGGCGGGATATGTGAACATCCAGACTGATGGAAGTGGCAGCAATGCCTACCATACGCTGGCCGATTAATCAATCAAATCCGCTTTAGTTACGTTATGTTTACCATTGACTATTGAGGAGTTGCATAGTGAGCTGAGTATCCTGGGCTGCAGCATCAGGTTATGGTTATCTGAATATTGTATTGTCATCGATATTTATGCACACTTACAAGGCAATAGATCAAGTGGACCTCGTTAAAAATTGGCTTACAAGATTTAATCTAAACTGACTGACATGTGAAGTTGAACAATAGCCTGTAACAAGAGAAAGAAGTGGCAAGTTAAGAAATGAGTACCTAGCATTTCGTGTAAAATGTACTCAATTCCCATATCATTTGACTTTTTAATTTTTGCCGGAGTCGCCGGTAATACAAGCTCTTTCTTCTTTTGCTTATATTGTGCATTTTCTATGGATTTTATCCTAAAAATTTATTTTATCGGTACTCCCTGCTTGGTAGTATTGCCGATATTCTAACTCCGGTTTTCACTTTCCTGATAAATAAGTCCTTTGAAGAAGGCATCTTCCCTTCCAATTAAAAAAAATCTATTCTTAAGCCGATACACAAGAAAAATGAGACAGATAGGATAGGGAACTATAGGCCAATCTCGCTACTTTCTGTTTTCTCAAAAATGTATTAGAAAGCGTTTCACTCTAGATTACTGAATTACTTCAGCAAAAATAATATTCTCACTGATGCACAATATGGTTTTTGCAAAGATCTTTCTACGCAGGATACTATACTAAATTCAATTAATTCCATTATTAAAAGTCTCGATGACAAAAAACGTGTTGCCAGTTGACCATAAGCGTGCCTTCGACATGGTTAACCACGACTTACTCAAGCAGAAACTTTTTTATTATGGAGTAAGGGGATTGTCCTATAGTTGGATTTCTTCGTACTTGTCCGAACGTTCGCAGATGGTTGTACTACGGGCAGGTGGCAGGGACCATAACTCTGACCTGCAACAAATCAAGATGGGGGTGCCTCAAGGGAGTATCCTAGGCCCCCTACTCTTTTCAATCTTTATAAACGACATAGTTGAACCATTTCATAAACATTGCCACAGCACAATAACTTTGTTTGCAGACGATATGTCAGCCGACAATGTAAAGACGCTTAGTACAGCAGCTAACGTTTGTACAAGTACTGTCCTTGATTACAGCCTTGTGAACAACCTGTTGCTAAACTTCAGTAAAACTGAACTTATGTTGTTTAATACCACAGCTCCCAACTATAGTCGTCTGGTCAGAACTATGGCGGGTACTCCTAGTATAAATCAGACTGATAACACGAAATTCTTGGGTATTCAGATTGACCATAGGTTATCGTGGAACTCTCAAATTAATAGTGTTCTAAAAAAAACTCTCAGTCAATTGTTTTATCATCTGGAGGCTAAGGTCATATGTGAATTTAAAAATTTTGCTTTCATACTACTTGTCGTATGTGCATTCAGCACTGTGCTATGGCATCGTCGGCTGGGGCAATGCAAATCGGATAAATGAAGTACTAACTGCGCAAAAAATATAGTTCGTACAATGAAATTTAAAGCCCCTAGATATTCCTGTCGTGAACTGTTCAGAGACTTAAAAATTCTTACTGTTACCTTTATATACATCTTGTAGTGTGTAATTCACGTAAAGAATAACATTAGCCAATACCGGTGAGTCACGAATTGCTCTCGCCCCGATATTTCCTAAAATATTTGGAATAGAAAATTGAAATTTGGAGGCCTTATACACGACTAAAATGTCATCTTTTTAATAAAAAATCAAGTTTGGTGCACATCCGGTTTGACCGGAAATGCCCACAACTTTCGATTTTTAAATGGAACACCCTATATATTTTTACATTTTTGGAATCTAGAGGAAATTTTGAATACAATCCATCCATACATCCCATACATCCATTTTGGTCACTTTTTGATAAACATTAAAAATTTTATTAAAAAATCTATTTCTGAATCCAGAGTGCTGTGGTGCCCAAAATATATTTTAGTTTGTGTGCTACGTTACTATAAAAATAAAAAGAGAAATATGATTGCATTACTTAATTCTCTAGAGGCGTTTAAAATTTTCAAATGTGATTTTTACCCACTAACTCGGTTTTTTAAATGGGAATTTAATCGTTCACCAACATTTTTAAATACCTCATTTTCATACGAATTTAATGATACCAAAATTCTAGTCGGCTAGTGGTAAAAATTTTTTTCGTCATCATAGAATATCATGAAACGTGGAAATTTTAAATTTGAGCAAAAACAATTTTTTTCCGTCATCTATTTTGTATTTTGTAGTGAGCAAAAATTTGTAATTTTTTTTTTTTTTTTAATTGGAATTGGCTTAGAACATAACGAACGTGGAAATTTGAAATTAGAGCGAAGAAACAAATTTTTCCATTTCTATTGTTGTGGTACAAAAAATTAGATTTCTTCAAAATAATTCTCAATTTTTTTTATTTATAGGTGTAGAATGCCATCAAATGTAGAAATTTTAAATTTGAGCAAATAATTTTTTTTCATCTATTCTAGTGGTAAAAATTTTTCAAAAAATGTTGGTAAAAAAAATTTCTTAGACATTTTTTTTTCCTGAAATAAGCTTAGAATGTCATGAAATGTGAAAATTTTAAATTTGACAATTTTTTTTCCATCTATGGTAGTGGAAAGAAAACAATTTTTTTATGTAAATAGGTTTAGAATGTCATGAAACGTGGAAATTTTACATTTCAGCAAAAGAAATATTTTTTTAAATAATTTTTTCTTGTATATTTTCCAGTGATAGTTTAACCATTTCTTCGCTGACAGCAGTGTCAACTACCTGGCCGGCTGAATTGCGTAGAGCCATTCAAGCAACTGTACGCAGAGCCGAATTGTGTATAGAAAAAAATGGTGGAAATTTTGAACAATATCTATAAATGTCAATTTATGGTTTAATTATATTAATTATTTTAAAGATACCTACTGTTACCTAGTTTAAGTTTAATTGTTCAAACGGAATTGATTTTTATTTATTTATAGGCCCGATATTTATGTTCATTTAAATAAAACTCTGAAAACCAAACTGATGTCGCATTCTATTGCAAATGTCCTTGTGGATGTAATTGTGTTTAACTCCACTTACCTATGCTAAACTTAATTGTAACGTTCTTTGCGCTCACAATTATTAAATGTTTGATAGCTCAAGATTGCCTGTAACTACACCAGTCTGTCTGACAGCTGATATTGTTTTATTACATTCAATGGCTACTATGATTTTTCCAATGTTCTTAGGTTACCAGATTTACACAGAAATGTGCCATTTTAGTTTCCAAAGCCCACTAATCTATTATCTTATTAGCCGCATGTTTCTAAAAGCTTGGTTGCATTGTATTTTGGCTGAAATCTCAAATATTTCTGAGCGGATTTTCAAAATTTTGGTATCATTAGATTCGTATGAAAATGAGGTATTAAAACATATTGGTGAACGATTAAATTCCCATTTAAAAAACCGAGTTAGTGGGTATAAATCACATTTAAAAATTTTAAACGCCTCTAGAGAATTAAGTAATGCAATCATATTGCTCTCTTTATTTTTATAGTAACGTAGCACACAAACTAAAATATATTTTGGGCACCACAGCATTCTGGATTCAGAAATAGATTTTTTAATAAAATTTTTAATGTTTATCAAAAAGTGACCAAAATGGATGTATTGTTTTCAAAATTTCCTCTAGAAATGTAAAAATATATAGGGTGTTCCATTTAAAAATCGAAAGTTGTGGGCATTTCCGGTCAAACCAGATGTGCGCCAAACTTAATTTTTTATTGAAAAGATATGGCATTTAAGTCGTGTAATAAGGCATCCAAATTTCAATTTTCAATTCCAAATATTTTAGGAAATATCGGGGCGAGCGCAATTCGTGACTCACCCGGTATACATCAACTGCAGATATAGTTAGCAACTATTCACTACGCTTTAGTGACAACCTAAGATTACCCCAACACAGACTTGCCTCAACGGCTAAAAGTAGCTACATAATACCAATAAAAATGTTCATTCATTTACCTGAAAATCTCGTCTAATACTTCTATAACTATTTTTAAGAAAGAAGTCAAAATTACTTTTTTAAGACATAGCTTTTACAACTTGAATGAATATTTTACCAGTGATCTGAATTAAACTCTATTCTCCCTAATAGTTTTTGTCATTATTTGTGCTTCCCAGGGTTGCCCCGTGCTGGCACAGTACAGGTTTTTATTTTTTTACTTTTTTCTCTCCTCTTTTGTATGTCTTCTCTAATTATTAAGTCTTTGATATATATTGATATGTGTAGTTGTAAGTTTTATGTGTATCCATTTTACTCTCTACTTTAACCCACTTATTGACGAACTCATGTCATTGTATAATGATCTATGTGGAATTTTTAAATAAATAAATAAATTAATATTGTGCAAAATACGAGTACCGAATGTCATTCGGTGTTAAATTCAGGTATGGAAAATATGACAGACGCTGATTTGTATTATAGTGGAGTCAATAGAAATTTGCACTTCGCAAAAATTCCGGGAAGCGGTAACTTTTTAAAATACATCTCTGAACATGTAAGGAACAATATACCAAAAGTTACCAACAATAGTCCTTGAGCGTCATTTGTTATATAAGATACCAGTCTTGGTCAAATATCTCTTAAAATAATTTTTTCTTAAAAAAAAAACGAATTGTGACATTCGAAAGTACGGGAAATTTTATACAGGGTGTCCTGTGATGTTAAGGACCCTAAGAGCCATATTAAAGAAATGGAGGTCGGTTCTGGAATTTTTCCAAAATCACTTAAGCTATTCATTAACCTAAAAGAGTATTATAATATGTATACCAAATTTTATCTAAATATGTGCAGTCATTTCAAAAATATGTCGGACTGAAGTTCTGGTCAAAAACCACAAAACACTCTGTATCTCAAAAACGGTTCACATTCAACGGTAAGTATAGGGGTGTTTTGAACTCAGCTGAGTGTGCTCTACCTTCCACTAGAGTGTGTCCGTTTAAATCTGGGACACCCTATATAAAAAATGTATACGAAGTTTTTTTGTACGATTAAAAATGTTGGCTCCAGATTCCTTTGTTTAACACTCGAAAATGGAACGCGGCGACCAGGGCCGTCGAGAGAAAACGGGGGCCCGGGGAGTAGTAACATACGACTCACGCCAATCTTCAATATAAATTTCGAAGAGCGGGTGGTGGCATTCATAATAATAAACTATTTATCGCTATAAAAATTTCGAAAAGCGAGGAGAGTATTCCTTAGGATTGAATATTTACCCCTATCAAAATTTTGAAGAGCTGGGGGGGGGGATATTTCTTGGAAATGGATATTTATCTTGGTCGAAATTTTGCAGAAGGGAGGGTGATATTCCTCTGAATTAAATTTTTTTTACAGTATTTTAAAAAGCGAGGAGAATACTCCTTTGCCTAACAATTTCATATTTATTTCATTCTAAATAATATCAGTCATTCGGAACTCGTTGTTATTTACATCACACTAATCATTTAAGAGAATACTACTACAAATCTGCAACTTTGGACGAAACCCGGGCCTCCTCAAAACCGCCGGACCCCCTCAAAAACCACCGGGCCCGGGGGGAAACACCCCCGACCCCCTCCTCCTCTCGGCGGGCCTGGCGGCGACACGTAAGTACGGTGCGCAAAGCGCGCGCGGCCTCGGTTGCGCCACGCCAAGTTTGTTGTAACTTTTAAACTAATTAATGAAATAGAGCTCAACAAAGCCTAAATTCAAGAAGAAACATGTGGCTATTGGATTATATTTTCAAATATAAAAGTAAATGTATGTCGGAATAGTGCATAGATGAATTCGGAACATAAAGAGATTTCCGATGAAATCGGTAAAAGCTTTACAATTTCTAAGATAGAAACCTGGAACTTTCACATATTACTCTTGAAGTGATGTATAAAAGATGCGATGAGTGAAAAAAATCTAAAAAATAATTTTTGAAGATGTACACTTTCAAAATTTCAAAATTGTGAGAAAGTAATAAAATTTGATTCGTATACCTAACTTTAACCACCTATTACTCTGGTTTAAATCGCGTCATTAGACTTCAATAGCTGCGAGTTTAGAAGTTTGAAATGTGTATTAAGTTGCTTCGAGGGAATTTACCTTAAAAATTTAATTAACTCTCTTTATTTTACGAATGTAAAAAAAAATTGCTCCAAAATTCGTGAAATTAGAGGTAAAATATAGGTTAGTAATTTTTATAAAAAATTTATTTAGCGTACCCATCCAGCATATATTTATAGTAGCACCTCAAACTAAGTAAATCTAATGCGAAACGAATTTTTGGAATATGTATAAACCTATAAGTACCTACTTTTCACGAAATATTGAAACATTTCAGTTTTTTCGGTAAATCGACTCGATGTTGATTAGAGTCAAGCCGTGGTAAGCAGTCATCAGATTCACGCCATAGAGTCGCATGCAGGTCGCCAATCTTAGGTCTAGTGGATCAATAAAAAGTCAAATTCAAAATATATTTTCATTTATTGGAGTAAAATTCAACAAATACAAAAAATAGAAATATTCAAGTCTAAGCTAATTATATATAAAGCAACTTGTGGGAGAGCACGACCCTTGGCAAGACGTTACGTCCCGAGGAATTGTAAGTCATAGTCATACAGCGGCGAGAGTATTGTAATATCGACTGTACAAATAGATGACCAACAAACTTTTATGCGGTTGGCAAAATAACTTCTAACACATGTCATCATGGAGCAGGGAAAATATACACAGGAAAATTATAGAAATTTAAAATGCTTTTTCAAACAGTTAAGAATTACTTAATAATCCGGTCAAATTAGACCAAAAAATAGGAGTGAAGGTATAAAAATTCACACCCAGCTGAAAGTTGGTAGGATTGTTCAAAACACCATTATAAATGAACTCAAAAAAGTCCTCATCGATCCGATGCCTGGAAAAAAATTTACGCAGGGTCAAAAGTCACAAAAATTAATTTTTCGCGATTTTCAGCAAAACGGTAAGTTTTATCATAAAATTAGCTCAGACGAAAATTGTAGATCAGATAATTATCTGTAAAAAATGTCTCAATACTTTTTTTCCACAGAGCCACCGTTTCTGAGATATGACGATTCAAAAAGTTGGAAGAGTTGTAATCGTCATAATATGCACACGTTTCCACGCCACCTTTGAGGTAGTGTACTTAGCGCTTTTTTTTTAACGTGATTTCCCCGGTAGGCCTATTCCACGGGTCTGCTGTGATTCTGTTTAATTTGAAACTATTGAATAATACAAGATATTAGCAAGGGTTGAAAATGATAAAAGCGGTGTAAATTAAAAAAAAAAATAGGGAAATTTATTCGTCTGATTCATAATTCTCCAATACTTCTGCTTCCTCTTCTTCTTCATCCTGGGTGCAAGTAAATTGCCTCAATAGTGATGCATCGCATGTCTCCTCGTTGCTATCAAGCGAATCCTCTACTGTTGCTGAATCAACATTGGAGCACGACCGACCTTGACTATTTGTACATGCTAGAGAACAAAACAGTCCAACTTTTTTGCAACCACATTTAGCACTACATCCCTTTTTACAGTTGCAAAAAAATTGTGTTTAGCAGTTTTTCTGGCGCAAGTGGGAGTCTGAACTGGTTCCAATGTATTGTCGACCAACTTCCAACCCCAGTCTCTTGGGTCTAGCTGATAACCAAGCCACACTTGAACTTGGTAATATACCCGAAAAAGATGTTGATGAGCAGCCACTGAGGTTGGAGGAAGACAAGCTAATTGCACTTGTTTTTTATTTCGAGTATTTTTAACGAAACATGCATATCGAAACTTATCTAAGCAGGTAGTTTTTTTAGGAGCTCCGTACATAGGAAGAAGAAAGCGAATTCCGTTAGTGATAACTTCTTGTGAAGTTGAATTACTCTTTTTAAAAACTTCAGCACATTGAACTAAATCTTGTTTTTCAAACATTTTGAAAACTGTTGTTTTACCCCTTCTGAAAAATGCAGATGTCGTATCACAGCCAGTGATTGCGTGTAAAAATAGTACATGATTTTGACACTTTGCAAAAGTAGATAAACTTTTCGACGAATATATTTCCGATTGATGTTGAGCTTTTCCAGGTTTAAAAAAATATAGTTTTTTCTGTTGGAGTTCGAGCAGTGAGTAATACGAGTAAGTCGACGTCTTCACCAACAAAAATAGTTGCATTTGTTAAATTGAATTGCTCTATTGCTGTTTGAATAATTATCAGTACGTCGGCATCATTACTAGCTTGTTTTACCAATATATTTTCAGCAGTAAACTTTTCTTTCAACATTGAAATGAACCGAGATTTGTTGTGAGTATTTGCAAGAAATTTCTGTTTACTAGTAGGAACTGTTCTAGATTGATCAAATAAAATATCAGAAGATGAAGATGTTGCTGAAGTTCGACGACGTTGGTCTGCGGCTTTAATATTTCTCGTACAATCATTATGTGATGTATATACGTGGTGTACTTATACATATTATGACGATTACAACTCTTCCAACTTTTTGAATCGTCATATCTCAGAAACGGTGGCTCTTAAGAAAAAAATAATTGAGACATTTTTTATAGGCAATTATCTGATCTACAATTTTCGTCTGAGCTAATTTTATGATAAAACTTACCGTTTTGCTGAAAATCGCGAAAAACCCATTTTTGTGACCTTTGGCCCTGCGTAAATTTTTTTCCAGGTATGGGATCGATGAGGACTTTTTTGAGTTCATTTATAATGGTGTTTTGAACAATCCTACCAACTTTCAGCTGGGTGTGAATTTTTGTACCTTCCGATGTCTAAATATACCGGAGTGAACACAAGATTGTAATTATAATCTTTAAATTCACAAGTACTGTCTATGTAACACTAGCAACAGTAATGAAAGAAAACACTTATATTCCACGCACATGCCTCTAGATTACCATTGGCATCCTTCATAAAAGCATCATTAAGCGCCGTAGCCCGTAACACTCATAAAATCACAACAATCAAATCATTATAAAAAATATCAATTCAGATTTGCCCTAAACTGCTTAGTCATCCACTTAGAGATCCGAAAATTATATGGGCGTTGTAATGACTCGGCATATAACCACTAATCAACACTAAATGCCTCTTTTAGTGGAGGGTTCATTTTCCGAAAGATATTATACGAATTATTATGGGCACACTTTAGCTTAAGTGCTAGTGAAGAGCCTATCCGTGTCCTTTATTATATACATTTGAAGGAGTCAAATAATTACTTATTTGACGGACGAAAAAGGACGGAAATTTATTAGTATAAATGACTTTCTTTTTGCTAAATTTAGATATTCGTGTAGACGTCATCATTCATTACTCGTGCTATAGAAATCAACAGACAATTAAAGTATTTTTCAGAATTTATTTATATAACGTTATACCTACATTTTTTACATGTTTGGTAATGTATTTCTTCTAGAGTCGGGTCAAGTTTAAAAAGACCGATATATGAATTAATATTGCACATACGTTTTCACTATCTCTTGCACACAAACTTAAAGCCATAGCCTAAAAACATTGTCAATGTATGTCTACCAGGATTCTTTCCCAATTCTTTTGAGAGGGAAATATGATATGTACACTGAGGAGTGAGAAACATAGTCATAAGCTCAGTGATTCTCAAACTGCGTGATTTAACGACGAATATTATTTATCTTCGTGAACTAACACCACTCTAAACTAAGAGTTCTGGAACATAAATTTATGCGCCTCATTTCAAATTCTTCACGATACATCTCCTTAAGAGACCTTTATGCACGTTGCCACTAGTGGACTAAGTCAAAGTTACATCGGAAAATTCTATCAATTTAAACTTGGTAATAGCCCACTAACAAACAACATCACGCGAATCAGAGAGCATGATGCACCTTTTCGCATCAAACACAAATTACCATACCAGGCGTTGCCCATCTTTCGTCAACATATCTAGCCACACCCTCTTTCTCTATCCAACTATAAAAACGCACGAACACAATTTCCGATTTTTACCTTTTCTCTATACTCTTCTTCGTTTCCTTTTTGTATTTTTTGTTTGCTTTGTCGCTCTAAATTATTTCTTCCAAACCATATTTATTCGTTGATTATTAAATTCTTTAGAAAGCAAACATTTTAAATTATAAATTATGCGGTCTGATACAGCCGCTCGCTCTTCGGCATTGTTTGGAACGGGTTTTTTGGATAGTAATTTTCCCGTGCAGAACTATCATATATCTGTAATATTTTATCTACACTAGCGTCTTTTGCATTGCATATATCAATTGTTTTAAGTTAAATTCTTTTTTACATGTTCTATCTTATACACTTTTTAATTCGCCGATCCTGCGAAAGGAGATTGTGATTATTATTTAAGTTTTCTTTTAATCCAACCTAGCCTCTCTATGTCCATCCCTTCAATTATCACGGCGATTAGTACTGTGGATGTTTGGCTGGCTCCGGTCGAGTGCCTAGGGAGGACAATTATGTATTATGAATTTAAAATAAATTAGTTTTGATTGATTTGATTTGATTGCTCGAACAGCAATAAATATGGGTTGTTGCGAGATCGATCCCCGAGCACTTCCACTTTTTTTATTTGATTAATTATTAAAAGTTAATAATTTTCCTTCCAAAATCTTTATTTTATTAAACTGCGCCGCGAGTTTTGTTAAAACTTTATTTTCCCCAAAAATGTGTCTTTTATTACTACTAGCGCGTATTCATCTCTAATAGAATCTACTTTCTTACGTTATATATTAATACGCGAATGGTGAAACGGGCGTCCAGTAAGTGTAGTGTTTTAGTGTTTATGAAAACGTGGCAATGCGTTGTTCTTTCAGAATTGTTTTAATTTATTTGTTTTAAAATTATTGTTAATTTTTTTAATATTTATTTTATCAACCAGAAACTAAGCAAATATTAAATATTAAATTAATAATCTTAACATTTTATGATAATATCTTTCCTATTTTTTAAAATTATTTAGCGACATCATTGCTAAGAACTGTTTGAGAACTACTGGCATTTCATATGCATCAAATAAAATCTTAGTTCAGACGTTTTAGCGGCCATGACACAAGTCAGTTTAAATTGTACCCGACTCTACGTTGTTTGGTTGTCTTGCAAGTGAAGAATTGAGATATGTTTTGTTCTTTTTTAAAAGTGAATTATTATTTGTTTGCTATTAATTGTATGTTGTGCTTTTATTAGAGGAACCCCTTCTTCATGAATTTTTGGTGTCGTCTCAGTTGCGGACGGCTCATTTGCATACAAATGATGCAGACAGAGATGTCGCTGTCGTTTTTAAAGTAAGTTGAAAAAACGGCGGAAATGCACCTTGCCCTTCTCGGACACTACCTACTGACTTTCAACGGACGACCTTGCCCTACCTCAAAATTTTGCAAACAAAACATCCAAAACTCCAATGCCTCTGTCCGCATCATTTGTACGCAAATGATACCAGTTTTTGATATGTACGCAAATGAGACATCCGCATATAAGACACAACCGGATTTTTGGTAGAACATAATTTTTGTGCTAAGCCTTTTTTGACATTTCAGTTTGTCTCACTGCTTTTAGTTGATGATTTTTTTAAAGTACTTTCATTAATTTGTTACAATTGTTTTTTTCTCAGACCCATAGTAGTTTGATAAAGAGAAATGTAAGGGCACACTACTTAATAGCAAAAATATTCGCCAGCATTGGAATAATTGCTTAATTGTAGTTTATAAAATTTGTTTTTAATATTAAAAAGTTTTATTTGACATTGTAACCGTTTTAATACCTAAATATTAAAGAAGGCTAGTTTTTTGTTGTATAGCATAGGACCGTGGATTAAAAGTGTGGACATTCAGGGCGCCACCTGCTGGATACTATGTAGTGATATAAATAATTTTGCCAGCCAGGAACAAAATTAAGTTACTAGCAATCATGCGACGGAATTCTTAAAATCTATTGATAATGTCAAAATTTACACTTTACTATGAAATCTCAAAATCTAGGCAAATATCACGTGCCCTAGTGCAAATAACAAGAACATGTAAACACTAAACATTTATTACGACACAAGTGAGATGTACAACAGAAAACTTAATAAATACTTCAAATGGCACCTAAACGTGGTTCATACGCATTAAATAAATTCTGTATGCTTGATCTAATAAAACTTCACTGAAAATCAGCTTTACTCTCTGACTGAGATTCTCTTGCAACTACGACTTATTTGATACACAACTATTAATTCTAACTTACAGCGGCGAATTAAAGATTTACTATGATTTAAATTTACAGCTCATCACCAAGATATTAGGTGATAAACGAGATCTCATGAGCTGACAACTGCAATAAGTAAAATAGATGTATTCTATTAAAAATATCTCATGTGTAACATAGTAAAAGGAAATAAGCATCACATGGTACCATACGCTGCCTTACAGTAAATATCTTAAATATTTTATCATTCTATATATAAACTTACAGCTCAATTTATAATTGCAAGATTGTGGTATAATTTACTTTAATGTTTAAACAAAAAATCACCGAATAAGTCTATAATAATTTCCTTTAAAAATATGTAACCAAAATGAAACTAAAAAACCTGTTTAGAGCCTTGGCATTTTCTGTGACTACTGCAGCGTGACCTGTCACCACTTCCTAGACGTACTTGACGTTGGCTACAACCATAAATGCATGCCGGACACCAGACTCCCTGCATTAAATCTCTTGGAGACTGCTGCGAACAACTCTCCAAGCCAAAATTTCTCGGAATGTCAACAAGACCCATACATAACTAAACTTCTGAGTAATAGGCTCCCTCCTATTACTTTTCCTCTAAATACTAGGCCCCATATAACCAAAATAACAGCACCAACAGCTGGGCTCTTACATAAACTGCAAAATTGCCTGACCCAGATTGTATCTGGCCTAACCCAAATATAAGCCTCCAAATATAACTAATTTCCAAATGGCTAGTTCCAAACACTCTGCAGTAATTACAATAAATAAGAACTAAATAAAACACCAAACTAAACAAAGTTAAAGCTTACCTCACATAGGGAGTATTACATAACCTCTCGAAACACGTGGCGTCAAAATCACGGCAACCAAAAGGATTCCTTCTTGGAATTTACAGAACGCTTGCGGCAGGACGGTGAGGAATTTATAAGGACACCGACACAAATTCACAGCTGTGATATCGATGTAGAACCCCAAAACCTCCATAAAAATCGAGTCTCTGTCAAGCGAGCACCGAAAATATGCCAAAATTTCCTCAGTGTTGCCAACTTGCGCACTCTTAGAACATTTTCTCTAACCAATCATAATGCACCACCAAAGGACATAATAATCAAAATAATTGTTAATAAATTAAACACTGCTTTTAGATGAATCAATCAATATATTATAAATACTCTACATATGTTTCGGCTTATTAGGCCTTTATCAAGAGTATTACATAGTGAATACTGTATTCAGTATCAGTATTCACTATGTAATACTCTTGATAAAGGCCTAATAAGCCGAAACATATGTAGAGTATTTATAATATATTGATTGATTCATCTAAAAGCAGTGTTTAATTTATTAACAATTATTTTCAAGATGTTTCACAAGGTACCTACCACAAGTTCAGTTCAGTGTAATAATCAAAAGACGGAATTTCACAATTATGCAATACCTCAACTGCAAGAATATACATTAACATCACTAACTCAAATTATACTTAAAGAAAACATGTTTACTTTCTGAATGTTAAGACTTTGCAGGCATGCGACACGCTATGCCCTTTAGAGTAAGAGTGGTTGCATACCTCTCTACTCCAATAAGTGAATTAACTAGAGTCAATTTACTGCAAGTAAGTATGAAGTTATTCATGTAGCTTTTTCAAATGCTACAACATTAATGTGCTTGGAAAAAAAATATTCAGTGATTTAAATTGTGAAGAGTTAGGGAATTCCATCTATTGTTCTATTCTCTAGAGAACTGCCTAGAAAAGCTTATATAGAAAAAAGATATCGATTGGTTACTAGTAAAAACACTAATCGTCCGCATGCGATATATTTTGAAAAACCATTTCAAGAAAACTTGAATACTATACTATTTATTTTATAAAAAAAAAAAACGATAGAAATTATGGGAAATTTAGTTCTGAAAAAGGTTCTTAATAGTTTTATCGTAGGATCAACGGTTTTCGAGACAATAGCGAAACACTGTTGTTCCATATGGCGGCCAACGTCCATGCCCTACGAGGTCAACTTTTTGGTTTTACACTTAGGAAGCAACCCCCCCCCCCCCTACTAATACAATTTAACAATTTATCTTTGATTATTTTTAAAGTTTTGTCTACTGGGACGTTAGTGAACAGACTAACTACGTCAAAACTAACCATCAGATGTGTATTATGAATATTGTTTTCACAAACTTTTTCGATAAAATGTTTACTATTTTTTATATAGGAGTCAGTATTTCCAGATAATGGATTAACAATTTAAAGCAAGAATTTTGCCAAATTGTGGCATGGCGAGTTAATGGAACTAACAATTGGTCTTAATGGGACATTCTGTTTATGTATTTTTGGGAAGCCATAAAAATGAGGAGGCTTGCTATAATGCGGTGTAGGCTTCCGTCGTTCAAAGTCATTAAATTCATTTTTGTGTTTAAATAAAGTTCTATAAATTTTGCTCTCAATTGATTTTGTTGGGTTTTTACTTAATTTTGAGTATGGTCCTTTATTGATAAGTGTCATGATTTTCTCATCATATGTATTTTTATTAATAATAACTGTGGCATTACCTTTGTCCGTTATGATACGTTATTATACCTCCTACTCCTTCAACGGAATCATGTCAAGATATTATTTAGTTTCAGATGTCTTTATAATACATGTACCAAATTTCAAGTGAAAATCTCAATTTAATTGTATCTCTTTTAATTCTTTCAATAAGTAGTGGGAGTGGTGGTGGGTTGAAAAATATTATAAAAAAATCTGAGGTCTTGGCTTCTAGTGCATACACGGAATTTCAAGTTTCTGTACTCTTACCAGTTTGCCCTACTTATTTTCCCCTATTTAACCCCCAACCCTTCAATGGAATAATCCCAAAATATATTCTAGTTCCTGATGTCATTATAATTTATACGTGTACCAAATTTCAAGTGAATATCTCAGTTTTATTTTATCAACCCCTTAAGTAATGGAGTAGGGGGACGGTCGTGGGGGGATGGAAAATATTATAAAACATTTTAAGGCCTCGGCTTCTAATACCAAATTTCAAGTTTCTGTACTCTTACCAGCTTGCTTCACATATTTCCCCCTGTTTTGCCCTATTTACCCCCCAACCCTTCACCGGATATGTTTAAAAAGCAATCCAGTTCCAGATCTTATAATATATACGTCTACAAAATTTCAAGTAAATATCTTAAACCGTTCCGGAGAAAACGTGCGGACAAAGAACAGTTACAGACAGGCAGACATTCTTTTTCTCGCTCAAATTGAAAATCTCGACATTTCATGCCATTCTAAACCTATTTCAAGAAAAAAAAAATATTTTTTTTGCGATTACTATACTTCCAATCCTCTAAAGTGGATGTGGAAGTAATTACAGTGAGCTTATGAGTTTAAAAATTAATTTTACGAAACGTCGGCATTTGTTCAGTAAGGATTCATTTATTTCATATTTGTTTGTACCAAAAATAATATAAAACCTGTTTCCTATTTAATACTTTTAAAACAAAAACAAAAAAATCAAGTCATTCCTTCACGATGTAATCCACAAATGATAAACGATAGACTTGCAGTTACAAATAACCTGCCACATTCTGAATAAATCATTTTTTCGTTTCATATGAACCATTTTAAATATTGAATAACCTAATCAAGCCACAAGGAACATACGATAAACTATTTGAATACATAATTTATAAGTATCTCATGATCTTGAATATGTACGACCTAAAAGATATCAATTTTCTGTGTATATATTAAGTATGTCGTCATTATTTTGTCATATCCTTGTAAAATAGTTGAAAGGGTATAATTAGCCCGAGGAGAAAAACCGCGACCACAGTGGCATAATAAATAATAAGCGACACCGAGTCCTTTTTACTGAATTGTATACTCGAACAATTATGAATTGAAAGATAATTAGATAATCGATGTTAATTAGCCTCTGATTACGTACACGTGGTTCTGTTTGTGGAAGACTGGTAGCTAAAGAAGTCTTGTTCTAGATAAGTTGGCTCTGAACTGCACCATACAAAGGACGACCTTGCCTCGGGGCGCCAGAACTTGTTGCTCGCCCTCCTGGTCAGGTGACTTTTAGAAATCTTCTGCACTATATTAGTCCGATCCAATTAGATTTTGTTTGAGTAAAAGTTTCCACTCAGCAAAATTGTATGAAGCACGTTTTCTATTTTAAATAAATTATACAGGGTGTCCCGAAAATGGTGGGCAATCTCTCGGATTTGGGTAGAACTAGTGAAAATAAGGTCATAAGTTCGTGTATATTTTTCTCTCCCCCGAGGTACCCCTACGAAGATATTCGCTCTTGAAGTTGAGGGTTAAAAATCGATTTTTCGCGATAACTTTTTTATTGTTCAATCGATTTTAATCATTTTTGGGTCAGTATCATATTATTTCAACCCAGTTAGGTCAGTGTATTAAAATCTTGGATAACATTATCGGGGGCTCGGAGGCAGAGCACCCCATTGCCTTAATAAGTTGTAAACAAATTTCAGCCTATTTTGTTTTATTTCTAAGGTCATTCTCAACTTTTTGAGCTCTTTTCTTTTCCATATAAAATGTTTGGATAAAGAAATGGCTATATAACTTCTCTTTTGGTATTACATATCGTATCATGGCCCTTGGATATTCCAGGAACTTGACACCCAATCAATCTATCATTTGCCAAAAAATCGTCTATATTCTCTGCAACGTGATAAAATTAGTGGAACACTGCGATCTTACTGAACACACTGTGTAGATACCACTGGAGCTTTCAATGTTCCAAGAAGTCAAAGGTAAAAATATTTTTTTGTAAACTCAGTAACTATTAGTTTTGTGAAAACTGTATTTATTATCAAAATTGTAGCTTACAAAATTCGAATTAAAAAAGATTATGTAGCTTTTTCCGTAAAAGTAATATTTTACAAGAAAAATGGCTGATAATAAAAATCATGCGTGAATATCTTTCAAAATGTCTGTATTATCGTCATTTTCCTGCATTGCTTCGTTAATTTCTTCAGTGTTCCCGAAATTCAAAGGATCTGCCTCTTCTATCAGGTTGTTTTGCTCCTCCGTGTCAGGTATAGAAACTTGACATGACAATAGAGCAGTGCAGTGCAATTTTGCTGCAGCCACACTTTAATCCACAGCCTTTAACCATAACATTTGTTTCTTATATCGAAAAACAAATGCAAACTTTATTTCTCTATTTTAGTGCTTACTCCATTACACTATCTATCTTTACATTACTTACTTTTACTTCCACATCCACGTAGTGGAATGGAAGTATAGTAATCGAAGAAAATGTTCAAAAATTTCTTTTGTTGAAATAAGTTTAAAATGTCACGAAACGTCGAGATTTCAAATTTGAGCGAAAAAAATTTTCTCTGTCGGTCTGTCGGCTTGTCTGTCTGTCGGTCTATCTGTCGGTCTGTAACTTTTCTTGTCCGGAACAGTTTAAGATATTGACTGGAAATTTTATACACGTATGTATTATAACGAGATCTGGAACTGGATTGTTTGTTGAATTTATTCGGTGAAGAGTTGTGGGTAAATAGAGATGAATAGGAGAAAATAAGTAAAGTAGAGGTGTTTTAAAATCTCATGAGCTGTGACCTTCATGTGCGCAGAGACATAATCTCTCCCGTCGACTCAGTTACACTTCTTAAAAATATTATGTTTATTGTTTACAATTTATCACGAGCTCTTGTTTATGTATACAACAAGGCAGCCCCCAGTGTCTTCAAAAAAATACTTATAACGCAGAACAAACTTTGCCTCTTGCGGCTCATAAGATTCTGCAACACCTCTAAGCTCGTAAGAGTACAAAATGTTGGGATTTGGTTTCTATACTAGAAGTCAAGGCCTCAAGCCCCCACTCCATTATTAAAGGGGTTAATAAAACAAAATTGAGATATTCTCTTGAAATTTGGTACATGTATATATATTATAACGACACCTGGAACTAGATTATATTTTGAGATGATTCCGTTGAAATGTTGGGGGTTAAGGTGGCCATTCCCTAGAAAGAGACATCCGATAGGGAAATGTTTATTATTTTTAGCTATAACTTTTTTTTCTTAGTACGTATATTTAAAAAAACTATAAGAGTACCTAAGTAGAACCATAAGAAGATTATTACTATGAATTTTCACTCAATAATTTTAGTGGTTTGCAAAATAGCTCGATTTAAATTTAAAAATTGTGTTAATCTTCCTATTTCGTAGTTTTAAATCGAGCTATTTTGCAAACCACTGATATTATTGACTGAAAATTCATAGTAGTAGTCTTGTTATAGTTCTACTTAGGTACTCTTATATTTTTTTTAAATATACGTACTAAGAAAAAAAAGTTATGGGCAAAAATAATAAATTTTTCCCTATCGGATGTCTCTTTCTAGGGAATGGCCACCTTAAGAAGGAGTGAATATTGGAAAATAAGTAAAACAAGCTGGTAAGAGTACAGAAACTTGGAATTTGGCGTATATACTAGAAGCCAAGGCCTCAATTTTTTTTATATTATTTTTCAACTCCCCCACTGCATTATTAAAGGGGTTGATAAAATAAAATTGAGATAATTACTTGAAATTTGGTACACGTATATATTATAACTACATATGGAACTGGATTATATTTTGAGATGATTCCGTTGAAGGGTTGGGGGGTAAGTAGAGGTAAATAGAGGAAAATGAGTAAAGCAAGTTGGTAAGAGTACAAAAACCTGAGATGTGGTGTATATACTAGAAGCCAAGGCCTCAAATTCTTTTATAACATTTTACATTCCCCAACCATTCCATAACATTATTAAAGTGGTTGATAAAATAAAATAAAGATATTCACTTGAAAGGTACATGTATTTACTACAACGATATCTGGAACTAGATTATAATTTTTTATGACATCTGCCTCAAGAATTATTAAAATTCTATAATTAATTACTTCTACATATTAGAATGCAAATATAGTCAAGATGTTTTCTTTTAAAGAAAGAGACCTTTATGGAAAATCTGGATGTGGAAGTAGTGATTCCTTAGGATGCGGTTAATTTTTTGTTATTTTCGTGAATTTCATGGATTAAAAATAAAATTTTGATATCAAAATACTCCCAAACGATGAAAAATTAACTTACACATGAAAAAAATGCAAGCTAAGGGCATCTATTCTAAATAAGCAATAGATTTTTTTTATTATAATTCACATTCAACACTAATGTGCAATATAATGCATGCATCTTAAAAATCGGAAATATTTTATAAATGTATTGTCAGTATTCAATATTCACATTTTTTTCAAATTCTGGCGTGGCCTACGGTGAACGAAAGAAATATTAGTTTTTTTCATTATTTAATTCCTACTCAAAATCCCCTGGGGGGCTGGGCTATTAAAAATATTTAATATTTTGTTTGAAATGTTGAAAAAATACATGGTACACAAATTCAGATTACGCATTTTTTAACCTGATTTGACTGGATTATTTTATATACGTCTATTTATTATTTTAATTAAACTTGAATAGTAAATTTAATGAGGTGTAATAGCGAGTGGGCGATTCTTGATTATAACTATGTAGGGACATCAGAGAATTATTTAAAAATACATTTGGACTTTTTTCATAATAATAATAATAATAATAATGATTTTATTATGACTATAAAATAATAATAATAATAATAATAATAATAATGATATATTAATACTGGTTATTCTAGGAAATGCCAATTCAGAAATGTGCATGTATTGCAAAAATTTAATTATACAGAGAATTTAAAATATGGAACCAGGTTTGGGAAATACGTTGTTATTTAAGTAATAATAGAGTGATATTATTTTAAAATACTTTTTTATTTATCATGTAAAAGTCAACCATGTTTTAATACAAAACTTGGACAAAATGTGTGGAACACGTAATAAAGGAGGAAGAAAATGTGTGCAAATTGGATAACATAGGAACATATGGACTTGAAATTTGTAGTATAAACAGGTTTATCTAATGAAGACCTGAATTTTCCAATTTAAATGAATTTTATGTACTTACTTAAAACTCATGTTGTTTAAGTTAATAATTATTGTTACATTTTTTATTCCAATACACAGTTTTCTATTGGCAACTTTTTATTTAAATATAATAAAGCTGTTGTGTCACAAGGAGTTCGAGTTCGGTCGGCGACGAAGGCAGACGCGTTTAAGTGGCTCCTAGGAAATCTCAAATAACCTCCGTTAAAACTGTGGGAAATCGTACGAAATTGTATTGAATTATAGCGTGGATAATTCTACATTAGTTGCTATAAATTAGCATAAGTCTGGCTATATCACATAGCTGATATTTGATTCTAGCGTCAATAACTGATATATAGGGTGTACAAGATACCCTCTTGGGCCTCTTTCTGATAACCCGCTGCAAAAAGCTTTTTTTTCTACCGCGAGACAGTGCTCTTTCTTGCACTTCTACCGTAAATGGATATTTACCTGTGGAACGGTTCATAAAAAAAGAAAAAGCTCCTTGCGGCGAGCTAATGTATGTATGTTGTGGGGTTAGAAAAATGTTAGCGTTTCGTTCCGTGAGTACTCTGTGAACTTATCAATAAGGCTGGAGTAGCCACTGCCTTATACGCTTTTCCAACGAACTCAACATGACGGTTCGTATATATACTTAGTGGACGGTGAGATGTAAGGGAAACATCACACGCCACATTATTCCCCCATCAGTGACCAAGTCACGAGAAACATGATGGTAGAAAAAGAACGTATTAGAACTGGATCGAAACGAAGTAAATACTCCAATCTGAACGTACTCCAGTCTGCAACTAGCAACGGGCCATTTTGGCATCAGGCCATGTAGCATCAGGCTAGGGCCAACATGTGAGAAGCAGTTGAGTGTTCAGTTAAATCACGTTACGTGTTCAAATCACGTCGCGTCGGGGTCACCAATTGTGGGGTTAGAAAAATGTTAACGTTTCATTCCGTGGCTAATCCGTGAACTCATCAGTAAGGCTGCAGTACTGCCTTATACGCTTTTCTAACGAACTCAACATGGCGCTTCGTATATTTACTTAGTGGGCCAAATGATGTGACGGTGAGATGTAAGAGAAACGTCACATATGTCTTCACATACAAATGAAGTGGGCGCACTGACGAAGGGCGTTGAAACGAAAACACAGATTTTTGGCAAACATGAAACCATATGTTGACGCAAGCGGGCAGCAGCAGGTGCTCACTGCTAGATTCAGAAATAGTAGAAACAGAAAACTTAGAAGAAGACTAAATAAGAAGGTGATGATAGATGAAAACCTAAAAAGAAGCATGGAAACTTAAAAGAAGCATTTTACAAACGCCTATACTCCCCATCCGATGATGACAAATGGAAACTAAAAAAGAAGAATGGAAACTTAAAAAAAACATTTCACAAACACCTACACTTCCCATCCTATATTCCTACTCCATGCGTCATGTGCATGTCCCATGTCCAATCCAGCGTATGCAGCCGGTCCGAAGGATGTAATAATAAACAACTGAGCTACTACATTTGGCTGTTCGCGATTGAGCTGCGTGTCGGAACGAACCTCCAGATTGGATGTCAGGAATCGGCAGCAATGCCCATCTTACGTTGGCAAATCAATCAATTAATAAATCTGTAGTATCACAAACATCAATTGACGTCTTGAACAGGGAATGATGTATTTTTTTTACAATTTTTAAAAGGTTAGACTATGTTAAATGTGTATTTATTATTTTTACTGCAATAAAATACGAACTTTTATGCTGCATTTTAAAGTAAATAATTTCAATGTATTTATAAGAAAGCCAAATGCCAAATGGAAGCCAAATGCCAAATGAAAGCCAATTTAACAGGTTAATTTTTATTTAGTGTACCGATGGGCTTGAGACGGCCGTGGGGATTCCACTTATTTGGAAAGTTCCATGTGCCTGTGTAAAATGTTCTCCGCTCATAACATAAACAACTGCATTCTAATCTGAGACCGACCATAGAAAAAGCCTTTTTATAAAATTTGTTCTGTCTGTATTACAGTTGTGCATCTATCGGAAATGACAGCAACTTTTAAGTAATGATTAAAAACTAGATAGAAAACTTCCGACTCTCTTGAAGATTTCAACTTAATAAAGAAGAATAAAACACATCGGCAAAGTACAAAGTACTTGAACTATCAGTTATCACATTAGAAATCTTTTAAATCTCTAACCTTTACCTCCATACCTCGTGAATAGCAAAATCCATAATTTGATGTACCGAAAAATATAAAAACTCTAACTGTAAACTAAAAGAATACTACTACTACATCGAAGCAATAAAAATAACAATGACTTGTAACACTTTAAGTACCCACTCTATATATTTTAACCACAGTATGTAAATGTTACAAGTCATATTTAAGAAAGTTTAGAACAAAACAGGAGCTAATAATGTTATATGCATAATTATTTTTTATTGCTTTTCAAACTGTTAAACTACTGAGGAAAAATAATTTCCATACTTGAATATTTCGATGCACCGCTACCTTATTTGAATTTCATTATATCAAGTGTATAATTACTCCCACTTCTCGTACCTTAATAAAAGTATCTCCGAGTAATTAATTGTGTGTTTACCCGTTATGCAAGACAAATACCTCAACCATATGAATATTTAAATGAACTCAATATATTTTGTGTCCTTATTTATGGTCTTACAGGTCGTGTAATTATCCGCGACCCCAGTGAAAAGGTGTGGTGCAGAGGGGAATTGTGTGTTGGAGTATGGCTAAAAATGTGCACCACTGTGCAATGGGCTATTTGCAACTTTTAAGTAGACAAAATTCTGCAAATTCCTAAATCTAATATTTTTGTTGTTTGTTTGTTTTTTGGGATCTGAAATAATTCTTTGCCACAGAATACATTGGTTAAGACAAAATGCAGAAGAATATTTAATATGTTTTCTTGTACTTTCAAAATTAATATTTTTGTTAGAAAACCGGAAAAATAGTGAAAAAATTGTATGCACTAAGGGGGTGGTTTTTGATGGGTGGAAAAGACATTTTATTTTTTGAAAGTCTGAAACTTTGAGTATGGTAATATTATACCTGTGAATATACCAAAAAATGGGTGGTTGGAAAATAATGTAAACTTACAAGTGAATAGCTCCGAAAGGGAGCGTCCTAGGGAAAAAATAAAAGTACTTTTGGTATTATTTTAATCCAAACTATAGGTTGGGTATTTTGCCACTGAAAAATATTAAAAAATTTTAATGAAAAACCTCTGCGCCAAACGGATCAGACAGAGGTTGGTTCTTAAATACTTCATTGTTCCAAAATGGAGTCCCTCAAGGGTCAGTCCTTGGTCCACTTTTATTCAATGTCTTTATCAATGACATGGTTATAAACTTACAGTGCCCATATCTACTGTATGCCTATGACCTAAAAATTTACTACAGCGTCAGCTGCAGTGATGATATAGAATTGCTCAAGTCAGATTTGGAAAACATTGATAACTGGTGCAATAAAAATAAACTATTTCTAAATGTTGAAAAATGTTATGTTGTCACCTATTCACGTGGGCATAATATTTTCATTAATGAGTATAAAATAAACGATAGTGTCGTACAAAGAGTTGATAGATTTAAGGATCTAGGTGTTACTTTTGATAGCAAGATGACTTTTATTTATCACATAAATAATATCGCATCTTCAGCTTTTAAATCATTGGGATTCATAATTAGAAACTCCAAAGATTTCAAGAATGTTGAAACTATGAAGCTTCTATTTAACTCGTTTGTCAGAAGTAAATTGGAGTATGATGACGTAATCTGGAGTCGCTACTACATCGTTCATATTAATAAACTGGAGAATATTCAAAGAAAATTTTTAAAATACTTAAGCTACACCGAGGACAAGACCTATCCACTTGTTGGAATTAGTAACGATATTTTGTTAAACAGATTCTCACTTAACTCACTTCAAACTCGTCAGGAATTACACGGAATTGTAACTCTGTCTAAAATGTTAAAGGGTAAACTCGACTGTTCTGATCTATTAAAACTCATTGACCTACGAGTTCCTTCTAAATCAACTCGACTCCACCAAACATTTCATATCAAAGCTTCACGCACCTATCTATTAATGTATTCACCTATTAATGTCATGTGCAGGAATTACAATCATATACAGAATAATATTGATATTTTTCATTGTAGAATTAAGGATATAAAGAATATATATGAACATAATTTGTAATACTTCTGTTATTGTAGAACTAAGGATTTTGTTGTACAATTAAATTTTATTGTAGAATTAAGGATTTAAAGTGTATATATGGACATAATTTTTAATACCTACTTCCATCATAGCACAATATTTATTGTTAGTATTCCGACTCTGTAATTGGGACTTTCGTTCTGTTGAGGCGTGTAAATAAATAAATAAATAAAATGTGTCATCACACGTAAAAATATATAAACAAAAAATTTGAAATTTTTTTACGATTACTATAGTTCCAATCCACTAGTGGATATGGAAAAAAAATGAAGGTGAAAGACAGTTAACGTTTCGGAAGATTATCTACTTCCGTTCTCAAAACTTGTTGGCCGTCAACCATGACAGTTCGTTGTTTATGTATTTCGATAGTCACGTGAGACATTAAATTATAATTATATTATTTTTACTTACTTCGTCTCTAAGGATGGGCAACCAACTATTACAAAAATCTATTGAATAGTTTGAAACACATCTATCCTCGTTTAATAAAATGGCCGTGGATTCCTTAAGTTTTCTTTTAGTTCCGTTGCTTTCTTTTTCCAAAATCTTCGCCGAGTTCTATTAGATCCTGTGATTATTATCTCGCCCGTGTTCACAAATTTTGGATTTTCCAAATTCTCCCCTTCTAGCATAATTTCTATGTTCACCACGCATATAGACAAACTATATGCTCCCGAAGTATTGCCCCATAGGCCAGAGATACTTTGTATTATTCGGATTAAATTTATTGTAAAAGTTTAGAAATGTTGAACAATTGGATAGAATGAGTATACAATAAGGAGACAGTTGGCGATTGACTGTTCCCCGTCAAGTAGTTTTTTAGGTAATGCACCAATAGACCAACAAACAGACGGACGGACAGACAGACTTACGGAATCGAAAATTCTATATTTTCGTAATCTACGTGTTTTGAAACTTGAAAATCCGAAAAAATCTCGGAGGGTGATTTTTTCTCGAATGCAGTACTTCCCCACAACAAATTTTTGTACTCTTAATGTTTACGCATCTTCTTCAGTTTTTGAGTTACTGCGAAAAAAAGAAAATTCTTTCAAACATTTAAAAAATAATTTCAAAATTGAATCAACATTTTTTTTTCAATTCTAGGCATTACTTCTAGAACATAATGTTAGTACTTAAATAAAGTAAGTTGTAAATGTATTACGTTTAATTTCAATTCCTGCGGTTGGTTTCATTGCTGATTTTTCCTTCAAAAAAAAAAAAAAAAAAACACACGAGACGACCATTTTATTTTCATCACAACTCCGTAAATTTTTATGCTAACGACTTTTACTAAAGCGCCTTTTAAGGGTCTTTTCAACTACAAGTCTGACAAGTTTTCCTCCAAAAATTCGTTGTTTTTCTACGAACAAATAGTCACCTTCAACGAGCCATAACTCGGTTCGTACTGCATCTACAGGAATAAAAAAACAATCGATTTGTTATTCTATAAGTTTCATTTTTGCTCCTATACTCTGTTCGCCCAAGAGATTCACTCCTCACAAATGTGCGCTAAATTTGAATATAATATTTCTATTGGTTGAATTTTTAAAACCCATATTACAACCAACTATGTCGAAAACGCTAATATATGAGGTGTTTGTTCTCCGAGACAAATCGTTTTCAGCCTCAAATCTGATGTATGGTTTTAGAAATAACTGTTGTTATTTGCTGTTATTCCTATCATCTAATAATATAGTGTTTTTCAATACCGTGGTGCATATTTGTGTATATCAAGGTACGCAATAAAAACGGTTTATAATATTGATTAAATGTTAGAACCACTTTTTCTTTTTTAGGTTAAAAATTCATTCTTGTCAAATTAATTATGAATCAAGCTCAAGCCCTTTCTCCGCCGAAAAAACGGAAAAGCAAACACTTTTCGGTTAAAGAGAAGGAAAATATTGTGAATATCTTTAAGGCTTCTGCTGCAGAGAACCCAGATAATATTTATTTTTATTCATTATTGTTATAGCGTTAGCACTTGGTTTTCGTAGATATTTATACATATAGATACCTCTCGTAAGTTTCTTCTTGGTTCTTCTTTCGAGTAGTAATCGAACCTTGTGATTATAAAAAGTATATGTAGTAGGTAACATTTTGTTATTTATTTTCACTTAATTTACAGAATCAGTATTGTTAAAAAGTGTATGTGTTGAATAACAACTGCTCCTCGCTGGTTCTCACTTGTAATAATATAAAAGAATATATACAATCTATTATACCATTCAATAATTTTTGAACTTTGCCGCTTTTATAAATTTGTAGCGTGTGAAGCTGGTTGTTGCCCTCAATGGTGTAAGCAAAATGGGGAGTGGCCTTACTGCATCTCTTGGGCGAACGAAGTATAATAATGTTTTTGATAAAACGTAAGGTTTTCGAGTTATTCGTAAAAAATCGCTCTAAAATATGCATTTTCAATCGCGAATAACTAGAAAATTATTGATTTTCCGAAAAAAATGCATAGAACATTTTTTGCTTAGAATTCATCTCCTATCGACCTCTGTAGTTATTTTGAGTGTACTAATTTCCACCCCCGTGAAAGGGTGGCATCACCGAGGGTAACATCGCACTTTTTTTTTTTTCGCAGATAGGCACTATATAACTTTTGTTCCTTGAGCCATTCTCTACTTACTGTCCAAATTTTACGTCAGTCGGTGTTATCCGAAAGAATTCTGAGGTAATAACCTACCCCTGTAGCATAAACTGATTGGACCAATATAGGATTCACATTTTGGGCCAATATGCCGAACGTCAGATTTTTGCAATAAATGTCCAATATTGCATTCACATATTGGTGTCATATTATATACCAACATAGATGCCATATTGAATCCCAACATTGGTGACATATTGGACACCAATATTGGTGTTATATAAGATAAAATAGAATAACAATGTAGGTGCCATATTGGATATCGATATTGGCATTATATTGGATACCAGTATTGGTAGCATATTGGATACCAGCATTGGCGCCCCATTGCTACACAATATTTAAAATATATAGAGTGTGCCGAAATTCTCACATTTCCCTTTAGACACTGATGATACATGCAAAAATAGTAAGAAAATTTCCTGTGTCTGCAAATGTTTCCTAAGGAAGTTACAACCCTCAGAGGATGGCGCCTAAGTATAGGTTTTTACTGCTTTTATTGGGATGACTTTTTGAGACTTGGTTCACTATTTTGCATTATTAAGGCTTATTTCTGCACACTACTAACCCAACCTAACTTTATTCATAGGCGGAGAAACGAGGTATAGTCAATCTTTGTCTCATTTCTTTATAACACTCATTACCAAGGGAATCATCAATATTTACTACTTTCCCTTGAAAACAGAAAGTCATACATCTAATTATATAGATAACCTGCTTTATGTATTATCCTGGGAATCATAATTAAGTCTTAAACAATTAAAAATGTAACCTGAAAAAAGGATAAATATTCCTCGTTTCTCCTCCTATGAAAAAAATAAATTTTGGTTGATATTGTTCAAGAATAAACCTTTATAATGTAAAATCGAGTTTCATAAAGTTAGGTGTCATCCTCAGAAAGACTGCTCCATTAAGAAGCATTTTCGAACACATCCCTCTGGAATGACTTATGAAATTTCTATGAAAATTATTGTAAACAGTGGAGCCTAGTTGGACGGTATATTTATTTAAAAAAATCACGTTTTTTCGATTCGAGAATTTTAATTTCGTTGGAAATACATTCAAGTTGGTAGTTCAGAATATTCAGAGTAGCTGACTAAAGTTAAAAATTTCAAATGTCAAGCCCACAATAGTTGCCATAGTTCCAACATTTTCAACAATGTTAAAAATGATCGAATTTTTGCCCCTCTAATAAAAGTTAAATGATAGTACAAAATATTTATTTTGGCCCTAAAATGACTAAAAAATACTTATTTAGCGGAAAGCAGTCGGGAACATTTTCGAAATGTGCTATTATGTAATATAAATGTAACATTATTATAAATTGTCCATAAATCATCTATTCAGTATTTATTCAACTTCATTTCAGGAATATGAAATTAGTTGGTTTCTGAACATTTTAACAGATTTTAGTGCAAACATTTTTTTTGCCCCTCTTCATAGTTTAATTGTTTTATAATTCGTAAATACGGCAAGACTACGGTAACCGTGGCGCCACCTATTGATGGTTTCTTGTAGAACTCGATGAAATAAGTTAAAAATAAAGAATAACATTTTTTTGATATCTCGCTTAGTTTTCGAGATATCGAATTTGAAAAGTGTAAAATGACATTTTTTGAGAAGTCTGTAAAGTGACATTAATAACTCCGAAAGAGGGATGGGGGTATAGTATTTACGAATTATAAAAAAAAATAAAACTATTTAAAAAAACTAAAAAAACAACAAAAACATTTATAAATATATTTGTAACAATGTTACATTTATATTACATAGTAGCACATTTCGGAAACGCTAAATAAGTATTTTTAGGACCAAAATAAATATTTTATACTATCATTTAACTTTAATCAGTGGGGCAAAAATTCAATCATTTTTAACATTGTTAAAAACTACAGATTTTTTCTTCTACTTTGTAGAACCTACATAAGAGACCACTAAAAAAGGTGGAAAGAAGACATGTAAATTCACGCCTTAGCACAGCGGGACGAAATGAACCATTTTTTGGTAAAAATTCTGAAACTTATGAAACTCGTCTAAAATCAGCTGGCGATTGTAGAAAAAGTTATTTAAAAAATGCCATCGAAAAATTGGGGTAGTTTCCAGGGAGTGAAATTCGAAATTATTGAGTAAAATTCTGAAAAAAAATATTCACAGATAATTCAACCTATACCAATTAACATAAAAATAGCGAAAACATTGCCTATATAAAATAGGGTTGTTTTAAGGGGTGCAACAGTGAAACAGAATGCCTTAAAACTTAATAAAAAATTTCTGAATAGCTTTAAATGTGTAATTTGTTACTAGTGGTGGTTTACGTTGGAATAAAAAAAAAAGAAAATATACGTTTTAGTTGTTTATTTCTTACAATAAAGAAGCGCACAAACTGCTATAGGTTGCATAAACTAGTTCTTCAGACACAAAGTTTTTACAATGTTCTGCGATCTTTTTATGATCCCATCTTTCACTGCCTTCATCAAAAGATATATTCTGTCTCCCTACTAATCCAGAAGTGCTGGGTAAATCATTTTCCACCTCAACATTTTGATGCAAATCAAATTTTGCTTTCAGCCAGTCACCATTTAGTAAGGGGTCCAAAGCATTAAAAATTGAAATGACCCATTCCAACAAGGTAAATAAGTTTTGAGTTCGCATATCGAAAGAGGGTCCTAATGGGCATCAGAAATGGATTGTTGGACTTTTGTTGAGGATTGCACAACTTCTCCACAAGAAAAAAAGATGGCGGAATGTTATTTCAAGAATTCGTGTTTTTAAACGTATACCTCTCGCTAGAAAATGAACTATATGCGATATTGATCTGATTTTTTTTCTTTACATACTACTGACATGAGCGCATATGTCTGTACTAGTAGAGTTTCAAAGTCACTTACGGTTTTTTTCTAATTAAATCCTAAATCACAGGAACGACATTTGTGTGTTTGAAATTTCGACGTGCGGACAACTACATTAAATGTTTAATTTTCTTATATATTATATGTGAATGAAATATGGTCTAAAGATCAACAAAGTTTTTGCAAAAAAAATTAACTCGATATCTCATACAGTTTTCGAGTTACAGATTTTTTAATTCGATCGTAATAATGTCTTGTTATGATAACGCGCAACGTGACAGCTGCGGCAGGATTCGGTCTGTGTAATTGTGGATAGACATTAGTCTAATAACTAATTTCATTAAGGTATTATATTACTATTAATCAGTAGGTCACCAATTGTCTGAAAATTAGACAATCATTTATGTGTTATGTTACAACTATGTGATTTTAAAATAGAGTCTTAAAATATAGATGCAGAAATAATGGTTTAATGATTACTGTAAAAAGGAAACTTTGAAGTACGTCCAATTTGCTTAGAAAATTTTCAGTTACGTCATTTTAGCTTAGAAGGACTGTACATATCGAAAGGTGCAAATACAGTATGAAATCGTCAATAAATTATACAAATGTGAGATTAAAAAATAAAAATTGTCCGAAATTTCATATTTAAGAAAATGTATGGTATGACTTAAAAACCCATCAGAATTATATGAATTCATAACAGACTCAATTCTTATTCTAAACTGGAATTACTTTATAAATAGTAAAAAATATAAAGCGAATAATCTAAAATACATTTTAGAATATTGGTGTAAATAATGACATACCTACGTTGCCCAATAATGTGAACTTGCAATCATGAAGAAGGGAACACAATAATATTTGCGCAAGGTATGTTTAATTTTTGCAAAATAGAAAACCTACAAAAATTGTGTGGGTACATGACAACAAAGGGTATCTTAGGATACTCACGAAATCAGTAAATAATTAAGTGAAAAATATGAAGAAGAAATTGTAAACACGTTATTGGCAGTCGGTGTATTGTGTGACCTGTCAGTTATCCTTTCCGAAGAGGATAAATGAGCAATTATTGTTGCCTTAAAATGAACACGCCAACTATATATTTTGATTAATTTTGGAGATAACTGCGATGCAATTGATGATCGTGTAATTTAAGATGTTCGTAAGTCCTATGTGAATCTGTCCATACAGATTCACATAGGACTTACGGATTAAGGATTTAAATTCACTACGGCCATCTGTAGTGAATTTAAATCTTTAGATTTGCTAAGGCAGTATTTATTTTTCCTTAAGGTTACTAGACTTACGTTAGCTATGTCAGCGTCCTACACAAGACACTTCCTTACTGCATTTAAAACAAGCATTACAGGGGACGGTAGTCCAGTGGTTTAGTGTACTTAGCTTAGCTAGCAACTGAAGAACCTAGCGAAGTAGGTTAAAACTGCGAAATACTTTTAATTGTAAAAATTATCCACAAAAAGTGGTTTAGACCCTTACCTAACACAAAATCCTGGATTTATAACAAATTTTCTCGACTTGAGAAGCAATTAACAAAGCACATACAATTTTAGTGTCCAAGCGATTTTCCGATCTCCTTCCCAATTTACCCTTTCCCAGAAAATTTGGATATCTGATAGAGAATAACCTAATAAAATCACAAATGATGACAAAAAATCACAACTGGTTCTCTAATGAAAACAAATAGTGGAATTGTAAAGTAAACTGTGATTAAAAATGCGCGTCCACTTGGTATTCTGTTGCATGTGCAGCCTTTCCTAACAATTGTTTTAAGGGCAGAAATAATACAGAGCAGTTTTTAGCAGACAGTGCTTCTTAATAGTAATGCTTATATAGTGGTTTGTCAATGCTTACTGAGCTGTGTATACTTATTATGCATTATTATTATTATTATTACTTATGTATATATTACAAGTTTTGTGTACGTTTTTGTATTTTCATATTTGTAAATTGCTATATCATTTGTACCACAATAATGATATACTTAATAAATAATATCTCTATACAACACCATAATTAATAGATCGAGTAAATCATCTGCCAAATGAGTTTCTTTTTACCTGTTAATATTTTTGCAAAATTGTAAAAATGTAAATAATAGCACAATTTCAAAAATGTATTGGCTTACTATCTTAATGCATTACACTTAGCCAGAAAACAGCCGCATGCTAACAGGAATACCACGAATCTAATTATGGTTTATTTTAAAAAGTCGTTAACTCATAAACTGTATAAGATATCGAGCTAATTTTTTTTGCAAAAACTCTGTTGATCTTTAGGCCATATTTCATTCGTATATAGTATATAAAAAAATTGAATATTTAATATAGTTGCCCGCACGTCGAAATTTCAAACACACAAATTTCGTTACTGTGATTTAGGATTTATTTAGAAAAAAACCGTAAGCGAGTTTGAAATTTAATTAGTACAGATAGATGCGCTCATGTCAGTAGCATATAAATTAAAAAAAATCAAATCAATATCGCATGTGGTTCACTCTCTAGCGAGAGGTATACGTTTAAAAACACGAATTCTTGAAATAACATTTCGCCATCTTTTTTTCTTGTGGAGAAGTTGTGCAATCGTCAACAAAAGTCCAACAAGCCATTTCTGATGCCCATTAGGACCCTCTTTCGATATCCGAGCTCAAAAATTATTTACCTTGCTGGAATGGGTTACTTGGCGATTTAGACGGCTTTCGAAGGCGTGGACCCTCTACTAATTAAACTTATCCATTTTTGTTCATCGTTCTCCAATTTTGCTACAAACTCAATATATATTATGTCGTACATCATTTTGATTTCTTTCTGAAAGTTTCGAAATATTTGGCTGGTATAAAATTACATTTACAACGTACTGACACTTTATAGAAGAATCACAACCAGACTTCTTTCCATATTTGAAAAATATGCAACCTACTTAGTCCCTTTTCATTTCCACCTGATATAAAAAAAAATATATAGAATTCAGTTAAATAGTATAAAAAAGTAGAAAGAATGTAATATTCTTCTAAAAGTAGATTAAAATATTACATAAATTAAAATTATTTAATTTTCGCTTTCTCTCAGCAGCTAACACGTAGGAGTTTAATATTATATAACTCAACTGCCCAAAATTTTCGTATTTGTTTTACAATGTATAAGGTTCGTATGGTAAAAAAATTAACGCGAGTCTAAGCGGGTCTAATTTTATAACTCAACGGGAGTTTTGTTATTTAATAATCTTTATCGGCGAGGTTCATTGAAATAAAGAAATGTTGTACATATATAAAACAATATTATCCATCAATGTTAAGTAGCGTTAAAGAGTACATACCCTGAAGAATTTTATCCAAGTTAATGAAATGTTTTAAAGCACAAAGTCCAGCTTAAACACACATAATCTTTATTAAACTTTCACAGCTATAGTAATAATTCTTGTTACAACTTAAATTTGGCATATTAAAATATTAAAACTAACAGAATATTATTCCAACGATTTTTCATCTGAAAGATAGAAAGGTCAAGAAAATATGTATTTTTTTCATTCAAAAGATCGATAATCATTGATATTAAAGGATACTTTTGGTTTGCTAATGTTGGAAAAATATTGGCCCAATATTGCTACAATTTATATTTATAGAAGAATTAGGTACCTAAACGCTTCAACATTTGAATTAATGTAAATTACAGTGGTAAATATCTTAGTGCCTTAATATAGTTAACTTGCAAACATTCCTGAACTTTATATATCCCCGGTACATTAATTTCTATTGAACAGCACACAAGAGGCGACAAACACAGGAAGCGTTTGTAAACATGAAGAAAATTACCTGAAATAATGCGTCGTTTGCTACCAGTCACTACTTGAATAGGATCATGAACATTTACCTATTAAATTACTGCACTTTTCACAAACTGTACACTATTCTTATTGGCAAATTGGCAAATTTCTATGTACCTGAAGTTTCGAACGTTCACTTGAACGAATTTCAAATGAAAAGAAAAAATTAATATCAACTGCAAATCGACTTAAGAGTAATTTTTTATTATTATATCGATTGGTACCAATACTCATAATGCTCCCTCAAAGCCTCCCTTACGTCGAACACCCCCTTAGCAACCCTTGTATATAAAAAATCAGCATTAAATGAAATCTGGGTTAAGTATACCATTTTGTTAGCTACATTTATAATATATATTACTTTAAACATATTCTCGATATTTCAATCGCACACAGTGCACTTTTGCACCCCCTGCTTCAACCCTTGATTTTAAAAAATTCGTAAAAAAGTCAGTCTGACATAGACCTAAAAGTTTTTTCGTCCTTCTAGTTGTCAACAATACCCCTAACATTCCCTCAAAGCCTTGTTCTCGCCGAACCGGCGGAACACCCCCTTAGCAACCCTTGTATATAAAAAATCAGCATTAGATGTAATCTGGGTTAAGTATAACATTTTGTAAGCTAAATTTACTATAAATACTACTTCAAACATATTCTCGATATTTCAATCGCACACAGTGTACTTATGCACCCCCTGGTTCAACCATTGATTGTAAAAAATTCTTAAAAAAGTCAAACTGACATAGACCTAAAAGTTTTTTCGTCCTTCTAGTTGCCAACAATACCCCTAACATTCCCTCAAAGCCTTGTTCTCGCCGAACCGGCGGAACACCCCCTTAGCAACCCTTGTATATAAAAAATCAGCATTAAATGAAATCTGGGTTAAGTATAACATTTTGTTAGCTACATTTACTATATATACTACTTTAAACATATTCTCGATATTTCAATCGCACACAGTGCACTTTTGCACCCCCTGCTTCAACCCTTGATTTTTAAAAATCCGTAAAAAAGTCAGTCTGACATAGACCTAAAAGTTTTTTCGTCCTTCTAGTTGCCAACAATACCCCTAACATTCCCTCAAAGCCTTGTTCTCGCTGAACCGGCGGAACACCCCCTTAGCAACCCTTGTATATAAAAAATCAGCATTAAATGTAATCTGGGTTAAGTATAATATTTTGTAAACTAAATTTACTATAAATACTACTTTAAACATATTCTCGATATTTCAATCGCACACAGTGTACTTATGCACCCCCTGCTTCAACCCTTGATTGTAAAAAATTCTTAAAAAAGTCAAACTGACATAGACCTAAAAGTTTTTTCGTCCTTCTAGTTGTCAACAATACCCCTAACATTCCCTCAAAGCCTTGTTCTCGCCGAACCGGCGGAACACCCCCTTAGCAACCCTTGTATATAAAAAATCAGCATTAGATGTAATCTGGGTTAAGTATAACATTTTGTAAGCTAAATTTACTATAAATACTACTTCAAACATATTCTCGATATTTCAATCGCACACAGTGTACTTATGCACCCCCTGGTTCAACCCTTGATTGTGAAAAATTCTTAAAAAAGTCAAACTGACATAGACCTAAAAGTTTTTTCGTCCTTCTAGTTGCCAACAATACCCCTAACATTCCCTCAAAGCCTTGTTCTCGCCGAACCGGCGGAACACCCCCTTATCAACCCTTCTATATAAAAAATCGGCATTAAATGTAATCTGGGTTAAGTATAACATTTTGTAAGCTAAATTTACTATAAATACTACTTTAAACATATTCTCGATATTTCAATCGCACATAGTGTACTTATGCACCCCCTGCTTCAACCCTTGATTGTAAAAAATTCGTGAAAAAGTCAAACTGACATAGACCTAAAAGTCTTTACGTCCTTCTAGTTGCCAACAATACCCCTAACATTCCCTCAAAGCCTTGTTCTCGCCGAACCGGCGGAACACCCCCTTATCAACCCTTGTATATAAAAAATCGGCATTAAATGTAATCTGGGTTAACTATAACATTTTGTAAGCTAAATTTACTATAAATACTACTTTAAACATATTCTCGATATTTCAATCGCACACAGTGTACTTATGCACCCCCTGCTTCAGCCCTTGATTGTAAAAAATTCGTAAAAAAGTCAAACTGACATAGACCTAAAAGTTTTTACGTCCCTCTAGTTGCCAACAATACTCCTAACATTCCCTCAAAGCCTTGTTCTCGCCGAACCGGCGGAACACCCCCTTAGCAACCCTTGTATATAAAAAATCAGCATTAAATGAAATCTGGGTTAAGTATAATATTTTGTAAACTAAATTTACTATAAATACTACTTTAAACATATTCTCGATATTTCAATCGCACACAGTGTACTTATGCACCCCCTGCTTCAACCCTTGATTGTAAAAAATTCGTAAAAAAGTCAAACTGACATAGACCTAAAAGTTTTTACGTCCTTCTAGTTGCCAACAATACCCCTAACATTCCCTCAAAGCCTTGTTCTCCCCGAACCGGCGGAACACCCCCTTAACAACCCTTGTATATAAAAAATCAGCATTAAATGTAATCTGGGTTAAGTATAACATTTTCAGCCGGTTTTACAATCGCAAGTTAACTTTCATGTTAGTTGACTTTTACTTGCAGGTTAACTATAACTTTACCGACACATGCGTTTTTCAATGGAATGGAAGTGATGATTTGTAAACGAGAGGTTGTGAATAAAATTTATAATGTTGGTACTGGAAAAATGGGTAATATACATAAAATGTATGAATTTTGGTCCAAAGTCACGTCACCTGCTATCAAATATAAATGTCAGAAGCAATTTATGAGTTAGTGGTCTATTACTAAGTAAGTAAATAGTATTTAGTCTCGATCTATTTAAAAAATCTCTTCCATCGTATTCTTCGAAAAAGTTAGGTCTATACAGGATTACCTTGGCTACTCATCACTGCTATATGCATTTACTTATTACATTTTCAGGCAAAATATCAAAAAATTATTTTGTGAAAGTTATTTTATAGGTTATAAATTGCCAGTAAACTGCCAACTTCTAGTTAACCCACACCTCATCTGCTAGTAAAGTTAATTACTAGATAACTACCACATCGAAAATGACCAGATATTGTAAAACCCAATTTCTATAATAACCTGAAAGTTAACTCTGACTGGAAGTTAACTAGCGATTGTAAAATCGGCTGTTTGAAAGCTAAATTTACTATAAATACTACTTTAAACATATTCTCGATATTTCAATCGCACACAGTGTACTTATGCACCCCCTGCTTCAACCCTTGATTTTAAAAACATCGTAAAAAAGTCAAACTGACATAGACATAGGGTTGATAAGGGGGTGTTCCGCCGGTTCGGCGAGAACAAGGCTTTGAGGGAATGTTAGGGGTATTGTTGGCAACTAGAAGGACGAAAAAACGTTTAGGTCTATGTCAGTTTGACTTTTTTACGATTTTTTTAAAATCAAGGGTTGAAGCGGGGGGTGCATAAGTACACTGTGTGCGATTGAAATATCGAGAATATGTTTAAAGTAGTATTTATAGTAAATTTAGCTTACAAAATGTTATACTTAACCCAGATTACATTTAATGCCGATATTTTATATACAAGGGTTGACAAGGGGGTGTTCCGCCGGTTCGGCGAGAACAAGGCTTTGAGGGAATGTTAGGGGTATTGTTGGCAACTAGAAGGACGTAAAAACTTTTAGGTCTATGTCAGTTTGACTTTTTTACGAATTTTTTACAATCAAGGGTTGAACCAGGGGGTGCATAAGTACACTGTGTGCGATTGAAATATCGAAAATATGTTTAAAGTAGTATTTATAGTAAATTTAGCTTACAAAATGTTATACTTAACCCAGATTACATTTAATGCCGATTCTTTATTTACAAGGGTTGATAAGGGGGTGTTCCGCCGGTTCGGCGAGAACAAGGCTTTGATGGAATGTTAGGGGTATTGTTGGCAACTAGAAGGACGAAAAAACTTTTAGGTCTATGTCAGTTTGACTTTTTTTACGATTTTTTTAATATCAAGGGTTGAAGCAGGGGGTGCATAAGTACACTGTGTGCGATTTAAATATCGAGAATATGTTTAAAGTAGTATTTATAGTAAATTTAGCTCACAAAATGTTATACTTAACCCAGATTACATTTAATGCCGATTTTTTATATACAAGGGTTGATAAGGGGGTGTTCCGCCGGTTCGGCGAGAACAAGGCTTTGAGGGAATGTTGGGGGTATTGTTGGCAACTAGAAGGACGTAAAAACTTTTAGGTCTATGTCAGTTTGACTTTTTTACGAATTTTTTACAATCAAGGGTTGAACCAGGGGGTGCATAAGAACACTGTGTGCGATTGAAATATCGAGAATATGTTTAAAGTAGTATTTATAGTAAATTTAGCTTACAAAATGTTATACTTAACCCAGATTACATTTAATGCCGATTTTTTATATACAAGGGTTGATAAGGGGGTGTTCCGCCGGTTCGGCGAGAACAAGGCTTTGAGGGAATGTTGGGGGTATTGTTGGCAACTAGAAGGACATAAAAACTTTTAGGTCTATGTCAGTTTGGCTTTTTTACGAATTTTTTACAATCAAGGGTTGAAGCAGGGGGTGCATAAGTACACTGTGTGCGATTGAAATATCGAAAATATGTTTAAAGTAGTATTTATAGTAAATTTAGCTTACAAAATGTTATACTTAACCCAGATTACATCTAATGCTGATTTTTTATATACAAGGGTTGCTAAGGGGGTGTTCCGCCGGTTCGGCGAGAACAAGGCTTTGAGGGAATGTTAGGGGTATTGTTGGCAACTAGAAGGACGTAAAAACTTTTAGGTCTATGTCAGTTTGACTTTTTTACGAATTTTTTACAATCAAGGGTTGAACCAGGGGGTGCATAAGAACACTGTGTGCGATTGAAATATCGAGAATATGTTTAAAGTAGTATTTATAGTAAATTTAGCTTACAAAATGTTATACTTAACCCAGATTACATTTAATGCCGATTTTTTATATACAAGGGTTGATAAGGGGGTGTTCCGCCGGTTCGGCGAGAACAAGGCTTTGAGGGAATGTTGGGGGTATTGTTGGCAACTAGAAGGACGTAAAAACTTTTAGGTCTATGTCAGTTTGGCTTTTTTACGAATTTTTTACAATCAAGGGTTGAAGCAGGGGGTGCATAAGTACACTGTGTGCGATTGAAATATCGAAAATATGTTTAAAGTAGTATTTATAGTAAATTTAGCTTACAAAATGTTATACTTAACCCAGATTACATTTAATGCCGATTCTTTATATACAAGGGTTGATAAGGGGGTGTTCCGCCGGTTCGGCGAGAACAAGGCTTTGAGGGAATGTTAGGGGTATTGTTGGCAACTAGAAGGACGAAAAAACTTTTAGGTCTATGTCAGTTTGACTTTTTTAAGAATTTTTTACAATCAAGGGTTGAACCAGGGGGTGCATAAGAACACTGTGTGCGATTGAAATATCGAGAATATGTTTAAAGTAGTATTTATAGTAAATTTAGCTTACAAAATGTTATACTTAACCCAGATTACATCTAATGCTGATTTTTTATATACAAGGGTTGCTAAGGGGGTGTTCCGCCGGTTCGGCGAGAACAAGGCTTTGAGGGAATGTTAGGGGTATTGTTGACAACTAGAAGGACGAAAAAACTTTTAGGTCTATGTCAGTTTGACTTTTTTTAGAATTTTTTACAATCAAGGGTTGAAGCAGGGGGTGCATAAGTACACTGTGTGCGATTGAAATATCGAGAATATGTTTAAAGTAGTATTTATAGTAAATTTAGTTTACAAAATATTATACTTAACCCAGATTACATTTAATGCTGATTTTTTATATACAAGGGTTGCTAAGGGGGTGTTCCGCCGGTTCAGCGAGAACAAGGCTTTGAGGGAATGTTAGGGGTATTGTTGGCAACTAGAAGGACGAAAAAACTTTTAGGTCTATGTCAGACTGACTTTTTTACGAATTTTTTAAAATCAAGGGTTGAAGCAGGGGGTGCATAAGTGCACTGTGTGCGATTGAAATATCGAGAATATGTTTAAAGTAGTATATATAGTAAATGTAGCTAACAAAATGTTATACTTAACCCAGATTTCATTTAATGCTGATTTTTTATATACAAGGGTTGCTAAGGGGGTGTTCGACGTAAGGGAGGCTTTGAGGGAGCATTATGAGTATTGGTACCAATCGATATAATAATAAAAAATTACTCTTAAGTCGATTTGCAGATGATATTAATTTTTTCTTTTCATTTGAAATTCGTTCAAGTGAACGTTCGAAACTTCAGGTACATAAATTTCTCGAGCACCACAACACGTTACTGCCATAACCCGGCACATGCAATATGGTCGAGACAGGCGTACACTACCGTTTCTAAATTTGTTGCGCGCGGTAAATTTAAAATACAAAATATACATAATTTTTACTAATATATATTGCTGTATATCCACACTGTGGAACACTACCTAAGTGTCGTATTTGAAATCATAAATAAAATTCACAAATTTGTATGTATTTTAGGAATTAATCATAACAGTTTTACTTTAACGGATCATACAGAAGCAGGAATATCTGTGGTTAATTTAATTGATTCAAGTTCACTTATTCTCATCGAGTAGGATGCAGAGAATGAAAATTGATATTGAATACGAACAAAATATTTAAATAAACATAAAATGAAGTTATTTTAGTTTAACAAGGTTATTCTAAATAGTATATAATAAAACATGAACTGATAGAGAATCACAATCTCATTTAAAATGATTTAGAATGAAATTGGAAAACAAAAAAGTAAATTTTATAAAATCTGACATGCATGTCAAAACTTAGGGCTGAAAATCATATTTTGTGTAGAAACACTATAAATCTACACAAAATGAATATTGAATGAAAGACTATCAACAGTAGTTGCAGTGCAGCGTAATTATTTTAGAAATAGTAAGTCCATATATTACAAAACACTGAATGACATTTTAAGTTTTCAGATATTTTCAAATATCATTGCAGAAAGGTGTTTTGTAAATGATATTTCACATCATGCAGAAAGAAAGGACTAATAGTATGATGTTAAATGTTTGTTGGCGTATCAATTTCTTGTTTTAGTTTATAATATAAGTATTCTGTCAGTATAGAAACTGCAGTACGTTTTTAACTACTAGCATTTTGTGTTTATCATTGCTATTCATCTAAATGTATGAATTAGTATTTATTTGAGATTGGAATTGTTAATTGTAGTTATAAGTAGATTTTAAGAAAGTGTATGTAATATGTCAATATATTTCGAGTAATTATAATTATTCACTTAATCCTGAAAAGTAGAATAAGAAACTTATCAGGAAAAATAAAGAATTAAAAACAGTATTCACTTAAGGTAAAGAACAAACAAAACTGAATAGTTTAAATTTTAAATTAAAATTAAATTTTGAAATATTAGATCAAAATAGAAAAAAACAATTGAAATATTGGAAATTAACCCATTGAAACGACTAAAAATAACAAATCAGTTGATCACACACCGCTGAACAGCGAGCTGCGAAATATATTCATCCAAGAATAAATAATAAATTGAAAATAAAAGTGGTGAATAAATTGAAGGTTAGAAAATTACAATCCAGATATATTGATATCAAGAATAAATTGTAAAAGTTGATTAAATATAAGAAGTGAGTATACTTTGAAAGTATTACGAAGTAGATTATCCGGAAAGCAGATTTAGAAGAGGGAAGTATTTGTTAATTCAGTTAGCAAATTCATATGGTGAAGAAATTTCAAACGTCAATCAAGTGATAGAAATATTTCAAGGAAATCTTGAAAAGAAATTGGAGGTTATAAACAAACGTCAATCCAGAAAAGAAGAAGAAGAAGCTTTGAGAGGTTTAAAAAGTCAGTCAAGTGACATTATATTTCAAGGATCATAATAACCAGTTAGAGGTTATAATTTAACATTACTCGACTCAAAAGAAAGACAAGGTAAAGCTTTACTATATCAGAAATCCATGGTACATATTTATTTTAAATAAAGGCCATATTTATCATTTTAGTTAAGTTAGATTTTGTTATTTAAATTTGTTAATTACATTCCAAGTTCAAATTTGTTAATAAATTAATACTTTGTTCGTTCAATACTGAGTTTGATTTATTTAGATTGTTATCTTGATCGATGAGCATTTATTGAACCGACTTCGTTGGACCCTGAGTAAGAGTCATTCTATAGATTGTAGATGGTCATGCTAATGGTGTTCTATAGTCTATAATATTAACAGCTTTTAAGAAACTGTTTGGCGCTCAATAAAATCATTTCAATTTACTTTCAAAAAGTAATTTCGAACGTATAAAAAATAAAATAGATAGTAGAATATAGAACATTTATGGCTTGTTAACGTGGAGCGATCAGGAAAGCGATTAAATAAATACAGCTTGAGAATAGTTTATCATTTCAAGCATACATTTGAAAGATAATAGATCAAATAACATTTTGATAGTTTTGACAACAAGGCATTGTCAAATTAAATACAAATATAATTTATATGAGGTTAAAGTCAGGTAAGACAACAATGAATCAAGAAGAAACTACACCAGATACATCCACAGTTCCACAAACACAAGTTGGTGACACAAACACACAACCAGACACAAACATGTTCCAGAAACTCATGGAAATGATGGGTGGAATGAAGGAACAAATGGTACAAAATAACCAAACTTTGAAGGTACAGATGAATCAAAATAACCAAACTTTAAAAGAAGACATTAGTCAAAATAACCAGCGACTAGAAGAAAACATGGAAAAAAATAACCAACGATTAGAAGAAAAAATTGGTAACATAAATACACAGATGGTACATAATAATCAAACTTTAGAAGAAAACATTAACAAAAAAATAGAAGAAAGCAATGAAGAAGTAAGAAATAAGATTGAAAATTTGGAGAGTAAATGGGAGAGAATGGGAGAGACAGTCAACGAAGAAATTGGTATTAAGGTAAATGAGGCAGTAAAAGAAATAAGAGAGGAAGTAGTAACTATGTTTGAAGATGGAATGACTGCAGTAGATAGTAGAATGAAGAAACAGGAGGATAAATATGATAGCAAAATAAAAGAACAGGATAGCAAGATAGAACAGAACACGAAGTTGTTGAAGGATACCACACGTACACAATTGACACAATTACCCACACATACTTACACGTGCAACAAAACACCATTTTATTTTTACGGAGATAACCGCATACACCCTAAAATTTTCATTTCACGTTTGAAACAACACATGGAAACACAACACGTAAATGCAAACCTAAAAGCAAACATACAAGACATGTTAAAGGGAGAAGCGGAAATCTGGTACTCAGTTATAATGGACAGGTTTGAGACTATAGAGGAATTTGAAGCTCTAGTCTTAAAACAATATTGGAGTGATTACACTCAGTTAAAAATAAGACAAGACCTATTTAATGGTAATTATGTAGAAAATACAGGTATTTCTAGGGAAAACTATGTACTTAGAAAAGTATATAATATTAGACATCTAGAACCAAAATTCACAGAAAGTGAAATGGTCAGATATTTAGCTAGGCATTTTTCAGGGGATATCCAGAATGTTATTATTACGCAAAGAATTGCAAAGTTAGATGATTTGATTGATTATTTAAGAGAATTAGATGATTATCATCAGAGTTTTGATAGGAAGTCTAGTCACAATAGGGAAAATAATAGTAGATATTATAACAAGTGGGGTTATGATCAGAATAGGAATGAAAATGATAGAAGAGAAAGACAAGGTTATGGCAAATATGATAGGAAGGAAAAGCAGGGTTATGGTCGTCAATATGACAATGATAGAAAGGAACGAGGGGGTTATGAGAAACGTCAATATGACAATGATAGGTATGAAAAGCAGGGTTATGAGAAACGTCAATATGACAATGATAAAAAGGAACGAGGAGGTTATGGTCAATATAAATATGACAATTATAGGAATGAAAAGCAGGGTTTTGAGAAACGTCATTATGATAATGATTGCAGAGAGAGAGGGGGTTATGTTAAAAATAATGAGTCATATGCACAAGTGGCTAATATCAATATTCAAAGGGGAAATAGAGTAGATGAAAATACACACTCTAATATAAATAAAATAGAAACAACTGCACAAATAAATGATAGAAATAGAAATCAGGATTTTTAGATAAACTTGTTTTAAATGTAGGTAATAATTGTAAAAAAATAGGCGACTGTATAGAAAATGATGTTATATTGGGAGACGACATCTTATCAGAAAAAAAGGCAAATATTGTATTAGGAGAAAGAATCCTAAAGGTAGAAGGTGAAAGAATACCTTTCTGTAGTGTTAATGAATTGAATGGCAAAGCAAAGGTGCCGAAATAGTTAATGAATTGAATGGCAAAGGTGCCGAAATAATTAATGAATTGAATGGCAATAATGCCGAAATAATTAATGTATCAAATGGCATAGAGTCCAATAATGATAATGAATTTTGCGGTGAGCATATAGTGGGAACCACATGTGTTCAAATAAATAATGATAAGAAGCCTGAAACCTTTCTGATAAGTCGTTACTCCAAATATGATAGAATTTTTAAAAATTTGTCTCAAAAATACAAAAATTCAATTGATTATGAACCTACAATGGCAAAGGGCTATGCGCAACAACTTGAAGTAGGTAATATTTTAAATGAAAACGAAAATGTTTTAAATTATAATAAGGAAGAATCATTACCGGGAAGTTGTCACATGGGGATAAATTATCCATATGATCCAGGATAGATTACTCTTAAGTTATCCAAATGATCCTGAGTAGATCACTTTTAAATTGTAAATAAACTTTGACAGTGTGAATGTCACATCATGTTGTTGAAACTAACAAAATTTTCACATGTCAAAATTCTATTAGTTTAGGGGGTTTTATGCTGTATATCCACACTGTGGAACACTACCTAAGTGTCGTATTTGAAATCATAAATAAAATTCACAAATTTGTATGTATTTTAGGAATTAATCATAACAGTTTTACTTTAACGGATCATACAGAAGCAGGAATATCTGTGGTTAATTTAATTGATTCAAGTTCACTTATTCTCATCGAGTAGGATGCAGAGAATGAAAATTGATATTGAATACGAACAAAATATTTAAATAAACATAAAATGAAGTTATTTTAGTTTAACAAGGTTATTCTAAATAGTATATAATAAAACATGAACTGATAGAGAATCACAATCTCATTTAAAATGATTTAGAATGAAATTGGAAAACAAAAAAGTAAATTTTATAAAATCTGACATGCATGTCATAACTTAGGGCTGAAAATCATATTTTGTGTAGAAACACTATAAATCTACACAAAATGAATATTGAATGAAAGACTATCAACAGTAGTTGCAGTGCAGCGTAATTATTTTAGAAATAGTAAGTCCATATATTACAAAACACTGAATGACATTTTAAGTTTTCAGATATTTTCAAATATCATTGCAGAAAGGTGTTTTGTAAATGATATTTCACATCATGCAGAAAGAAAGGACTAATAGTATGATGTTAAATGTTTGTTGGCGTATCAATTTCTTGTTTTAGTTTATAATATAAGTATTCTGTCAGTATAGAAACTGCAGTACGTTTTTAACTACTAGCATTTTGTGTTTATCATTGCTATTCATCTAAATGTATGAATTAGTATTTATTTGAGATTGGAATTGTTAATTGTAGTTATAAGTAGATTTTAAGAAAGTGTATGTAATATGTCAATATATTTCGAGTAATTATAATTATTCACTTAATCCTGAAAAGTAGAATAAGAAACTTATCAGGAAAAATAAAGAATTAAAAACAGTATTCACTTAAGGTAAAGAACAAACAAAACTGAATAGTTTAAATTTTAAATTAAAATTAAATTTTGAAATATTAGATCAAAATAGAAAAAAACAATTGAAATATTGGAAATTAACCCATTGAAACGACTAAAAATAACAAATCAGTTGATCACACACCGCTGAACAGCGAGCTGCGAAATATATTCATCCAAGAATAAATAATAAATTGAAAATAAAAGTGGTGAATAAATTGAAGGTTAGAAAATTACAATCCAGATATATTGATATCAAGAATAAATTGTAAAAGTTGATTAAATATAAGAAGTGAGTATACTTTGAAAGTATTACGAAGTAGATTATCCGGAAAGCAGATTTAGAAGAGGGAAGTATTTGTTAATTCAGTTAGCAAATTCATATGGTGAAGAAATTTCAAACGTCAATCAAGTGATAGAAATATTTCAAGGAAATCTTGAAAAGAAATTGGAGGTTATAAACAAACGTCAATCCAGAAAAGAAGAAGAAGAAGCTTTGAGAGGTTTAAAAAGTCAGTCAAGTGACATTATATTTCAAGGATCATAATAACCAGTTAGAGGTTATAATTTAACATTACTCGACTCAAAAGAAAGACAAGGTAAAGCTTTACTATATCAGAAATCCATGGTACATATTTATTTTAAATAAAGGCCATATTTATCATTTTAGTTAAGTTAGATTTTGTTATTTAAATTTGTTAATTACATTCCAAGTTCAAATTTGTTAATAAATTAATACTTTGTTCGTTCAATACTGAGTTTGATTTATTTAGATTGTTATCTTGATCGATGAGCATTTATTGAACCGACTTCGTTGGACCCTGAGTAAGAGTCATTCTATAGATTGTAGATGGTCATGCTAATGGTGTTCTATAGTCTATAATATTAACAGCTTTTAAGAAACTGTTTGGCGCTCAATAAAATCATTTCAATTTACTTTCAAAAAGTAATTTCGAACGTATAAAAAATAAAATAGATAGTAGAATATAGAACAATATATAAATTAATTTCATATTTAGATAAATATTAATGTAATATTGTTTTTCTTAGATATGTATATATTTTCATCTTTGTTGTGTCTGTTTGAATGTTTGTTATAACTATAGCTACCTCGAAAATAGCCTAATATATTTTGATAGAATATTGTAAATTTATAGATATCTTTTCAACTTCGACAGTAGGCTAGTTTTCATCGAAGGTGGTAGGGGATGATAATAGAAAAATGTGGAGGGAAAGTGTGGAAATATTATGGAAAACATGAGGATAGTGAGAGGTGGTGGGAAGATAGGGGACATAGAGGAAATTGGGGAAAATTGTGAAAAGGTGAAACAAATTCTAGAAGATGATGGGAACACGTACATGAACGAATGGTTAAAGTAAAATGATAATTGAATACCTGAAAGTAATAAAGGAGTTATATTTGTCCAATATTCAAAACTAATATTAGTTTCTACACATTGCGTCAATATTGGTTAAATAATGTTAATATTGAATCTGATTTGCCAATATTGGTGAAATGTTGGCTATATTTTGGGTGACAATATTGAAAATACAGCTGATATAGGTACAATATTGGTTAAAGCTGACATATTGGCCCAATATACAATATAGGTAACACATTGTACCAATACCCACCCAGTATCTTGTGCTACAGGGGTATTTTTACCGTTAAACACCGGACTAGTGTGCGGTTGTGTGAGTTATTTGGTAATTTGGGAGTAGGGGATGGAAATAATATGTACAAGTGAATTTTCTACATGATAACTACGTTAAGTTTCAATGTGTTAAAGCATTAGTGTTAAACATATTCTAACACTAATGCTACCAATTCTATAATAAGCTTTCTTATAAAAGTCAATACTGACGGCTGCCACTAAAAGCATCATTTTTAATGACAGTTGTACAAAAATATATTTATACTTGGCAAATATTGTTAATAAAATGAATAATAAAAAAAACCACGGCTATGTTCCAACAAAGCAACCCACTGGGTTAGGTGTTTTGTATTGAAATTCTAAACAGTCTTAACAACAAAAAGGAAAACAATCGAGCGGGACAACATCAAGAAATTAGACATGGCGCAGGTATGCAAATTCGCATCCGATTCGGCGAACCCATTATTTCGCTGAGGTGTCGAACAAAAAAGATTTTACCAGCAAAAAACAAAGACGCAACACACGTGAACGCTTGTAACTTGTAAAACGAAGGCGGTCCAGACCGTACAGAACTGTTTTGGTTAACTTGATTAGCGACGTTCGTGACTTTATTTCCAGGGAATATGTAGCAGAGCCACATACAGGGTGATTCGAGGAAATTAAATTACACAGCATTCTTTATGTGTAAAAGAATTTATTAATAGAATATTGTAAATGCACGTTGTTTTTTAAACACAAATTACTCGAGAACGGTTTATCGAAATGCAATAAGAATGCCTTTTTTATTTCTAATGATCTGAAAATTAGTTTTCTACAATATTCTTTAGGAATAAAAAAAATTATAACGGTATGAGGAAAATATTGACAATCACCCCCTAAAATTGTACCTTAAACAGAAGAGAGGATTTGACTCATACCAAATTAGTGTCCAGATGGTCTATGACTAAGATTAAAATATTAATCCTAACGGAAAATCATAATATGTTTCATATTAAAAGAAAGTAAGAAAAATACTCACTAATAATGCAATAAATAGCACGTGTGACAGGCATACAGATATAGCAGTATTTGCGGCAATTTCTTTGGTCATTTTAAGGACTTTAAAAGTCCATGCGTTTACTATCTATTTATTCAGTGCTAGAGCGGTGATTGTCAGGTGGATGGTTGGGTTCAACTACTAGACTCACTGAACTTTTTTTTATTTTGTAACAATTATTTTTTCACAAATTCAGGTTTGGTTTGACGGCAGAAATAATATTTTCCTTCTTTTTCCTATAATAATTTCATTCTTTCATGTGATTTCTTTAGGTTAGGTTCGGTTGAATTTTATACTGCTATCTAATTGTTAATAAATAATTATAAGCGCCGCAGGCAGTATTAGCGTCGCAGACAAAGAAAGGTGGTGCGGAGGGTGTTACACGAGTCAAGTTCGTTTTTAAATATATAACATTTTGCGTCGGCGTCAAGCCGTAGCTTTGAAACTGCCAATAAAATACTCGCAAATACTGCCATATCAGTAGGACAGTAAAGAATGCTTATATCCTGACCGGCAGTAATTATACATAATGTAAATGGTCTACGGATGTTTACATTTTATTGAAATAAAAGATAACAAATACCAGTTTAACTTTATTTTGAATGAAATAAATCCTCTTCTTCTAATTGGCCTCCCTCTGCTCATGTTACGTCTGACAGCAATGCGTCATATGCAGCGGTTGCTTGTTAGTAATCCGGCCCCATTAAAGACTTCCTTCCATCAGTTCCATGCTATACAACCCAGCTAAAACTATGAAATCAAAAAATGTAAATATAATGAAATGAAAAGTATCTCGTCTTCAGTGACGCTGGATGAGTTGCTCTGGGAAGAAATTAAGAAAGTAAAATGAAATAGCACAAAAAGAAATAGCATTGCGTAGAGATTTAGAAAGTGTAATGAATGACGTAATTTATTCAGAAGCGCAATTGTATGTGAAATTTTAAATCCCAGATGACGGAACATAAATGTACACCGAATTCACACTTTTTTAATTTTCCTTCCGTTCGTCGAACCAAGAGGTTGAAAATTTTACAATCTGCAATAAAATTTGGACCGTTTGGAGTAGTTATGGGAAGAACTAAGATTTCTAACTTGAGGTTTGCGGATGATACTACCTGGTTGCAGCGTGCGAGGATGAGCTCATGCACCTACTGGACAACATACAAGCAATAAGCTCTGAGTACGGTTTAAATGTAAATTAATAACAAAACAAGAATTATGATAGTAGACCGAGCAAATGACAACCACACAGACAAGCTAAGGATATGCAATTGTGAGGTGATAAATAAGACGGTTTACCACGAAGCCCTCGTGCACAATACCAGAAACTGCAAGTATGAGATTCGACCAAGACACAGATGACAAAATCCTCAACTTCCTAGTCAAGCAAAATTTGGCATGGCAGCAATATTACGAGGCGCACAAAAATCAGACTTGCTACATTTTTAGACAGATGAAATATTAATTCTTCCGAAATGTGAATCTGGAAACGTTTGCTTCGACTTCACTAGACAGTCCATTGCACCAAGATTCTCCAAGAAAAACGTTCCCTAAAGCGACTACTTAGCATCGTATTTTCTCGAATCCTCTAATTTTTTGTCTCCGTCAACCGGAGAGAGGACAATATGGAACAGTTGACCGTCCAGGGAAAATCAAAAGGTAAGAGGCAAAAAGGAGGACCACCAAAACATTGAGCTACCACCAAAGAGCTAATGGGAAATAGTTTTCGTGAGAGATGACGTGAGGCTGTCGGGCGTAATATACAGCAAAGGGAAAACCAACTAGAACATTATCCGAGTCAACGTTTTTCACAATTTTCAAGAACAATTTTACTTATTGATCAAAATTTGACAGAAATGCAACAAACTCTAAAAATGGAGGCGATAGATGTCTTCATAGAGGTAATTCGAAAGAGAAGCGTAGTCTTGTTACTGTTATCAGGTTATATGCCGTAAGTAGGTTTATAAAAATTGGAAACCCTCATATAATTTATGTATTACCTCAAAAATTACTTCTGTCCTGACGAGTCATGTATATAATCGCCCAAAGAAACTTATAAAGTTAACCACAAGCAAATCAAGATTTTAATAATGTGTAGGTAGATTGTTATCCTCACTCTAACTCTTATTTACATATAGTTCGGATTATACATCCACGGGACGTATCACATACTTACCATGTGTGTTATGAAGATCTGATTCGCTTCATATATACTTAATTAATTGGGCATTGGATTATGTCTACTTACAAACTGAATCGTTAATCAAGACCCCGATTACAGCACAGAAACTAATAAGGTGTACTGTAGAGGGAAAACTGGCAGAGTAATTTACGGTAAGCAGAAATTGTTTTCTCTCGTCTACTCTAGGACTACAGCCGTATGTCGCCTTCTAAGACTTGTAACGAATTTCCCTGAGAGTTGGGCTAAGCAAGGAGTAACAGTAAACGATTTTGGCGAAAGACTAAAACTCTCATTTTTGTTGACTTAATTTTTACAATTTTTGAGGGTGCATTTTTATTTTAATATGCCTTCTAGGGATTATCATTTCGAATCGAATGAGCCGTATTCCATTTTTTCGCTGCCGGATAAAAATCGTTTATCTCCTTACTTAGACTGAGTAGAATCCACCAAGTATTGCAGAAGGGCGTCTGGCGACTGGCAACCTCTAAATTTTTTATGCCCTTCAGACGCAGGGTAGGAAGATCACACTGAGCAACAAAATTTTGTCGCCTCATAGAACCAATAATATAAGAAGTACTTTTTTGTGATTGATTGATAGTATTTTTCAAACAAGTCTCCATTCCAACAACCAAAGGTCTGTTTTACAACAAAACTTCCGTTTACAAAATTGTGAATGGAGTTTTGGAGCATTTTTCTTCAACTTCTTTATATCTTAGACATTAAGTAAGCACCACGTCCTATGAAAGACATTGAACAAGGAGGGCGCTGTGCGCGTGAGGCTGTGTGGTTTGACTGACTTGGTCATTTTTAAACAACTTTTATAACTGTGCCACCATAAATAAATAGTTTCGATGTCCTAAATGTTCTTTTGTGAACAGTCCACCAAGTGTTACCATTATCAGACTGACAGGATATGATGGCATGATTTTTCTCATTTGAATTACATACTGTAACGCACCCCCCCCCCACCCCTATATTTTGTTGTTAAATTCTGATTTGATTAATTACCAGTTAACCTCCCCTCTCCCCTGATCGTCTAATTATTAAAACAATTAAACTAATTTGGCTGTGTGATCGTCTAGTTTATTGGTAGGACTCAAATTTACGTTTGTGATTTGTAGTTTATTGTTACCATAGTTCTTTTTCTAGGTTTGATATTACTGTTTCTATTTATTTATTGAATTGATAATTAATTATTTATTATGGCATTTAATGATTCGTTCTTTACTCTAAATATTGCTATTAATTTATTTGGCAAAGTTCTAATTATAGTTCTTTATTTAATTGTTCAAATTAAGCACTGAATATTGTTTGGCACTTGTTTATTTAATTGATAAAATAATTAAGTATTTTTATAATACCCTGTATAAAGTTCAAACTCTAAATTATTCTTTTTATTTAATTTATTGAATTATTTATTTTATCTTTTATGTTAACTTTTGTTTAAGTTTTTATCATATTTTAGTTCCCATTTGTATTCACTATTGTAATGTTCAAGGAAACCTTATGTTTACTTATTTTATTTTAAATATTCATTTTATTTAAGCCCAAGTAAATCTTATATTTACTTGGCTAGTTTTTCTGGTAATTATGCATTTTATTTTCAATTTCTGGTAAAGGTAAAAGAATTAAAAACAAGTAACGTTTTTATACGTATAATCAGACAATTGCCAGATAATATCAATTACAAAAATATTGTTGTGGCAATGGCCAGAAAATAGTTGCTTACATATAAATCAAAATGTGAGTAATTTAACCACAAATTTATATTACAGATTTCGTTGGGACAACAGTCACGTGTAAGTTTGTCGAATGGTCAAATAAACAACTCCAATAATCACTAAAAATAATAATGATTATAACGAGAATCCTCGTTCAAAAACTGAAGTAAAAAATATTGAATTCGTAACATGTAAAGTTCATACTTGGGTGGCGAAAACTCGCAATAGTTTATTTAATTGAAGGCACGGCAAGTTGAAATCTCAAGTAATTGCCTATTCAAACATAGTTTGATTTCGAAGCGTAGAATTATGTGATCTGATCAATAAACTTGATACAGAACCAGCCAATTGGCTACCAATAGGTTTTTGTGTGGCGAAGATTGTAATGTTCAAACAATTGAATGAACAAGCAATTTGTATCAATTTCAGCTCGCTCATGACATAAATATGTCATCGTGAATGAATAAAAGGTAAAACACCCAGTACAAAGTTTAACATGTGATAATATTTAAAAGTATAATTATGTTAAACTAGCAGGGGGCAAATCACGGCCTTATCAGTGGATGACCCACAAAAGTCCAGTGACAGCATCCCTACAAGTAGGACATAAATAAACCGGCAGGTTCGAACAGCTGTAAAACCCTTCGGCAATAAAATATTGCAGAAGTTCATTGACCAAACGACAAAACAAAACGCAACAGAAATTGTTTACCAACAAAAATCTGCCGCTGTTGAAAGTAAATATTTTAAAAGTTACTGTTTTAAAATAAGACATGATTTAACATAGTCTGAAATTCAGTAAACAGCTAATTATGCCACAAATAAAAATTAACATTATAGAAATAAATAAAATTCTAACTAGTCAAAGTGCCACAATGCCAAAAACCGCGCTACCGTGAGTTTAAGATCCGAAAGATAGAGCCGAAATGTAACAAATTTAATTACAGTTTCCCGGTCAGTTTCATTTGGTTTTATAATTATTTAACGAAGTTACATTTGAAACAAAAATACTTCTCTCTTTCAGCGACATTAATTATTTATACCTTGTGTATAAATCGCGAGGTGACCCGGGTCACTGTTATTTTTTTTTTTTTTTTCCTTCTTCAATTCTTTGGGAATTTCACTGTTATTTGTCTCGTCATCCTGCATTTCCAGCATTCTTATTAACCTGACACTTTTGTGTGTCGGTTACAATGCATAAACTGACCAATGTTCCTGTAGCGTGGTGCGGGTACAAAAGACATCGCGAGTTTGGGGTCGCTTCGTAAAAATCTCTTTTTCTCAGTCTCGTTCCCAGTTCAGCTTGGTTTTAACAAGTATCTGGTGGACAATGGAAAATACAGCGGATGCTGTGGTCAGTTGGTTCGCAGCTCCCAGTCTTATTTCAACGAGCACTATGGCGAACGATAAAGTCCAGTGTATACTCTTAGCTAATAGCTAAGTATATCCAAATAATTGGTCAGCGGATTAGTGGTCAGTTGGTTCGCAGCTCCCAGTCTTATTTCAACGAGCACTATGGCGAACAATTGGATTCGGTCAATGATAGATAGCGACTGACCCCGATATAAAATTCCCTCGCGTATTTATACTTGAAAATACCCCCAAAAGTCGTGACGTTACATACCAAATGTCTGTTACTAGCCCAGTTCCCGTGAGAAGACCGTACACCTGTGTTTATGTTATCGACGAATGTTGATGTTAACTCTATTAACTGGAGTGTTTTATCGGTGTGAAACATTCTTGCTTCGCCCGGGATGTACGTTTCTAGAGATTTTAAAACTACACGAATCGACTGTATTTTAAAACTTTAAATTTTACTACCAGAATATACGTGAAATATTTTTATGCGAATACTGGGTGATATTTGGTTTCTTACCGAATCGTGTACAATTTTCAGAAATATGTAAATTTTGATTAATAGGCGCGGGAATAAGTTTTTGATTAATATAGGTGGGTACGGTCCGTTTCAATACCAAGTAAAACCATTCTTGTAAACGCGTCTGAGTGCGCCCCTGATAATTTGTGAAATGGAGCACTGACTTCCAAATACTGCTTAAAACATATTTCATCAAGATATAATGACTTGTTTGTTAAATAATTGTAAATATTTATATTTATGAAACTATTGAATTTATTATATTGAATTCTATAAAAGTAAATAACTATATTTTTAATCAATATTGGTCACTTGTGAATGTTTCAGTTGCCATTTGCTGACTGACTCCCAGTTGTTGAATCATAAGCATCCACAGCCAAAGTGCAGATCAGCAGTTCTGGTTTTGTTGATATTTTGAGTTGTTTACAGTCGGCCACGCTACTGATATCCACGTCCTCGTGGATCAACCGCCCTCTTTTCGGTAATTCGTGATCCCTGTGAAAGCAAACTCAAATTACTAATTCAATAAATACTCGTACATGCTGTTAATAAATTCTTTGTGGCTGCTGGACACTCTGCGATATTCTGCATCGTAGAATCTGTAAAGTTAACGTAAATTCTTGCAAGAATTATTTGTTAGTACAATCATTAATCATTATTCGTACGATAAAATAGTAAAACATATTATATATACATTACCATACAGGAAAACCTAATTTAAAATCAAAAACGTAACGATTAGAGCTCTATCTACTATTCTCGTCAAGTTCGTTTTCCGTTTGCGAACAGACTTCAACGTTATAGGCCTGAAACTTATCAAGGGAGACGATTCCCTTATACATCCTCTGCGATCAGGAAGTAACTTGAACGTTATCTACCACATAATGATCGTGGTTTAACGTTTTCGTAATAACGTATGGTCCGCTATACTTTGGAACCAATTTTAGGCTTTTGCCTTAGTTGCTCATCGTAGTGGTGCACACCAATACTTGGTCTCTACTCTATTTTGGTACCATCTTACAAGACATCGATGTCTGTCGAACTCGGCTTTTCGTTTGCCTTGCTTTTGAGCAACAACATGTTTCGGCTTTTCGTTTGCCTTGCTTTTGAGCAACAACGTGATTCGGCTTTTCGTTTGCCTTGCTTTTGAGCAACGTGTTTCGGCTTTTCGTTTGCCTTGCTTTTGAGCAACGTGTTTCGGCTTTTCGTTTGCCTTGCTTTTGAGCAACAACGTGTTTCGGCTTTTCGTTTGCCTTGCTTTTGAGCAACGTGTTTCGGCTTTTCGTTTGCCTTGCTTTTGAGCAACGTGTTTCGGCTTTTCGTTTGCCTTGCTTTTGAGCAACGTGTTTCGGCTTTTCGTTTGCCTTGCTTTTGAGCAACAACGTGTTTCGGCTTTTCGTTTGCCTTGCTTTTGAGCAACAACGTGTTTCGGCTTTTCGTTTGCCTTGCTTTTGAGCAACGTGTTTCGGCTTTTCGTTTGCCTTGCTTTTGAGCAACGTGTTTGATCTTTTCTTTTGTCGTCACCACATTCTCGTCTCGAGTTGATTCTACGGAATTTTCCTTATCCGAATTGCGTTAGCAACACCCTTGGGTACATACTTAAAGCGTAATACGTATGGTGACTTCAGTGGTCGCAACTCAAACCTCCATCGCACTTTAGAGACAGTCGTGATTCGTGTAGTGACTTTCGTGTGGTTAAATTCATCGTAGAATTCAAACCGCATCGTACTTTGAAACAATTCGTATTGCGACTTTCGATTGGTCGAATTCATCGTAGAATTCAAACCTATCGCACTTTGAAACAATTCGTATTGCGACTTTCGAGTGGTCGAATTCATCGTAGAATTCAAACCTATCGCACTTTGAAACAATTCGAATTGCGACTTTCTAGTGGTCGAATTCATCGTAGAATTCAAACCTATCGCACTTTGAAACAATTCGTTCCACATGCTCTCATCATTCGTGGAATGAGGTAAGGATGGTTAAATAGTACGTCTATATCTTTTGGTCTAACCATTGCTATCTTTAGGTACAACCCATTTCTTTTTACTAAAAGAGATCTTGTACAGTTTATTATTGAGCAAACAATAATTTTGGCGTATTTCGTTATCCTCTCGATCTCTTGGAGGGTTTGTCAATACTTCGATTGAGAATTTACATCTTTTATCGCCCAACTGAGCATTGAGGATCCAGTCCTCTTGATATATGTTTACTGTGTTAACTGCGGTATTGGCCTCAACTGGATTTTTACTAATCGGGTTCCTACTAAGTGCGTTCGCATGTGACATTCTATACCCAGGGCGGTACTCTACTTCAAAATTATTCCTGTATTATCATTCCTCAATTCTTGGGATTAAATCTTTTTTGCTCAGATTCACTCTAATTGCATAGCAGTTTGTGACAACTTTGAATTTAATGCCAATAAGAAATATCCTAAATTTCTTCGTGTTTACTACAGCCATCGTCTCCAATTCACGAGAATGGTATCTATGTTCTTTCTTTATCGTGTCTGAAGTAGTCTATAACTGAGCGTAGCATGTTGTTAAGTGGTAACTGAACTAATATTCTTGAAGTACTTCATTTTGACGTAGGTAACCATTTGAACTTCTGTTCTCAACTCAGTTTAGCTAAATATAGATCTAGATACCAGTTTCTCCTTATGGGTTTTGAAAACTCTACGTTGTTCGTCACCCTATTCGAATTTAACGTTTTTTTTTTCGTTAAGATTGTCAAAGGTTCGGCAATTATGGCAAAATCCTTGATATATTTTCAAAAATAACTTATCAATCCTAGAAATTGTCTAATAGAAAGAACGTCAGTAGGTACTGGAAATCGTCATAAAGCTTTATTTTTCTGCTACCTGGTTTGAGTTGATCATGGGTAATTTCGTGATCCAGATGTTCAGCGTTTTTCCTGAAAATCTGGCACTTGCTTAAACGTAAAGCAAGACCAGCTTTCTTAAAGAACTATGAAATCTTTTGTAAAGTACTAAGTCCAAGGTCGAAACTTCGTGATGGCAACACAACATCATCCATGCACGCCAATGTTTTTCCCTGTCATAAATTGCCCAAAATTTTATCAAGAGTTCTTTGGAAAACTGACGGGGCGTTACAAAATCCAAACCTCATCTTTGTATACTCACAATATCCATCTGGAATTTCAAAAGCAATCTTGGGAATCGCCAATTCTTCCAACTGAATTTGCTGGCAACCACTCACAAAATATAAACTTGTGAAGTATTTGCAATCCTTAAGTCTTTCAAGAAAATCATCTACATAAGGAAGCGGGAATTTATCTTTAACCGTTTTTGAGTTAAAGCATACATAAATTTGGCATATTAAAATATTAAAACTAACAGAATATTATTCCAACGATTTTTCATCTGAAAGATAGAAAGGTCAAGAAAATATGTATTTTTTTCATTCAAAAGATCGATAATCATTGATATTAAAGGATACTTTTGGTTTGCTAATGTTGGAAAAATATTGGCCCAATATTGCTACAATTTATATTTATAGAAGAATTAGGTACCTAAACGCTTCAACATTTGAATTAATGTAAATTACAGTGGTAAATATCTTAGTGCCTTAATATAGTTAACTTGCAAACATTCCTGAACTTTATATATCCCCGGTACATTAATTTCTATTGAACAGCACACAAGAGGCGACAAACACAGGAAGCGTTTGTAAACATGAAGAAAATTACCTGAAATAATGCGTCGTTTGCTACCAGTCACTACTTGAATAGGATCATGAACATTTACCTATTAAATTACTGCACTTTTCACAAACTGTACACTATTCTTATTGGCAAATTGGCAAATTTCTCGAGCACCACAACACGTTACTGCCATAACCCGGCACATGCAATATGGTCGAGACAGGCGTACACTACCGTTTCTAAATTTGTTGCGCGCGGTAAATTTAAAATACAAAATATACATAATTTTTACTAATATATATTGCTGTATATCCACACTGTGGAACACTACCTAAGTGTCGTATTTGAAATCATAAATAAAATTCACAAATTTGTATGTATTTTAGGAATTAATCATAACAGTTTTACTTTAACGGATCATACAGAAGCAGGAATATCTGTGGTTAATTTAATTGATTCAAGTTCACTTATTCTCATCGAGTAGGATGCAGAGAATGAAAATTGATATTGAATACGAACAAAATATTTAAATAAACATAAAATGAAGTTATTTTAGTTTAACAAGGTTATTCTAAATAGTATATAATAAAACATGAACTGATAGAGAATCACAATCTCATTTAAAATGATTTAGAATGAAATTGGAAAACAAAAAAGTAAATTTTATAAAATCTGACATGCATGTCAAAACTTAGGGCTGAAAATCATATTTTGTGTAGAAACACTATAAATCTACACAAAATGAATATTGAATGAAAGACTATCAACAGTAGTTGCAGTGCAGCGTAATTATTTTAGAAATAGTAAGTCCATATATTACAAAACACTGAATGACATTTTAAGTTTTCAGATATTTTCAAATATCATTGCAGAAAGGTGTTTTGTAAATGATATTTCACATCATGCAGAAAGAAAGGACTAATAGTATGATGTTAAATGTTTGTTGGCGTATCAATTTCTTGTTTTAGTTTATAATATAAGTATTCTGTCAGTATAGAAACTGCAGTACGTTTTTAACTACTAGCATTTTGTGTTTATCATTGCTATTCATCTAAATGTATGAATTAGTATTTATTTGAGATTGGAATTGTTAATTGTAGTTATAAGTAGATTTTAAGAAAGTGTATGTAATATGTCAATATATTTCGAGTAATTATAATTATTCACTTAATCCTGAAAAGTAGAATAAGAAACTTATCAGGAAAAATAAAGAATTAAAAACAGTATTCACTTAAGGTAAAGAACAAACAAAACTGAATAGTTTAAATTTTAAATTAAAATTAAATTTTGAAATATTAGATCAAAATAGAAAAAAACAATTGAAATATTGGAAATTAACCCATTGAAACGACTAAAAATAACAAATCAGTTGATCACACACCGCTGAACAGCGAGCTGCGAAATATATTCATCCAAGAATAAATAATAAATTGAAAATAAAAGTGGTGAATAAATTGAAGGTTAGAAAATTACAATCCAGATATATTGATATCAAGAATAAATTGTAAAAGTTGATTAAATATAAGAAGTGAGTATACTTTGAAAGTATTACGAAGTAGATTATCCGGAAAGCAGATTTAGAAGAGGGAAGTATTTGTTAATTCAGTTAGCAAATTCATATGGTGAAGAAATTTCAAACGTCAATCAAGTGATAGAAATATTTCAAGGAAATCTTGAAAAGAAATTGGAGGTTATAAACAAACGTCAATCCAGAAAAGAAGAAGAAGAAGCTTTGAGAGGTTTAAAAAGTCAGTCAAGTGACATTATATTTCAAGGATCATAATAACCAGTTAGAGGTTATAATTTAACATTACTCGACTCAAAAGAAAGACAAGGTAAAGCTTTACTATATCAGAAATCCATGGTACATATTTATTTTAAATAAAGGCCATATTTATCATTTTAGTTAAGTTAGATTTTGTTATTTAAATTTGTTAATTACATTCCAAGTTCAAATTTGTTAATAAATTAATACTTTGTTCGTTCAATACTGAGTTTGATTTATTTAGATTGTTATCTTGATCGATGAGCATTTATTGAACCGACTTCGTTGGACCCTGAGTAAGAGTCATTCTATAGATTGTAGATGGTCATGCTAATGGTGTTCTATAGTCTATAATATTAACAGCTTTTAAGAAACTGTTTGGCGCTCAATAAAATCATTTCAATTTACTTTCAAAAAGTAATTTCGAACGTATAAAAAATAAAATAGATAGTAGAATATAGAACATTTATGGCTTGTTAACGTGGAGCGATCAGGAAAGCGATTAAATAAATACAGCTTGAGAATAGTTTATCATTTCAAGCATACATTTGAAAGATAATAGATCAAATAACATTTTGATAGTTTTGACAACAAGGCATTGTCAAATTAAATACAAATATAATTTATATGAGGTTAAAGTCAGGTAAGACAACAATGAATCAAGAAGAAACTACACCAGATACATCCACAGTTCCACAAACACAAGTTGGTGACACAAACACACAACCAGACACAAACATGTTCCAGAAACTCATGGAAATGATGGGTGGAATGAAGGAACAAATGGTACAAAATAACCAAACTTTGAAGGTACAGATGAATCAAAATAACCAAACTTTAAAAGAAGACATTAGTCAAAATCACCAGCGACTAGAAGAAAACATGGAAAAAAATAACCAACGATTAGAAGAAAAAATTGGTAACATAAATACACAGATGGTACATAATAATCAAACTTTAGAAGAAAACATTAACAAAAAAATAGAAGAAAGCAATGAAGAAGTAAGAAATAAGATTGAAAATTTGGAGAGTAAATGGGAGAGAATGGGAGAGACAGTCAACGAAGAAATTGGTATTAAGGTAAATGAGGCAGTAAAAGAAATAAGAGAGGAAGTAGTAACTATGTTTGAAGATGGAATGACTGCAGTAGATAGTAGAATGAAGAAACAGGAGGATAAATATGATAGCAAAATAAAAGAACAGGATAGCAAGATAGAACAGAACACGAAGTTGTTGAAGGATACCACACGTACACAATTGACACAATTACCCACACATACTTACACGTGCAACAAAACACCATTTTATTTTTACGGAGATAACCGCATACACCCTAAAATTTTCATTTCACGTTTGAAACAACACATGGAAACACAACACGTAAATGCAAACCTAAAAGCAAACATACAAGACATGTTAAAGGGAGAAGCGGAAATCTGGTACTCAGTTATAATGGACAGGTTTGAGACTATAGAGGAATTTGAAGCTCTAGTCTTAAAACAATATTGGAGTGATTACACTCAGTTAAAAATAAGACAAGACCTATTTAATGGTAATTATGTAGAAAATACAGGTATTTCTAGGGAAAACTATGTACTTAGAAAAGTATATAATATTAGACATCTAGAACCAAAATTCACAGAAAGTGAAATGGTCAGATATTTAGCTAGGCATTTTTCAGGGGATATCCAGAATGTTATTATTACGCAAAGAATTGCAAAGTTAGATGATTTGATTGATTATTTAAGAGAATTAGATGATTATCATCAGAGTTTTGATAGGAAGTCTAGTCACAATAGGGAAAATAATAGTAGATATTATAACAAGTGGGGTTATGATCAGAATAGGAATGAAAATGATAGAAGAGAAAGACAAGGTTATGGCAAATATGATAGGAAGGAAAAGCAGGGTTATGGTCGTCAATATGACAATGATAGAAAGGAACGAGGGGGTTATGAGAAACGTCAATATGACAATGATAGGTATGAAAAGCAGGGTTATGAGAAACGTCAATATGACAATGATAAAAAGGAACGAGGAGGTTATGGTCAATATAAATATGACAATTATAGGAATGAAAAGCAGGGTTTTGAGAAACGTCATTATGATAATGATTGCAGAGAGAGAGGGGGTTATGTTAAAAATAATGAGTCATATGCACAAGTGGCTAATATCAATATTCAAAGGGGAAATAGAGTAGATGAAAATACACACTCTAATATAAATAAAATAGAAACAACTGCACAAATAAATGATAGAAATAGAAATCAGGATTTTTAGATAAACTTGTTTTAAATGTAGGTAATAATTGTAAAAAAATAGGCGACTGTATAGAAAATGATGTTATATTGGGAGACGACATCTTATCAGAAAAAAAGGCAAATATTGTATTAGGAGAAAGAATCCTAAAGGTAGAAGGTGAAAGAATACCTTTCTGTAGTGTTAATGAATTGAATGGCAAAGGTGCCGAAATAATTAATGAATTGAATGGCAATAATGCCGAAATAATTAATGTATCAAATGGCATAGAGTCCAATAATGATAATGAATTTTGCGGTGAGCATATAGTGGGAACCACATGTGTTCAAATAAATAATGATAAGAAGCCTGAAACCTTTCTGATAAGTCGTTACTCCAAATATGATAGAATTTTTAAAAATTTGTCTCAAAAATACAAAAATTCAATTGATTATGAACCTACAATGGCAAAGGGCTATGCGCAACAACTTGAAGTAGGTAATATTTTAAATGAAAACGAAAATGTTTTAAATTATAATAAGGAAGAATCATTACCGGGAAGTTGTCACATGGGGATAAATTATCCATATGATCCAGGATAGATTACTCTTAAGTTATCCAAATGATCCTGAGTAGATCACTTTTAAATTGTAAATAAACTTTGACAGTGTGAATGTCACATCATGTTGTTGAAACTAACAAAATTTTCACATGTCAAAATTCTATTAGTTTAGGGGGTTTTATGCTGTATATCCACACTGTGGAACACTACCTAAGTGTCGTATTTGAAATCATAAATAAAATTCACAAATTTGTATGTATTTTAGGAATTAATCATAACAGTTTTACTTTAACGGATCATACAGAAGCAGGAATATCTGTGGTTAATTTAATTGATTCAAGTTCACTTATTCTCATCGAGTAGGATGCAGAGAATGAAAATTGATATTGAATACGAACAAAATATTTAAATAAACATAAAATGAAGTTATTTTAGTTTAACAAGGTTATTCTAAATAGTATATAATAAAACATGAACTGATAGAGAATCACAATCTCATTTAAAATGATTTAGAATGAAATTGGAAAACAAAAAAGTAAATTTTATAAAATCTGACATGCATGTCATAACTTAGGGCTGAAAATCATATTTTGTGTAGAAACACTATAAATCTACACAAAATGAATATTGAATGAAAGACTATCAACAGTAGTTGCAGTGCAGCGTAATTATTTTAGAAATAGTAAGTCCATATATTACAAAACACTGAATGACATTTTAAGTTTTCAGATATTTTCAAATATCATTGCAGAAAGGTGTTTTGTAAATGATATTTCACATCATGCAGAAAGAAAGGACTAATAGTATGATGTTAAATGTTTGTTGGCGTATCAATTTCTTGTTTTAGTTTATAATATAAGTATTCTGTCAGTATAGAAACTGCAGTACGTTTTTAACTACTAGCATTTTGTGTTTATCATTGCTATTCATCTAAATGTATGAATTAGTATTTATTTGAGATTGGAATTGTTAATTGTAGTTATAAGTAGATTTTAAGAAAGTGTATGTAATATGTCAATATATTTCGAGTAATTATAATTATTCACTTAATCCTGAAAAGTAGAATAAGAAACTTATCAGGAAAAATAAAGAATTAAAAACAGTATTCACTTAAGGTAAAGAACAAACAAAACTGAATAGTTTAAATTTTAAATTAAAATTAAATTTTGAAATATTAGATCAAAATAGAAAAAAACAATTGAAATATTGGAAATTAACCCATTGAAACGACTAAAAATAACAAATCAGTTGATCACACACCGCTGAACAGCGAGCTGCGAAATATATTCATCCAAGAATAAATAATAAATTGAAAATAAAAGTGGTGAATAAATTGAAGGTTAGAAAATTACAATCCAGATATATTGATATCAAGAATAAATTGTAAAAGTTGATTAAATATAAGAAGTGAGTATACTTTGAAAGTATTACGAAGTAGATTATCCGGAAAGCAGATTTAGAAGAGGGAAGTATTTGTTAATTCAGTTAGCAAATTCATATGGTGAAGAAATTTCAAACGTCAATCAAGTGATAGAAATATTTCAAGGAAATCTTGAAAAGAAATTGGAGGTTATAAACAAACGTCAATCCAGAAAAGAAGAAGAAGAAGCTTTGAGAGGTTTAAAAAGTCAGTCAAGTGACATTATATTTCAAGGATCATAATAACCAGTTAGAGGTTATAATTTAACATTACTCGACTCAAAAGAAAGACAAGGTAAAGCTTTACTATATCAGAAATCCATGGTACATATTTATTTTAAATAAAGGCCATATTTATCATTTTAGTTAAGTTAGATTTTGTTATTTAAATTTGTTAATTACATTCCAAGTTCAAATTTGTTAATAAATTAATACTTTGTTCGTTCAATACTGAGTTTGATTTATTTAGATTGTTATCTTGATCGATGAGCATTTATTGAACCGACTTCGTTGGACCCTGAGTAAGAGTCATTCTATAGATTGTAGATGGTCATGCTAATGGTGTTCTATAGTCTATAATATTAACAGCTTTTAAGAAACTGTTTGGCGCTCAATAAAATCATTTCAATTTACTTTCAAAAAGTAATTTCGAACGTATAAAAAATAAAATAGATAGTAGAATATAGAACAATATATAAATTAATTTCATATTTAGATAAATATTAATGTAATATTGTTTTTCTTAGATATGTATATATTTTCATCTTTGTTGTGTCTGTTTGAATGTTTGTTATAACTATAGCTACCTCGAAAATAGCCTAATATATTTTGATAGAATATTGTAAATTTATAGATATCTTTTCAACTTCGACAGTAGGCTAGTTTTCATCGAAGGTGGTAGGGGATGATAATAGAAAAATGTGGAGGGAAAGTGTGGAAATATTATGGAAAACATGAGGATAGTGAGAGGTGGTGGGAAGATAGGGGACATAGAGGAAATTGGGGAAAATTGTGAAAAGGTGAAACAAATTCTAGAAGATGATGGGAACACGTACATGAACGAATGGTTAAAGTAAAATGATAATTGAATACCTGAAAGTAATAAAGGAGTTATATTTGTCCAATATTCAAAACTAATATTAGTTTCTACACATTGCGTCAATATTGGTTAAATAATGTTAATATTGAATCTGATTTGCCAATATTGGTGAAATGTTGGCTATATTTTGGGTGACAATATTGAAAATACAGCTGATATAGGTACAATATTGGTTAAAGCTGACATATTGGCCCAATATACAATATAGGTAACACATTGTACCAATACCCACCCAGTATCTTGTGCTACAGGGGTATTTTTACCGTTAAACACCGGACTAGTGTGCGGTTGTGTGAGTTATTTGGTAATTTGGGAGTAGGGGATGGAAATAATATGTACAAGTGAATTTTCTACATGATAACTACGTTAAGTTTCAATGTGTTAAAGCATTAGTGTTAAACATATTCTAACACTAATGCTACCAATTCTATAATAAGCTTTCTTATAAAAGTCAATACTGACGGCTGCCACTAAAAGCATCATTTTTAATGACAGTTGTACAAAAATATATTTATACTTGGCAAATATTGTTAATAAAATGAATAATAAAAAAAACCACGGCTATGTTCCAACAAAGCAACCCACTGGGTTAGGTGTTTTGTATTGAAATTCTAAACAGTCTTAACAACAAAAAGGAAAACAATCGAGCGGGACAACATCAAGAAATTAGACATGGCGCAGGTATGCAAATTCGCATCCGATTCGGCGAACCCATTATTTCGCTGAGGTGTCGAACAAAAAAGATTTTACCAGCAAAAAACAAAGACGCAACACACGTGAACGCTTGTAACTTGTAAAACGAAGGCGGTCCAGACCGTACAGAACTGTTTTGGTTAACTTGATTAGCGACGTTCGTGACTTTATTTCCAGGGAATATGTAGCAGAGCCACATACAGGGTGATTCGAGGAAATTAAATTACACAGCATTCTTTATGTGTAAAAGAATTTATTAATAGAATATTGTAAATGCACGTTGTTTTTTAAACACAAATTACTCGAGAACGGTTTATCGAAATGCAATAAGAATGCCTTTTTTATTTCTAATGATCTGAAAATTAGTTTTCTACAATATTCTTTAGGAATAAAAAAAATTATAACGGTATGAGGAAAATATTGACAATCACCCCCTAAAATTGTACCTTAAACAGAAGAGAGGATTTGACTCATACCAAATTAGTGTCCAGATGGTCTATGACTAAGATTAAAATATTAATCCTAACGGAAAATCATAATATGTTTCATATTAAAAGAAAGTAAGAAAAATACTCACTAATAATGCAATAAATAGCACGTGTGACAGGCATACAGATATAGCAGTATTTGCGGCAATTTCTTTGGTCATTTTAAGGACTTTAAAAGTCCATGCGTTTACTATCTATTTATTCAGTGCTAGAGCGGTGATTGTCAGGTGGATGGTTGGGTTCAACTACTAGACTCACTGAACTTTTTTTTATTTTGTAACAATTATTTTTTCACAAATTCAGGTTTGGTTTGACGGCAGAAATAATATTTTCCTTCTTTTTCCTATAATAATTTCATTCTTTCATGTGATTTCTTTAGGTTAGGTTCGGTTGAATTTTATACTGCTATCTAATTGTTAATAAATAATTATAAGCGCCGCAGGCAGTATTAGCGTCGCAGACAAAGAAAGGTGGTGCGGAGGGTGTTACACGAGTCAAGTTCGTTTTTAAATATATAACATTTTGCGTCGGCGTCAAGCCGTAGCTTTGAAACTGCCAATAAAATACTCGCAAATACTGCCATATCAGTAGGACAGTAAAGAATGCTTATATCCTGACCGGCAGTAATTATACATAATGTAAATGGTCTACGGATGTTTACATTTTATTGAAATAAAAGATAACAAATACCAGTTTAACTTTATTTTGAATGAAATAAATCCTCTTCTTCTAATTGGCCTCCCTCTGCTCATGTTACGTCTGACAGCAATGCGTCATATGCAGCGGTTGCTTGTTAGTAATCCGGCCCCATTAAAGACTTCCTTCCATCAGTTCCATGCTATACAACCCAGCTAAAACTATGAAATCAAAAAATGTAAATATAATGAAATGAAAAGTATCTCGTCTTCAGTGACGCTGGATGAGTTGCTCTGGGAAGAAATTAAGAAAGTAAAATGAAATAGCACAAAAAGAAATAGCATTGCGTAGAGATTTAGAAAGTGTAATGAATGACGTAATTTATTCAGAAGCGCAATTGTATGTGAAATTTTAAATCCCAGATGACGGAACATAAATGTACACCGAATTCACACTTTTTTAATTTTCCTTCCGTTCGTCGAACCAAGAGGTTGAAAATTTTACAATCTGCAATAAAATTTGGACCGTTTGGAGTAGTTATGGGAAGAACTAAGATTTCTAACTTGAGGTTTGCGGATGATACTACCTGGTTGCAGCGTGCGAGGATGAGCTCATGCACCTACTGGACAACATACAAGCAATAAGCTCTGAGTACGGTTTAAATGTAAATTAATAACAAAACAAGAATTATGATAGTAGACCGAGCAAATGACAACCACACAGACAAGCTAAGGATATGCAATTGTGAGGTGATAAATAAGACGGTTTACCACGAAGCCCTCGTGCACAATACCAGAAACTGCAAGTATGAGATTCGACCAAGACACAGATGACAAAATCCTCAACTTCCTAGTCAAGCAAAATTTGGCATGGCAGCAATATTACGAGGCGCACAAAAATCAGACTTGCTACATTTTTAGACAGATGAAATATTAATTCTTCCGAAATGTGAATCTGGAAACGTTTGCTTCGACTTCACTAGACAGTCCATTGCACCAAGATTCTCCAAGAAAAACGTTCCCTAAAGCGACTACTTAGCATCGTATTTTCTCGAATCCTCTAATTTTTTGTCTCCGTCAACCGGAGAGAGGACAATATGGAACAGTTGACCGTCCAGGGAAAATCAAAAGGTAAGAGGCAAAAAGGAGGACCACCAAAACATTGAGCTACCACCAAAGAGCTAATGGGAAATAGTTTTCGTGAGAGATGACGTGAGGCTGTCGGGCGTAATATACAGCAAAGGGAAAACCAACTAGAACATTATCCGAGTCAACGTTTTTCACAATTTTCAAGAACAATTTTACTTATTGATCAAAATTTGACAGAAATGCAACAAACTCTAAAAATGGAGGCGATAGATGTCTTCATAGAGGTAATTCGAAAGAGAAGCGTAGTCTTGTTACTGTTATCAGGTTATATGCCGTAAGTAGGTTTATAAAAATTGGAAACCCTCATATAATTTATGTATTACCTCAAAAATTACTTCTGTCCTGACGAGTCATGTATATAATCGCCCAAAGAAACTTATAAAGTTAACCACAAGCAAATCAAGATTTTAATAATGTGTAGGTAGATTGTTATCCTCACTCTAACTCTTATTTACATATAGTTCGGATTATACATCCACGGGACGTATCACATACTTACCATGTGTGTTATGAAGATCTGATTCGCTTCATATATACTTAATTAATTGGGCATTGGATTATGTCTACTTACAAACTGAATCGTTAATCAAGACCCCGATTACAGCACAGAAACTAATAAGGTGTACTGTAGAGGGAAAACTGGCAGAGTAATTTACGGTAAGCAGAAATTGTTTTCTCTCGTCTACTCTAGGACTACAGCCGTATGTCGCCTTCTAAGACTTGTAACGAATTTCCCTGAGAGTTGGGCTAAGCAAGGAGTAACAGTAAACGATTTTGGCGAAAGACTAAAACTCTCATTTTTGTTGACTTAATTTTTACAATTTTTGAGGGTGCATTTTTATTTTAATATGCCTTCTAGGGATTATCATTTCGAATCGAATGAGCCGTATTCCATTTTTTCGCTGCCGGATAAAAATCGTTTATCTCCTTACTTAGACTGAGTAGAATCCACCAAGTATTGCAGAAGGGCGTCTGGCGACTGGCAACCTCTAAATTTTTTATGCCCTTCAGACGCAGGGTAGGAAGATCACACTGAGCAACAAAATTTTGTCGCCTCATAGAACCAATAATATAAGAAGTACTTTTTTGTGATTGATTGATAGTATTTTTCAAACAAGTCTCCATTCCAACAACCAAAGGTCTGTTTTACAACAAAACTTCCGTTTACAAAATTGTGAATGGAGTTTTGGAGCATTTTTCTTCAACTTCTTTATATCTTAGACATTAAGTAAGCACCACGTCCTATGAAAGACATTGAACAAGGAGGGCGCTGTGCGCGTGAGGCTGTGTGGTTTGACTGACTTGGTCATTTTTAAACAACTTTTATAACTGTGCCACCATAAATAAATAGTTTCGATGTCCTAAATGTTCTTTTGTGAACAGTCCACCAAGTGTTACCATTATCAGACTGACAGGATATGATGGCATGATTTTTCTCATTTGAATTACATACTGTAACGCACCCCCCCCCCACCCCTATATTTTGTTGTTAAATTCTGATTTGATTAATTACCAGTTAACCTCCCCTCTCCCCTGATCGTCTAATTATTAAAACAATTAAACTAATTTGGCTGTGTGATCGTCTAGTTTATTGGTAGGACTCAAATTTACGTTTGTGATTTGTAGTTTATTGTTACCATAGTTCTTTTTCTAGGTTTGATATTACTGTTTCTATTTATTTATTGAATTGATAATTAATTATTTATTATGGCATTTAATGATTCGTTCTTTACTCTAAATATTGCTATTAATTTATTTGGCAAAGTTCTAATTATAGTTCTTTATTTAATTGTTCAAATTAAGCACTGAATATTGTTTGGCACTTGTTTATTTAATTGATAAAATAATTAAGTATTTTTATAATACCCTGTATAAAGTTCAAACTCTAAATTATTCTTTTTATTTAATTTATTGAATTATTTATTTTATCTTTTATGTTAACTTTTGTTTAAGTTTTTATCATATTTTAGTTCCCATTTGTATTCACTATTGTAATGTTCAAGGAAACCTTATGTTTACTTATTTTATTTTAAATATTCATTTTATTTAAGCCCAAGTAAATCTTATATTTACTTGGCTAGTTTTTCTGGTAATTATGCATTTTATTTTCAATTTCTGGTAAAGGTAAAAGAATTAAAAACAAGTAACGTTTTTATACGTATAATCAGACAATTGCCAGATAATATCAATTACAAAAATATTGTTGTGGCAATGGCCAGAAAATAGTTGCTTACATATAAATCAAAATGTGAGTAATTTAACCACAAATTTATATTACAGATTTCGTTGGGACAACAGTCACGTGTAAGTTTGTCGAATGGTCAAATAAACAACTCCAATAATCACTAAAAATAATAATGATTATAACGAGAATCCTCGTTCAAAAACTGAAGTAAAAAATATTGAATTCGTAACATGTAAAGTTCATACTTGGGTGGCGAAAACTCGCAATAGTTTATTTAATTGAAGGCACGGCAAGTTGAAATCTCAAGTAATTGCCTATTCAAACATAGTTTGATTTCGAAGCGTAGAATTATGTGATCTGATCAATAAACTTGATACAGAACCAGCCAATTGGCTACCAATAGGTTTTTGTGTGGCGAAGATTGTAATGTTCAAACAATTGAATGAACAAGCAATTTGTATCAATTTCAGCTCGCTCATGACATAAATATGTCATCGTGAATGAATAAAAGGTAAAACACCCAGTACAAAGTTTAACATGTGATAATATTTAAAAGTATAATTATGTTAAACTAGCAGGGGGCAAATCACGGCCTTATCAGTGGATGACCCACAAAAGTCCAGTGACAGCATCCCTACAAGTAGGACATAAATAAACCGGCAGGTTCGAACAGCTGTAAAACCCTTCGGCAATAAAATATTGCAGAAGTTCATTGACCAAACGACAAAACAAAACGCAACAGAAATTGTTTACCAACAAAAATCTGCCGCTGTTGAAAGTAAATATTTTAAAAGTTACTGTTTTAAAATAAGACATGATTTAACATAGTCTGAAATTCAGTAAACAGCTAATTATGCCACAAATAAAAATTAACATTATAGAAATAAATAAAATTCTAACTAGTCAAAGTGCCACAATGCCAAAAACCGCGCTACCGTGAGTTTAAGATCCGAAAGATAGAGCCGAAATGTAACAAATTTAATTACAGTTTCCCGGTCAGTTTCATTTGGTTTTATAATTATTTAACGAAGTTACATTTGAAACAAAAATACTTCTCTCTTTCAGCGACATTAATTATTTATACCTTGTGTATAAATCGCGAGGTGACCCGGGTCACTGTTATTTTTTTTTTTTTTTCCTTCTTCAATTCTTTGGGAATTTCACTGTTATTTGTCTCGTCATCCTGCATTTCCAGCATTCTTATTAACCTGACACTTTTGTGTGTCGGTTACAATGCATAAACTGACCAATGTTCCTGTAGCGTGGTGCGGGTACAAAAGACATCGCGAGTTTGGGGTCGCTTCGTAAAAATCTCTTTTTCTCAGTCTCGTTCCCAGTTCAGCTTGGTTTTAACAAGTATCTGGTGGACAATGGAAAATACAGCGGATGCTGTGGTCAGTTGGTTCGCAGCTCCCAGTCTTATTTCAACGAGCACTATGGCGAACGATAAAGTCCAGTGTATACTCTTAGCTAATAGCTAAGTATATCCAAATAATTGGTCAGCGGATTAGTGGTCAGTTGGTTCGCAGCTCCCAGTCTTATTTCAACGAGCACTATGGCGAACAATTGGATTCGGTCAATGATAGATAGCGACTGACCCCGATATAAAATTCCCTCGCGTATTTATACTTGAAAATACCCCCAAAAGTCGTGACGTTACATACCAAATGTCTGTTACTAGCCCAGTTCCCGTGAGAAGACCGTACACCTGTGTTTATGTTATCGACGAATGTTGATGTTAACTCTATTAACTGGAGTGTTTTATCGGTGTGAAACATTCTTGCTTCGCCCGGGATGTACGTTTCTAGAGATTTTAAAACTACACGAATCGACTGTATTTTAAAACTTTAAATTTTACTACCAGAATATACGTGAAATATTTTTATGCGAATACTGGGTGATATTTGGTTTCTTACCGAATCGTGTACAATTTTCAGAAATATGTAAATTTTGATTAATAGGCGCGGGAATAAGTTTTTGATTAATATAGGTGGGTACGGTCCGTTTCAATACCAAGTAAAACCATTCTTGTAAACGCGTCTGAGTGCGCCCCTGATAATTTGTGAAATGGAGCACTGACTTCCAAATACTGCTTAAAACATATTTCATCAAGATATAATGACTTGTTTGTTAAATAATTGTAAATATTTATATTTATGAAACTATTGAATTTATTATATTGAATTCTATAAAAGTAAATAACTATATTTTTAATCAATATTGGTCACTTGTGAATGTTTCAGTTGCCATTTGCTGACTGACTCCCAGTTGTTGAATCATAAGCATCCACAGCCAAAGTGCAGATCAGCAGTTCTGGTTTTGTTGATATTTTGAGTTGTTTACAGTCGGCCACGCTACTGATATCCACGTCCTCGTGGATCAACCGCCCTCTTTTCGGTAATTCGTGATCCCTGTGAAAGCAAACTCAAATTACTAATTCAATAAATACTCGTACATGCTGTTAATAAATTCTTTGTGGCTGCTGGACACTCTGCGATATTCTGCATCGTAGAATCTGTAAAGTTAACGTAAATTCTTGCAAGAATTATTTGTTAGTACAATCATTAATCATTATTCGTACGATAAAATAGTAAAACATATTATATATACATTACCATACAGGAAAACCTAATTTAAAATCAAAAACGTAACGATTAGAGCTCTATCTACTATTCTCGTCAAGTTCGTTTTCCGTTTGCGAACAGACTTCAACGTTATAGGCCTGAAACTTATCAAGGGAGACGATTCCCTTATACATCCTCTGCGATCAGGAAGTACCTTGAACGTTATCTACCACATAATGATCGTGGTTTAACGTTTTCGTAATAACGTATGGTCCGCTATACTTTGGAACCAATTTTAGGCTTTTGCCTTAGTTGCTCATCGTAGTGGTGCACACCAATACTTGGTCTCTACTCTATTTTGGTACCATCTTACAAGACATCGATGTCTGTCGAACTCGGCTTTTCGTTTGCCTTGCTTTTGAGCAACAACATGTTTCGGCTTTTCGTTTGCCTTGCTTTTGAGCAACAACGTGATTCGGCTTTTCGTTTGCCTTGCTTTTGAGCAACGTGTTTCGGCTTTTCGTTTGCCTTGCTTTTGAGCAACGTGTTTCGGCTTTTCGTTTGCCTTGCTTTTGAGCAACAACGTGTTTCGGCTTTTCGTTTGCCTTGCTTTTGAGCAACGTGTTTCGGCTTTTCGTTTGCCTTGCTTTTGAGCAACGTGTTTCGGCTTTTCGTTTGCCTTGCTTTTGAGCAACGTGTTTCGGCTTTTCGTTTGCCTTGCTTTTGAGCAACAACGTGTTTCGGCTTTTCGTTTGCCTTGCTTTTGAGCAACAACGTGTTTCGGCTTTTCGTTTGCCTTGCTTTTGAGCAACGTGTTTCGGCTTTTCGTTTGCCTTGCTTTTGAGCAACGTGTTTGATCTTTTCTTTTGTCGTCACCACATTCTCGTCTCGAGTTGATTCTACGGAATTTTCCTTATCCGAATTGCGTTAGCAACACCCTTGGGTACATACTTAAAGCGTAATACGTATGGTGACTTCAGTGGTCGCAACTCAAACCTCCATCGCACTTTAGAGACAGTCGTGATTCGTGTAGTGACTTTCGTGTGGTTAAATTCATCGTAGAATTCAAACCGCATCGTACTTTGAAACAATTCGTATTGCGACTTTCGATTGGTCGAATTCATCGTAGAATTCAAACCTATCGCACTTTGAAACAATTCGTATTGCGACTTTCGAGTGGTCGAATTCATCGTAGAATTCAAACCTATCGCACTTTGAAACAATTCGAATTGCGACTTTCTAGTGGTCGAATTCATCGTAGAATTCAAACCTATCGCACTTTGAAACAATTCGTTCCACATGCTCTCATCATTCGTGGAATGAGGTAAGGATGGTTAAATAGTACGTCTATATCTTTTGGTCTAACCATTGCTATCTTTAGGTACAACCCATTTCTTTTTACTAAAAGAGATCTTGTACAGTTTATTATTGAGCAAACAATAATTTTGGCGTATTTCGTTATCCTCTCGATCTCTTGGAGGGTTTGTCAATACTTCGATTGAGAATTTACATCTTTTATCGCCCAACTGAGCATTGAGGATCCAGTCCTCTTGATATATGTTTACTGTGTTAACTGCGGTATTGGCCTCAACTGGATTTTTACTAATCGGGTTCCTACTAAGTGCGTTCGCATGTGACATTCTATACCCAGGGCGGTACTCTACTTCAAAATTATTCCTGTATTATCATTCCTCAATTCTTGGGATTAAATCTTTTTTGCTCAGATTCACTCTAATTGCATAGCAGTTTGTGACAACTTTGAATTTAATGCCAATAAGAAATATCCTAAATTTCTTCGTGTTTACTACAGCCATCGTCTCCAATTCACGAGAATGGTATCTATGTTCTTTCTTTATCGTGTCTGAAGTAGTCTATAACTGAGCGTAGCATGTTGTTAAGTGGTAACTGAACTAATATTCTTGAAGTACTTCATTTTGACGTAGGTAACCATTTGAACTTCTGTTCTCAACTCAGTTTAGCTAAATATAGATCTAGATACCAGTTTCTCCTTATGGGTTTTGAAAACTCTACGTTGTTCGTCACCCTATTCGAATTTAACGTTTTTTTTTTCGTTAAGATTGTCAAAGGTTCGGCAATTATGGCAAAATCCTTGATATATTTTCAAAAATAACTTATCAATCCTAGAAATTGTCTAATAGAAAGAACGTCAGTAGGTACTGGAAATCGTCATAAAGCTTTATTTTTCTGCTACCTGGTTTGAGTTGATCATGGGTAATTTCGTGATCCAGATGTTCAGCGTTTTTCCTGAAAATCTGGCACTTGCTTAAACGTAAAGCAAGACCAGCTTTCTTAAAGAACTATGAAATCTTTTGTAAAGTACTAAGTCCAAGGTCGAAACTTCGTGATGGCAACACAACATCATCCATGCACGCCAATGTTTTTCCCTGTCATAAATTGCCCAAAATTTTATCAAGAGTTCTTTGGAAAACTGACGGGGCGTTACAAAATCCAAACCTCATCTTTGTATACTCACAATATCCATCTGGAATTTCAAAAGCAATCTTGGGAATCGCCAATTCTTCCAACTGAATTTGCTGGCAACCACTCACAAAATATAAACTTGTGAAGTATTTGCAATCCTTAAGTCTTTCAAGAAAATCATCTACATAAGGAAGCGGGAATTTATCTTTAACCGTTTTTGAGTTAAAGCATACACATGCGTTGTTCGCCATTCTTCTTTTTAACAAGAAGAATAAGATAACCATTACCAATAAATCATCTACAAGTTTTCACAACTTTTCGTTCATTGTGAGTCAAACGATATGGTCATTAAATAACGAGCTTATCATCCGGTGCATATTTTAACATTTTTTTTTAATATATCGGTTTTCGCTAATTTGCTGATATTTTGTGCAAAACAATATCTAAACTCATCCATAAATGTTACACTGTTTCGTAGTGCAGTGGAAAATGTAAATGGATACGAATTTAAGAATATATCTTCTAAACACGTAATACATTGAGCTAAAATTTGATTTGTTTACCTCAAAATCTCGTTAAGACATATTTGTAATTGTTACACACCCATACACCTTTCGTAATACATTCATCTACATAGTACTCATTTTCCAGTATGTAGACATCTTTATCGGTAACGCTGCGTGATGTCACGACAACCAATGCAAAAGTCTTTGGTGGAATGACGGCGTTCTCCTTTACCCACAGAGGGATTTTATTTGGTGGCAAATTTAACACGGTGTTTACATCATCATCAGCAGACAGCAACCTCACTGTTTCCCCGAAGACTATCGTAAGAACCTCAGGTCGATTTAGGAAGGTCTGCCTTATCATGAGGGGTACTTCTTGAGCAAAACTTGGTAAGATTAATGCTTTCACAGCACCTTCTGCTCGTTTCACCTTAAGAAAGACGTCAGTTTCTCCTATTACCTTCGCTATGGATCCTCCATAATCACCTATCATCACGTTACTGACGGAGTTTTCTAATCCAAGCTGAGTAGCATCTCTTTCTCGTATTAATACTCCCGCACATCCTGAAACCACGTGTGCACATCTGGGCTTTTCATTTATCCAACAATCAAAGTATCTGTCATTATAGTCGGTCCATTACTGGCATCACTATCTGGTTCATCTGATTCATTATTGATCTTCGACAATCTTTAGCCACATGACCTAAACGTTTGCAATTCGTGCACCTTAATCTGAGCTTTGAACATTTATTAGAACAATAACCCTTCTCTTTGCAACTGTAGCAACGTTGCTCATTACGTCTATTCTCCGAAGTGGCTCTCATTATGAATATGCTTAAACCCCCTTTGTTGAAACCGTTCTATCGTCGTGAAGGATCGTGCAGCATCTGGATTAAGTGTTGAAAAATATTCCACATACAGATCATCAGGTATACCATGTCTACCTGCTTGTGCACCAGCTTGAATCGTTGGATCTCATGCCATCTATTAAACACGATACTGCTTTCTTCCCAGTGATTTCACAAGCACTAATAAGCTCCATTTTATCAAAATAATATTGCTCCCATGTCTCTGAAGGTAGTTTGTTTCCATTTACTAAACTTCTGAGAACCGTTGCAAAATCATCATTACCAGGAAATGATTTCAACAATAGAGTTTTCCATTCTTCCCAACTTAGCTGATAAGATGGTAGACTATCATACCATTTTCGGGTTAATCCCTGTAATCGACCTTGCATGTGGAAAATAATAGTATGTTCATCCCAGTTATTAACTGTTGCTAGTTCGATTTTCTCAATTCATTTTGAACAGGATAAATTCGAGTTTCCAGGAGAAAATCCGGGAATACAGTCTGGCTTTGCAACCAGTTTCTGTGGTTCTAAATTAACATTCGATCTTTCTTGAAATAGTTTTTCAATTAGAAATTCTAGCCAATCCACCCTTTGATCTGTAGTTGTTTCAAAAGAATTTTGATTCGTTGACTGCTCATTATTTACATCCGTAACAGCTAGTCTTTCGTTGTTCCCAGTCGGAGTGGGCTTAGCACGAGTCTTTGTTTGTTTCTTGGGTTTTCTTTGTTGCGTCTATAAGTATACCCGCTGCTAGAGCTCGAACTAGAACTGGAGCTCGAATTACTAGAAGTCAGCCTTGCTCTCGTTCGCCCCATTTTCCCAAAATCGCAGAAATTATTAAGTATAATTTATACGTTAATTACACCAAACACTTATTGGGAACACCCAGTATAATTTGTACGTTAATTTTACTAGGTAATTAAGTATAATTTTTACGTTAATTACACTAAATAATTAAATAATTATTGAAGACACCCAATATAATAGGTATTTAAACAAAATTTGAGACAAGCAATGTTTAAAATAAATAAATAATAATGCACTGAGAATACTGCTTATAAATCAAGAAATATGGAATGAACCAAAGTCTAAAAATAGAATTGCTCAATGTTAACTGAGTTCTCTAGTTGATCAATTAATAAATATCAGTCAAAACATAAGGAGACTGTTTTAAAAAATGTTTATGTTACAGCACCGAAAAGCGTCAAGTCGTCAATAATGAATGGCAACAAGATTATAGCATCTAGGCGTTTTACCCTAATTTTCTAACTGATATTATACGTTAATCAGATTGCAAGTACTTTGATAGGGAGCAAACACAATACTTAACTTAAAGGTATTAACATACGTGTAATCATTGTCCCATTTCCAAATACTAGGCACATAATATTTGCGACACTAAAGTTCACAAACTAGGACACAAAGACACACTGTAGGAACCACTATCGCGGCAAGCAGGCCAATCCCACCGCTGCTTTGTTAAATAATTGTAAATATTTATATTTATGAAACTATTGAATTTATTATATTGAATTCTATAAAAGTAAATAACTATATTTTTAATCAATATTGGTCACTTGTGAATGTTTCAGTTGCCATTTGCTGACTGACTCCCAGTTGTTGAATCATAAGCATCCACAGCCAAAGTGCAGATCAGCAGTTCTGGTTTTGTTGATATTTTGAGTTGTTTACATGAGTATAGTTGATATTTGAAAAATTATACGTGTAGAAATTGTTTCTTATTCGTTGTAGAACTTAGCAAGTAAGAGGGCTTACACAGATCGCCCGGTATAATATATGCATGGTAAGATGGAAGTGCAGTAAACTCAATAACCATGGTTCATGGTACACACATGACTAAATATTAGCTTGTAGGGCACGTATTTCTTGCCAAACGTGTCCAATCGGATATTAAAAATTAATAACACGAACGGTGTTCGTTTCTGTAACACTTATTTTGTTTCTTAAAAATCGACGACGTAAATAAAAAAGTTTAAATTGCATATGTTATTTACTTAAATACACACAATACAATGTATACACATACAGTCACGACCCAGAAAAAAACTGCTGCCTAAGGAATGACTACTTCCACATCCAGATTTCCCATCCAGGTCTCTTTAAATGAAAACATCTTGATACTATATTGCATCCAGTATGTAGAAATAATTGCTCATAGAATTTTAATAATATGATTTGAAATCGTCTAACCCAAGAGGGTGAGAGTGGCTGATTCCAAAAATTCCTTTACGACATTTGTTCACGTACGCATTTTCAGTCGCAATTTTGTTAACCCTTTTAATGAGTGGGAGTGTGGCTGATGCCATAAAAAATATTTGGGATCTGAACTTTTAATATGCACACCAAACTCTAAGTTTCTGAAATCTCAGTAGCTTGCTTCACTTGTTTACCCTTATTATTGTACCATCGCATCCTTCAATGGAATAAGCTCATAATATAATCAAGTTCCAAGTATACCAAATCAAGTCAATATCTTCATTTTATTATGTTAATCCCTTTAATCATGGAGTGGGGTAGAGGTGGCAGATGTTGATTTGATTTTGATTGATTTGCCAGCGTAAGGTGGGCATTGCGCCGATTCCGGGCATGGAGATTTGTTCCGCAGCCCGATCGCCCGCTGAACGGCCAAATGCGGTTGCCTAGTCGTCTATTACATATTCATGCTGACTGGGCGGCTCCGCCCGACCGACCAACGGACGATCCAACCGTGTGCCGGAACAAACCCACGATGCTTTTATATACCGCCGAACTGGCTGCATACGCTGGATTGGACATTGGACATGCTTGTTCTCAGCAGTGAGAGACGCATGGGGTAGGAATATAGGATGGAGCGTGTAGGTATTTCTGAGATGCTTCTTCTTGGTTTCCATCTGTCTTCATCGGATGGAAAGTGTAGGCGTTTGTGAGATGCTACTGTTAGGTTTTCGTGTTTCTTTTTACTTTCAGGTTTTTGTGAGATGCTTCTTTTTAGTTTCTGTCTGTGATCATCTTCTCTCCTATTCTTCTTCTGAGTTTTCTATTTCTTCTGTTTCTGGAGTCTGGCAGTGTGTATATCCTTGATATTTCTTTATTGTATTCCGTCTTTTGTTGTGCCGTTATTTCCCAGTGTATATAATCCTTTCCTAGCTTATTCATAATCCTCTCGATTGTTGTCATTCATGTGTAGCATGGCCTCCCTATTTTCAATTTGTTGCTGTTCAGTCTTAGCGCTTTCTTTAGTAGGTGTGTCGTGTCTCGTCTTTGGTCGCGTCCCCAGTATTTCATTGCGTATGATTATATTCTTTTGATTATTGTTTTTCCCTCCAGTAATGTTGACGTTTTCTGTCGTTCTTGTGGTTTTCCTGTTTTTGCTAGTAGTTGGAAAATGTCCCTTTCAGCTCTGCTCAGGCTTCTTCTGTTGGCTTTTGTTGTTGCTGCGTTTTCGACTCCATATGTCATCGTAGGCATTATGATGGTCGTGTATATCTTTTTGGTTAGGCTCCACGGTAGTTTAGTTTTCTCAGTGAAGGGTAGTAGAGCTCTTGTGACTCTGTAGGCCGTCTTGATTATTTCTCTTACTGTTTCGCTCCTTTTTAGTTGATTCGTTAGGAATGTGGTATTTCATTCGGTTCGTGGGTCTCAGGGTGTAGTCTCCTATTTTGTATTCTTCGCCACTTGTTGGACTTGTTTTTGTCAATGGGTCTCAGACCATTATTAGGCTCTTCTTGAAGTTCATTTTCATTCCAGAGGAATCCAGATGTGGTATCATGTTTTTTAGAAATTCAACGATGTCTTGTTCTTTCTCGGTGTTGATGAGTATATCGTCGACGTATGCAAGCACGATAGGGGCTTTATCGTTCCATCGGTTCCATTGAAATTCTGATTTTCTTTTATTGTGCTTCCTATCACTTAATCCAGGACTGTGGTGAACATTCGGGGGGATAGCGGACATCCTTGTTTGATTTCTGTATTCTTCATTTTTGATTCCGTCTGTCCAAACCATTAGATTAGATTAGGAGAGAGGAGCTGTCCAATTGGCCTTGACCACCGCGACCCCCATGGATCTATTGTGGTGCTCCTGTTTGTTTTCCTTAGAGCTCCTTATCCAACTTTGTCCTTTGTATCAGACTACACAGTCTTGATAAAGGCTCCTTGGTGTAGCTATCAGCTCTTGGTTTTTCCTCACCAAGTAGTTGGAATCTCAGTCTAGCAAGGCCTTCACAATGGCACAATACATGGACTGAGGTTTCCTCTACCTCTTGGCAGAATGTGCATGTTGCGTCCTCTGCCAAACCCATTAGACTGAGATGTCTATTAAGTCGACAGTGACCGGTTAAAAGACCTACTATTATTCTAATTGCCTTTCTGTTTTGGCCTAGTAGGTCCTCCGTAAATTTGGCCGATTGTTCTTTAATGAACTCTTTGGCCTGTCTCTGCCGTGGAAAATTTGTCCACCTTTCCAGAGACTGAGTTTGCACCCATTTGTTAATGGATGCTCGTATGCATGGCTTGGCTACACCAGAAAAGGGTTCGGGTCCTATTAGGTCGTTACATGCTCCTTCCCTGACCAGTTCACCAGCCTTTTAATTTCTCTTGTGTCCTGGTACCCATGCCACGGTCACTTTGTTCTGACTTCCTAGGTCTGTAAAGGCATTTATGCAGTCCCATACAAGTCTCGATTCGACCAATTTCAAAACTTCTGGACTCTTACTAGCTTGCTTACTTATTTACCCCATTTCATCCCTATTTAATCTTCAACCCTTTAACGGAATAAGCTCAACACATCTCGTTAAAATACATAGGTACGTGTACCCAATTTCAGTATGGGTGATAATTTACTCTGCGATTTAAAAGCGCAGAGCAAATTATTTTTGACGGGTACTAACTATATTTCCACTCCACTACGTGGATGTGGAAGTAATTATTCATTTCATTAACTTACCAATACGCAAATTACTCCAAATTACAACAGGTGTATCAAATTTCCTTTATTCCTCTATTCGTCGAAACTAATGCCCAGAACATTGTTAATTTAAATATGATAAATAAAAGTAATCCAAAGAATGGCATTAAATTTATCACCATCAAAAATAATATGATATTGACATGTGCGACAGTATAAAGTATAATTGCCAACGAACGATGGAAGATAAGAGGCCTAAATTGGGAAAGACCGTATAAGAAATGATATCGGCCTCCCATCGCGAAACTCGAGTTTATTAACGTGTAAACAGGCAATAAGAATCTCCCACACCACACACGAATATAATATTGGCATTGGCGTAGATAAATGAGGAAATTTAAATCAATGTGCCCGAATGGGAGCGAATAGAGATGTCGGTCGAAAGTTTGACGTTTGACTACATTGACTTATTCGTAACTTGTTATATTACTACAGGCAATGAAGGCAAAATGTTGTAAAAACCTCGCAAAAATTAATAAAATAATCATCTCTGGGATTTAAGTAGTTAATAACCTGTAGAATGGAATGATGCCATTCTTTGCACTTTCAAGTTCCGGGAAAATTCAAAAAAATTTCGAAAAACTTTTAGATTTTCGGTATTTTTGCTCTAACGACTAAAATAATGAAAATTCAGAAAAAAGTTTTCAACAAAATTTGTAGCTCGTCTCTTTCTCTACAAAATAGGTTTTTACCAATTTTTGTCTTACTTAAGTGGTTTAGGAGATAAATCCAGTTTTCCACTTATAGTTTTGAGCCGCTCCGAAATGTGCGGAAAATAAGGATTCTCTGGGTTTTTCGTACGACCGCACATATCGATCGATAATTATTGCTATTCAGAGCCGCTAAAAAAAAAATGAAAGTAAGGTAAAATGTAGAGAAAAGTCTCAGCTTTAATGTGGAACTAATCACAAAATTCATACAAATTTTTATCATAGAGAAAAAAGTGTTAGAAGATGGCTTAGTAAACTTTATACAGTTGATTTATTCACATCTTTGAGTTTTATGCATCCTGCCTATTTCTCCCGTAACAATGGGTGCTTTTTCTCTGCATGGACTCGATTCCACGCACTTTAATCTATATTTCGTGAAAATTTCATTGAAGGATGTTAAGAAACAAATAAGTTGTATATGTTTTACTGTATAATTGTGCATTTTCTGAATGTGTATGAATAATGTAGACAGATTCAAAAAGTACTGCGCGCATTTAAAAAACTCTAAAGTCATTCGAAAGAATATGTTTTATTGTACTTATAATCCAAAAATTAAAACTGTGCTATTATTATTACTTAAGATATAGCGAATTGAACTCCAAAATTTGGAGGTGATTGATCGATGATAAATATACCCCCTACTTTAATCGCAAGCCATATTTTTCCAACAAAAATAATTGCAATAAAATGTTAATTGGATTAATATATCATTATATAAGAACATATAAGCAAAATGAATTATCATTCTAACGACTCCCGGCAAAGATATGAATAAATCTGTGGATAAACTGTACAAAGTTCACTAAGCCATCTTCTGACACTTTCTCTCCTTGGTAAATTTTTTTATGAATTTTGTGATTAGTTTCACGTTAAAGCTGAGACTTTTCTCTACATTTTCTTATTTTCATTTTTTTTAAGGGACTCTGAATAGTAAGAATTATCGATCGATGAGCCCGGTCGTACGAAACTCCTGGAGAATTCTCAGTTTTCGCGCATTTCGAAGCGGCTTAAAACTATAAGTGGAAATCTCCATTTATCTTCTAAACGGCTTAAGTAAGACAAAAGTCTGTAAAGACCTTTTTTGTAGCGAAAAAGACGAGCTACAACTTTTGTTGGGAACTTCTTTCTCTATTCTCATTATTGCCGCTAGAGCAATAAAACCGAAAATCAAAAAGTTTTTCCAAATTTTCTTGAATTTTCCCGGAACTTGGAAGTGTAAAGAATGCATCATCTCATTATCTAGGTTATTACCTACTTAAATCCCAGAGATGATCCTCTTATTAATTTTTGTTACCTTAAATTTTTAATTTGCCTGTACTATATATACTCTTCGCAAATACATGGTGTAATCAGTTTCATGTCATTAAAAAAAACTGGTAATGGGGACCGACTAGACAAACAAAAAACCTTTATGACTTTTCCCTCTAGGGGCACTTTGAAAACACTGATCTAGGTTAACATATTTAATATTATGGTAGACAACTATTGAGAACCACTGCTTTTCTTGATCGATGGACTTGTACTTCCCAATTACACAAATTTTAAATTGTCATAAAAAAGTGCTGACCGGCACACGCGGTGTCAAAGGATCATCGACCGCCTTTGATGTACCGCCTCAACTGAACTGAGGCAAGTATAAAGAGGTAAATAACTCGTTCTCTCTTCGTGCACAATTGCAAGCAAATAATGAGCATAGAGGTTTAAACAGAGCATTTCTTTACATGTGTGTTTTTTAATTTGGAACTAAATATTGGATTGTTTATAATTTAGAAAATTTAAATGTAGTTTATTAACATTTGTAACATAAATGAGTGTCCTGGGTTAAAAGCTTACCTACCTAAATGATTCAAAATCTCTGCATCTGTATCAATACACAGTTCGATACGTCGAATTAAATACATACGCACTTCGTTCAACACTAAACACTAAACTATCAACTAACGTTGTCAATAAAGAAAAATAAAATAAAAACTTGATACAAAAGCCAAAAAGGAAGACAAAACGAACGAACAAGTAAGTTGTGTCTGTACGTAATCAAGAATTTGACAACTTGAACGGTAAGTCAATAAAATCTTAACTATAAATACACAATGACGCGAAATTCAAAAATAACAAAAACAACGAACGGCGGGTTGGACGTGTGTACATAACGAAACACAGACAGTAACTAAAATATTGCACAAGGGAGAGTTAGAGTATAGTTTTCTTCAGATCAGATCTAGATCTAAACCTACCTCAATATTCCAGCAGTTCTCAAAAAATTTTATTGAAAATTTGCGAAATTTTTGTTTATTATTTTTCTCCAAAATTATGAGGTTTAGACCCCATGTTATATAAGGTTTTTTTTGTTTGTCTTGTCGTTCCCTACCACCAGTTCTTTTTAATGACATGAAACTACTTACACCCTGTATAATAAGAGTATAATATTGCATTCGATCTGCACATTTCTAAAGCCGGTAATATTGCTCATAGAGAAAACATTTTCATATCACTGTGTTAGTGACCGAATTCTGAACGACTTTCAACATGTTCGTCCCTCTCTCTGTCCGTCTGTCTGTCTGTTACGTTTCTTGTAAGCACGATAACCTAAAAATGAAGTCCGAAAAGTCCGGTTGTATTGAAATTTGGACAGTAAGTTAGCGTTAGCTAGAGGTAGCACTCTATTACTTTTGAACAAAATCGGTCAATAAATAAAAAAGTTATTAATTTTTTAAATTAAAAAAAAAATGTTTTGTAATTAAACAAAAAATGTCTAAAACTAATGTTATTTAAGAAAACTGCAAAGTGTATCCTATAGAATGTGCAACAATTATATAAAAAGTACAGTCAATCGGCGAAGAGTATAATAGCTTGTTTGATTGTATGAGTGGTATATAATCTTACGCGGGAAAAATGAGTTTTGGATAAAAATAGTATGTAGTAAATATTAATATGCAAGAAATCTCAAAAAATACTTCGAGTTCTCCGGGCAGCCCATCGCACCAATTTACACTCTCCAAGAAATACGTCCACCCAAGTTTACTCTCCAGCACTGTAGTATGACTCGGAGAGAGGGCAATACAGAAAAATGAATGGCTCGGAGAAACCACGTAGTAACAGGCGAAGATAACAACTGATAGAGGCCTGTTGATGCCGTACTCTTAACATGCAACCGCGACAGTTTGCGTGTTGCTGTTAGACTTGCCATGCAGCAAGGGGAGACCGACTAGAATAATGCACGGGTTAAAAACACCATAAATGTGAAGAACAGGATGCAAAGTTTAAACTCTATAAATAATTTTCTCTACTTTTCGAGATAATGTACTGGAGTAATGTCCCAGTTGTTTATTCCGTATGGTAATCTTCCTGCAAGAGAAACGAATTGCATGCGATTTCTATTTGAAACGGGTTATTGCACTTATTACAAAACCAATAAAATAAAGTTAGTTTTTGAATATAAAATATGTTTTATTACAGGTAAGTCGTAAAGTTTATAATTAAACTTAATCCACCATGTCAAAATCATTACGAGCTTTATGTATGTGCCAGAGTAAATATAAACACGTTAATATCCACACAAGTGTAAAAAAGCCTATCAGTTCTCATTTTAAATGCAGCACAAAAGGCTAGCAAACACTTTTTCTAAATAAGATTATAGATATCAATTAGAAATGGGCTTAATTTATTATTCATTATTGAAACCGAGAAATGGAGATTTTGTACATCAAATGTCACTTTTTCGTTTTGCACTGCTATTTCATATAGCATGGAAGTGTTTACAGGGATAGACTAATTATCTAAGATTTTTTGTTAAATGTATATTTGAAATTATACAAAAAAGTGCTTTATGTAATAGTTACACCTGGGGCAAGTGAGTAAAGTCATATTTCGTCTATGAATAACAGGAACCACCCGGACCACTCCAAAAGTTGAAATGAACAGCACTTGGACCTACTCCCTTGCATCTTGAACTGGAACTGGAAGCCAAGAAAGCAGCAAATACAATGTGCAATTATGGAATGTGGAAGGCGACGGGCCAAGCTCTGGTGTACATAAAGACTTTACCTGTAAGGGACCAAGTTATCACTCAGTCAGGGTATGACAGGTGTCTTCCCGTCTATAGGTTAGCTTTCCATACACAGTTCCCGTGTTCCCGATGTATGCCTGAGTGCACGAAAAAAGACAACTTCTGAGCCTTGGAGGTCTGCATGGATCAGGGGGGGAACTGGTGATGGTGTACACGAATGCAAACCAAAGGCTCATATATCAGCGCCACTTGACAAGTACCCAAGTGTATTTCAAGCCAAGGTATATGTCATAGTATTGCGCATAAATGAAAATTTAGAAAAGGTTTCGCTAACAAACATACTTGTATACGCAGCGATAGTTCAACCGCTTTGCTATCTTTTTACACGATCAATTTCTGTCGGAATATTTCCCACTAGCTTAAAATTTGGACACATTACGCCACTGCATAAAAAGGTGACGAAGAACTTATAGAGAACTACAGAGCGATAACACAAAACTCATTTCTATCGAAACTTTTTGAGAAAATAATTCATGCTAGAGTATATCACTACGTAACATCTTACAATCTATTAAGCAAAAACCAACTAACACGGCTTCAGGCAAAAACACTCAACGATGACGGCCGCTTATGAGTTCGTTCAATTTATTTATGATTCACTAGACAATAATAAATATGTTACTGTCATATTATTTGATCTAACCAGAGCATTCGATTCGGTAAATCACGGTTTCCTTAAAAAAAAGCCGAAACCCTAGGAATTCGTGGCAATGTTATCAGCGCTAGGAAAATTGTTGTTAAAATAGGCAATAATTTTTCCCATGAGAAAGACGTTAATATCGGTTTACCACAAGGTGCGGTTCTCTCGCCCTTGTTATTTCTCATATTTATCAATGATTTAGAATTAAATCTTAACAAAAACAATAAATTAGTTTTATACGCAGATGACGTTACAATCGGATTTACGGCCGATTCCCCCGAAGAATTAAATAAAGCGTTAAATGATCTATTAGCCGAGTTCGAATCAGGGTGTGTACGTAACAAATTAGTTCTAAACATAAGTAAAACAACTTACATACAATTTTACAAAAGACGCGAACCACCTACTTTAAATATTGCAAAAAATCAAAGTACAGTTCCACGATCAGAAAGTATTATATTTTTAGGTTTACTATTAGACGAAAAACTCACCTGGATTAAGCACATAGAACATGTATGCAAAAAGCTGAATTCAGCATTTTTCGCAATAAGAAATCTTAAGCCATTATTATCTAAGGCACAATTATTAAATGTATACTACGGTCTTGTACACTCTCATCTGAGATACTTAGTTATTCTTTGGAGTGTTAGCACAGAAGCTGAGAGAGTCTTTATTTTACAAAAAAAAATAAAAATTCGTCTGATGTTCTCACTGATGCCACTGGATTCATATAGACCAATGTTTATTGAGAATAATATTTTAACGTTAACTTCAATTTTCACACTCGAAGCTGCACTATTCGTTTATCAAAATAAAAATAAATTTACGCTAAACTCTAATAGACATGCACATAACACTCGCATAGCCGATCAAATATCGATAAATACTTACAATCTCTCTCTTTTCAAAAGATGTCTGTACGTCTGCTGCGCCAACAATTTTAATTCACTACCTGTTAACATAAAAAATCAACAAAGTGTCTCTACATTCAAAAACATATTAAAAAAGTACCTTGTAAGAAAATGCTTCTACACTATACAAGAGATTTTTGAAAATGATAGTAACGAATAAATCATTATTGTATAAAACTTATTACACTTATTAATTGATTTAATACTCTTATATTTCAAATTCTGGCATTTTACATATATGTGTTTGTTGTTTATTTTTATTATTAGGTCATTTAATATAGATGCGCTTATTGTTTGTATATGTTCTCCGTTTATGTTATATGAAAAAATGTTACTTCACAAATTGCAATTTTATATTTTATTAATTGTATTATTGTCAATAATAGTATTCATCATCTGGATTTCCACATATGACTTGTCGCACCTGTACTATTGTATAGCAAACGTGAATAAAGAAACTATTATTATTATTTTTAGTGTTTTCTCGACTACGTGTCGGTTTGCTGCCGGGAATCAACAAGATTCCTAAGGCTTCTCCCTTCCTACGTTATTATTTTCCGAAGTATATGTGCAAACCCCAACAGCGCGATCTTCTGCACTTCGTAAGCGCTTGGTGTTCCCGGGATCTGCTCCAGATGTTTGTGAAATCCTTTCTTAATGGTTCCCAGTGTTCCCATTATCAGTGGCACGATTTTGGCTTTCACGTTCCACATCCGTTGCACCTCTATCTGTAGATCTTTGTACTTGGACATCTTCTCAGCTTCCTTGACCGTGATGTTTTGGTCATCAGGGATGGCGACGTCGATGAGCAGACATGTCCTCTCCGCCCTGTTGTGGACCACGATGTCAGGCCGGTTGGCGCTGATGGTCCGGTCTGTTCTGATGCTGTGATCCCACATGACGGTGCAGTCTTGGGTGTGGATGACTGGTTGAGGTTCGTGCTCATACCACTTCGTTGACACTTCAGTACCTAATTCCTTGCAGATTGACCAGTGGATGTAGCTAGCTACCTTGTTGTGCCGGTTTATGTATTCGGTAGCAGCAAGCGTAGTGCATCCAGATAGGATATGGCTGATAGTTTCTTCCTTGGAGCCGCATATTCTACACTTGCTATCGACTCGCATGCCCATAATTTTCCTTTGGTGGTACCTTGTGTTCAGTGCTTGGTCCTGGGCAGCGATGATTAGGCTGATGATGATTATTATTATTATTATTATTATTATTATTATTATTATTAGTCGATCTGCTTTGAGAGAGCTGATGCTGAACTGTCGGAATATTTTGACTGAAAAGTATGAACACAACTAAGTGATTGCTTCTGTGTGCGCAGCCACAGTGTCACGAAGGGTAATGAAGGAGCAGATTGTTGGGATGGAGGAAGACCAAAAACTCATTTCCTTCGCCTGGAGCCGCCTTGGGTTTCCAAGAAGTCTGAGTCAATCAGAGCTACTAGACTGGGCTATGTCAGTGATCTCCTTCCGCTCCTATCCAGTCCGGACAGCCTACAGGGGTCTACCCTTGGGCCCATCCTATTTATCCTTTACATTGCCGACTACAGGGGCCAATGGAGATTGGCTGGTGCATTAAATTTTACAATTAAATACTCTTCTAGCACATGAAGGTGACAAGAATTTTACCCTCGTCTATTTGTACTCAACAATTTGTTTACCATCTTTCTTTCTTTTTTAATAATGGAACTTACGTTAAAAAGTGGTAGAGGTGCGTGTTAGGCCAACTCTATCAACTCCGTTTGTGCGAAGCTGGTCCTTAGAGTGCTCCCAATAAAATGACTGAAGGTCGCCTATTTTTGCCACATCTTTTTAATATTATTTTATGAGAGTTACACTTTTGGTTGTTCTGTGTCCTGGTTGAGTTATAGAACAGCAATAGCTGAATTCCGCCAGGAAGTTAATATAAATAATGCCATTAAAATAAAAAATAAATAAATAAAAAAACCGCTGCCTAAGGAATCACTACTTCCACATCCAGATTATTCGTCCAAGTCACTTTAAAGGAAACATCTTGATTATATTTGCTCTCTAGTATGTGGAAATTATTGGTCATAGAATTTTAATAATATTTGGGGTAGATGTCATAGAAAAGTTTGAGGAGTTGGTTTCTACCATATACGTTAAAAATGAAGTTTCTAGTTTACCGTACTTATTTTCCACTATTTACAACCTACCACCTCAATGGAGTCATCTCAATCAGATGTCACTACAATACATACGTGTACTAACTTTCAAGTGAATATCTCAATTTGATGTTATCAATCCCATTAATAATGAAGCGGAGATGGTAGAGTTTGAAATATATTAGAAAGAAATCTGAGGCCTTGGTTTCTAGTATATACACCGAATCCCAAATTTCTGTAGTCTTACCAGCTTGCTTTACTTATTTTCCCCTATTTGCCTCTATTTAACCCCCAACCCTTCAACGGCATCATCTCAAATTATGATCTAGTTTCAGACGTCGTTATAATACATACGTGTACCAAATTTCAAATGAATATCCCAATTTTATTTTATCAACCCTTTTCATATTGGAGTAGGGGTGGTTGGGTTGAAAAATATTTAAGAAAATCTGACGCTGTGGCTTCTAGTACATACACCGAATTTCAAGTTTCTGTAGTCTTACCAACGTTTTACTTATATTCCTCTATTTACCCCAAATTAACCCCCAACCCTTCAACGAAATCATCTCAAACTAATTCCAGACGTCGTTATAATACATACGTGTACGAAATTTCAAATAAATATCTCAACTTTATTTTGTCAACCCCATTAATGGGTAGGGGTGGTGCGGGGGTTGAAAAATATTATAAAAAAATCTGAGGCCTTAACTTCTTGTACATACACCGAATTTCAAGTTTCTGTACTCATACCAGCTTGCTTTACTTATTTCCTCCTATTGACCCCTAAATAACCCCCAACCCTTCAACGGAATCATCTCAAAGTATAATCTAGTTCCAGATGTCGTTATAATTCATACGTGTACCAAATTTCAAATGAATATCTCGATTTTATTTTATCAACCCTTTTAATAATGAAGTAGGGTGGTGGGGGTTGAAAAATATTATAAATAATCTGAGACCTTGGCTTCTAGTACATACACCGAATTTCAAGTTTCTGTAGTCTTACCAGCTTGCTTTACTTATTTTCCCCTATTTACCCCTATTTAACCCCCAACCCTTCAACGGAATTATCTCAAAATATAATCTAGTTCCAGATGTGTTATAATACATACGTATAGAAAATTTCAAATGAATATCTCAATTTTATTTTACCAACTTGTTTTACTTATATTCCTCTATTTACCCCAAATTAACCCCCAACCCTTCAACGGAATCATCCCAAAATATAATCTAATTCTAGACATCGTTATAATACATACGTGTACGAAATTTCAAATGAATATCTCAACTTTATTTTATCAACCCCATTAATGGGGTAGGGGTGGGTTGAAAAATATTATAAAAAAATCTGAGGCCTTAACTTCTAGTACATACACCGAATATCAAGTTTCTGTACTCTTACAACCTTGCTTTACTTATTTCCCCCTATTTACCCCTATTTAACCCCCAACCCTTTACCGGATTTCCTCAAAAAACAATCCAGTTCCAGATCTCGTTATAATATATATGTGTACAAAATTTCAAAAAAAGTTACAGACAGACCGACAGACAGACAGAAAATTTTTTTTCGCTCAAATTTAAAATCTCGACGTTTCATGACATTCTAAACCTATTTCACGAATAAAAATTTTTGAAAATTTTTTTGCGATTACTATACTTCCAATCCACTACGTGGATGTGGAAGTAATAAGGAAAGAAAATAAGTGGATCAGGTTTTGTTTATATTTATCTAGGTATTATAATATATAAAACAGACAATGGTAGTAATTTTCTAAATGTTTTGATATGCATATATTTTTAAAGCAAAATCTAATTGGTTATTTTGTATTTTCAGGTGAGTAAATTGAACATCTTGAAACATGACAAGGTTGATAGGTAAGATTTGTTTTTAACATTATTAACTAAGTTTACGCCAATATTCAGTTTGACATGGGAGTGGGCATGAACTAGTTCTGTTATATTGTGTTCACATGTTTTGGTTTTATTGAATAAAAAAATTACATTTCAAACAAAACAATAGACATTAATATTTCGGCATAGGATTAGGATTTGCAATAAATGTTTTGTCACTATTTTATATTTCGTAATTTTCCAATTAACTTACATTGTCTAATATTGGTTACGTCATACACCTGAGAGTTTAATATGTTTGTAATATAGAGTACAGATGACGCGTTACTACTATTTATCATTTGTTTATCTTTATATGTCTCGAAGATTTTCATCAAAAACCATTTTCAGGATTTTAACTTAAGCAACTTGCCGACCCATGTTTATAAGAACTTCTTGAAAATGGTTATACTTATGATTTCTGACACATATGGGATGAGCAATGTTGCTTAATAGACCGATCTTCCATGACAAAAAAGGTAACCCATCGAATACCTCAAATTTAAAACGTGAAAATGGTTGCAAAACATGTAAAAAGCATGTTACGCCCGCCAGACTATTTAAAATTGGTAATTGTTATTTTTTATGAATTTTTTAATTTATCTGAAACAATTATTTTATTTCTCAAAACACCTGCTTAACGCAATTTGTGGTAAATAATGAACCATTTTTGAAAAAAATTGTCTGTCTGACAATTTTTGTTAATTAATTTGCCAGATTTAATTTTTATTTTTTTGGTGAAAGTACACTTCATAACACCTTGATTTTTGCTTTAAAATGAAGTTTAGGATCTCTCGTATCTATTACAACTTGTCTGTCTGACAATTTTTGTTTATTAATTTAACAGACTTAATTTTGAATACCTAAATATTAAAAAAAAAGTTTCACTTGTGCGAACGGCAGCTAGTTTTTTTGAGGAGAGCATAGGGGGTGGGTAAGGAGTGTGTACGCTCAAGCGGGCGCCACTGGACGGAGAATAAAATGTGATTATATAACCTTGCCAGCCAAGGAGCAAGATTAAATTTCTAGCTATCGGGCGGTGGAATTCTTAAAAACTATCAATAATGTCAAAATGTACACATTACTATAAAATCTCAAAATCTAGGCAACGTCAGGTGCATTAGCACGAATAACAAGAACATGTAGACATTAAACATCTATTACGACACAAGTGAGATGTACAATGGGCTTGTTCGGCATTTTTTTTATTTCATAAATCGAATATGCAAGCATAAAATAATGGATCTGCAAAAAATCAGAATCTTATTCGCACGTTAACTATCTTAAAAACTATTACAAATCTCCACCTTGCGAAAATTGGGCGTAGCCAGGCGCTACGTCACTATACGCATAGGCTCGGTGATCTCAATAGACTTGATGCTCCTTATTGTTATAATAATTATAAGTGTTTTCGAAGTATTGTTTGTTTTGTTTACTTCTTGACAGTAGGGGAGTACAATTTGGTGAAATGTCAAAAAATTGCAATTTTCTCTCGCTCCTGCCGGGACGAATTATTGATTTTCACCCTGCAATTTACGATTAGGATTCATCGCCGACCTTCTCCTTTCCGTAGAGACATAGAACGAAATTCCATTCGGCGTATTTATTTAGTTACCAGCGTTTGAAAATTCCATGTTTTGCGATTTATCAGGTTAAATTTGAAAGATCCCAGAAAGCCACTTTTCTTACGTCATTTGCGTATAGTGACGTCACAAATAAACGCTCGGTTTTTGCAACTATTACTAATTTCAACTCCTTATATCTCCAGAACGGAAAAAGTAATTACGAAATTTTTAGTGCATAATGAGAATATCGAGTATTATATGAAAAAGTATAAAAATCATATAAAAAGAATATCATGGAACAAGCTCGTAACAAAAAAATAAATCAAAACTTCAGATGTTACCTAAGCGTGGTACATACGCATTAAAGAAATTCTGTTTGTTTGATTTAATTAAACTTTGCTGTCTGACTGAGTTTCTTTTGCAACTACTGCTTATCTAATACGCAACCATGGGTTCTAACTTACAACAGCGAATTAAAATTTACTATGGATTAAATTTACAGCTCATCACTAAAGTATTAGGTAATAAACGAGATTTCATGACCTGACAAATGCAATGTTCGCTGCTTACATTTAGATGGTAATGAATGTTCTAAAATAAGTATATTCTATTAAGAATATTTCATGTGTAACATAGTAAAAGGTAAATTAACATCACATGGTACCATACGATGCCTTCACACTAAGAATCTTAAGTATTTCAATAGGTGTTCTATACATAAACATAGAGCTCAATTTATAGTTGCAAGTTTGTGGTATGATTTACTTTAATATTGGAATGAAAATCACCGAATAAAACTATGAGAATTTCTTTAAAAATGTGTAACCAAAATGAAACAAAAAACCTGATTAGAACCTTGGCATTCTCCTCGACTACTGCAGCGTGACCTGCAGCGTGACCACTTCCTGAACATTCTGGACGTTGACTACAACCATAAATGCATGCCGGACACCAGACTCCCTGCATTAAATCTCTTGGAGACTGCAGCGAACAAGTCTCCAAGCCAAAACTTTTCTAAACGTCAGCAAGCCCCACATGTAACCAAATATCTGAGTAATAGACTCCCTCCTATTACTCCTCCAAATACTAGCCTGCCTATAGCCAAAATTACTCCTCCAAACACTAGGCTGCATATAACCAAAATTACATCACCAAACAGCTTGGCCCATACAGCAACTGCTAAATTGCCTGACCCATACAAATTGCCTCTGGCCTAACTCGAACATATGCCTGTCCCAAATACTCCGTAATAATTACAAGAAATAAGAACTTTTGGAAGACAAAACTCAAAATAAAAGGCTTACCTCATATAGAGAGTATTACATAACCTCACGAAACACGTGGCGATAAAATTACGGCAACCACCAGAATTCCTTCCAGGAATTGACAAAACGCTCACAGCAAAGCGGTGAGCGAATCCAAAACGAGTAGCGATGTAAAACCCAAATTCTTCAATACAATATCGGGACCGCCGCGCCGCCGTTCGCTATGTCATGTCTCCGTCAAAACGAGAAGCCCAGACCGGAAACCTCCCACAGTTCAGTGTTGCCAATTTAAGCACTTATCGCAAATTTTCTTTAGCCAATGATAGTGCACCACCAAAGGACTGAATAATCAAAGGACTGAATTCCACACATATGTAGTATCTCGACTATAAGAATATGCAATGAACACCACTAACTCAAATTATTTTAAAGAAAACATGTTTTACTTCCTATGATTTCACCTCGAAACTTAGACAACCATCCACTATCAAAGTCTAAATCGTAAGTTGAGTGGGTTGCATACCTCTATACTCGAAGAAGTGAATTAGTCAATTTACTACAAATAAATATTAAATTAATCATGTGTAATCAAATGCTATAATACGCACTTACGCAGCATCAGTGCATCAGAATCAATCACTGGCGTCTCATAACAGCTCTTAAAAAGAAAGCAACTGAAGTTTAAGATATCCTCTATGCATAAAAATTTGTCTGTCATTGAAAAAATAATGTTCACCCTGTCAGACTTAATTTTTAAGCGACGTGACGTTTTTTTAAATAAGCTTTTACAATGGCTTCGTCAAAACACCACCTTAGTTATTTTCTTTAATTAAGTTTGAGATCTCTTTTATGCATAAGCATTGATCTGTCAGTGAAAAAATGTTTAAGATGTGTTATGAGATGCCAGTGATTGGTCCTGATGCATTGATGATGCTTGTTCAAAATTAAGTCTGACAAATTAGTTAACAAAAATTGTCAGACAGACAAGTTGTAATAGATAGGAGAGATCCTAAACTTCATTTTAAAGCTAAAATCAAGGTGTTATGAAGTGTACTTTCACCCACAAAATAAAAATTAAATCTGACAAATTAATTTAACAAAAATTGCCAGACAGTCAATTTTCCGGCATGCATTTATGGTTGTAGTCAACGTCCGGAATGTTCAGGAAGTGGTAACAGGTCACGCTGCAGCAGTCGAGGAGAACACCAAGGCTCTAATCAGGTTTTTTGTTGCATTTTGGTTATACGTTTTTAAAGAAATTGTCACAGTTTTATTCGGTGATTTTCGTTACAATATTAAAGTAAATCATACCACAAACTTGCAACTATAAATTGAGCTCTGTGTTTATGTATAGAACACCTATTGAAATACTTAAGATTCTTACTGTGAAGGTACCATGCGATGCTAATTTACCTTCTACTATGTTACACATGAAATTTTTTTAATAGAATATACTTATTTTAGAACATTCATTACCATCTAAATGTAAGCAGCGAACATTGCAGTTGTCAGTTTATGAAATCTCGTTTATTACCTAATATTTTAGTGATGGGCTGCATATTTAATCTATAGTAAACTTTAATTCGCTGAAGTTTTTATTTATTTTTTTGTTATTGTACATCTCACTTGTGTCTTAATAAATGTTTAATGTCTACATGTTCTTGTTATTCGTACTAATGCACCTGATGTTGCCTAGATTTTGAGATTTTATAGTAAAGTGTAAATTTTGACATTATTGATAGTTTTCAAGAATTCCACCCCTCGATAGCTAGAAATTTAATTTTGTTCCTTGGCTGGCAAGGTTATATAATCACATTTTATTCTCAGCCCAGTGGCGCCCCCTTGAGTGTACACACTCCTTACCCACGCCCCTATGCTCTCCTCCAAGAAACTAGCTGCCGTTCGCACAAGTGAAACATTGTTTAAAATGTTTAAGTATCAAAACTGTATTCAAAATTAAGTCTGACAAATTAATTAACAAAAATTGTCAGACGGACAAGTTGTGATAGATAGGAGAGATCCTAGACTTCACTTTAAAACGAAAATCAAGGAGGTGTTATGAAGTGTACCTTCATAAAAAAAATAATAAAAAAAAATTGAGTCTGACAAATTAATGAACAAAAATATTCAGACAGACAAATTTTTCCAAAAATGGTTCATTATTTACCACAAATTGCGTATTTTTTTTAATTAACAAAGTTTTAATAGTCTGTAATATTTGTTAGACCCCTTTTATACAGGAGCCTTCGTTTGCAAATTGTTCACTATATTCGGAGTTAAAAAATCACACTTCTTCAAATAATATTCTGTTGATTACTTTGCCATGACAGAATAACTTAAATTGTTGAATAGTGCTGTATGTTCCAACGAGTTTTGGTGTGAGAATGTTCACTTTTGGATAACCCTTTAGTGTTTTAGAAATAAAAAAAATGACAAACGTGTGCTACCTAAAGCTCCTGGTAAGATCGTTTGATACCGAAATGGGCATTACGCTTTCTCATTTGTGTGATGTTGCTTGTTAGTAAATGAAATGAAATGAAATCTTTGAATAATTTTAATCTAGTCGGCTGGTGGAACGATGTTGGTACAACAAAGTCTCTGAGGAAGGTGTAGCTACTCGAGTTGGAAATAATGCGAAGGAGCCTTGCATTTTTGGACCTTTTTCAACACTTCTTTTGTCATGGAAGCTCGGTCTATAAATTGAATGTTTGGTGTTAGTGGAGGCAAATAAGCAAACATTTTTGTGAAACAGGAATAGTGTTGATACAGCGAAACATCATAGAGTGTCTGTAGAAAAATATTTGCTTTGACCACAATACAGAAGCCATCTTTTTTTGAGTTTTGTTAAAAAACGCGTTTTTTTTTGTTTCTGCTATGCATTTTTCTAAATATCTTAGGATCTGTTAGTCGGTGTGGGTTTCACATTTCAAATTGATTACATAACCTCAAAAAGAAATGGAAAAATGGAAATGGAAACCGCGGTGCTCACTAGTTTTTCGTTTTTCTTTAATTACTTAGCTCGTAGTGCATCTGTTGTATACAATTTTCGGAAAGAATACTTCTTATGATCATAAATAAGTGTACAATGTTTTAAATTAAATTATTTTTTAAAACAATTTTAAGGTCTTGATTCAAAATTATGATTAGTCGACTGTTTCTGTGCAATACGTCCTAGGGTTAAGAGCATTGCATCAAAACAAATTTGTTTATGTACTTTAAGTCAGCATAAGGCAATAAATGTATGTCACTCTTAAAAATATGTTTTTTACGTTTTTATTGTTTTTCTGTTTCTTGCTGTAAAAAATCTATTAAGTAATTACTTACTGAAATCTAAAAATTCGTTCTAAAAATATTTAAAAACTCATGCGATTTGAATGAAACACTTATTTTTACTGCGATTAATAATATATCTGACATTCAACTTTTCAGCCATTGTCATCAATAGAAAGTGGCAAGTAACATTATTTCGATATGTTGTGAAAGTACATAACTACAGATTTGGATCATTTATTGTTTTTTATAGCTCTTATATCTCTGAAATGAACTATAACTCCATTGAACTAACAAATCACTAACTGATAATTCGTTAACATTCTCGTTTTCTCGCCTTAAACCAGTCCGCTTCTATATCACAGAACAATTTTAATTAATCAGGATGAAGTACTGTGATTATTTGTAATGAACGTTATTTGTCTGTGAAGTAATCTCTGGGTAATGATCACTAATAACAGCACAAATTTAAATAATCCCAGCAGATGCGGACTAATCTGTACTCCTTCCCATTTTTCTCGTTTCCATGGCGCATCGTCGTAAAAATATAATCAGATTACAAGTTTCTACATATTATCTACGGTGTAATCTGGCAAGCAATTCGCAACGGTCAAAAAATAAAAATGCAGGTGTTAATATCTAGAAACGAATCAAGGCCATTGTAACACCAGCATTTTTTTAATGTATCTAGTCTTTAATGTTGTAAATCTAACGTTACGTGATTAGTGATTGGAAATGTGTGCAGAAATCCTTTTTTTTTCATCCTGAAATGCCTGAAATATAATGACAATAATAGTACAGGTAAAATAGATAAAATTTGCCCAAACAAGAAATAGCAAGGTACCAGTGGCGTAGGAAGGATTCGTCGGGCCCTTTGGTAGAGGGTCCACGCCTTCGAAAGCCGTCAAATCGTCAAGTAACCCATTCCAGCAAGGTAAATGATTTTTGAGCTCGGATATCGAAAGAGGGTCCTAATCGCTATCTGTATTAATAGAATTTCAAAATCGCTTACCGTTTTTTTCTAAATAAATCCTAAATCATAGTAACGATATTTGTGTGTTTGAAATTTCGACGTGCGGGCAACTACATTAAATATTGAATTTTTTTTATATATTATGTACGAATGAAATATGGTCTAAAGACCAACAGAGTTTTTGCAATAAAAATTAGCTCGATATCTTATACAGTTTTTGAGTTACCGACTTTTTAAAATCAGCCATAATTTGGTTCGTGGTATTCCTATTAGCATGCGGCCATTTTCTGGCTAAGTGTAATTCATTAAGATACTGAGCCAATACATTTTCAAAATTGCTCTATTATTTACATTTTTACAATTTTGCAAAAATATTAGTAGGTAAAATGAAACTCATTTGGCAGATGATTTATTAGGTCTATTGATTATGAAGGTGTTGTATGGAGATATTATTTATTAAGTAAGTATACTATTATTGTCGTACAAATAATATAGCATTTTACAAATATAAAAATATAAAGACGTACACAAAACGTGTGATATATACATAATTAATATTTATAATAATAATAATAAAATTAATAATGCATAATAAGTATACACAGATCAGTAAGCATTGACAAAGCACTACATAGGCACTACTAAAGTGTATTCACGGAAGGCTGAGAGTAATAAATATGCGTGATTGCCTTGTGATCGCGATCATCAATTGCATCGCCTGTTCCAGCCTCATTGGTTGCATTTTTCAGGAGATTGCCAACGGTTTTCTCGACTTCAGTTGTATGCAATTTGCGTAAGAGTGTATTTACATTTGTTGGAAAATTTGAATTATTATAACTCATAAATAGTTTAATGAATCCATTTGAAGTTTTTGGTAGTGTATTATCAAGTTTAAAAGAACAATATCTTACATTTTCATGAATATTATAACGTTCTAAAATCGATCAGGAAACTTTTTATATTTTTAATAGTTTTACGTATGAATGGCTCTGGTGAACTAAGCCCACGTGAACAGCTCGTGACAGCTCTCAGAGCTTGGTGAATATACTATAGTAAGAATCATTGTCTGCTAAAAACTGCTTTGTATTATTTCTGACCTTAAAACAATTGTCAGGGAAGGCTGCACATGCAACAGAACACCAAGTGGACGCACATTTTTAGTCTCACTTTACTTCAGAATTCCACTATTTGTTTTCTATAGATTCAGTTGTGACTTTTTGTCATCATTTGTGATTTTATTTGGTTATTCTCTATCAGATATCCAAATTTTCTGGGGTAAATTGGGAAGGAGATAGGAGAATCGCTTGGATACTAAACTATGTGTTTTCTTAACTGTTTCTCAAGTCGAGGAAATTTGTTAAAAATCCAGGATTTTGTGTTGGGTACGGGTCTGAACCACTTCTTGTGGATAATTTTTACAATTAAAATTATTTCGCAGTAAGCAGGGTTTTAACCTGCTTCGCTTGGTACTTCAGTTGCTAGCTAAGCTAATTGCACTAAACCACTGGACTACGTAAGTCTACTAACCTTAAGGAAAAATAAATACTGACTTAGCAAATCTAAGGATTTAAATTCATTACTGCCATACAGATTCACGTAGGACTTACCAGCATCTTCAATTACACGATCATCAATTGCATTGCAGTTATCTCCAATATTAATCAAATTGGCCTGTTCGTTTTAACTGTAACTGCTCATTTTTTCCTCTTCGGAAAAGATAACTGATAGGTCACACAATACACAGGTTGCCGATATAGCTTTTACAATATTTACAATATAATGATTTACTGATTTCGTGAATACCCTAAAATACCCTTTGTTGTCGTGTATCCACACAATTTTTGTATGTTTTCTATTTTGTAAAAATTAAACATAATTTCCGCAAATATTATAGTGTTCGCTTCTTCATGATTGCACTTCACATTGAATGCTACGCAGGAGGAATCCAAATTCACAGAGTTGGGCAACATACAGGGTGTAATCAGTTGTATGTCATTAAAAAAACTGGTAATGGGGACCGACTAGACAAACAAAAAAACCTTTATGACTTTTCCCTCTAGGGGCACTTTGAAAAACACTGATCTAGGTTAACATATTTATTATTATGGTAGACGACTATTGAGAACCACTGCTTTTCTTGGTTGATGGACTGGTAATACCAAATTATACAACTTTTAAATTGTCAAAAAAGTGCTGGCCGACACACGAGGTGTCAAAGTATCATCGACCGCCTTTGATGTACCGCCCCAACTGAACTGAGGCAAGTATAAAGAGGTAAATAATTCGTTCTCTCTTCGTACACAATTGCAAGCAAATAATGGCCATAGAGGTTAAACAGAGCATTTCTTTACATGTGCGTTTTTTAATTTGGAACAAAATATTGGATTGTTTGTAATTTAAAAAATTTAAATGTGGTTTATTAACATTTGTACCATAAATGAGTGTCCTGGGGTTAATAGCTTACTACCTAAATGATTCAAAATCTCTGCATCTGTATCAATACACAGTTCGGTACGTCGAATTAAGTACATACGCACTTCGTTCAACACTAAACACTAAACTATCAACTAACGTTGTCAATAAAGAAAAATAAAATAAAAACTTGGTACAAAAGCCAAAAAGGAATACAAAAAGAACGAACAAGTAAGTTGTGTCTGTACGTAATCAAGAATTTGACAACTTGAACGGTAAGTCAATAAAATAAATCTTAACTATAAATACACAATGACGCGAAATTCAAAAATAACAAAAATAACGAACGGCGGGTTGGACCTGTGTACATAACGAAACATCGACAGTAACTAAAATATTGCACAAGGCAGAGTTAGAGTATAGTTTTCTTCAGATCAGATCTAGATTTAAACCTACCTCAATATTCCAGCAGTTCTCAAAAAATTTTATTGACAATTTGCGAAATTTTTGTTTATTTTTTTTCTCCAAAACTATGAGCTTTAGACCCCATGTTATATAAGGTTTTTTTTGTTTGTCTTGTCGTCCCTACCACCAGTTTTTTTTAATGACATGAAACTAATTACACCGTGTATATCATTATTTACACCAATATTCTAAATGTATTTTAGATGATTAGCTTTATGTTTGTTATTATTGATAAAGTAATTCCAGTTTGGAATGAGAATGCCCCAATTATCGCTGTAGACCTGGACCGACCTCGTAAGGGGTGGGTCTACTTTTTTTACTACCCCACCCCACCTGCAAGTGCAGACGACGGTGTAGGCGAAGTTAGCAGACCTCCCCTGGTCCTGGCTGTTGAACCCTGCCAGCTGGGTCGTTTCTTCTGGCGCTCTTCTGTCTTGAGTTTCTTTCTTCGCTGGCATGTTGGCTCCCGGGAGCGTCTTTCGTCTGTCGTGAGAGGGAACGGGTGTTGCCGCATCCTTTCGGAGTTTGGAAGTGTTTGGGGGTATGTGACTAGTCGGAGCCCAGGGTGCCAATTGGCATCATATGCTCCGATTTCGTCGAAAGGAAGTTTTGGGCTGTGTAGCTCAGGATTGTGTTCGACCAAGGACGCTTGTTTAGCGTCGGACGTCAGCATGGGTACCTAGCTGGTTATCTGCTGGATACCCCCGGGATCGAGTCGTTTGGGTGTTTTGGTCATTGTCTCCTTGCGGCGTGACTTGAAGATCGGGCTGAAAGGAAGGTTAATTATACTTACCCATTATCCAGGATGTGGAGCTGCGGCCTCTTGTGCCTAGGAGCGTCGTTGGGGTCGTAGTCAGTCGCCTGTCTTACCAGCGGGTTCCCATGCTCTGCTGCACGGTCATATATTTTCTTCGTTCTGTCCTGGATGACTTCAGTTACCGGGGTGTATTCCAGGTCTCTGAAGATGTCGGCGTTTCTGATAAACCATGGTGCATCCACGGCGACCTGAGTGCGACGTGTTCCACGGCCGTTTCGGAGATATTCGCTGTGAAAAATCGCGTACCACCGATTTTTCACCGAGCGCTCCAAACTATCCCCTACTATGAACGTCGATAGCGAAAGAACGGTGGGGAGTACGCAAGTCGACCATAGAACTTTTTTTGTGTAGAATGTAATGATGAATATTTTTGTTCTCATACCTGTTTTTCGTGGGAATGGCGGATTCGAAGAAAAATGAGAATAATCGTAACTAAGTCCTGTCTAGGGATGGTTTTTCGCCCCGAAAGGGTATTTCCATCAACGGGTAAGGTGGGAACTTTTCGGATCCTTACTTCTACCCCTATGAACTATACATGGCACAAATATAATTTGTATATGATTTTTTTCTTCTATTCGCTATAATGGTACATGTGACGAGACAATACATTCTAAGCACCTTTTATTAAACGAACAATTTTCGAAAAATCCCCGGTTTTCGAGATATTTAAACTTGTTGTGTACGCTGAAGAAGATCTCTCGTTATTTTTTTGATTTAGTGCACATTCTTCAAGTAAAATATAAAAATAATCGGTATTTTGACCATAATGGCTTTTTCTAAGTATGTTCCACTCAACATTTTCATCAGTTTCTTAATAGGTAAGTATTTTTATATAGATTTATATAAAATAATTGCACTACCCTTGCCATTCCTTATTGCAATTCAATTTACCTGTACTATAAGTAAGAAAATGAGTAGGAGTCCAATAAATTTGAATACTTGACGTTCCTACCCACCCGCGCATCACTGATTGCAATTAACATTCATGCAGATTTCCATATAACTTATGAAGAATAAACAACATTTTTATTCATAAAAATCTTAAATTGTAAAAATATAAACATGAAATACGGTTGTTGACACAATATTTGTTTTACTATATACAGGGTGGGGGAATAGTGCGTCAGACCTCGATATCGAGTTTTTTTTTTTATTTTAACGTCTTATTTATTTTAACGTCCTGGCGAAGTTTAGCTAAAGCTATTCCACCACTTAACCAGGACGGCGAAATAAGATACGGTCACCCATCCAAGTAACGGACTCCCGGCGTTGCTTAACTTCGCCGATCGAGTTCTCGCCACTTAAACTGGCACCGTACCTTGCCTCACCTCACTTCTACGATAGGTAGATATTTTTTTTAAAAATTGCAAGTAAACTAGATAAAAAAGTCTATAACTGGAAATTATTTTCGAACATACAGGGCGAGCCAAGACGATATTACAGGACCAAGTGCCTTTTTTATAAATGGAATGCTATGTATATCAGTACATTGTTGAAGCCTCTTTCTAGGCTCTACTCATTCCTATATTAGCATTGAATATCTCCCAACCACTTGGATGTAATGAATTTTTTTGTTGAAATAATGCAATCTACAGATGGATTTTAAAGAAATCACCGCAGTCACAATTATGACTTTTAAGAAAAACTTATGTGAATGCCAGTTACGAGACATCTAATTAATGTCTTTGAATTATTTTCATTTCCTCAAACTGTACAGGGTGGCAAAACATGATTTTTCAATTAAGAACTTTTTAAATTAAATTTTCTCAACTTTTTCAAATGGAACACCCTGTATATTTTTCAACGATGTGATGTAGAAATGAAAAACGAACATTTTTTGTAAGTACTTCTCTATGGCTAATTGCAACCAATTTCGTTTTATTGAGCAATAATTACAAAGTTCAAAAATAAACTTAAAAAAAGAAGTTTCTTCAAATAACTCAGTAGAAAAAATTATAATAAATGTTCCACATGTTGCCCATTTTCATTGACACACATCTATGCGTTTTTGAAATGAGGTTCCCACTGTTCCTAAAACTGCCAGTGTGATAGATCTAACGGCAGTTATTATTCTTTCCTTCATATTTTCTACTGTTGTTGGTGTGTCTCTATAAACAATTTCCTTCAGGTCTCCCTATAAAAAGAAATCCATTTTTGTAAGATCTGGGGATCTAGCAGGCCATTTAGTGGGTCCATTTCTTCGAATCCACTGATGAGGATAGGTATTATTTAAATGGTCTCTAACTGCATTTAAATAATGTGGAGCACCATCTTGCTGAAACCACATCTTATTTCGAATTCTTTCAGGGAGATTTACCAATAATTGTGGCAGATAGGTTTCCACAAAAAGAAGATAAATAGCTCCAGTCAATGTACCATCAAAAAAATGTGGCCCTATTATATGTTCTCCAGTAATTCCTTCCCAAACGTTTATAGACCATCTGTGTTGGTTATCAACTTGCATAAAAAAGGGAGGATTTTTCGAAGCATAATAATGGAAATTGTGCCTATTAACAAATCCATTTTTATGAAAAGTTGCCTCATCAGTAAATGAAACATTATTGAAGAGGTTGACATCATCTTGCATTTTACTTCTGGGCCGATTTCAACATTGTAGGCGCTTTTGAAAATCGTCATCAGATAATTCCTGGTGCATTTGAATATGATATGCATGCAACTTATTTGTTTTTAAGAATCGACCCACCGTCTACGTATTCCTACTAATGAGCTCATTTTGACTAACATGGGGATTCTCAACCGTTGCCAGCACCACAGAAAACTCATTTTCTTCGTTCACAACACGTTTTGTTCTTTCACTGTTTTTGTATTCGACATTTCCAGTTTCCAGAAATGTATCGAGAAGGTTTTGGAAGCTGCTAACATCAGGAATCCGTCTTTCAGAATAACGTTGGTGATAAATTCTATTAGCAAGTAAACAATTTCTGTCTGATTCGCCCAAAACAAAAGTCATGTCTACAAGTTGCGCTTTATTAAAATTCATATTATAAAATTCCAAATATTTTAAATTCAATACAAATTGTAACTAATGACCGATAAGTGTGATAAATGCTCCGTTGTGCAAGACAATTTATACGAAACTGAGGTTTTATTGCTTGTCGAATAACGAAAGCGGCAAAAAAATTTACAAAAAACATTACAGTAAAGAACTTGTCAAATACTATTTACTCATTTCAGTGTATTCTTCCCACTAAATGGCCTCATTTCAAAATTGCATAAGGACGTGTCAATCAAAATGGGCAACACGTCGAACACCTATTATAAATGTTTCTAATGAATTATTTGAGCCTCTTTGAACCTCTTTTTTTAAGTTTATTCTTGAATATGACACTTATTTATTTATAAAACAAAAATGGTTGCAATTAGCCATAGGGAAGTACAAAAAATATTGGTTTTTCATTTCCACATCACATCGTTGAAAAATATACAGATTGTTCCATTTGAAAAAATTGAGAAAATTCAATTAAAAAAAATTTTCATTGAAAATTAATTTTTGGCCACCCACTCCATCCTATATTCCTACTCCATGCGACATGTGGTTCTCGCTGCTGACAACAAGCATGCCCAATGTCCAATCCAGCGTATACAGCCGGTCCAGCGGTATATAAAAGCACCGGGGGTTTGTTCCAACACACGGTGGGATGATCCGTTGGTCGGTCGGGTGGAGCCGCATGGATATGTAATAGACGACTGGGCGACTGCAGATGAACATTCGGCGGGCGATCGGGCTGCGTGGTGGAACAATTCTCCATGCACCGGAATTGGCAGCAATGCCCACTTTACGCTGGCAAATCAATCAATCAATCTGTATAGTTTTAGGAAATGAAAATGATTCAAAAACATTAATTAGATATCTCGTAACTGTTGCGATTTTTTCAATATCCATCTGCAGATTGCATTATTTGAACAAAAAAATTCATTACATCCAAGTGGTTGGGAGATATTCAATGCTAATATAGAAATGAATAGAGCCTAGAAAGAGACTTCAAAAAATGTACTGATATACATAGCATTCCATTTAATAAAATGGCACTTGGTCCTGTAATTTCGTCTTGGTTCGCCCTGTATGTTCGAAAATAATTTCCAGTTATAGACTTTTTTATCTAGTTTACTTGCAATTTTTTTAAAAATTTGTAGCTAGGGTAGAGCTCGAGATATCGAGGTCTGACGCACTATTGCCCCACCCTGTATACAAGGTGTTAAAAAAAATTCAAAATAATTCATGGATTGAAAATTAAGACAGAAAAAATCCCTATGCACACAATTACGAGAAGGTTTGCTACAGAAATATTATAATTTGAATTGCTATGTGAGAAACGTTTTTCACCTAACCTGCTATATAAGTCCGATAGGATACAGAATATATCAAACAAAATTCTAAGATTAGGAAAGGAGGAACTGGCTGATTGGCCTTAATCTGCGCGACCCCTGTGGACATATTGTGACACTCCTATTCTACTTTTCTCAAAGCTCCTTATCCAGCTCTGTCTTTTGTATGACTATATAGCATTGTTAAAAGCCCCCTTAGTGTAGCTGCCCCCTTACTGATCAAGATTATGGAATTTAAGTCTAGCTAGAGCCTCACAGTTGCATAGCACATCAGCTGAGGTTTCCTCTTCTTTTTGTCAGAATCTACAGGTTCTCTTCTCTGCCAGACCCATTAGATATCTATTGAACTGACAGTGTATTACAGCCGCTTCGGCCTGGAAAATTCTGGCATATTTTCCTAGACCGGGTTTTTTATTTTTAACTCAGCCTAGATCCCAGCTCGTCCTCTCTATTCGGCTTTAAAGCCACCTGTATACGGTTGTTTGTGCTGATATTGGGAAACTGTCTCTCCGCCCTTCGGTGTATGATATTTTCATATAGAAGTTTTTATTGAACTTTAGGACTATAAAGTCCGTGAGCTAGAATAGGATCTGCCTTCAACTCTGAGTCTAACTTCTGGTCTTCTATTACATGTTGCTGCCCTGTCGGCGTTGAGCCTTGCATAAGCCTGTACACCAATACTAAATGTGTATACTGTTGGTAGGTTCAGAAGGACTTTCAGTGCAGCTGTGGTGTTTATGACCGCTGTGATACACAGACAGGCAAGCCTGTATAAGCTCCTAATTACAATATCTTTGTCCATTAACTATCCCGTGGAGTTATTTTGGAATCCCACCCCCAATATTTCCCACACATCTGCCTGTAGCTTCTCATAGAACACTCGCATTCTGGATGTGAATGTTCCATGGTTAAAATGACTTCTAGGTATTTCACTGGCATGGAATTTCCACTTCGTTGAGCATAAGAAGTTGATTCTTCCCAATGTCCTTTTTTGTGTAAAAGTGACGACAGTGATTTTGTGAGGATTTATTCTTCTTTATTACACATGTCGAAAATATTTAGGGCTACTACTAGATTGTCAACATACCCCTATTCTTTATTGGAGAAGTTCATCAACAAAACTTACCCACGGCATGATAGTACTCTTCCCTTCATTACAATGGCCTAGATTGTATACTGTTATCCTCTTTTCTAGGCTAGCTTTAACCACTGGTAGAGCATTATTGAGAGACGATGCACTCGTTAATGAATTCGTTGTCAGGCGTTTCTTCTACATCTAGAGATGTTGCTGTTGCCATTTTTTGTCATCTAATGACTATGTCAGGAGTTTATTTAAATCATGCAGTGTGAGGTGTGCTGACTTTACCAGCTGGCATGCATACTAGCGCTCACTAAGGATATGTTTCCTTGGTATTTCGTCTCTTATTGACCTGTCCAGCTTTCCAATGTTTTATGTAGGAAAGAGGCTTATTGCTCTATGTGCCTTGATCCTTTGGTCCTATATCCTGCTTAGTTTTGGTAGGTAACTGATATTTACCTTTCGACATGTGTTTGATATACATCCAGGTCAGACAGACTCTGAATATTTTACCTAGATTACTAATGTATCCTGTCCTTTCCGTAGCAGGATTGGTGCGCCCGGAAAGTGTGTCTCCACGAGCAATTGAATAATTTCCGTTAGCGTGTCTGTGGTGGTACCATCAACTTTCTTGAGGAAATCTAGTTCATTTTCAGTACAACTTTACTAAACCTTATAGCTAACATTTAACATATCTAAGGGTTATGAATATATAATAAAAGATATTAAAAAAAAAACGCACGCAAAAATACGAAGGTGTGCGAGATAATGAACATTATACAGTGTATCTCTATTATTCGAACAAAGTTTTGTGTAGATTATCACTACCCTGCAAAATTTTGAAAATATTGTGCCCCTGGATAATGAATAGTTGTTTCCGAGGTAGTTTTTCTCGCTGAAACCGAATCCGGGCTCAGAATTGCTCTGTCACGTCAGGTATGAGATACTCTAACCTAAAAGTTCAAAAACACTGTTTTTTACATTTTTGAGTTTATGTAGCATCGTCACTTTTTTTTATTAAAAACAAGACAAAGTATCTTGAAGTAGTGGTTTTACTCTTCCAAATGCTGTTCAGTTTGTGCATATATCCTTGTTTTCGCCGAGATATCACATTTTTGAATTTGCACTTTCGTGAATTTCTCGATATACGAAAATCTTATGGTCAGTTTTTAACGCACTAAGAGATTCATTAAAAAAAAATCATGAAAGTCCCATATACGCTGTTGTAACTTTAATCAATTCGGGTCGGCCATGTTGTATTTCCTTCGAAAACTTTTGAAAATCTGACTTTAGATTCTGAACGAGCAGATCTTTTGACATAAGAAAATATTAACTTGTTATTGACTTTTAAATATTTTTTACGTGTCTTAATAAAAAAAAAAACAAACTTTTGATATACACGTGTCGCTAATGAGTTTTCAGGTATAGGGAAAATCACAAACATGAAAATTTCAAAATGCGATATCTCGACGAAAAAAAAAAAGATATTTGAGCAAACTCAACGGCATTTGAAAGAGCAGTTTTTTGAGAAAAAATCGCGGTGCTACATAACCTCAAATATGTCAAAACTGTTTTTTGCACTTTTAGGTTGGAATATCTCAAAAACCTGACGTGATAGAGCAATTTGGTTTCAGCGGGCAAAATTACTTCGGAAACAACTATTCATTGTCCAGGGGCAAAATCTTGCAGGGTAGTGTTACTTAGGTGTTTTTAATAAGAGTCATGAAATGAATGAAAGTTGTAGTCGGATGTTGCGCATTGCTAATAGTTATTAAACGTTATAACTTCTGTTGAACTTAAAACGTTTATTTGGAATATTTAAAAATTCAAAATAGGTTGACTGTGTACTTAATCCCAGTGACACCACGTAAATGTAGTCGTATGCTCGACTGCTACTTCTACACGTTTAATTATATGTAGTGTTAAATTTACGATTGTTAAAGTGGTTATATCTAAAAAGGGTCTAATAGGGCAAACTGCCAGATATGGTGTTTTATTTTTTGACAAATTGACTCGGATGAATAAATGTATTCCTCGCCAGGTAAAGTGATATTTTAAACATATTGATGAATCTGTCGTTGTTATATCATTCTCAGAAGGGAAATAGATTGACCACATCGATGAATTAATAAATCCGAGTATATTGACAGATTGCATGATTATTGAATTAACCTACTTATACCATGTTGTTAATTATGTCTTCGTCTGTTTTTGTACACATATTACCTATTCACCTTACTGTTTAACACCCAAACATTGCATATATACACCGTTTACATATTTGTTTTTATTTTCACGCTGTGGCAATGTGAATTGTTTGGTAAGTAAATTTTGAATGAATTTTATAAATGTTAAGTTTGGTTTTAGTTGTCTAGTTGTTTGTCTTATTATCAATGAGAACATACATTATAGCATCTTAATATATTCGTACATAATGTAATTAAATACCAGTGCAAATTCCCTACCATGTAAAAGCTCTCTAAAATAGAAACAAAGAATATAGTTATATTATTAGCAATAAATACCAGTAGTTATTTCAACTCTCACAAAAAAACCTGTCACAGATAAGTACTGAAACATGTACCTTTCTAAACAACCACTTTGCCGGCTACATGCCACGATGAACGTTGGATTAAAATTCACAGATCTTGCATCTTTCGCGAGTATCTTAACCGTATTGAAAATACCAGATGCAACTATACTGCTATTGGAGAGTCCAAGGATGGATGGCTAGGATAATAGGTATTTTCACCATTTGTATTAGGTACCATTAGCAATTAGTGATAAAATTAAAAAAATAAAAACTTTTATCAAATTTAATAATACCACTTGGGTTCATTGTAATTGAACCCATGTTCATTGATAAAAAAAATTTTAGATTAACCCAGCTATCATCTGTCAAATTTTGTCATAAAGCTTGTAGAACACCCTGTATAGTGCTTTTCTACGATACTTTTTTATATCATACTTAGATGTGTTTGATAATTTTATTTACATAATTTTAAATATATTTGTTCATACGATCGAATTAATCTAGTCCATGTTTTATTGGGTTATTTTGTTTTTTCAATGTTAATTTGAAAGTGACGGTGTTCTGTAAGAAATAACGCAAGTTATGCAAACTAAGTGACATACGATATGGCAGTGTCGGCATGTATCACAAGAGACCATTAAGTTTAGGAGTGTTTATGTTTATATTTTAGTTTCGATTGGATTGTTATTGAAACGTGATATCCCTAATGGCATGGCGTTGAGTGAACGGTACGGTTACAAGGCTGGCGCAGCGGCCTAGACAGATCTGTCGCTCTCGATACGTTTTTCGTAAGATGGGTCCTATATCATGCGCCCAGTAGAATTTTCAATACTAAAAGAAAAAAATATGCACATTCCTTACAGCATGATCGTCACAATAATCAACGCGGCCGGCGCGAGGCCGCGTTGTATGAAAAGGGAGTTGATCTGTACCCCTCTAAAATTGCCATTTTACCGCGGAGTGTTTGTCGCGGGGAGGCGGTTTTTCTGCGCGGGTCCGGCATCGTTCGATTCGCCTTCGAAATTTCCGTCGCTTAGGCCGTATCCGGGGCGGGTATTCTTCGTGGTTTTTTAGTAATTAACGAGTAAAAGTCCGCCATCTCTCTCGCCTGCTTTTTTTGGGAATGAGGAGTCGAGGGGTAAGTCAGAAAATAGGAGAGGTCGTTTTGGTATTTAGTAAACGTCAAAAATGTTGGATTTCTTTTCGTTCCTGTCGGGCTCGATTTTCGATTTCGACCTCGCAGCTTGCGGCTAGCTATAACTAGAACCTCTCCCCGTTCCGCCGCGACGCCGTACGGCGCTCAAAAATATGTATTTCGAAAAATACGGACGTTTTAAGATTGCACGTTTTTGCGCTGATTCGAATCCGAAGCGAGACTCATTTTTTCGGTTTTTCGCCTATAACTCGAAAACGACTGGAGCTAGCTCAAAATAAAAAAATCTCAAAGGACAAGAGCGTTTCTTTCCGCTCCCTCCGGTATGTTCGAAAATTCCGTAAGATTTTTCGTTTCGGAGATATCGCCCGAAATGTGCGGCGGTGCAGAATGGCGGAAAATACGACATTTTTTCCTTTAAACCTCCATAACTTCTAAACGGGGCCTCCTAGAGCAAAATACTTCGCCCTAACGAAAATGTAGAAAAATGAATTATCTAAAAGTCTTTTTTTTTATTTTTCTCCAGCTCCAAAGATTAACGAGCTACGGGCGGTCAAAGTGGAAGAATTTTTCGTAAATACGTGAAATTTTAAATTTAAAAGATCCGAGAAAAGCTACTTTTGTCGCGCTCGCCGCGGGCCTAATTTTCCATTTTTTCGGTCGAACTTGGTATCGCCGGAAAGCTACGTTCTTCTGCTTTCCAGAGAGACGTCGCACGCCGTTTCACTCCCGATATTTATTTACTTATGGATTTTTAAAGTACTTACGGTTTTCGATTTTTACGAAAATATCCATTCTTATTTCGCACAGAACTACACTAAATTTTTTAATTAACCCAGGGCACGTACTGTACGAATAAAATGCGAATCTTCGTGTTTAAATAGAGACCAAGATCGAGCCTCTATGTCCAGTATTAACTAAAATATGAGTGTTTTAAGATTTCATGTTTTACAATTTTCTAGGTTACGTTTTAACACACTCAAATTTGTCACATTTGTCTCGCCCCTGCGAGGCCGAATTTTCGATTTTCCCTATACAATTTGGTATCACGGGAAAGGGCAAAGCTCCCCCTTTCCATCGAGACACAGAACGAGCTTCTATTCCAAGTAATTGCTTAATTATGAATTTATATGTACGTAGATGTTTTTCACTTTCTCACAAAAAACCCAACATTCACACGCCCGTGCCGGGCCGAATTTCCGATTTGGCCCGCGCACTCCACTATCACAACAAAATATCATCCTTTCCGATTAATTTGAGACATAGAACGCCTTTCAACTCCACTTATTTCCTGAGAAATGACCGTTTTGAAAGTCCATGTTTTTGCTTCCGCCATTTTAACTAACGCACATAACAATATACTAGGAATTCTGGGTAATTTGTAATTTACAGAGTGAGCAAAATAATGCTGATATAGGGTGAGCCAAATTCATCGAAAATCGCAATTAAATTTATTTGTCGTCCGATTGACCTGAAATTTGGTACTCGGAGATTATCGACCACGCTGATCACGAATATGACGTCAGAATCGCAAAATTCAAGATGGCGGCGCCAAAATGGCGGACGATGTTTGTCGATTTTGGCGTCACACCTCTCAAAATCGGTATGTGGGGGTTTTTGAGGTCGCCAAATACGAATCCGAAATCGAAATTGAAAAATTCAAAATGGCGGCGGAGCTGCCGGACACATTTTGCCATTTACGGTGCCATTCGTCTGAAAATAGGTATGTATATGTTATCGAGGTCACAGATCACGAATATGTTATCGTAACTCAAAAATTCAAAATGGCTACCTCTCCATAGCCTAATATCCATTATTTACTATAACTTTCTTATTTCCCAACCGATTCGAATGAAACTCGGTATGCTGAAGTTACTGAAGTAGCTGATTGTGAATATGACGTCGAAATTGAAAAATTCAAAATGGCGGCCGAGTTGCAGGACAAATTTTGCCATTTGCGGTGCCATTCGTCTGAAAATAAGTATGTACGTGTTATCCAGGTCACAGATCACTAATATGTCATCGTATCTCAAAAATTCAAAATGGCGGCGTCTCCATAGCTTAATATTCATCATTTACTGTAACTTCCTTATTTATCGTCCTATTCAAATGAAACTCGATATTATAAGGTTACTGAAGTAGCTGATTGTGGATATGAAATCGAAATTGAAAAATTTAAAATGGCGGCGTCCCCATAGCCTATTATCCATTATTTACTGTAACTTTCTTATTTACCAACCGATTCGGCTGAAACTCGGTATTTAGAGGTTATTAAAGTAGATGGTAACGAATATGATTACGGAACTGAAAAATTCAAAATGGCGGTACGAATTGTTGAATAAAATCTGTCATTTACGGTGACATTCGTCCAAAAATAGGTCGGTGAGTGTTATCGAGGCTACAGATCACGAATCTGTGACCGTCGCTAAAGAATTCAAAATGGTGGCGTCCCCATAGCCATTTATTCTAACTTTTTTATTTACAGTCCGATTCAAATGAAACTCGGTATGTACAGGTTATTAGTGTAGCTGATAACGAATATAACATTAGATTTACAAAATTCAACATGGCGGCAACCAAAATGGCTGACTACATATGTCATTTATGGACCGATTCGACTGAAAATCGGTACCTAGATGTTTTTCAGGTAGCTGATGACGAATCTAAAATCTAAACTAAAAATCAAGCTTTCTACATTGATTCAAGCTTTCTACAATGATTCAAGCGGTACCTAATCGAGTGCGGAGCACTCGCATTGACAGCTTTAGCTGTCACCCCTCCGGAGGAGCTAGAATGGGCGATAGCCCATTCTAGTCATAATATTAAAGAGCAGTTGGTGCGAGCCCCTTCCTCTTTGCGATCTTAAGGTACATGCTGTCGAGACGCGCTTCATTTCGCCGGCCCGTGCCCGCCTCGAAAGTGATCGGGACGGAATTCTACAGTGTATAGGCTATACTCGGTTCCGGTATTTTTCCGGGTTTTTCCGTTACAATCGGACGAAAGTCGCCTATCTCTCTCGCCTGCTTTTTTGGGGAATGAGGAGTCGAGGGGTAAAAGAGAAAATAGGGGAAGGCGATTTGGTATTTCGTAAACGTCAAAAATGTACGATTTCCTTTCGCTCCTGCCGGGCTTAATTTTCGATTTCGACCTCGCAGTTTGCGGCTAGCTATAACTAGAATCTCTCCCGGTTCCGCCGCGATGCCGTACGGCGCTCCAAAATATGTATTTCGAAAAATACGGACGTTTTAAAATTGCACGTTTTTGCACTGTTTCGGCTCCGAAGCGCGTCTCATTTTTTCGGTTTTTCGCCTATAACTCGAAAACGGTCGGAGCTAGCTCAAAATAAAAAAATCTCAAAGGACAAGAGCGTTCCTTTCCGCTTCCTCCGGTATCTTCAAAATTTCCGTACGTGTCTTCGTTTCGGAGATATCGGCCGAAAAGTGCGGCGGTGCAAAAAGGCGGAAAATTGGACATTTTTACCTTTAAACCTCCATAACTTCTAAACGGGGCCTCCTAGAGCAAAATACTTCGCCCTAACGAAAATGTAGAAAAATGAATTATCTAAAAGTCCTTTTTTTTGTTTTTCTCCAGCTCCAAAGATTAACGAGCTACGGTCGGTCAAAGTGGAAGAATTTTTCGTAATTACGTGATATTTTAAATTTAAAAGATCCCAGAAAAGCTACTTTTGTCGCGCTCGCCGCGGGCCTAATTTTCCATTTTTCCGGTCAAACTTGGAATCGCCAGAAAGCTACGTTCTTCTGCTTTCCAGAGAGACGTCGAACACCGTTTCACTCCCGATTTTTATTTACTTATGAATTTTTAAAGTACTTACGGTTTTCAATTTTTACGAAAATATCCATTCTTATTTCGCACAGAACTACACTAAATTTTTTATTTAACCCAGAGCACGTACTGCGTGGATAAAATGCCAATCTCCGTGTTCAAATAGAGACTAAGATCGAGCTTTTACGTCAAGTATTAACTAAAATATGAGTGTTTTAAGATTTCATGTTTTACAATTTTCTAGGTTACGTTTTAACACACTCAAATTTGTCACATTTGTCTCGCCCCTGTGAGGCCGAATTTTCGATTTTCCCTGTAAAATTTGGTATCACGGGAAAGGGCCAAGCTCCCCCTTTCCATCGAGACACAGAACGATCTTCTATTCTATGTACTTGCTTAATTATGAATTTTTTTGTACGTAGACGTTTTTCACTTTCTCACAAAAAACCCAACTTTCACACGCCCGTGTCGGGCCGAATTTCCGATTTGGCCCGCACACTCCACTATCACAACAAAATATCGTCCTTTCCGATTAATTTGAGACCTAGAAAGCCTCTCAACTCCCATTATTTCCTGAAAAATCACAGTTTTTAAAATCCATGTTTTCCATTCCGACATAAATTTCTGAAATAGGTGGTAAAAATTATGTGTGTGAAGTTAGGCGTTGCCAGCAACGCGGAAATAAGTTTTGATGTCAAATTTTTACATTTTTACAAATTAAATTGAATGCCAATAGTACGGGTGCGCAAAACAAATCTCGAAAATCGCAATTAAATTTATTTGTCGTCCGATTGGCCTGAAATTTGGTACTCGGGGATTATCTACCACGGTGCTCACGAATGTGACGTCGGAATCGCAAAATTCAAAATGGCGGACGATGTTTGTCGATTATGGCGTCACACCGCTCAAAATCGGTATGTGGGGGTTTTCGAGGTCGCCGATTACGAATCCGAAAACGAAATTGAAAAATTCAAGATGGCGGCGGAGCTGCAGGACACATTTTGCCATTTACGATGCCATTTGACTGAAAATAAGTATGTATGTGTTATCGAGGTCACAGATCACGAATATGATATCGTAACTCAAAAATTCAAAATGGCGGCCTCCCCATAGCCTAATATTCATCATTTACTGTAACTTCTATATTTTCCAATCGATTCAAATGAAACTCGGTATGTTGAAGTTACTGAAGTAGCTGACTGTGAATATGACGTGGAAATTGAAAAATTCAAAATGGCGGCGGAGTTGCAGGACCCACTTTACCATTTACGGTGCCATTCGTCTGAAAATAGGTATGTATATGTTATCGAGGTCACAGATCACGAATATGTTATCGTAACTCAAAAATTCAAAATGGCAGCGTCCCCATAGCATAATATTCATCATTTACTGTAACTTTGTTATTTATCGTCCGATTCGAATGAAACTCGATATGTTGAAGTTACTGAAGTAAGTACTTGATTGTGAATATGACGTCGAAATTGAAAATTTCAAAATGGCGGCGTCCCCATAGCCTAATATCCGCTATTTACTGTAACTTTCTTATTTGCCGTCCGATTCAGCTGAAACTCGGAATGTGAAGGTTGCCGAAGTACCTAATTACGAATATGAAAGTGAAAAACTGAGAAACTGAAAAATTGAAAAACTGAAAAACTAAACATCTGAAAATCTGAAAAACTGAAAAACTGAAATACTGAAAAACTGATAAACTTGAAAACTTGAAATCTACTAAACTAAAAAATTGAAAGGTGAAAAACTAGAAACTGAAAATCTGAAAACTGAAAAACTGAAATAAAAGGCTGACAAATGAAAAACTGAACAATGAAAAACTGAAAAGCTAAAAAACTAAAAAACTGAAACACTGAAAACCTGAAAACTTAAAACTTAACTTAATAACTTAAAAACTTCAAAACTTAAAAACCTAAAAACTTGGAAAATTAAAAACTTCAAAACTTCGAAACTTTAAAACTTTTAAACTGAAACTGAAAAACTGGAAAACTGGGAAACTGAGAAATTGAGAAACTGAAAAACTGAAAAACTGAAACACTGAAAGACTAACAGACTGAAAGACTGACAAACTGACAAACTGAAAAATGAAACTAAAAACTGAAAACCACAAAAACTGAAAACTGAAAAATTGAAAAACTAAAAACTGAAAAATTGGAAAATAAAACTAAAAAATTGAAAAACTGAAAATTGAAAAATTGGAAAACTCAAAAACTAAAAACTCAAGACTGAAAATCTGAAAACTGAAAAACTGAAAACTGAAAAACTGAAAAATTTAAAAACTGAAAATTGAAAAACCGAAACACTGAAAGATGAAAAACTGAAAAACTAAAAAACTGAAAACTTAAAATTTAAAAAACCCAAAAAAAGTGAAAATTGAAAACTAAAAATCAAGCTTTCTACAATGATTCAAGCGTTTTCTAAACGAGTGCGGAGCACTCGCCTGACAGCTTTAGCTGCCACCCCTCCGGAGGAGCTAGAATGGGCGTTAGCCCATTCTAGTCATAGTAATAGAATCCAGTTGGTGCGAGCCCCTTCCTCTTTGCGATCTTAAAAGATCGAGATGTTAAGACGCGCCTAATTTCGCCGGTCCGCGCCCGCCTCCGATGCTTCGGGAGGGAATTCTGTAGTGTATAGGCTATACTCGGTTCCGGTATTTTTCCGGGTTTTTTCTTTATTAACGGACGAAAATCGCCTATCTCTCTCGCCTCTTATTTTTGGGTATGAGGAGTCGAGGGGGACGAGAGAAAATAGGGGAAGGCGTTTTGGTATTTCGTAAACGTCAAAAATTTACCATTTTCGTTTGCTCCTGCCTGGCCTAATTTTCGAGTTCGACCTCGCAGTTTGCGGCTAGCGATAACTAGAACCTCTCCCCGTTCCGCCGCGACGCCGTACGGCGCTCCAAAATATGTATTTCGAAAAATACGGACGTTTTAAGATTGCACGTTTTTGCACTGTTTCGGCTCCGAAGCGAGACTCATTTTTTCGGTTTTTCGCCTATAACTCGAAAACGGTCGGAGCTGGCTCAAAATAAAAAAATCTCTAAGGACAAGAGCGTTTCTTTCCGCTTCCTCCGGTATCTTCAAAATTTCCGTACGTATCTTCGTTTTGGAGATATCGGCCGAAAGGTGCGTCGGTGCAAAATGGCGAAAAATTGGACATTTTCACCTTTAAACCTCCATAACTTCTAAACGGGGCCTCCTAGAGCAAAATACTTCGCCCTAACGAAAATGTAGAAAAATGAATTATCTAAAAGTCTTTTTTTTTGTTTTTCTCCGGCTTCAAAGATTAACGAGCTACGGGCGGTCAAAGTGGAAGAATTTTTCGTAATTATGTGATATTTTAAATTTAAGAGATCCCAGAAAAGCTACTTTTGTCGCGCTCGCCGCGGGCCTAATTTTCCATTTTTCCGGTCCAACTTGGTATCGCCAGAAAGCTACGTTCTTCTGCTTTCCAGAGAGACGTCGAACGCCGTTTCACTCCCGATTTTTATTTACTTATGAATTTTTAAAATACTTACGGTTTTCAATTTTTACGAAAATATCCATTCTTATTTCGCACAGAACTACACTAAATTTTACATTTAACCAAGAGCACGTACTGCATGGATAAAATGCCAATCTCCGTGTTCAAATAGAGACTAAGATCGAGCCTCTATATCAAGTATTAACTAAAATATGAGTGTTTTAAGATTTCATGTTTTACAATTTTCTAGGTTACGTTTTAACACAGTCAAATTTGTCACATTTGTCTCGCCCCTTTGCGGCCGAATTTTCGATTTTCCCTGTACAATTTGGTATCACGGGAAAGGGCCAAGCTCCCCCTTTCCATCGAGATACAGAACGAGCTTCTATTCTATGTACTTGCTTAATTATGAATATTTTTGTACGTAGATGTTTTTCACTTTCTCACAAAAAACCCAACTTTCACACGCCCGTGTCGGGCCGAATTTCCGATTTGGCCCGCACACTCCACTATCACAACAAAATATCGTCCTTTACGATTAATTTGACACCTAAAAAGCCTCTCAACTCCCATTATTTCCTGAAAAATCACAGTTTTTAAAGTCCATGTTTTCCTTTCGGACATAAATTTTTGTCGGCAATGCAGAAAACTGTAATAGGTGGTAAAAATTATGTGTGTGAAGTTAGCAACGCGTTGCTGGCAACACGGCGTTGCCAGCAACGCGGAAATAAGTTTTGATGTAAAATTTTTACAAATTAAATAGAACGCCAATAGTCGTGAGCAAAACAAATCTCGATATAGGGTGAGCCAAATTTATCGAATTAAATTTATTTGTCGTCCGATTGGCCTGAAATTTGGTACTCGGGGATTATCGACCACGGTGCTCACGAATGTGACGTCGGAATCGCAAAATTCAAAATGGCGGACGATGTTTGTCGATTATGGCGTCACACCGCTCAAAATCGGTATGTGGGGGTTTTCGAGGTCGCCGATTACGAATCCGAAATCTAAATTGAAAAATTCAAGATGGCGGCGGAGCTGCAGGACACACTTTGCCATTTACGATGCTATTCGACTGAAAATAAGTACGTATGTGTTATCGAGGCCACAGATCACGAATATGTTATCGTAACTCAAAAATTCAAAATGGCGGTGTCCCCATAGCCTAATATTCATCATTTACTGTAACTTTCTTATTTTTCAATCGATTCAAATGAAACTCGGTATGTTGAAGTTACTGAAGTAGCTGATTGTGAATATGACGCGAAATTGAAAAATTCAAAATGGCGGCGGAGTTGCAGGACCCATTTTACCATTTACGGTGCCATTCGTCTGAAAATAAGTATGTATACGTTATCGAGGTCACAGATCACGAATATGTTATCGTAACTCAAAAATTCAAAATGGCGGCTTCCCCATAGCCTAATATTCATCATTTACTGTAACTTCCTTATTTACCGTCCGATTCAAATGAAACTCGGTATGTTGAAGTTACTGAAGTAGCTGATAGTGAATATGAAATCGAAATTGAAAAATTCAAAATGGCGGCGTCCACATAACCTAATATCCGTTATATACTGTAACTTTCTTATTTGCCAACCGATTCAGCTGAAACTCGGTATTTAGAGGTTATTAGAGTAGCTGATAACGAATATTTTTACAGAATTGAAAAATTCAAAATGGCGGCACGAGTTGCAGGACACATTCTGCCTTTTACGGTGCCATTCGTCTGAAAATAAGTACGTGAGGGTTAACGTGGTCACAGATCACGAATATGTGTTCGTAACTCAAGAATTCAAAATGGCGGCGTCCCCATAGCCTAATATTGATCATTTATTGTAACTTTCTTATTTACCGTCCGATTCTAATGAAACTCGGTATTATGAAGTTACTGAAGTAGCTGATTGTGAATATGACATCGAAATTGAAATATTCAACATGGTGACGTCCCCATAGCCTATTATCCGTTATTCACTGTAACTTTTTTATTTGCCAACCGATTCAGCTGAAACTCGATATTTAGAGGTTATTAGAGTAGCTGATAACGAATATGATTACGGAATTTAAAAATTCAAAATGGCGGCACAAATTGCAGGACACAATCCGTCATTTACGGTGACATTCGTTCAAAAATAGGTTTGTGAGTGTTATCGAGGCCACAGATCACGAATATGTTATCGTAACTCAAAAATTCAAAATGGCGGCGTCCCCATAGCTTAATATTCATCATTTACTGTAACTTCCTTATTTACCGTCCAATTCAAATGGAACTCGATATGTTGAAGTTACTAAAATAGCTGATTGTGAATATGACGTCGAAATTGAAAAATTCAAAATGGCGGCGTCCCCATAGCCTAATATCCGCTATTTACTGTAACTTTCTTATTTGCCGTCCGATTCAGCTGAAACTCGGAGTGTGAAGGTTGCTGAAGTACCTAATTACGAATATGAAACTGAAAAACTAAAAATCTGAAAATCTGAAAAACTGAAATATACTGAAAAACTGATAAACTTGAAAACTTGAAGAATTGAAAACTTGGAAACTTGAAAACTTGAAAACTTGAAATTTTGAAAACTTGAAATCTTGAAAACTAGAAAACTTGAAAAATTGAAAACTAAAAAATTGAAAGGTGAAAAACTAGAAACTGAAAATCTGAAAACTGAAATAAAAGGCTGACAAATGAAAAACTGAACAAAGAAAAACTGAAAAACTAAAAAACTGAAACACTGAAAACCTGAAAAACTTAACTTAAAAACTTCAAAACTTCAAAACGTTAAAAATTTAAAACTTTAAAACTTCAAAACTTAAAAACTTCAAATCTTCAAAACTTAAAAATTAAAAAATCTAAAAACTTAAAAACTTGGAAACTTGGAAACTTAAAAACTTTGAAAATTAAAAACTTCAAAACTTCGAAACTTTAAAACTTTTAAACTGAAACTGGGAAACTGAGAAATTGAGAAACTGAAAAACTGAAACACTGAAAGACTAAAAGACTGAAAAACTGAAAAACTGAAAAACTGACAAACTGAAAAATGAAACTAAAAACCGAAAACCATAAAAACTGAAAAATTGAAAAACTAACAACTGAAAATCTGAAAACTAAAAAATTGAAAAACTGAAAATTGAAAAATTGAAAGACTGAAAAACTAAAAACTGAAGACTGAAAAACTGAAAACTGAAACTGAAAAACTGAAAACTGAAAAACCGAAACACTGAAGGATGAAAAACCGAAAAACTAAAAAACTGAAATCTTCAAAACTTAAAAATTAAAAAATCTAAAAACTTAAAAACTTGGAAACCTAAAAACTTAGAAAATTAAAAACTTCAAAACTTCGAAACTTTAAAACTTTTAAACTGAAACTGGGAAACTGAGAAATTGAGAAACTGAAAAACTGAATCACTGAAAGACTAAAAGACTGAAAAACTGAAAAACTGACAAACTGAAAAATGGAACTAAAAACTGAAAACCACAAAAACTGAAAAACTAAAAACTGAAAAACTGAAAACTAAAAAATTGAAAAACTGAAAACTGAAAATTGAAAAATTGAAAGACTGAAAAACTAAAAACTGAAGACTGAAAAACTGAAGACTGAAAAACTGAAACTGAAAAACTGAAAACTGGAAAACCGAAACACTGAAGGATGAAAAACCGAAAAACTAAAAAACTGAAAATTAAAAAACTAAAAACTTTAAATTTAAAAAACTCAAAAAAGAAAATTGAAAACTAAAAATCAAGCTTTCTACAATGATTCAAGCGTTATCTAAACGAGTGCGGAGCACTCGCCTGACAGCTTTAGCTGTCACCCCTCCGGAGGAGCTAGAATGGGCGCTAGCCCATTCTGGTATTATTATAATTTAGACTATCCTGTTCAACAAAACCAAAAACAATTAAAACAAAAACACTTATCAAAAATTACAGTTATATCAAACTCTAAAATATGCAAGTCGTTGCAGTTTGTTTTAATTGGTGCAATTTAGCAATATGTGTATTTACTGATTATAGAAAATGTAATATGTACATACATACATGTATATTGACATGTATTTTTATAAGTGACAAGTAAGAAAAAGCTAAAAAGTAAATAAATAAAAGAAGAATTAAAGAAAGACCAACCTAGAAATGGGAAATTTAGAATGTAGTTGTTGTAACTAGTAAAATAATTGATAAAATATTAACAAAAATGTTAAAAAATATAAAGAAATAACAAAAGCCAGTATTTACCTTAGTGAATTTATTAAAAGTACAACCGCTGCAAAAAAACATAAAATGTAATCTGCGGCAGCTAAATTTCGACAACTCTCAGAGTTTGAGGAAAAATCAAATAGTCACACATAAAATAATTGTACAATCACAAAACTAGATACAGGACATAATTTCAATTCATTTGCCGCATAAGAATCCAAATCTAGGGCCAGAACACGAAAAAGAAAAAATATGTATCATTAGAATTAAAGTAAGTAAAATTATGTATTAAGATTTTGTTCATAGTACAGGCAGATTAGCCATTTAGGGTAACAAACATTCATAAAAGGATCGTCTCTGGGACTTAAGTAGGTGGCAACCTGGAGAATGAGATGATGCATTCTTTGCATTTCCAAGTTCCGGGAAAATTCCAAAAAATTTGGAAAAACTTTTTGATTTTCGGTTTTTTTGCTCTAGTGGCCAAAATAATGAAAATAGAGAAAAAAGTTCCCAACAAAAGTTGTAGCTCGTCTCTTTCTCACAAAATTTTGTCTTACTTAAGTCGTTTAGAAGATAAATCGGATTTTCCACTTATAGTTTTAAGCTGCTTCGAAATGCGCGAAAAATTAGAATTCTCCGGGAGTTTCGTACGACCGGGCTCATCGATCGATAATTCTTACTATTTAGAGCCCCTAAAAAAATTAAAATAACATAAAATGTAGAGAAAAGTCTCAGCTTTAATGTGGAACTAATCACAAAATTCATAAAAAAATTTATCATAGAGAAATAGTGTCAGAAGATGGCTTAGTAAACTTTGTACAGTTGATCCACAGATTTATTCATATCTTTGCCGGGAGTCGTTAGAATGATAATTCATTTTTCTTGTATATTCTTATATAATGATATTATTAATCCAATTAACATTTTATTGCAATTACTTTTGTTGGAAAAATATGCCTTCCGATCAAAGTAGAGGGTATATTTCTCATCGATCAATAACCTCCACATTTTGGAGTTGAATTCGCTATATCTTAATTAACAATAATAGCACAGTATTAGTTTTTGGATTATAGGTACAATAAAACATATTCTATCGAATGACTTAAAAGTTTTTTAAATGCATGCAGTACTTTTTGAATTTGTCTCCATTATTCATACAGGTTCAAAAAATGCACAATCATACAGTAAAACATATACAACTTATTTGTTTCTTAACATTTTTCAATGAAATTTTCACAAAATATAGGCTGAAGCGCGTGGAATCGAATCCATGTAGTGAAAAAGCACTCATTGTTACGGGAGAAATACACAGGATGCATAAAACTCAAAGATATGAATAAATCAACTGTAATAAGTTTACTAGGCCATCTTCTAACACTTTTTTCTCTATGATAAATTTTTTTATGAATTTTTTGATTAGTTCCACATTAAAGCTGAGACTTTTCTCTACATTTTATGTTGTTTTCATTTTTTTAGCGGCTCAAAACTGTAAGTGGAAAACTGGATTTATCTCCTAAACGGCTTAAGTAAGACAAAAATTTGTAAACACCTTTTTTGTAGAGAAAGAGACGAGCTACAAATTTTGTTGAAAACTGTTTCTTCTTCTTTGTCTCCCTCTGTAGGCTGGCACATACAATTCAAGAAGTAGCGGTACATTTCGAAAATTTTGACTGACGTCTACCGTCCTCCGAAAAAAAGCGTAAATAATATTTTTAACAAAACTCAGTTATTTATGTCGTTCTTTTACCGTTGTGAGGATAATAAAAAATGATTTCGGACCAAAATGGTGGTAAGATGCGCATTTTTTTTGAAATGTGTAATTGCTCTAGAAATCGCATATTTCTAATTTTTTAGAAATTTTTCAAAAATGCTCTTCTACTCAACAGAGGCACCATTTTTACCGAACAAGGAGCAATTTAAATCAAAATTGTAATAAACACAGCAAAATCAATAAAAAACTATTTTTGACGGTATTTTTAGGTTATCTCAGAAAATAAATAACGAATTTTTATTCTCTTGGTCGCATTTGATAGATTTTGTCATGACCTACTACAACTTTCTTGTTTAACTTTTATTTGTAGAATGCTTCGCTTTTTCTTAAATTGTAATAAACCGTTTTTTCGACTTCGGCTAATTTTTTAGGTTATGTTCTACATCAGCTAGAGCGATGCAAAAAACGCTACCTTTCTTAGAATGTTTTCCTCTACACAACCCTATTTTTTGTTTCCGGTTATCGTTTTTGAATTTTTCCCTAGAATTACTGGATTAAAGCACTGAGAATAGATTAGAACCAACAATTCCGCATTAAATTGACAGAAGTGGCAATTCAGATGCACAATAGAAAATACAAATTTTCATTTATAAACATGCAATAGAAGGTTAATAAATTTCAATTAAATAAGTTTTAAAAAACATAAAAGATTCATACATTGTAACGCTCACGTTTTGAAACACACTGTATGTTGATTTGCAAATTTCAATTATGTGTCCCAATACAATAAAGCGCGCGATTATTCTATTTATTATTTAATTTAAATTATACGCGTTTAAATCTTATCGGCTAATCATGACAAATGCTTGGCCAATAGCGTAGTAGCTTGTACGACCAAGTTTAGCGGGGAGACGCTGAAAGATGGCGTAGAGGCGGTTGGCCGGTAGGCCGTAAGAATTAAAAAGCCGCCATATATTTGTAAATAGTGAATAATAACTGTAAAAGTAGTTATTTTAGTTTATATGTTCTGTGTTATAGTGTAACATTGCCCATAGTTACAGCAAGGCAATGTTTTCGTCGAATCAACTGTAAGTACAACAGACTTTTATATTATGTATGCCTCTCGTGATGCTAATGTTGCTGTTTGAAGCCGATTGCGACAATGCAGAATTATTGATGGCTTCAATACCTCAGTCCACGTTTGGCCAGTAATATTCTTGATTGTATCCAGTGTTACCGTCCGATAAAGACTTCTTGTACCCCATGAGAAGATAATAGTGCGTGTATAACCTCGTTTTGGTGGCGTAGCTATACCGTCCCGTTATTTTGACATCTCCCGTGTGTTTCGGGCATAAGACATATTGTTCAACTGCCGAACTAGTTTATGTCGAAATTAATAATTGTCGGGCCATTTTTGTTACTAATTTTACGTACAGTTAGTAATATTTTCCTTTTGTGTGTCGATATGTAATCTAGCTGAGCTTAATTACGTTATCGTAAAAATTATTTGACTACAATGCCCTGGCCAGACCGCGTTTAGTTTAGTTTCATTATTTACTGTATACGGCTTCTTATTATGTGTACAATTTTTACTTTGTCTTTTGTTATATGTCAGATGGATTTTTAATGGTTTGTTTTCATGATTATTCTGACGAAAGTTTACTGTCAATTGCTCTTTGTTTGTGTATTTTTTTAGTAAATCATTAAAGTAAGTTAAATTCAATGATTCGTTTTATTTCCACAAAGAAAGTTTAACGTTTCAACATTTTCAAATAAAAAGATTGTTTCAAAAGCAACCTACAACGAACTCTGAGATGGGAGCTCTACTAAGCTAACCAAAGCAAAAAGAGGCAAAATTTACAAAAGAAAACAGTAGTACGCCCATTTCTAAAAGTTGATTAAATATAATACAAGGTAATCAAAGGCAATTTTTTATATTTGTCAAAATAGGTGTTTGGAATGTGACGTAATAATATACATGGCAAGTGGAACACGCCACGAAGACGTATGCTCGCAACCACATACAATAGTCGAGGAAATGAAGCAGAAAAAGGCCGAAACCCCAACATGAGGTTCTGCCCCACCTGATTTTAATGTGAGATGGTGCAGTATGTTCCTAAAGATGTATAGAACAAAGTCAGGGTTATGGGAACTGGCGCTTTTTCGATTTCCGATCGTAAACTGGATTAGAAGTGCGCTATTTCTCTTGACTTTTTTACATAACCTCACTCTTCTCGAGATAAAGCGTTTAGAAAACAAACGTGCATTTAAACTTTTTTTTCAAGAAACTAGTATTTACGATTATTTTTGGGCGTTTATCGTGAATTAAAACATGTGGACTTTATATGTTGGACAATTCTAAGCATTTTTTGCTCTTGGCATTTTGACAAAAAAATCTTAAATACACATTTTTCCTTTTTTAACGCTTATATCTCGAGAACGGTGAGGTTAGGTAAAAAATGTCCAAAGTAAAGTAATGCTTAGAATTAGGTAATCCAACGACCTGTCAATTCTTTTGGCAATATGGCGTGGAGGGCAAACACGGGGTTTAATCTTATTAACTTGCGGAAACTTAACAAGGCAACAGACAAACAAACTCTTTTAACGAACGAAAACGAATGTTTGCCGGATGTTGCCCTCCACGCCATGTTGATATCACGTGGTTTGGATGCCTAATTGTTCAAAGTATGAGGTTCACATGCTTTAATCCATAATAAACGCCCAAAGATAATCGTAAATACTAGTTTTTTGAAAAAGAAGTCTAAAAACACGTTTGTTTTTTAAACGTTTATATCTCGAGAAGAGTGAGGTTGGGTAAAGAATGTCAAGAATCAAGTAATGCTTAGAAATATCCAAAATATAAAATCCAATGGTTCCTTTTCAACTTAAAAAAAAAATTGTTGGTGGCCGGAAAAAGCGAACTTCTGTCCCAGTTTTCGAACGGAAATGGAAAAAACACCAGTTCCCACGACCCTGACTTTATTCCACACATCTTTGGGAACATTTTGCACCGTCTCTCATAAAAATCAGATTGGACGGAGTCTCAGTTGGGGTTAAATGCTTTATTTCCTGGACTACAACTAGAGGAGCGAATTCGAGACTCTATCGTGTCGTTTTTTTTTCTGGCGTAGAACCAGATCAAACATGGTAGGTTTTGTTAAGCATGTCACTGGGCATATGAAATCGTATTTCACGACATTTTTTCGTGGTCTGCACGTTTTTAATTTAAAAAAAAGGAAAAATATTGTATTTTGAATAAAATGTGTTTTTTTTTTGTTTCCACCGTCATATCTTCAAAACTAATGTTGCTATCGACGTTGTTTTTTTTTCAATTAAAGTACACACAATAGCTCTTTTAACTGTACTAATGGTTTTTACACAGTTCGCATTTTCATTTCCTTAAAAATTAGGAAAACTAGATATTTGAATTTTACGTATTACAATTTTCACCAATCGATAAACTTTTTTATTTTTGAAAATCTCTATACACATACAGTGAAGCAAATGTAGCCCAAACATTAGAAAAGTTTTTGATGTAATTATTTTTTTCCCAATGTGTATCGTTTGGCAACAGCGATTTTTTTTAAAGCACGCTAAATTAGTCATATGTATTATTGCGGCTCACAATCTAGGTACGTACACCGCGTATGGAAGGTACGATAAGATGCGTCTAACTAATATACTATTCAAATGTATTGACTGACTCCTCACCTTAACCGCGAATATCTCAAAAACGAAGGAACGGCAAAAATTGAAAAAATTATGTGTCTATTGTAAATCATTCACTGAAATTTGTATAATGTACATTGGACAGTTTTGAAGTGCTGCTAAGTTATTTTGACAATACCAGTTTTAAATCCATTATATATTTGAAGATATGCCTACCATATAAATAATATTTTAGATGCCGATAAGGCATGGTATTTTTTGTACGAGGAAATTTTTTCATAATTTTTTATTCTAAAATTTTGCAGTTATTCCAAAAAACGTGACATCATGTTTATACGGAAGCATTTTCAGAAAAAAGAATTATTATCTATCAAATATTAATTTAGTTATCAAGTGCAATAGATAATATTATTGCCCGCGTTCTGCAATATTATCTATTGCACTTGATAACTAAATTGATATTTGATATATACCAATTCTTTTTTCTGAAAATCCTTACATTTTATATGATTAACTATTTTATTAAAAATCTTTTAAATACCTTGATAAATAGCGGAATAAACATGAGTTTTTGACAATAACTGCCAAATTCTAGAATAAAAAATTATGAAAGAATTTCTTCGTACAAAAAATGCCGTGCTTTATCGGTATCTAAACTATTATTCATGTAGTAGGCATATTTTTCAAGATATAATAAATTTAAAACTGGTATGGTCAAAATTTCCTTAAAAAGTAGGGCATTTTTCAATATAACTTAGTAGAACCTCAAAACCGTCCAATGTACATTATTCAAACTTCAGTGAATAATTTACAATAGACACATAATGAGCACATATTTTTTAAATTTTCTCTGGTCCGCCATTTTTGAGATATTCGCGGTTAAAATGAGGGGTCAATACATTTGAATCGTACATTAGTAGTTTGCGGGATTTAGAGTATACGTATAAATACTTTTAAATAAATGGGATGCTGTAGAATATTCGCAATTTAGTTTTCTAAAATAATGGAGTGCATTATTTGTAAGAAAATTGCGCGGGGTTATGACAAATCTATGGTACCAAGACCTAGGATACAAGGTTTGTTGTCACTAATATCTAGTGCTGAAAAAAGACGACATCGTGGAAATATTGTGTCAGAAAAGATAATATTTTAAATGACGAAATTTAATTGAAATGTCATATAGACTGTTGTATAGGTAGACATGTTTTGAAAACATGAACGTTTTTTCCAATCATACAGTGCCGCCGCGTCGCGCCGCGCCGATTTGCAACAGATGCTGCACAGTACTTAATCGAATACGAAATATTAATCATAGATGGAGGATTTAAATTAACAGAAAAAGTAGTTTCACTACATAAACGTCATTCAGAAATGACCAAAAATCTATTTAGCAAACAGGAAGATACCAGGATGGTTTTGCATGCAATGTACGAAACTAAATTTAGCAAACAAATATTGGTAAAGTCAGTTGATATAGATGTATTAATTTTACTTACTCTGACCTAAATGGAACTAATTTATTTATGCAACTTGGACACGGCACTAGCAGACAATTTTTGTCAATATAGAAGGTATAGTGCAAAGTTTATGAACTACAATTTGTTCTTGTCTTCATTGTTTTACTGGTTGCGACACCACTAATGGTTTTTAAAAAATATTTAAAAAATCTGCGTTTGATGTTCTCAAAGAATATTGTTGTTTTTCAAAAATTATCGGAACTGCCATTGCTGTCTAAAGACGAAGCTTCAAAAATCTTTACAAATTTGATTCTAGTACTGTACAAAAACAAACAAATTCAGATATTAAACGACCTAAGGATCAAATAGTTAACTATTGCAATTTTATGTATCAACTTAGAATATCGTACAGAAGCAATATGCCAACTACACTTATAAATGCACATGGTTCAGGACGGAATTTAAGTGACGATGTTTGGACAATATTTTCATTAAGTATTTATTGTTCAGATGAAAATTGTGAAAATCGAAAATATGATTGTGTTAAAGAAGGCCTTAAATGTTGTAACGAGTGTAAATGTCGTACTTGAAATACTGTTATTTAAAGGTTTCGATGAATGTACAGACGAACTAGAATGCTTTTAACGCAGGGCCTACGTAACTAAATACTCGTTTGTCAATAGAAAAATAGTTGCAAAAAAATAAAGTTCAATCAAAAATGTGTAATAACCTACTTATTAGGTAGGTACTTACTTTATAACAATGATTTATATTAACCTGCTTTTAAATATTTTTTTCCTTAAAACAACAAAAGGTAGGTTTATACCTTAGGTTCGTACCTATTTTGGAGCTGTTAATAAAAGCCCGATTAGTACACATGAACCCAGCAACCGTAGTCCGCAGGCGGTAAGCAGTATAATGAGAGCCGGGCGCGCAAGAATGTGTTTTAGCCCGTTTTTAAAAAATCGCTGACTACATACTATAACCTGCACATCAAAAATTATTAAGTCTAAAAACTTTTTTCATATATTGGCTTCAATTTGTTCACAGCATGTATATACATATTTTCATAAATAAAAATTTTTCTCGATTGCTGAAAAATACATTCACGAAAATAACAACTTTAAGTTTGCTATTATTTTAACAATTAAAAAATATATATTTTATAATCACATTGTACATAGTTAGAAGCGTTATTGTGTCTATTTCAATTTAAAAAAAAAATCAGTTCTATAGCACATTTATTTTTAAAGATATAACGGTGGGGACCTTAAAAAACATTTTTCATGAAAAAATCATTTTTTACAGTTTTTCAAAATAAAAAAGTTCCTGACCACCAGAAAATGTCGTGAAAAGTGGTTTCATGTATAGTGCAGTAAAAAAAGCATTTTAATTTGCACAGTCTGGATACAGCAAGATTATGATTTTATCCTGTTTGGGGTATCACTGGGAGTATATTCCTAAGTTTTGGACCTCGAAAACCTTGTGCTACTTTTTTTATAAACAATTGAATTTTTTTTACTGCGTTTTTCGAGCTTAAAATATGAATAACTCCGGTTCTATAAGTCGGATCGTGGCAAACTAAAAATCAATGTCTTGGTAATAAAATTGCCAATAAATTGTCGTTGGTTTCAATTCTATGAAATACGTACATAACCTACAAAACTGAAAAAACGGGAAAAGAACGGTATTTTTTTCATTTTAGTACCCAAGACCGGCAACTAGACCAATTTGCATCAAACTTTCAGAAAATATACTTTTTGATGTAATAAAAAGACACTGAAAAGTTGGTGTCAAAATATTGAACCCATTGGCCAAAATTGCATTTGTTTTCTAAAATTTGAAATTCCCGCCATTTTATGCCATTAAGTCCAAAATTATTATTTTTTTTTTTACAAAATGTAGATCACGATGTCAGCTTTCGAATGCAATTAAAATATTTTTTTTTAATGTAATTTTGGCTACTTTTTTTACATTTGTTTATAACTCAAATAACAACAATTACATTTTTTCGGCCATTTTGAAAAACAAATTAAAGTTTTTTATCAGATCTGATAGAGAATTTTGTGTCCTTTAATAATAAAAAAAGAAAGTTCATTTTTGTTAACGTGAACTCGAGATATTTAACTTTTTGCATTTTGGACAATTGTTAATTACCAAATGCATATTTTCAGCTAAAATTTGGACTGTATCATTCTGAAACGTATACATTTCATATGATAAATTAAAAAAAAAAAAAGTTTTATAGAAACTTATTTACAAACATTATAATGTAAGTATTGTTAATTGAGCTAAAAAGTGGTTTTTTTGATTTTTTCATAAAGCACAGTTGCAAAATGCAATAACTTCCTTGTTTCTTAAAATTCGGCTGACTTGATTTTTTTAAATACGTTATATTTTCCCTCGCAATGCGATCATCAACTTAGCTTTTTGTTAATAATGCAAATGAGTATTTTTTATTTCCAAATTCATATGTACACATGTACCAACGATTGCTAACGTATAAACCTGTATAATTTTTTTGTAATCTTTCTATATAAATATGAATACTTAAATTAAATTTATATTGTCTTCTAAATATAATGTTTTAAGTTTTATTTAAAAAAGGAAATAGTAATTATTGTAATATAAATACTTGTTAGAAAAAGTTTTAAAGGCGAGGATTAATAATATGGTAAAAACATTTTATTAAAAAATAAACATTTTTATTCTTATAAATTTACAAAATCGTAATTAATGTATTTTATATCTCTTGATTGGTAATGTGTACGATTCTGTTTCACTCTCTGAATCTGTTTCAAATAAAAATGTTTCACCATTTTTTTCTTCCTCACGAATTTAAACACGAAGATCGGGTACATTAACTTGCAAGCGTTCGCAGTCGCTTTGGAGTTCCGATTCTGATATATCGGTACAGCTTGAATCTATGTCTGATTCATCTATATTGTCTTCTTCAACTTCACGATTTTCTTCTTCACTGACTACAGTGCATTCTGTACAATTCCTCCAATTAATGTCTCCACAATATTCACACAAACTTGTACATTGTAGTCCGAACTTCCTGCATCGACATCTCAGGTCTTTACAGCCGGCATTACATTCACAAGCGAGAATTTCAAGAATTTCTTGCGGTATTGGCTGTTTTCTCATTGTAATAGGCATTAAACCATTAATTGTATCCTCCCAACCAAACAATCGTGGATCTATTTCTTCATATTCCAGCCATTTGTGTATTTGAAGATATCTCAATAAATGTTCATTTGTAGCTTCTTCGATCGGAGGAAGGTTTTTCAAATTACAACCGGTTTTCAATGTAAGTTTTTGGAAACAATGAAATCTTAAATCACCTAAATCCATAGGTTTTATCAGATTACACCCATACAAAACTTTCATGATATTTTAAACACCTAATAATCTCACTTTCATTCGAAGACATTTTTAATTTGTATGTCGGCGGCACCGAAAATAATTTCTCCACGCCTATGATTCTTAGGAACCCTTCACTAGTACTTATGACTGTTTATTATTTTTGTTAATGTAAACATTCAGGTTAACTTATCCCAACCAATAACAGTTTAAAAGATTCTATGTATTTCCTTATATGGGCATAGGAACACGCTTAGGGCGAACGAAACGAAATCAGCTAGCCCGGGGCAAAAAGGCATTCTATGATTATCTGTGATAGATAGATTTGATTATTGCGGGCTAGCGGGTAGCGGATCGTTAGTTCTTTTATTTTACTAAATTTATTCGGTGATATTAAGACCATTATTTACTTGCATCATTCGTGGACAATTAGACTTTGTTATTAAATTTTGTATTAAGTGAAATATCAGTGTCGTACTTGGTAACATGTCCAAGCAGTCTAACCCTAAACGTGCCCTCTTGGTATCACACACATATTAAATTAATTTACGGCTTCTCAAATATAAAAATGTAAACAGACAATACTGCACGGCAACCGATCTAAGCTGTAAGGAATGAAACTGGTGGGGAATAAGAAAGAAAATGTAAACATTTCTCCTCATTTATAAGCAACTATTCGCTCCGCAGGTAAAATAGGTTTGTACATTAGCAAACGTTGGTTGTATATAAATTTAAAAATATAAAATATTTATTATTATTAACAAAAGCTAAGTTGATGGTCGCACTGCGAGGGAAAAAATAACGTATTTAAAAAAAAGTCCTCCGAATTTTAAGAAACAAGGAAGTTATTGCATTTTGCAACTGAGCTTTATGAAAAAATTAAAAAATCACTTTTTAGCTCAATTAACAATACTTGCATTATAATGCTTGGAAATAATTTTCTATAAAACTTAAAAAATTTTTGAATTTATCATATGAAATTAATAGGTTTCAAAATGACACATTCCAAATTTTAGCTCAAAATATGCATTTGTTAATTAACAATTGACCAAAATACAAAAAGTTAAATATCTCGAGTTCACGTTAACAAAAATGAACTTTCTTTTTTATAAGTTAAAGGACCCAAAATTTTCTACCAGATGTGATAAAAAACTTTAATTTGTTTTTCAAAATGGCAGAAAAAATGCAATTGTTGTTATTTGAGTTATAAACAAATGTAAAAAAAGTAACCAAAATTACATTTAAAAAAATTCGTTTTAATTGCATTAGAAAGCTGGCGTCGACATCTACATTTTGTAAAAAAAAAAATTCATTTTGAACTTAATGGCATAAAATGGCGGGCATTTCAAATTTTAGATAACAAATGCAATTTTGGCCAATGGGTTCAATATTTTGACAACAACTTTTCAGAGTCTTTTTATTACATCAAAAAGTATATTTTATGAAAGTTTGATGCAAATTGGTCTAGTTGACGGTCTTGGGCACCAAAATGAAAAAAATACTGTTTTTTTCTCGTTTTTTCAGTTTTGTAGGTTATGTACGTACTTCAGAGAATTGAAACTAACGGCAATTTATTGGCAATTTTATTACAAAGAGACTGGTTTTTTATTTGCCCCGATTCGACTTATAGAGCCGGAGTTATTCACATTTTAAGCTCGAAAAACGCAGTAAAAAAAATTTAATTGTTTATAAAAAAAGTAGCACAAGGTTTTCGAGGTCCAAAACTTAGTAATATACTCCCAGTGATACCCCAAACAGGATAAAATCATAATCTTGCTGTATCCAGACTATACCTATCTCCCCATTTTTTTGGCCTTTTTTTACTGCACTAGTACACGATCACCTAATTAAAGAATCGAACCAAGTCTAGTTTGGTTCTACGCCAGTTTTTTTTTCTCGGAAACTAAGCGTCTTTGCTTCCCAATTTTACTCGTCTAAACAGCGAAATGATTGCAATAAACCTATTTCTTAAAAAAAATAGATTTTTTTATCGATTACAACACTCCCACTTCACTACGTGGATGTAAAAGTAATTATGAAATGGGGGCTAATAGAATATTATGGATTTATAGTAAATCCAAGTTAATTTTTCACAGATTTTTTAAATGTATGTTTCTTATCTAAAAATACTTCCTCCGACACTGGAGCGCATACCATCTCGGCGTTATTCCTTTGTTAGAATTATAAATCCATGTGAGTATTTTGACACTAATTCTGCATGCGATATGTCCTTTATAACAAACAATTGATGAAAAATCGCCCCGCGACCGACCGGTTCTCAGAAATGTTTGCAAAGCGGCGTGGATATTTTTACATATATGTGAGATATTCGTAATACAATGTAACTTCAATATTTTACAACCGTGATGTTCAGTTAAAAACCGCTGCCTAAGGAATCACTACTTCCACATCCAGATTATTCGTCCAAGTCACTTTAAAGGAAACATCTTGACTATATTTGCACTCTAGTAAGTATGTGGAAATTATTGGTCATAGAATTTTAATAATATTTGGGGTAGATGTCATAGAAAAGTTTGAGGAGTTGGTTTCTACCATATACGTTAAAAATGAAGTTTCTAGTTTACCGTACTTATTTTCCACTATTTACAACCTACCACCTCAATGGAGCCATCTCAATCAGATGTCACTACAATACATACGTGTACTAACTTTCAAGTGAATATCTCAATTTGATGTTATCAATCCCATGAATAATGAAGCGGAGGTGGTAGACTTTGAAAAATATTAGAAAGAAATCTGAGGCCTTGGTTTCTAGTATATACACCGAATCCCAAATTTCTGTAGTCTTACCAGCTTGCTTTACTTATTTTCCCCTATTTGCCCCTATTTAACCCCCAACCCTTCAACGGCATCATCTCAAATTATGATCTAGTTTCAGACGTCGTTATAATACATACGTTTACGAAATTTCAAATGAATATCTCAAATTTATTTTGTCAACCCCATTAATGTGGTAGGCGTGGTGGGGGTGTTGAAAAATATTATAAAAAAATCTGAGGCCTTAACTTCTTGTACATACACCGAATTTCAAGTTTCTGTACTCATACCAGCTTGCTTTACTTATTTCCCCCCATTGACCCCTAAATAACCCCCAACCCTTCAACGGAATCATCTCAAAGTATAATCTAGTTCCAGATGTCGTTATAATTCATACGTGTACCAAATTTCAAATGAATATCTCGATTTTATTTTATCAACCCTTTTAATAATGAAGTAGGGGTGGTGGGGGTTGAAAAATATTATTAAAAAATCTGACGCTTTGGCTTCTAGTACATACACCGAATTTCAAGTTTCTGTACTCTTACCAACTTGTTTTACTTATATTCCTCTATTTACCCCAAATTAACCCCCAACCCTTCAACGGAATCATCCCAAAATATAATCTAATTCTAGACATCGTTATAATACATACGTGTACGAAATTTCAAATGAATATCTCAACTTTATTTTATCAACCCCTTTGATGGTGGGGGGGTTGAAAAATATTATAAAAATATCTGAGGCCTAGTATCTAGTACATACACCGAATTTCAACTTTCTGTACTCTTACAAGCTTGCTTTACTTATTTCCCCCTATTTACCCCTATTTAACCCCCAACCCTTCACCGGATTTCCTCAAAAAACAATCCAGTTCCAGATCTCGTTATAATATATACGTGTACAAAATTTCAGGTCAATATCTTAAACCGTTCCGGAGAAAGCGTGCGGACAAAAAAAAGTTACAGACAGACAGACAGAAAATTTTTTTTTTCGCTCAAATTTAAAATCTCGACGTTTCATGACATTCTAAACCTATTGAAACATTCTTTATAGGATTTTGCAAACAGCAGAAAAATTAACTATCTATAAAGAAAAACTTTGCTGTTTGCAAAATCCTATAAAGAATGTTTCAATACAATTATAAGCAAACAAATAATAAATCATTTTTAAACATTCTAAACCTATTTCACGAATAAAAATTTTTGAAAATTTTTTTTGCGATTACTATACTTCCAATCCACTACGTGGATGTGGAAGTAAAAAGAAGTGAATAACCATCACCTGCTAAATTCTCCTTGCTACATACTATTTGTTTGATTTATTATATTCTTACTTTGTAATACAATATGACTTTAAAATTCAGCAAATATAGCCATGTATGCCTAGATTTATGTAGCTATATATAAATATGTTCTTTCATCCTGAAGGATATAAAAAATTACATAAATCATTACACAGGCACACAAAAAAAGAAGTTGTCGTTTCCACGGACCAGACCAATCGTTTCCGGTGTATTTTGGTTTACTGAATCCAAATCCGGTGTCAGTTTTGCCTCATCACGTCACATTTTTTTCTAACCTTGAAAAACAGTTAGAAAAATGCAAAAATCGCACTAATTGGAGCTCAGTGTTCTAAAGTCAAGGGACTTGTATGAAATCGGTACAAAAAATATTGCTGGATGTTAAAAAGAGATTGTAAAACCCAGAGAGGCAAGGAAGAAACCCACTCCATGGGTCATTTGAAAGTAACAGAATACGCTACCATAGAAACATATGAACCAGTTATTATTTTATTTTTGTACGAAAAAATCAAGCAATTTACCACTATATACATTTTATTCAAAACCCTAGCTTCCTCATACAGAAATACGTAAGAGCAAAATACAAGCCAGAACTACATCTTATGCCTACAATTGAATCCATTAGTTACTAGGAGTTGTAACTTTTAGTCGGAGATCAACATACTCGAATTGACACCCGCTATACGACTCGCGAACATAAAAAAACTGAATATGTCATTTTATGTAAATTGACATAATGGATTCGAATTTTAAGTTCGCCCGTCCATTTGGAATTGCGAAATCCATGAAATCCTCGATTTTTTGAAAAATGTGGAAATTCTAAAATATTTTGTTATATTAACTTACCACGTTATATCTCCGTTAATTTTTCTACAATCAAACTAACGTTTTCACACAGTAAATATGCAACATTACTTTGGCACCTGGTATGATCAAAAGTAGAAACAGATTATTTCTAATGTTAAGAAAAAATAATTAATTCTAAATGTCATGAATTTTTTTAAATATGCAGAGCATAATTGTTAATAAATTAAACACTGCTTTTAGATGAATCAACCAATATATTATAAATACTCTACATATGTTTCGGCTTATTAGGCCTTTATCAAGAGTATTACATAGTGAATACTAAAGTTTCCGACGTGCCTATTCAATTTATACCTAAAAGTATTTATGTCTTAATCTATTTATGACTTAAGCTATTTAAGATTTAATTTAACATCTTTAATTATTTGAATGTTTGGAGTGGACCTAAACTGATTATATAAATCAAAGGATATTTCTTAACAATTGGTTTATTATAGGGGTGTTTAGGAAATTATGCTGGTCATTTGTGGTACAAGGGTTGTACTTGAAAGATTTTTTGATTTCTAGTTGTTCTAGCAGATCTAAACGTTTACCTTTTCTTTCTGAATGAAGTAAATTTATGTTATCAGTATCTATGAAATGGTTGTTTTCAATACAGTGTGTTGACATTCCTGTATTTTTATTGTTATTTAAGATTGATTTTTTGTGTTCTTTTACCGGGTTGACAACGCTTCTACCACTCTGACCGATATAGACAGCATCGCAATCCTTCGGCCCCCATTCTCTATCCAAAAATTCACAAAGTAGATAACCCTATACGCCCCATAGTGTCTTGCATCAATGCTCCATCTTATAAATTATGTAAAAAACTAAATTATATTCTACCAAAATTAATAAATTTTAAATCTAAATATTCCATAAAAAATTCTTTTGAATTTATTGAAAATACAAAAAATTTAATAATACCAAATAACGCAAAATTATTCTCCTTTGACGTTAAAAGTCTGTTCACCTCAGTTCCGCTCACAGAACTAAAATTAATATTAAATAATTTAATAGATAATTCAAAAATCTTTCGACAGTTTGTATTGAACAAAACTATTTTCAGTTTAATGGTGAATTCTTTAGACAAAAAGACGGGCTACCAATGTGTTCACCAATTTCTCCTTTGTTAGCTGAAATATTTATGTCAAACCTAGAAAATGTAATTTTTAATAGCAATAACAGTTTAAATACACATGTGTTTTATTGGACTCGATATGTAGACGATATTTTTTGTATATGGACCGGTACAGAAAGAAACCTAAGTAATTACCTTAATTTCTTAAATTCTTTTAATAGTAAAATTCAGTTTACAATGGAATCGGAGCAAAATAGTCAATTAAACTTTCTAGATATGAATATCAAAAAACATAACAATCAGTTGAAATTTAGCGTCTACCGCAAACCTACTACTACAGATACAGTAATACATTATAATTCGCAGCAATCATGGCAAATTAAGATTTCACCCTTACATAGTCTAATACATAGACTGACGAATTTTCCTTTAGATCAAAGTGATTTTAATAGAGAATTAAATATAATTAAACAAATTGCAAGAAATAACGGATACAACGAGTCACTAATAGATAACATGGTCAAAAACAAACAACGCAAAATGCTTCAAATAGAATTTTTCACTGTGCCTAACAAACCTACAAAATATAGTTTTATTAATTATGTTCCGAAATATAGTAACAAAATTTCTAAAAAATTGAATAATTTGGGTATCTCTACAATAAGTGTGAACAAAACAAATATAGGAAACATTTTGGTTAATAACAAAGAAAAACTAAATAAAATTGATAAATCAGGTGTATATAAAATTAATTGTAAGGATTGCGATGCTGTCTATATCGGTCAGAGTGGTAGAAGCGTTGTCAACCAGGTAAAAGAACACAAAAAATCAATCTTAAATAACAATAAAAATACAGGAATGTCAACACACTGTATTGAAAACAACCATTTCATAGATACTGATAACATAAATTTACTTCATTCAGAAAGAAAAGGTAAACGTTTAGATCTGCTAGAACAACTAGAAATCAAAAAATCTTTCAAGTACAACCCTTGTACCACAAATGACCAGCATAATTTCCTAAACACCCCTATAATAAACCATTTGTTAAGAAATATCCTTTGATTTATATAATCAGCTTAGGTCCACTCCAAACATTCAAATAATTAAAGATGTTAAATTAAATCTTAAATAGCTTAAGTCATAAATAGATTAAGACATAAATACTTTTAGGTATAAATTGAATAGGCACGTCGGAAACTTTAGTATTCACTATGTAATACTCTTGATAAAGGCCTAATAAGCCGAAACATATGTAGAGTATTTATAATATATTGGTTGATTCATCTAAAAGCAGTGTTTAATTTATTAACAATTATTTTCAAGATGTTTCACAAGGTACCTACCACAAGTTCAGTTCAGTGTATGCAGAGCATATTGGTGCATCGATAAAACTGTTTTAATATTAATATTAGAGGCAGGATTGGCAGTTTTAAAACAAAATGTTTTAAACAAATGTTTTTTAAGTGTTTAAAACACACTAACCTGTTTTAAACACATTTGTTTTAAACACGTTTAAAACAATTGTTTTAAACATGATTTTTTTCAATGCGTTTTTTCAGTGTGTTTGATGGATAATTTTTGGAACATCGTTGTATTTGATAAGGTGAAAAAAATATATAATAAAATAAAAAAATATGAACTTTTATGTCATGCAATAAAACTAGTTGTAATAATATAGTAGTATAAGTACAACGAACGAAGCATATTACTATTATATAGAAGATATACCTGTTATAATTTATTTTCTTAAGTGTTAATTTTAAAGCGATTAATAGCACAGGTACCACAAAAAAAAGTTCGCGAAGGTAGACCTATGTATTCCCATGCATTTTGACCTGCTGAATACGAATCCGATGTCCGTTTTGCCCGATTGGCTCTTGTATTTTTCCTAACCTCAAAAAAAAAACACCGTAAGAATGCCCGAGAAAATGAAAGTGTAGCTAAAAATCTGAAAAAATTCAGAGGTACGTAGAATGGCGAGAGAAATCGAATGGCGCAAACTAGAATTCTATAGCTTTTTTGGTTTCCGTTATAGAGCCTCGAGGAGTGCGAAAAAAACAAATTTTTTCCTTCCGGTGACTTTGAGCTGCTCTATCTCGAAAACGAAGGACCGCAGGGATGTCTGGTTTGCGCCATTCCATTTCTATCGCCATCCTATGTACCCCTGAATTTTTTCAGATTTTTAGCTACGGTTTCATTTTTTCGGGCATTCTTACGGTGTTTTTTGAAATTATGAAGAATGCAAGAGCCAATCGGGCAAAACGGATATCGGATTCATGTTCAGCAAGTCAGAATTCATGGGAATACTTAGGTCTGCCTTGTCCCACTCTACTTTTTTTTATGTGCCTGTGTAGTCAATAACCAATCATCAAACAATTATTGCACTGTTGCACAACTTGACGTATTTATTACACCGAATTGGCCGAGCCGTTGTCAAGTATCGTCCTCGTCTTGTTATGATGCAATATGGGCATGGCTTATAGAATAAACAATGTATTGGGTCGACGCGCCCGTATAAATTTAAGTTTAAAAACATGTTTTTTATTGTTTAAAACATGTTTTTTTTCAACAATTAAAAATCCATGTTTAAAACACATTGAATTGTTTTAAATAAAAAAAAACGTGTTTTTTGATTAAAATAAAAAAAACACAATTTTTGCCAACCCTGATTAGAGGGCTACTATAAGCGGATGAAATGTTTCTTAATATACATAGAAGATCTTTTACTAAAAACTTTTTTGAAATTTTTTCTGTTATCGAGATAAAGGACCAGTAAGCTGGTATTTCAGCGTTTATAAGTAGATCCATTCTTTCAGGATCAACCAGCCTATCGTTATTTTCAAGAATTAAAACCAAATGCAGGTGCCGTAACCCACGCTTCTAAAATTCATACACATAAAGAGCGGCGACTGCTACTCTGAAAATATGTAGAATCAAAATCTCATTCATGAACTCCTTTTCCTTGGCATATAATACACGTGCTATCGACATTGGATGGTCGCTTGCCTATGTACCTATAGGAATATCTTCGGTGATTTCACGCCATTTAGGATTTGTAGTCGTGGTAATGAAAAGACCGGGGATGCCGTACCGTGCCACGACGCACATTGCGTCTTGACAAAGTTGCTGTTGATGACGGGCACTTCCTATAAATGTTGATAGTAGAATCACCATTCTACCCAAGCTGGCGGCTTCGTCGTCGTCTCTTATCCTACGGTTCAAATAATCTGCAAGACCGATGTAATGATCCGTCCTCAATTTGTTCTGATTTGCACGAATAAATTTCAAGTTATTGGCTTCAATCCTAATAAAGGCAGAGACGATGTATTGCTGAGTTAAAAGAACCCCATACTGGAAACGTTGGTCACCATCTCTAATAGCAAGTTGATAAGCGTAGTGCTCGTATAGTGAGACATAGCGAGTTCTTCGAGCGTCCGGCATAAGAATGTACCAGCCTCGATCACCTAAAGGGAAAAGAAGGGAAAATACTCTAAGATTCAACACTTCTCTCTTCATGGATCCAAGATCAGATGGATCCAAGGCCCACATTTTATAAATCGGCTCCCTTTTGCAAATACAAATTATTTGATTGTACAGTCAATTGCCGGTGTACAAAAGCTAATGTCCAATGTACTATAAATTGCATGTGTGAAGGCCAATGTAGTTTTTTTCTGAGAAAAAACAAATTATTTAGGTTTAATTGGTATTATTATTATTATTATTATTAAGTAACATAACGGTAATATGCTAATTATAATGGCGTGGTCGGCACCTATATGTATGATAGCATAAGCCACAGTCAGTGTTTGGAAAATGGAGGGCAACGTATGCGACTCTCTAATAAATCACCCCGTAAATGACTAAAATGATAAGCAAACATATATTTTGTTTTCTGAAAATTAAATTTACACCTTAAGGCGTTTTTCACTCCTTATGGTATATATCTAATTTCAGTAATAAAAAAGTTTTAACTACGTTATCAGATAGTATTTGATAAAAGAGACATGGAATTTTTTTCGAATTTTTTTCGTATCTTTCAATTTTTTAATAATTGTATGATCTCTCATTCGGATACAGTTGCTCTCGAGGCGGTCCCATGTCGACGGAGGAGCGAAATCCTCGGATCTTTGACTTTCGCGGTGTGTATCTCCCTTAAAATGACCATAGATCATCGTGCCGTACTGGCCACATTCGATCTTAGCGCCCCTAATTACGTATGGAAAAGGTGGTCAGTTCATTTAAGCTTTTTATTTACTTGTTTGAGATTTTCCGGGCATTCTGACGGTGTTTTTTGAGGTTAGAAAAAAATCATGAGCCAGCCGGGCAAAACGACATCTGCCTTCTCACACTCGACTTTTTTTGTGTGCCTGTGTTAGCTTTAATTTAAGTCCTTTAACGTTAAATTTGCTTTTTTCGTTTCGAAGTTATAGAGGTTGAAAAAACGGACTAAAATTCACACTTTTTTGCGGTCACTCTTTTGACCCACACTTTTTCTGGCATTCGTCATATTTAATATGTCTTTTATATTTCTCAAGAAACGTTGATTATTTTTATAAGCGGTATTTACCTTATAGCCAGCGCCTTTCATAGGTTCATGGAGTTTATTAACAGGTCATTCTGGCAACTTCAATTATTTGCAGTAATTTATAGCCTATTTGTTTGAATATTATTTATTAATGCGGATATGTAAATAAGGAATCTGTTACATATATTTTAATGAATCTGCGACATAGGTGTAAATAGGCGCCATAATATTGATACTTCATTAAATTCTTTAACACATCTCATGAAGTTATAAGGCAGCAGGAAATGATTTTACATTCGACTTTTTCAGTCAGTATTTATTTGGTATATAGTTTTTTATTTCATTAATATAGTAAATATTATTATTATTAGAAGAGCCATGATTGACAAACATTATTGGGAAATTAATTTTAGCCAGAATATTTATTCGGTGGATAATGTAAAATTTAGTGTACTTACATGCCAAGCATATGAAATATTTATGTCTGACATTATTCTTAACAAGTCACCATCATAAAAAATTGAATTATTTTAAAGTACCATTTTTATTGTGAGATGTGTACCAAAGCCAAGGTCTCATAATAGTGTAGGCGAACTAGTAGTTTTGACTAAAAAGTGTACCGAATTAATGGATGTTTACGAAACTTTCTGGATTCTGTTCGGATTGATGTGTAGATCAAGCTGCGCAAAGGAATTTTTGCTGATATTGCCCCGCAATTTTTTTAAACAATGATTTTGTTGGTAATTTGTTAACTACCAAAATTGAAGTTAATTAAAAAAACAAAATGTATTTTTAGATAACTTGGCGAAAAATAACAACGTTTTACTCTTGAAAAATGTTCGTGAAGAGAAAGCACTCTCAAAAATAATACTTTCTCTTGACAAATCGACGTTTCCTCTTGTTATGCAAGCAACCACATCAGCTGAAGCATGGAATGCACTCGAAAAAGCTTTTGAAGATAAAGGACTTCATCGTCGTTTACGTTTGTTAAGGAATCTATGCTCAACAAAGCTCGTAAACTTTGACACTATGGAGGAGTACGTAAATGAAGTAATGGCACTTTCGCAGCAGCTTGCCTCCATTGGAAAGCCAATAGACGATGAATTTCTTGGTGTTATACTATTACAAGGTCTCACAGAAGAATATGAACCCATGGTTATGGCGTTGGAGAGTTCAGGGACTGATATAACCTCAGATTTTGTGAAAACCAAGCTGCTACAAGATAAAAAATGGCAAAATGGTCGACACACTAGTGGTAATTCTGCTCTCGTTACAAAAAAATCAAACAAAACCAAATCGCCATGGTGTTGGGCTTGTAAACAAAAAGGACATTATAAAAATCAGTGTACTCAACGGAAAGACAATTAAAAGGAAGAGCCATCGCGTAGCTATGAAAAATCGGCTAAAAATAAAAATAAAAACGACAAAGCTCTAATCACTGCTCTTGGGGTTAACATGAAAAATAATGTGTGGTACGTTGACAGTGGTGCTTCGTCACATATGTCTGGATGTAAGGAACTGTTGTCTGATGTGTCGGGTATTAGTTCGGGTCAAGAAATAAGCACAGCCAATGACTCTAAACTATATGTCCATGGAACAGGCAATACACGCATTGTGCTTAAACCAAGTGGTACCGAAAAAATTATTTCGGAAGTAAAATATGTACCAAACTTGTCAGTGAACTTATTATTTGTTAATTCTCTTGTTTCAAAAGGATACTGTGTAACCTTTGACTCTAACGGATGCAAAATACTTGATCAAGAAGATTGCTATGTTAAAGGAGATCTGGTTGCATCAGCCTCAAATGTTGATGAATTATTTAAACTTGACACGTTTACCGAGCAAGCAAACGTTGCTCAAGCTACTAACTCACAAATGTTGTGGCACAAACGTTTAGGTCATATTAACCATCATAGCATGAATCTCCTGAAGAATAGTCTAGCTACTGGTATGAATATGAAAATAAAAAATGCGTATTTTTCGAGATAAACGGTTCGAATTTTTCCAAAATGGGGAAAGAGTTTGTAAAAAGTAACGAGAAAAAAATCCAGAAAAATTCTGACGAGTGTATTTTTAAAAGACTTTCTTTTTCATTTTCCTAAAGTGCACTCTGTCCATGTTTTTCCGAAAAACAGGAAAAAATGACGTATCGGATAATGAAAAATCTCTTAAACTATGAAATTTAAAAATTCAGATATTCATTAAGATTCTTTTCTCTTGTAATTTTTTTGTAACGTGCATATTTTCCGAGTTTTCGGCAATTTTTCACGATCAAAAGCATTGAATCTAGCGGTCAAGCATATATAACAATTACAAAGAAGAAAATCACTAATGGACGATTCGCGCGCTTTTGTAGCTTTTGCAAGTAAAGTACTTTTGTATTGACAGTTTTTGTGAGGGCCTTCTTGTATTTTCCTTTTCATGTTCCGCTGAACTCTGACGATAAGTCGAACTTATACTAAGAGGAAATCTTTCATCCTTCCCATTATAATTTTTACAAATAAATTTTCTTGTTAACTGTTCATGGTGGCCTGTTAATCTGAAGTTATCGATTTTTTTCTTCCCAACGATGTTTCTCTTTCCACATAGCCCACACATTTTTCTTATATTTTCAGCATGTGTAGATACGTGATTTGGATATGTTGGCATAATAGAACTTCTGAGCAGAGGAAACAAAAAATAAATACACAAAGTGAGAAGAGTCCATCAATTGTGGGCACCTTATTATCAGACGACAAATGACAAACAAGAAACTGAAATAATTTTAAATAATTCGAAGCACACTTTTTACTAATATTCTTAAATAATAAAAGTAGCAGCAATCGAAAACGTTCGCTCTGCTGGTTAAAGAGACACTGAAAACCGAAAAGTTAACAGTGTAAAAGTAAAGCAGTAGAACAATGTATTGATATAGATACATTGTATCAATTACAAGTTGCGTCGTGCTTTGTATTTGTTAATTCGATCAAGAAACGCTAGGAAGCATATACAAAACAATAGGCATATATGTTGAAAAATTTAGTCTCAGATTTCACCAAAAACATTTTTGGGTAGCATGAGGCATAAGGAAGAAGTTCCCGTAAGTACTTTTTAGTGCCAATGTAGATGAACTTTTTTTGTCTTAAAAAGACACCGTGCCCCATTTTCGAAGGTCCTGAAGACGATGGTAATAATAATTTTCCAACCGCCTGTGTTCAACCCCTATGGCAAAGACCCGTTTATGGGTTTTGTGGGTATAGGGGCATGTGGAGTTATTGGAAGGAGATTTTCGCAATGCATATCGTGAGCAATGTTACAAGGGAGTTGATCAAGGTCCAACCGTCATATGCGTAAGGGAGTGGAACCACCCTCAAAGGGGGTGGAAGATTAATTTTGTTGTTGTTGTTTTTGATAAGGAATTGGATAGGGAGTCGACTAGACTTGTCACAGCTGGGAATTTCAGCGCTTGTGGAGTTGAAATAATAATAATAACAAACGTCTTTATTCAGTAAATGCATGTGCATTCTGTGAGTCGGATTGAACTTCGAAAAACACAAATATTTTCTAGCCAAACGAGATTATGTCCCCCCCCTACGTTATCGAGGATGCTGAACGCGATGGAAGTGGTTAAATCTCTCTCCTCCCCCAAACGGCCAAAAACTATCCCCGAAAGGGATAAACCGCGTATCCGCCGTCGCCTACCATCCAAACCTGTCTTACCCCCGTTTTCGAGGCTGCTGAGCACTATGGTGATGTCAGGACTCCTCCTCGACTCCCACCAATCCCCCAAACGGCCAAAAACCACCTCCAAAGGGGTGAAACGCGGATAGGCCGTCTTCTCTCGGCTAAGCCCACGAAAACCCCCGTTTTCGAGGTCGCTGAGCACGATGGTGTTGTCGAGACCCCTTTTCGACCCCCGTCAACCCCTAAACGGCCAAAAACTACCCCTGAGAGGGGTTAAACCGCGGATATGCCATCTCCTACCAGCCAAACTTGTGTTACCTCCCGTTTTCGAGGATGCTCAGCTCGATGGTGATGTTGGATCTTCTCCACGAGATCAGTCGTGTAGGCATTAACAGTAAATGAATTCTTGTTTTTATGCCAGTGGACGCAGATAAGGTATCTTGCACGTGAGCCGGGTACAGTAAAAGTGTCGACGCGGAGATGCTGAAGTAAGAGCGTAATCATATTTTTGTCCGTTTGGTGAACGAGGAGAGGTCGCGATGTTTTTTTCTTGCTCAGCATCATCGAAAACCTTTTCCCTTTCGGGGATGGTTTTTGGCTGTTTGGGAAGTTGACTGGGATCGAGGAGGGACCTCGACATCACCATCATGCTCAGCATCCTCGAAGACGGGGGTAACACATGTTTAGCAGAGAGAAGATGACCTACCCACGTTTCACCCCTTTCGGGGATGATTTTTGGCCGTTTGGGGGGTTAGAAGGGGTCGAGGAGGGGTCTCAACATCGACTACCGTGCTCAGCTTCCTCGAAAACGGGGGTAACATATGTTTGGCTGGTAGGAGACGGAGGATACTCGGTTTACCTCTTTCGGGGGTAGTTTTTGGCCGTTTGGGGTGTGGGGTGACCTCGAAGAGGGATTTAACCACCGCCATCGTGTTCAGCATGTTCGAAAACGGGGGCGCGACATAGTCTTGTCAGGTTAGAAAAAAATTCTATTCCTGTCCGACTTACAGAATGCATTAATATACTTAACATCAATCCTATGTTGTTATAACATAAAAGAGCATTCTAACATTAAGTACTAAGAGACAGAAATAGTAGTAATAATTGTAATAACGTAAAAATAATAATAATGATAATAAATAGTAATAATAATAGTAATAATAATAATAATAATCCTAATCCTAATTTATTAATACGAAACGAAATGAAAACGAAAGTAAAGATATTGGTGTTCTTACAATATTTGGAATATTGGGGGATTTTGCTATTTTTTTCCTGGAGAAGGAAATACTTTGGGAAAAACCACCAAGAGATAAGAGATGCTTATATTTACCCAAAAGAAATTTGTTTTGGCAACATTTAAAAGGTCCTTTGTTTTTTGCTTCTCTCTCTCTCGAAGAGGGCGCGGTCACATGACCCGCCGTTAGGGGGAAATGGTACCTACAGATGCCTACATCTCCACCAAGCGGCGGCAACGTACGTATGTAGTACGTCATTATTTGAAAACTATAGACCTATCAGTCTTCTACCATCTTTTTCAAAAATATTTGAGTCGTTAATGTGTCAACGACTTATGGAATTTTTTCTCAATAATAATATAATAAACGATACACAGCATGCCTACCTTAAAGGGCGATCAACGCAAACAGCGATATTTCAATTTACCCAGAAAATACTTGAAGCACTAGAGGAGAAAAATGTAGCATTAGGCTTATTCTTAGATCTCTCAAAAGCATATGACTGTTTAAATCATGAGGTATTATTACAAAAGCTTGAAAAATATGGTGTACAGGGAATTGCTTTGCAGTGATTCAGCTCATACCTTGCAAACCGCAAACAAAGAGTTGCTATTAATGCTCAAGGGGAGGAAATAAAATCTGACATAATGTCCATTAAGTTAGGCATACCGCAAGGGAGTATAATGGGACCGATTCTTTTTATTATTTTTATAAACAGCTTAGCCAAAAGTATAAATTCTATAAATTGCTGCATGACAAACTATGCAGATGATAAAAATTTTCTAATATTTGCTCAAACACTGCCATGTATAATAACTCATTCCAATAAATTATGTTAGATGCAGAAAATTACTTTCAAGCCAACAAGTTAATATTAAACCGTGAAAAAACAAACGCAGTCTTGTTCGTACCATGTCACGCAGGCTATGACCGCTCAAATAAAATAATAATTAACGACTCCAAATTAATATTGAATGGTAATACTAAATTTCTGGGTATGTATATAGATGACACTCTTTCATGGCAAGAAAATGTAAACAATGTATGCAAAAAATTAGGTAAAGCTTCTCATAGTATTAGAGTCATATCGAGGTACGTAAACCCCCAAACATTAAAAACAGTTTATTATGCAAACTTTGAATCGTGTATGCGCTATGGAGTAATTTTCTATGGAAATGCAAGCAATGTTAACAGAATTTTCATTATACAGAAAAGAGTGTTAAGGATTATGTTTAAGCTCGGTTTTGTGGAAACTTGTAGAGGTAAATTCAGAGCAAACAATATGTTAACATTTTATGGTATTTACATTCAGGAGTGTCTAATATATTTTTTTTAAATGAAGATACCACATTCAAAGGTTGCGTATCCCATCATCAACACAACACACGAACTGTAGATTACATTTATCCTCAGCATCGCCTTACAGTCACAGAAAAGGGTGCACATTATAGTTGCATAAAATTTTTCAACAATCTTCCGCTACACATTAAGCAAACAAATACACTGCAAGGATTTAAGAAAAAAATACATAAACTCTTAATTGAAATGGAACCGTATACTGATTTTTTTTAATAATGAATTTAATTTATAACTTAAGTTTCCACTGACGAGAAAAATGTTTATATCACTTTTGTTGTCTGCCATGTTCTAAGGCAAAGGGTTAATTAGTTTCTAACTGATAAAAATGTGTCAGCACGCTGGGTTCTATACTTGATCTTAAACCCGTACGTACAAACCTTGCATTTCTCGCCTATTCATATATCTGGCAAATATAAATCTGCTTAATTATTCCTAATGTCTTTATAACCATAGTAGTAATATCTCATATGTCCACGACCAAATAGAGACATCTAGAATTTACATCCCATTTTCAATCTAGATAAGAAAAGTCAAATGAGTTATAATGCTGTTGAAGCATTCTAATCCCTATAAGCATAGGTTTTTATCTAATGTACATACGTAGGATGGCCATTATATTAATATTCCACTTGCGCTACTTTGACGTACGCCGCGAATTGTCTAACAATTTTAAAAAACCGGTAAGGACAGATTTGTATTTAATTAAGCTTCTTTTTAAGAAAGTTTTTTTTATAAATCTGGTCAAATCTTATCTAATTTATAGTGCGGAGGTGCCATTAAAAAAAGCAACCGTAGGTGGCATATTTAAATGTCTTTTCTCCAGTACAGGTGATGGAGCTTAAACATTCCCATAAATGAGATTTTTACTGTTCCTGATATTTGTATAAAAGAATCTATTTAAAGTAAGATGTTATTTGTTCTGAATCATAAAAGAGTTTGTGTTTATTGAATTTTTTTTACCACCTATCTTGGCAAATCTCTCCTGAGCGAGCACCTCAGAAGCTTAACACACCGGCACGGTACGGTAGCGCAACGGGCTAAAGCGTGCTGGTTTCGAGCACGCATGGACACCCTGTCTAATGTGTACTGCATTCGATCTCTAGCTTCGACACTGGTAATGTCGGTGAGTAATTGATGCCTGAGCTTTTTTAAATGTTTGACTCCCATCCAGACAGCCGTGGCTTCGGATTTGGGGCTTGTCTACTATTAGACGGAGAGCTGGTTACGAAAATTAAAAATGATAAGTTGAAGTGAAAATTTTTACATAAAAACCTTCCTTACTAGCGGAAGAGTACATAGCTCTGCAGCCAGAAGTCGCTCCTAGGGAGGGAAGCGTGGGCGGGCGGTCAAATCAAAGTAAAATCTTTGAGTGCGACTCTGAAATTTTGTGTAGTTATAGTTTCTTGGGAATAAAAGTTAAAGTTATATAAGTAAGTAAAAAAAACTGTATAAACTGCATAAAATTATTGGCAGAAATCTAGGTCAGGATTAAACGTTGCCAGAAGCCGGTAATGTTGTAAGAAAATTTTAATGTCAAGGTGCAGTACTGATAAAAATGATAATATCGCCAGAAGTTGCTGAAGTGGTAAAACAATTTTTTTTATCTAAAATAATTTTATGCAGTTTTGGCAATTTGTCTTTATATTTAAACTTTTAATAAATTATAAGTAAATTACGAGTAGACAAAACGAAGGATAAGTATAAATAACAGAAGTATAAATAATTACATTAATTAGAATCTTGTGTTAACTCGTTTTTATTTCTTAAAAATAGTTTATTCTCACTACAGGGTAAAAATAGGATTTTTATTAACATTCACAATCTGACTGACTGATCATATACATCCTCCTCGATGGTATAATCAATATTTGTTCCATCATCTAAAACATAAATTAAGATTTTTATAAAAACTGTTGTACAATGAAAGTTATGTATCATGTAATAGTTGAATACTTTGCCTTCAAATTCTTCGTTATTTAGTATAACACCTTTAACTGTTGACAAATTAAAACAAATTAAAAAAGTACACCCATACAGGATTCGAACCGAGAAATCCGCTGTGAGAGTCGTCACTTAACGCGATGTGTTGCGGTCGGGGTGAACTTGAAATTTCAATTAGTCTCGTCGGAAAAAGTAAAACATGAAATTTTTAAATGTTCCTAACTAAATAAATATATCAGCAGGCAGGCTTTCTAATGTCGATATTGAAAGATCGAAATTGGCATTTTCACGGCATCGATTTCGCCCATGCAATTGCATGAACGAAATCGAAAATTCGACAGGAGTAAACGAAAAATAGTATTTTTTGACATTTCGTGAATTCTGTACGTTAATAATCGGAAAACCCGGAAGATTTTAGGCCCCTTATTTTACCGACCGCCGACGCTTCCCTCCTCGGGAGCGGCTTCTGGCTGCAGAGTTACGTGATTGTCAACTAGTAAGGAGGATTTTTGCATAAAAATTTGCACTGCACCTTTAATGTTCGTAGCCAGCTAATAGACTATATGTATGTTTATGAAATATTCGCCATTATGACTCTCTAGCATTGTTTTCTTCTGCATCCTGATCTCTATGGGTTCTATCAACCTGAAAGAAAGTGCGTCAATAGTTCAGGAGAAACCAGACACCTTTTTCAAAAAATCTTGGTCTAATAAACATAAACACTCTACATATAGTAGATAACCTCCAAATCTAAAGTCAGTGCTGTCTGGACGAAGGCTACACATTTAAAAAACGCACACAACATCCATTACACACCGACAGTGCCAGTACCAAATCCGGGGATCAAACCTAGTACACGATAGACAGTCTGACCAATGGCGCTCGCCACCAACCGCTGCAGGGCTGTACTGGCTTCCTTGACGTCATCAAGGAACTGATGTACCAATTGTAACCTTTATAGTAATTAATATACATCTGTCAAGGCTTTATAAATAGGAAGAAGCGTAGTAAGGAAGGTTTTTACATAAAAATTTTCACTGCACCTTTAATTTTCGTAGCCCGCTAATAAGCAATATGTATGTTTATGAAATATTCGCCATTAGGACTCTCTAGCATTGTTTTCTCCTGCATCCTGACCTCCATCAACCTGAAAGAAAGTGCGTCAATAGTTCAGGAGAAACCTTTTTCAAAGAATTTTGGTCTAATAAACATAAACACTCTACATAAAGCAGACAACCTCCAAAACCAAAGTCAATGATCTCTGGACAAAGGCTACACATTTAAAAAAGGCAAACAACATCCATTACACACCGACAGTGCCAGTGCCAAATCCGGGGATCAAACCTAGTACACGATAGACAGTCTGACCAATCGCCCTCACCACCAACCGCTGCACGACTGTACCGGGTTCCTTGACATCATCAACAAACTGATATACCAAATGTAGGCTTTATGTTAATTAATATACATGTGTTAAGACTTTATAAATAAGAGGAAGCTAAACTTAGACGGCATGCTTGCCAAATCCGTCCAACTGTGCAGAAAATAATATTTGGTGTCTATTTTACAACTTGATACAATATTTAACCGATTTCGGATTATTCATATGCCAAAAACTGTCTTTTACTTTGTTTGCACAAACACTAACAGACTTGAACACTACACTCGAATACTAACCCTGACGTGGCGAATATTATGCTATCAGTATACTGGCAGTTTCCGACTTCTTCACCTTCGTCAGTACAGATTAGGTATAAGGACGACAAACCTGTTAAATCATGCAAATTGTGCAAATGTGTTCACTCATATTGCAAGCAGAGCCATCTTGTGGTTGCGTGGAAGACCAACAAATTTTTTGTGATAAAGACACCTTATTATTATTATGGAATTTTGCACTCTCCTTTGGGAAAGAAATTTTGTTGATCCTTATGCCAAGGAATCCAGCTCTGTTGGAGCCTGCTCCTTGTTTTTGGGCCTTTCTGGCGATCTTCTGCGCGCTCGATAGACCACGCAGTTGTTGCAGACTCCGGTCATGGCCCTTGTTAACGGTTCCGAGAGCCTTTACACGGAATTTTGCACTTTCCTTTGGGAAAGAAATTTTGTTGATCCTTATGCCAAGGAATCCAGCTCTGTTGGAGTCTGCTCCTTGTTTTTGGGGTTTTCTGGCGATCTTCTGCGCGCTCGATAGACCACGCAATTGTTGCAGACTCCGGTCATGGCCCTTGTTAACGGTTTCGAGAGCCTCTACACGACTGGCACGACTGTGGTCTTTGCATTTCACATTCTCCTCACTTCCATTTGGAGGTATTTGTACTTGCTCCACATCTTAGCTCCCTTGAGCGTCACGTTGATGCCATTCGGGTTGAAATCATCGATCAGCAAGCGAAATGTTTCCATTTTATTATGTATGACGGTGTCCGATCGATTCGGACGAATTTGCCTGACGGTTATAATAATAGGTACGTCCCACATGTGTGACATAATTGGCGTAACTTTTTCAGGGAGATATTCATAATATTCTTGCGGTATCGATTTATCATATTGCTTACAGATAACCTAGTGGAGATAACTGAGTACTCTGATGTGACGGTAAGTGTACTCCAATGGTGCCAAAGTAGAACACCATGTGACTCTCATGCTCCTCAGCCAGGCTTACATCCTTCACCAGCTGTCAACAGGCTGTTTCAGGATCATCCTCTGGTGGTATCTGCTCTGCTATTATTAAACTCTCTGTTTCCCCTTTCAAACCCTAATCACTCAACCACTTTGTAGCCACCTCCCCTGATCGGTCGCTATTATTGTTATTATCTACCCCAACTTATTGCAACCAGTAATTTCCAAGAATAAAATAGCCAATTGTCGTACTTATACCTAGTTCGTACTGATGAAACCCAAGGAGCTGGAAACTGTAATATACGAGTGATATAATATTCGCCACGCAGGATAATTATTTTTCTGATGGGGATTATTGTAATCAATTTATACACTAATATTCAATATAGTTTGCAACAATATATCAATATTTAAATCTATTTTTAAAAAAGTACTAGCAGTAGTTAAGGTATGGAACATTATTTAGGGATATTTAGTATAATTTAAATTGTAATGATCGTTATGACTCTAAACTACGTTTTATGCAAAAATTGATTAATTTTTTACGTCAATCACCCGTGATACATGAAGTGTGTCCATGTATAAATTAGTGGCCATATACTATACCTACAAAGCGGCATTAATTCGAACACATGTCTGATGACAGTTGTAAATTACATGGCCGATATGGTCCTGTGGCCCGATGACCCATCAAAGCGTAGGCGCTTTTTCTGGATTTAAACGTATTATATCTACATTCATTATTATTCGATGATCATATTACATGTGTTGCCCAGTTGATGCCGATAAGCGCTGTATACAGGGTGTTGTGTTCTTAAAAAAATCATTAGGAGTGCCTAAAGGCAAAGAAAGTTTTTTGTTTGGATGTTTATTTTTGACTCCACCATATGAAAATGTGTGAAGAATACAAAAAAATATTGTCTTGTATTTGTGATATAACGAATCTACGACCAAGATATAAACAAGAGCTTTATTTTACTGTAAACAGCTACATTTTGGGAGAAATTGAACCAAATTTAAAAAAGATTTTACCGAAAATTGAACCTGAATGTTAAGATCTGTTAACATACGTTCGATTTTGTTATCGTTGCGTAATTAAATATTTTAAAACAATTCCGTTGAAATTATCACTAGCGCATTCGCCAAATTCTTGAATGGATAATTACATATTTTTTCTTATTTTTACTCACTTTATATGTTATGTATTGTGCATAACACCTCAGCTCATCCTCATCAACAAAAAACAGCATGATATATAGGTTTTAACTGTTCCCTTATCAGAAGAAGAAACCGCTGCCTAAGAAATCACTATGCGGGGTATTGATGGCAAGTGACCTTCGGTGATAATATGGTGTTCAATATCGTGACAGATGGGGGAAAAATAATCTGGAGTACTAGAGAGTTTAGAAACTGTAGTAGTAAGTCAGTAATCATTAGATACTGCAAACAATTTTGGAATTGTCATTGGAATATCGAAATGACTGACTATACACTTAAAGGACAATGACGTTTTGTTATCTAGTAAACGATGATTTTTAAGATCGACAATTAACTCGAAATGTTGAAGGAAATCGGCACCTAAAATGGGAATTTGTACGTCGGCGATGTTAAAAACAAAAGAAAAATTCTTACGCAAATTTAGATTGATCACGACAAGTTTTGTGCCGTAAGTGGCAATTTCAGTCCCGTTGGCTGCAGATAATGTTAGATCGCGATTTCGTACAATATCTGTAAACGCATTACGTGGAACCACGGAAATATCAGCACCGGTATCGACAAGGAACCGTAACTTATTTGCGGAATCATAGAGAAAAAGTCTATGAGAGGGTCGACTAACGTTAGTAGTGTGGACGTTAGTCAGAATTAGTTTTTTGCTGAATTGCTGGAACTTGGGTTTTGAGAAAGAAATTTGGAGTTGTAAATGCACCAAGGACCTGAACATTTTCTAGCATCACCTTGATACAGTTGGTGATAATTACAAATAGTTTTATTCCAGGAGTCAAAAATGCGACGAGAGGGGGGAAATGGTCGCGTTCTTGAGCGGGAACGGATCCGTGCCCCGAAAAACTGAAAAATCAGAACGCTGATCCTGATATTGCGAGCTATTGGGTTTATTAATTTGACTCATCTCTAAGCTATGAACAAGTTTAGAAATGATTAACTCCAATGCGTCTAACCGATTGACAATACTCGTAATTTCAGAATTATTAGACGACGCGACGGGTTAAAAATAGGAGTAGTAAGCGACGTAGCAAAACTAGAATGAGACGGCAACGGATGAAAAACAGGGGACATGGATGGACTATCGCAAGCTTCCCAAACCTTATCAGCAATTTCCAAAACATCCTCTATATCAGTTTTGCCCGAAGTCGTAATGGCTATAGAGACAGGTTTGGGTAGACGACGCTGCCAGAGTCGAAGCAACAAATCGGAGCTGACCATTTAAGAAACGCCAACGATACTCGACATATGCCGGTAAAAATCGGAGGGTTTACGGTCTCCTAAATGAGCGCCCGTGAGTAGATCCTCGAGACGTTGCTCCTGACTTGTGGACAAGCGCGTAATGATAGCCGCGCGAAGACTGTCATATAAATTTTGATCCGGCGGAGAGCGAATAACGTCGTATACTAAATCAATAATTTCGAAAGGCAATGAAGAAATGACAAGATCATACTTTTTTCTATCATTGGTGATACGTGATACATTGAACTGCGAGTTAATTTAACTGAACCAGACTTCTGGACGGGTAGTCCAGAAAGGCGGCAATTTGATTTGGGACATATAATTTTGCTGAGATTGAATATCCAATTGAGCAGGTAATTCTGCTGATTCTGTCATAATACCAAAGTGAAAAAAATAAATAATTATAAAAATTGATTGTTTGCCAGTGAATTAAAATTTACCACCAAAGGACTACTGCAAGAGCTCTCACCTGTGCAATCGATCGCCAAGTTGTGGGGATGCGGTGGTACAAGCTGGTGTTGCGAGGCAGAAGCTGCGGCAAGTGGCCCTAGGTTCCTGGAACTCCAAATCACCCAAGGTTGGAAAATCCAATGTTGGGAAACGTCAGTGGGATTCAAACGTCGGGAAACGTTACCGGAATTCAAACAGCGGAAAATGGCAGCGGGAATCAAACGCCGGGAAACGTTAGCGGAATTCACCAATTTGTGGGGTATTGACCCACAAAATTCATGTATTGTAAATAACAAATAATATTAATTTATTAAATTATACTTACTTCAAAATTATTATTTTAAAAGTGACATTTATTTATCTCAATAGATTGTGTTGTTTTTTCTTTTCTGCTTTTTTTCTATTCTCGCCACCTCTGCATGAACTATCCCGGTGGCGATGTAGTGTTGACTACATATGAGAGAGCATCTCACAATACACTACTTCCACATCCAGATTTTCTATCCAAGTTTCTTTGAAAGAAAACATCTTGACTATATTTGCACTCTAGTATGTGGAAATAATTAGTCCTAGAATCCTAATGATATAATATTTGAAGCAATTGTCATAAAAAAATTAGAGGCTTTGCCTTCTAGCATACAGAGTGTGCCCAATAAGATCGCAGCACCGCACTAATTTTGCCACGTTGTAGAGAATATGAACAATTTTTTGGCAAATGGTGAGCTGACTGAGTTTCACTTATTTTGAGTAGTAACAGCTTCCTGATGAATGCCAAGGCCTACCATGATTTGATATGTAACACAAAAAGTGAAGAAGTCATATTAGGCATTTTTTTATCGAAAAATGTTATAAGAAAAAGTTATTCAGACTCGCTTAAAACCCCCCAAATCCCAGGTTTCATCAAAATCTGAGAAAATTTAAATTTCCATGCCAATTACCAAAAATTGGTTTTATAAGTTCTGTCAAGTTGTCCATGCAGTTTGTTTGAGGGTGATTTGATCGAAAAAGATGTAATATAAGTTGAATATTATAGTAATAAACTGATTTTCCAATTTTCAATTTTTCTTTATTTTTATTACGATGGAAATTTAAATTCTGAAATTTTGATGAAACTTGGAATTTGGAGGTTTCAAGCGATTCTGAATAACTTCTTATAAAATTTTTCGATAAAAAATGCCTAATATGACTTCTTCACTTTTGGTGTTACATATCGAATCATGGTAGGCCTTAGAAATTCATCAGGAAGTTGTTACTATTCAAAATAAGTGACATCCAGTCAACCTACCATTTGCCAAAAAATTGTCCATATTCTTTACAACGTGGCAAAATTAGTGGGGTGCTGCGATTTTATTGGGCACACTCTGTATTTGCCAAAAATGAAGCTTCTGTACTCTTATCAGCTTGCTCTACTATTATAAAAAAATCTGAGGCCTTGGCTTCTAGTGTATACACCGAATCCCAAATTTCTGTACGCTTACCAGCTTGCTTTACTTATTTTCCCTTATTTACTCCTATTTAACGACCAATCCTTCACCGGAAAATATATAATCTAGTTCCAAATCTCGTTATTATACATATGTGTATCTACCAAATTTCAATTCAATATCTTAAACCGTTTCTGAGAAAACGCACAATAAAAGTTACAGACCCACCGACAGATAAAAATTTTTGTTCCTTCAAATTTAAAATCCATTCAACAAAAAAATGATTGAATTTTTTTTACTATACTTCCACTCCACTACGTGGATGTTGAAGTAATTATACTATTGCATTTAATAACGGTTACAACTCAGAAATAATAGACAATATATTATTGTAAAAAATCCTTTAATAAAGCTATTGAAGGAGTATATATTTAATAATTATTTTGGAAACATTGCTCAAAATTTAGTTAACTCCTTGTCACCTGCCCCCGACAATTTTGAAAATTATTTTACAAGTTCCATAACAATTGGTGCTGACAAGGAGTTTATTTTTACAGAAGTCACTTACAATCAAGTACTAGATGTAATCGCTAATCTGAATAACAAACAGTGTAAAGATGCTTACGATATCAACATTAAAATTCTCAATTGTATCAAATACATCATTATAATTCCACTCACGAAATTAATTAATGAATGCATCAGAAAAAATGTGTTTCCGAAATGTCTTAAACTGTCAAAAGTGTTACCTTTGTTTAAAAAAGACTGTATTGATGATCCGGCTAACTACAGACCTATTTCTATCGTGCCATTATTTGCCAAAATTTTTGAGGTAGTTCTCAAATCTCAAATCACGAACTATTTTGAAAATTCTAATTTATTTAATACTTGTCAATATGGTTTCAGGTCGAAATTGTCAACGACGTTAGCAATTAATTCATTAATGAATGTAATAAATCAAGGTTTCGAGGCGAAAGAATTTGTGCATGTGCAATTTTTAGATCTAAGTAAAGCTTTTGAATGTGTGCCTCATAATATTTTAGTAAACAAACTGAAATTTTACAAATTTTCTGAGGGCAGCAGAAATTTGATTATGTCATATTTGACTGATCGTCATCAATTTTTTCATTTTAATAATGCTGATTCTGGTAACATTAATATTAGATTTGGTGTCCCTCAGGGTTCAGTTTTGGGACCGGTTTTATTTTTTATTTATGTAAATGATTTGCCTAACAGTAGTCCCTTAACAAATTTCACTCTTTTTGCTGATGACACGACATTGGCTCACTCCCATACTGATTGTAACATTTTATTGTCTGAGGCTCAAAACAGTCTGTCTAAGGTTCATGACTGGTTTTTAAATAATAAGCTGGTACTAAATAATGATAAGACAGAGACTATGATTTTTTCATTACGACAACACTCTGTGCAGATGACCTCTCATTGCGTTGTTTTTAGGCATTATTTTGGACAGTAAGTTGACATGGGAAGAACACACGTCCTACATCTGCAAAAATATATCACGAAATATTTTCTTATTGCGCAATTTAAAAATTTCTTTGTCGCAATCAACGGTTTTAATGGCATATCATGCTATAATTCAATCTTCCCTTACCTATGCCATCTTAATATGGGGCCACTCGGCACATACCTCAACAGTTTTCTCACTGCAAAGAAAGGCCGTCAGAATCGTTGCTGGGTTACCATATAGGGATGATTGTAGGAATGCTTTTAAAAGCCTTAAGATACTTACCTTACCCTGCGAATATATTCTACAGTGCCTTGTATATATTAAAAGCAACTAAAATAATTACACAACGTGTGAAAGTGTACATACGTACTCAACTCGTAATAGGGGTAACATATATTTGGATTTTTTGCGACTTTCAAAAACCAGAAATGGGACATGCTATTATGCAGTAAAAATTTTCAATGTGTTACCGATTGCTGTACAATCACTTGATAGTACTCGTTTCAAATACGTAATTAAACGATTCCTACTTGATAGTGCATTCTATGATTTTGACGAATTCCTGTCGACTGATTTTTCCCTTTTAATTTTATAAACCTATTCTATATATGACAACGTTTATTGTTTGTTCGTTCTCTATGTACTATATTGTTATTTACTCTATGTGTTATTTATTTGTTTTAATTATTGTGTATTTTTTTTATTATTATTGTTTAAGACAACCAATATTTCCTTGGTTTTTTGCTATATTTTGCATCTATTTTGACGTGTCAAAGCATAATTTGTGTATATATGACCAATAAAGATCTATCTATATCCAACAACAAAAGACAAAAATAACACTTTCTTCAAGTTCTCAAGTTCTTACTTACATTGGCTAAAAAACGTAATATTACTGTAGATTGTAAAACTAATAACAATTAGGAAACATATAAAAAATGCAAAAAATAGAATTTCAACAGAAAAAAATGTATCTTAGGACAAGTACCGCAAGTCAACTTACAGACGCCTATAAGTTGACTTGCGCCACTTGTCCTTAGGTACAAACAGAAAGAAAGAAATTACGGTAAACAGTTATTAGAACACAATATGAGTTACACTAAGAATGAAACAAATTCAACATATGCTAACCATCTAATGGAAAAACGTCACGTGTTCAACAATGATTTCAAAATTTTACATATTGAGAAAAAGGGATAAACCCCGATTTATTATAATCCCATAAACTTAAGTTATCTGATACTCTAGTAAATAATCACATGACAGCTAACTCATCTCCCCTATTTTTATTTCCTTAAACTTATTAAAATTATATTCAATAGAGTACCTGCCAATAATATGCACTTCCGCTTATTAATTAAGATTAGGAGTATAATTGTATAAAACAATGTATTTGCGCGTTGCAAAATTAGTATAGTAGTACCGACTCAACATCAGAAGAAACCACTATGAGGCGAATCAATTGTCATGATGACAAAATATAGCGAAAATCAAGATAGTTTTCTTCCTAATTGTTATTATGAATTTTCATCGAGTAACGGCCCAATCTTTTCAATAAGTTATTACAAGTTTTCAGCATTCTTCTATAAGCCCAATACCCATTTCACTGGTTTATAGAGTACTGTTTTCTAATCTTCTGTTGTAGATTGTCATTAATTGTTTCAAAAACTTTAGATGACACCCTGTACATTCGTCTAATAATATAATTCTGTACCGTAAATGTGTGCTTATGTTTGTTTTATGTTTAGAAATTGACATACTTAACCAGACAAATGTAGGAGGATGAATAGTTAAAGCATCTCTCCGATGTATCTGATATGTAAAATAGCAGGTTTATTACACTGATCTTCTACAAGATGGTACTTATGATGAATTATGGGGACCAATATTTTAGTTTTCCGTCAAGTATACATACGTTACCACATGTGTCGGTGTTTTTTCTTATGGCCTATAAAGAGGAATAAAAGTAATGAAATAGAACAACAGTCATTAAGTTTAATTTTTGTGTAAAATAATACAATTGTGTACATGTACCGCATTTAGCTCCTAAAATGTTCAACTGAGGAATACGTTACATTTTCATAATCCAAATTTTCGTCTTATGAGATTTCTAAATCTTCACATTAATGGGAAAAGGCATGATAATACTGCAACATATAATGATGACCAGTGTCTTATATTTAATATCATAAAACTGTTGATATAGTTGGCTATTGTTTCAAACAGTGTTCAATTTATTAGGCTCTTCTTTTAATAATAATAATAATAATAATAATAATGATACTCTTTATTTAAGTAGACATGCATTACATGTAGGTATATCAAAAAACGTTACAATAATATAGTATAAAAATAATGGCTTTCAGTAATTAGATGAAAACTAGTCACAACGTAGGTATGGCTTTAATATTTGTAACCTGGTTCTAAGAAACCTACCAGAACAATTCTATATGCATTTTTCATCAGTCACCAATATCATTGCTAGTTCTTTAATTGTTGTTCTTTTTCTATTCGCATCTTTTGTTATTATTGTGTTCCAGTTTACTCTTTATCCATTTTTCCAAGCGTGTTCGCAAATCTTTGATACTTATCTGAATTTTCTTCTTAATGTAATTTTTCCATTAATCCAATCTTATACTGAAAGATCTGGATGATTGACCCACATAATGTTTGTTGCACTCGCTCGGAATACTGTAAATGAAGTTTTTAGACATCTCTGTATGGTTTAGATCTCAAAGTACTGCTCGTTTGACTTTTCTAACGTAAAATTTATCAACCTATATGGCGTAGCTTTTCACATAATCTGTATACATACAAAATTTATGTTTCCTATGGAATGCCAAGTGGATATGCATTACCTAGAATGAATGTATCGAATTTGAAAAACGTGACTGAACATGCTCAATTGAAAAAATGATACAGATTATATTAAATTCCATTTAGCTAATGCATATTCGAGGATCTTATAAATGTAACAAACAGCAAACGCAAAGTATAAAGAGATTTGAAATCTCATAGTACGAATTGTAAAACCAAGACTGGTATATGCAGCTGCTACAGTACTGTCAATATGACTTGTAAAAGACAGTTAGTAGTCAAAAGTTACACCAATCTCATATACTGTTTGGTTGACTGGATGGATCCGTCAGGAACATAATCACATATGCCTGGTTCTTTTTTGCGACTGTCAGAAATTACATGAGATTCGCTGACATTAACAGCCAGTTTTTCAATGTTGAGTTAAAGTTCGAGTTAGATAACTCTTACTCGCACCTTAACTCGAGGCTAAATTCGAGTTAACGTTACAACTGTTTTTCATTACTATTTCTCATTCGAGTTAGTTAACTCAAGTTGTGTGAAATATTTTGTTATGTTGACATGAGAAGTATGAATTTAAATCATATTTTCGGAATTTTACACAAGTATTCTAATGTCTTCTATAGTTCTGTGATGTTAAAAATGTTACATTAACCTAACTTTCTGTGATATTATTTGTAAAATGTAATATTTATACATTTGTTTATACAATTTATTTTAACGAGGTCACTTTAATGATGGTCTGTTGATCAGCAATAGTGGCCATCCTGTGAAACTCTACCTTATGACGCCTCGTGTGTGGATCAGAAATAATGTTGAGAATTTATTTAATTAATCCCACATCAGAACGAGAAACACAGTGGAGAGGAGCATTAGCACTAAGGCTGCGCCTTAAAATGGATACCATACAGACAGTTGCGGCTACAACAATTCTCCACAACATAGCATGCGATGAGAGGAAACCAGTTCCCTCATGTAAAATAAACATTACATGTTAATATTTATACAACACAAGATAACAAATACATATTCGTAGAATACGAAATAATATATTGCACTTCTTTTAATATATTATCTACAGTTCTTGGAGGCAAATGAAATCGCGCAAAAAAAATCGTGTCGGCCCCATTCTTCCATGTGGTTTGGCCTATATCCGATTACCTTGGGTCGTCTAGCTTTTTCATCACTGCTGTACGCATTTACATTAAAATCATAATCCATGATGTGTTTGAAAAATATCATAATTTATTTACACCATAAAATAATTTTAGGTTAGTTTTAAGCCGAAATTTGTAATTAACTCATACCTCGTCTAGAGTTATCTTAACCTCGATTTAACTCGAGGTTTCAAGTTAACTCGCATTTGAAATACGCAACAGTGCGCTTAACCCAGAGTTAACTCCAGTACAAGAGTTAACTCGACATTGAAAAACTGGCTGTAAGAGATAGATGATTTATCAATATACATCGGGCGTTTATAAGGTCTAAATTTCCCTGTAACCTAATACAATCGTGAGAGGATTCTATCTTACAGAATATCTTTAAATCATCTGCATATCTCATCAGAAATGTCATATCCAATTTAATGCTAAAGTCATTGATTAATATTGCAAACGTGAGAGGTTTCAGAGTCGGGCCCTAGGGTATTCCAGAAATGTATGCAAAATTGACGGACCAGTAGCCATGAAAATGTAGAAAGTGAGTCCTAATAATAAGGTTGGATCTAAATATGGCAGTCATGCCACTACTAAAAACTGTATTATGTAATTTGCACAGCCATGGCTCGTCAGGTCTCAAATTCTTTCATATTAATGATCAAAGACTTCAGTAATAAAGTATTATCGTATTGCCGTATTTTTTTTGTGATTTTCGTATTAGATATTATCTAAACAATAGTCTTATCTGTTGCAAAATTTGTGGCAAGAAGGTTTTCATTACTTTTTTTTGCAGAACGAATGCAATGTTTTTATTGAACCTCAAAAAAAAAAATACTTCAGCATTATGATCTAGGTGAAGTAAAATACATAGATGGTGTAGGGACGTTTGATGTTGGAATTTTATAGAGCATCGCAACCCAGTAGCTACCGCTAGGGACAAGCGTTGCTCGAACAAAGCTAGAGGTTCGTCTTGCTCAGTTTGTGCCAGTGTTAGCAACACCTTAGCAACACATCAGATGAAGTCATTTTCAAATACAGGAGTAGCTCGGAACCAATGATTTACATGTTTTCAGTTGGGGATGGAAATATAAAATGTTGATACCACTAATAGTAAAGTAAAGTAAAGTCATCTTTATTTATCCAGAAAACAGATAATACAATATAATTGCACATTTATCGACTATATCCTTAAAATTAAAATTTAGAACTTAAACTTAAAATATATAAAATGTTTACGATGTATAATACCTATATTAATATACCTCGACATGTACATACATAAATATCCTAGATTGGGCCAACATATTTTCTTATATGTGTTTTAAATATATTAATACTCTTAAGATCTTTAACGGTTTGAGGAAGAAGATTGTATTGACTAATGCCTTTATGAAACAAACTATTCATTGTACAGTTTTTTAGAGTTGGTGAAACATAAAAGTTTAAGGCAGATCTGGTATGATATGAATGTATTTCATTAACTAATATTAGCTGTTCTTTCAAGTATTCTGGTAGTGCATCGTTTTTCATTTTATAAATGAAAATCATTGTTTGAGAAAATAAAAATGTTCAATGTCGAGCCAGTTTAGCAAATTCAACATATTCTAAATACTTGAGTATCTATCACATTTCAATATTATTCTCATTGCCTTGTTTTGCAATTTCTTTAATCTATCAAAGTTTGTACAAGTAACATATAGTACAGAGCAGCAATAAGTAAAATGAGGCAATATCAAGGAATTGTAAACAGTTAATTTTCTTGCAGTTGATAAATAGGGAGCTACCAGTCCTAAGAATCCTATTTTTTTACCAGCTTTCTTCGAAATATATGACTTCCGAATTCTAGTTCTCTATCAATTACAAAACTTATATATTTCATTTGTTCTACTTGTTCTACACCCTGCCCATTTATTACTATTTTTAAATTTAACCCTTTAAATATGTTAAACCAGTAATTATTACCCATAAACATCCATTTGGATTTTAATTCATTTACTTTCAGTTTGTTGTGTCTAAATTTAGTGGTGAGCATTTTAAGTTCGCCGTTCATGGTTGATATGAGTTCCTTGAAATTATTGTGGGCATAGTATATTAAGGTGTCATCTGCAAAAAGATTAATTTTACATTTATTTAGAACATTTCCTATGTCATTTATATATAATATAAATAAAAGTGGCCCAAGTACACTTCCTTGGGGAACTCCGAAGTTGTTTATTTCTAACGACGATTTGGTATTACCTACTTTTGTGCATTGAAATCGGTTAGAGAGGTAGTTATGAATCCATTTTAATACACTTCCAGTAAATCCTTATTTTTCAAGTTTGAGTATTAGTATATTTCGATCTATAGTTTCGAATGCCCTTTTCAAATCAATAAATACTGCATAAACGCCTACGCCTTTCTCGTCAATTTTGTGTTTCCAGTCCTAAATAACAAACTGAAGAGCAGTTTCACATGAGTGCTTCCCTCTAAATCCGGATTGATAGCTACATAGAATGTTGTTTGAATTGACCACATCAAAACCTGCGGTCGGTTAGTTGTTGAGAAACATACCATGTAAATGCGCAGGGTCCTGTGGAAAGGCATGGGATATTCGACATCTTGGTTTAAAATACTCCGTTATTTGCTCAGTCTATCAAGGAATCTCGTGTACAAATAGTATGGCAGTAAACATGGAAAGGTAGATGATCCCATGTCCGAAGATGTCAAGATGATCTTTCCAACTAGAAGAAAACAACGAAATAGAAAACGTCGAAGCTGAAGTCGAATTCCTGGATACTGAAGAGTAATTCAATATAGACAAATTTTAAAAATCCTCTAATGATAGTAAATACCTTTTTCGAAATCACAAATATTGTCAGATAATGTCGAAAACTGCAATAAACTATGCCAATGCAAAAAGCTCATATCGTATATCGTATATGAGGGTAGAGTTACCAGTTTTTGTTCAAGATCAAAAGACAGCGGTGTCGCGGTCGAGTGAGACTGTCGTATATGCAACGGCTGATATACGCAAATGTAATATGGGTTGTATATATCACAGGGGGTCAAGTTAACAGTTTTCATTTAAGGTCGGAGTACAGCGGTGTAGTGGATCGTGCTGGACCAGTGTAGCATTTGAAAAAGCTACATTAATAATTTCAGTTTGAATACAGTAAATTAACCCTGATTAATTCATTTGTTTGAGTATGCAACCCACGATCTATAATTAGATAGTAAATAGTTGCCTATCTTGATGTGAAATTATGAATAGTAAGCATGTTTTCTTTAAGCATAATTTTGAGTTAGAGGTGTTAGTCATGTATTCTTGTAGTTGAGATATTACATAATTGTGTAATTCAGTCTTTTAAATGCAAAGTTCTTTGTTGGCGCATTTTCATTGGTTAGAGAAAGTGTTCTCTAAATGCTCAAGTTGGCAACACTGAGAACTGTTAAGGAGATTTCCGTCTGGTGGTTCGTTTTTCGACAGCGACGAGATAGCTGAAAGGCGGCGGTCCCGGTTTTGTATTGAAGAATTTGAGTTTTACATCGCTTACACTGAAAAGGGATTTGATTTGATGTACCCAGTGTTTCTTTACCGTCCTGCCAAAAGAATTTTGTAAATTCCAGGAAGGAATGTTGATTGTCGTAATTTGATCGCCACGTGTTTCGTGAGGTCATACAATACTCTCTATATGAGGTGAGCTTTTATTTTACTTAGTTTGGGGTTTTATTTAGTTCTTATTTATTGTAATTATTACAGAGTGTTTTGGAGGGGCATACATTATTGGAGAGACTTACAATTGGGATAAGCACATATTTGGTGCTGTCATTTGGTTATGTAAGGGGGCCCAGTATTTAGAGGAGTAATAGGAGGAAGTCTATTACTCAGATATTTGGTTTCATGTGGGTCTGGCTGACATTTAGATAGTTTTGGTTGGAGAGTTGTCCGCAGCAGTCTCCAAGAGATTTAGGCAGGACGCAGAGTCGTAGTCGTAAGCAACGTCGAGAACATCTTAGAAAGTGGTGACAGGTCACGCTGCAGTCGTCAGAGAAAACGCCAAGGCTCTAACCAGGTTTTATTGTTTCATTTTAGTTATATAATTTTAAAGAAATTATTATAGTTTCATTCAGTGATTTTTTGTTGAAATATTAGAGTAAATTACACAACGATTTGCAACTACATGCCTAGCATGATGAAATATCTTAAGATTTTTTACTGTAAGTAACGCATGGTACCACGTGATACTAATTTACCTTCTACTATGTAACATATGGAGTATTTTTAATAGAACATAATTATCTTAGATCATTCTTTAACACTCTAGTGCACACAGCGAGCATTGCGAAAATTGGCTCATAGAATCTTGTTAGGTACATCATTTAAGCCGTAGTTGCATTTCTATAAAGAAAGGTCAAATCACTGAAACAATTTTAGATGGGGTCATTTACATATTTTGAATTTCTTTTGCATATACAGATAATGTTTAGGGGATAATTGTGAAACTATTTTTTTTTATTGTTGTACATCTCACTTGTGTTGTAATAAATGTCTGGTGTCTACATGTTCTCATTATTTGCACTGGTACTCCTGATAATTGCTTAAATTTTGAGATTTCATAGAGTAAAGTAAGAGTTTTGATATTATAGATATATTTTGAGAATTCCATCGCATGGTTGCTAGTAACTTAGTTTTGTTCCTGGCTGGTAAAATTATTTAAATCATATTTCGTAACATACAGCCGATGGCGCCCTTTGAGTGTCCACATAATCCTAACCCATGGCCTTGTGCTCTCCAACAAAAAATCAGCTGCCGATGTAACACGTTTTAATATTTAGGTATTAAAATAGGTTACACCAGAAAAAGTTGAAAAAGTTTATGTTTTATGTATGCTGTTATCATTTCCAATGTCCCGATGTCCACTTCGCAAGTCAATTTTGACCTACTTTCAATAGATTTCTGCCCTAAATTTTGCATATAAAAGTAGTATCGATGACAATACAGTATTTTGATTGATTGATTGATTAGCCAGAGCTACGCTAAGAATTTCTGCCACTTCCGGATGTCCAATTCGGATATTTTTATATATTGCCTGACCGTCTACGTCTGGATTGGATATGGGACATATTTGTTCCAGCAGCGAGAGCCACATGACGCATGATGTAAGAATATAGGATGGGAAGTGTAGGTGTTTGCGAGCTGCTTCTTTTAAGTTTCCATCTATCATCTTCTTGGTTATGTGAGTCTTTTGTTTCTGAATATAGCAGTGTGAATATATCCTTGATATTTGTATTCCTTCTTGTCAGTTCTTCGTTCTGTAGTAGGGAGATGTTTCAGGTGTCATTATTTGCTGTATGCTTTAACGAGTTTCCATTTTCGTTTGACCCTGTGTGGGCTAAGGTTTTTCTTATCCTCATGTATTTGGTAGATTTTGTTGTTTTTCTGCGATCTTCATCTTTAGTGGTTCGTATTTATTGTGTGCTCATGGGTGATTTCTTCCGCGTCGGCGTTTTTCCCTTCGCTCCCCCCCCCCCCCGCTTTTTATTTTTGAACTCATTTTTGACCAGTTAAGTTCTTTCCTTTTTAATTGTTTTCCATTTCTTTTTTATATTCTTCTCTCTACAGTACGAAAATGTTCCAAGTGCTGTTTGGGTTTTGTTGTATCCTTTACGTACTTCGTTTCTTCGTCTCTAGTTTTCCGTATAGTATTTTATGAACTGTGTTTCATTTTTGTTGTTCTTTGTTCGGCGTAGTTGCAAATGAGCACATCCTGTATATTGATCTGTTAATTGCGGTGAGATAAAATCCATAGAAAATGGACGACTATAGAAGTGAATATACGGAAAAGGGGGGATCGTGTTTATATCACCGGCAAAAATTGAAAAGTCAACAGAAACAAAGATATCGATGTCTGTGAGAAATGGGGCGATAGAGAACGTTATTCTCTACAACTTTTATCTCAAACCCCTTTTGTCGAGATATTCATGAAAATCGTAAAAATCTCTTGCTATTATAGTAGCTTTTAAACCTGGAATAGGGATACTCATACTTCTATTCACAATAAGTAAGTGTCGTACTGTAAAATACTACCATTTTTTTTATGATGGCGACTTGTGAAGACTAATATCCGCAGGTACTTCTTATATTAAGTTAATGTTTTTGGACTATCGTTGAATCTTGAAAAATCTCAAATTTTTGTCTGTGGTACATGCTAATAAATAAGAGCTTTCAAGTATTTCATTGACCAGTCCTCTTAATACGTCCGTGCCCCCCCCCCCCCCCCCCCCCTAAAAAATTTGCTCTTACTCCTGAGGTAGGCTCATCACATCAGTTCCTGAAAGAGTAAGTAAAAATTAACATCTGTCCAAAGTTTTATTGATCTTCTAATTTCTCCTTTTGTTTCTCATTTGTATCAAACAAGAATTTCTAGGGGCAATAACATTTCCGACAAGCGTCTTTTCATAAAAATATACCTTTTTATAAATTTTGAATTTTTAACTGTAAACAAGTAGGTATTTCAATACATAAATTTCTCGTTAAGGCCACAGTGGGTGTTAAAATTAGTGTCAAGAGATATGGTCGGAAGCCTCCGTTCATTTGCATGTGTGCAGATCGTAAAAATTTTGATTTACAGTTAAAATAATGGAAGAGGACTGAACTGTGAAGGATTTCACACCCACGCCCTAATTGAACTTAAAGTCTTGAAGTTATTTATATGCAAAACGCTGATAAAAATGCAATTAATCTATATATAGATAGTGGTAAGTCATTGTTGGATAAGCATTTATGGTAATCTGGGTATGTAGTTATTCATGATGTGTCGGGATTTGATTTTTACCAGTCTACGAATAAACACTACGAGTGGGTTATGCAATCAATCTGGAATTACATAGGGGTACCTATTTTTTTGAAATTCTGGAGCCAATGACCCAAATGAAGTTCACTTTACATTTTCGACCTCTGAACTTTGTCATGCGGTGCATTTTGCGTGTTAAGTTTGGGTCGTAAGTACTTACCAAATAAATATATTAATAAGAAATAATAAATTGAGAAAAGGTATGTATGTATACATATTGTTTCACTCGCCGTGACATTGGTAATGAAAACGTATAATACGGTGGATTGTTAATTAAAGTTATAAATGTTTGAGCTTTTTTTACGCCTAATTATAATTAAGTAATGGATTGATTTGGTAATCCATTGTATCCATTTTGTAAAAAATGCCTGACATGTAGTTGCGTCCGTTAAAAAAAAAGTCCGAAATTATTTTTGGTACTTCACGATCTGGGTCGTTTCTAACAGGGGTGCAACAAGTGCAGTCGCACGAGGTGGCACAATTTAGAGGCGGGATTTTAGCCTACTTACCCACGTAAAGTTTGTCATACTCACATGGAATATTGTAAATGCAGTTTTTTGAATTTTGTTCATGGTTTTTCGGTATTGTCTGTCAAAATAGATCCTAAAGTATTTCTCGTTTGAAATACCATCCTAGTATCAAATCTATAACCTATACGGCGCAACTTCTCGGACAATCCTGAAACGTTTTTCAGGTTTCTGTCGTATCTGATTGTTATTTTCAATATTAGTAAAAGTCTTATCAACAAAGGCTACAGGGTATTGATTGTTTAATATTTCATCATTACAAGAAATGATTTTGGTCCTATCATACAAACATTTTATAACACCCCTCTTAACGTGCATTGACTGATTTGAATTAAAATTTTAATATCTTTTGGTATGTGTTGGTTTTCTATAAACACTTGCTTCAGTTATACCATTTACTCTTTTAATTAAAACATCTAGAAATGGTAATTTATTTCTAGTTTCCTTTTCGAAACTTAATAGAAAGTTCTTTATTATTTAAATTTTCTAAAAAATTATCTAGTAACTCAATACCGTGAGGCCCAATTGCAAAGATATCGTCTACAGATTTCCACCAGATAACTGGTTTGTATGTACAATTTTGAACATGCCTAGTTTCAAAATCCTCCGTAAACATATTGCTTAAAGTTGGTGACAATGCAGAGCCCATTGCCATACCGAAATCCTGCTGATAAAAATCATTTTCCAATTGAAAATGAGTTGATTTGATATACATTGGTAAAAGATCCGTTATGGTATTTAGACTCAATTTAGTAATTTTTCCAGTAATATTCTGGTTAATTGTGTTTGTTATTTTGCAGATTCCTCGGACATGTGACACGAACTCTCAAAAATAAAAGAATTAATTAAATGCCACAAATCACATTTAGACAATATTTGAAACATACAGTACTATTTACGCCAAAAAAATTATTTTGAAAAAATATGTACGCCATAATTTATGGGGCGGCAGGATTTATTTTTGCACGGTGTGGCAAAAGACCCAGGAACAGCCCTGTGGTCACGATCATCTAGAAACCTGAAATTCGCAGATATTGCTTCTTCTTTTTACAAATATTGACCTTGGATGTACTCCTTTAGCTAAATTTGTTCAAGGCAGAAAAATATTAGGAGTATTCCATGAAAAACAAAATAACAGTGTAACACTAAAAGTAAAAAGTAGGTATAATTTAACAATAATTTAAATATTCAAAATGGGCTACGTTGACTCTTCGATAAGTATTAATCCTCCTTTGTGATATTTACAGTACAGATGGATATTCAGTTGTCGGTATCTCAAAAACTATTAGATTTAGACAAAGGACACTAGAATCAAGAAATATCCAGAAAGGTCAGTAGAATGTAAAATTAAGGTTTAATAAAGGATGTACCGTTAAAAGTGTCGAAGTAATTTGAGTCTGAAAGTTACTTTTCGCAGTACTTCCAGTTCAATTGAAAATGAAATTTTTGTGACTATAATTTTACTGGCCAGAAGACTTAAATAACATTAACCGATTTGTTCATACATTCGTTTGTTTCGTGTGAAAATGGACTTATTTATGACCTATATAACATTTCCAACCGCCATTTTCTTGAAAACTGTCAAAGAAAGGTATGGGGTGTGCCACATGTTTTATACCTAGAATTTCTTTGACAATCTCAGTTTTTAATAATATACATGTGAACACCCTTGATGGAACCATTAAAAATAACAAAGTTTATACAGTTTCCGGTTAAGCCGGAAATGAAAATCAGAAGTTAGAGCAGTCAAAATGTACAACTGATTCAATCATACAACTTTCCAGAATTTGACATCGATATCTTTTGTTATTAGAAAGTTATAGGTTGGCTAGTAATATCGTAGACACTCGATATAATAAATTCCTTTGAGTGAACTATCCTAGTGGTTCCTGCCGGTGCTGGATTGTTTATATGGCAGCGCAGGCTAGGATAGCTGCCTTTGTAGAATTTCCAGACATGCCAAGTGCTGATTGTGGTCCTATAAATCTGGTGGCCGCGTCTTCTCTGGCCAAAGAATCGGCATCTTCGTTGCCTGTCATACCAGAGTGGCCTGGTATCCAGACCAATTTGTTGTTTCTGTCCAGTTTTCTGACAATTGCAACCCGTTTTAGAATTACAATGGTAGGATTCAAGGGCTTTAAGAGCTGCTTGGTATCTGAAAATATTTTTATTGTCCTGTGTTCAGGATGCGTCTATTCCTCGTTCCAGGGCGTTATAGTCCGGTTGGTAACCGACAACCACCGTGCACTTGATGATTCCGCGACGTCGTTTTGCACGCATGTTGTACACACAGCCATACCTTCAATTTAAATTGTGTTGCCAAGGTGTAGCGGGTGGTTGTGTACCAATCAGGGGCAGTTTTCAAGAAATCGCATATTTGACGTATTCTAGTGCCGCTTTTTCTGCTAGTAGCTCTAGGTGAGTAAGAAAAGACATTCTTCACAATAGAGGGGTTTAGAAGGGTCATATTGGAGTGTAGACGACCACAGACAACATGATTTTAGCCCAATAAGGTTTGTTCCAACACGCAGTTTGATCGTCCGTTGAACGGTCAAATGTAGCCGCCCAGTCGTGACATGAAGATGTCACAGCGATAGATAGATAGATCACTGAGCGACTGCTTTTGACCGTTCAACGGATGATCAAACTGCGTGTTGGAACAAATCTATAGTTAGCTCGGTACCGAAAAGAGCCTGTGGTTTTGCGAAAAGGGAAAAGATTAAATGCTATGCTGTCATTGCCATCTATAATGTAATTAAATAGCTGGTTACTTTTTAAAACACAGGCACTATAAAGTGTACGCATACAATTCTTTTCCACACAGTTTATATAATAATTGTATTTGTAGCAATAGCTTTGGAATCACGATAATGACTAAATTGAATTAATGTACTATTGACTAGTTCCGTAAAGCTATGGTACGTAAAAATCACATTTCAATTATTAGAACAAACTAATGGCAGGTTCATATTTAGTTTTAGTTTTTCCCGTACAATTCCAACGGCACAGTTCACAACAGGAAATACCCTTCTTTCTGCAGCTGCAATTTCCACGGGTCTTCTTAAGGTGCGTATAAGCTGGGCGAGCCGAACATGTAATGTAACATGCAATGCAACAGATTCGTCAAATTGGGACGGTCTTGCGAACACGATACGAATGGCTATTTCGGAGCGCGCTGCGATCCAAGGTTGTCGGTTTTTGCGACGAACACAAAGAGATTCGCAGTGCGTAGTGGGACGACATTCGTGGTGTTTTAATGATGTTTTAACGAACATGGAGTAGTCGGAGGAAGCGGCTTTGCTTTTAATAGAAATTTACAAGCAACATAGTGTTCTTTGGGACCCGACGTACCCGAATTATTTTAATAAAAACAAAAAGAAAGATGCGTGGATGGAAATTGCTGCTTCCATGTGACGACCAGAGGAAGCATGTAAAAAAAAAATTATTATTATAGTTTTACTATATAAGTTGATGATATCATCAAATTTTTATATTGGCCGTTACTGTGCTGGAACTTCAAAACTCCCTGTAGATCGTAGAGGCTTTCGTTTTTTTTTTTAAATATTTGCGATAATTAATAAGGCACTACTGCCTAAAACCAAAGCTTCAGCTTTACCTTCGGGCATGTTTTTTGTCTGTTACTATCGGATAGACTAAACAGTTCACCTCGCTTGCTCGCGGCGTGTTCGTCACATCCCACGGTTCGTAAGATGTTCGTGGCGTGATCGCAGGAGACAAATTTCAACGCGCATTGCATTGCATGTTACATTACATATTCGGTTTGCCAAGCTTATACGCACCTTTACACTTGCATCGCACAAATGTGTTGCAGGACTCGGCTGCCATCGCAATACACCTCCACTTAGGTGTCCAGGTACCAGTTGCAGAAGTTTCCCAGCCCCAGTTTGCTGTTGAGGGTTGTTCCTCCATTGCGTCCGTTACTTGGCGCCAAATTTGAGCCTCTATCGATTCCGTCTTCATATGTTGGAGCACACGCAGAACAATTGACGCCGACGGACTTGTGTCTGGCAACGATGCAGGCGACGCTCAGGCGCGGGCAATGGGGACGCGTTTCGTGATACTCCTGTCACGCCAAACTTTGCTCAACTGGGAAGTTGCCGTTCTTGCCATCTGTATTCTTCGCCGAATCTTATATTTGCAATTGCCAGTATTGCCCAAAAGGGCTCCATGGTATTAGTACAGGCAAATTAACAATTTAGGGTAACAAAAATTAATAAAAGGATCATCTCTGGGATTTAAGTAGGTAATAACCTGGTGAATGAGATGATGCATTCTTTGCATTTCCAAGTTCCGGGAAAATTGAAAAAAATTTGGAAAAGCTTTTTGATTTTCGGTTTTTTTGCTCTAGCGGCCAAAATAATGAAAATAGAGAAAGAAGTTTCCAACAGAAGTTGTAGCTCGTCTTTTGCTCGACAAAGGTCGTTACAAATTTTTATCTTACTTAAGCCGTTTAGAAGATAAATCGAGTTTTCCACTTATAGTTTTAAGCCGCTTCGAAATGCGCGAAAAATGAGAATTCTTCAGGAGTTTCGTACGACCGGGCTCATCGATCGATAATTCTTACTATTCAGAGTCCATAAAAAAATGAAAACAACACAAAATGTAGAGAAAAGTCTCAGCTTTAATGTGGAACTAGTCACAAAATTCATAAAAAAAATGTATCAAAGAGAGAAAGTGTCAGAAGATGGCTTAGTAAACTTTGTACAGTTAATCCACAGATTTATTCATATCTTTGCCGGGAGTCGTTAGAATGATAATTCATTTTGCTTATATTTTCTTATATAATGATATATTAATCCAATTAACATTTTGTTGCAATTACTTTTGTTGGAAAAATATGGCTTGCGATCAAAGTAGAGGGTATATTTCCCATCGATCCATCACCTCCAAATTTTGGAGTTCAATTCGCTATGTCTTAAGTAATGATAATAGCACAGTCTTAATTTTTGGATTATAAGTACAACAAAACATATTTTTTCGAATGACTTTAGAGTTTTTATAAATGCGCGCAGTACTTTTTGAATTTGTCTACATTATTCATACACGTTCAGAAAATGCACAATTATACAGTAAAATATATACAACTTATTTGTTTCTTAACATTCTTCAATGAAGTTTTCACGAAATATAGATTAAAGTGCGTGGAATCGAATCCATGCAGTGAAAAGCACCCATTGTTACGGGAGAAATAGGCAGAATGCATAAAACTGAAAGATGTGAATAAATCAACTGCATAAAGTTTACTAAGCCATTTTCTAACACTTTTTTCTCTATGATAAAAATTTATATGAATTTTGTGATTAGTTCCACATTGAAACTGAGACTTTTCTCTACATTTTACGTTGCTTTCATTTTTTCTAGCGGCTCTGAATAGTAATAATTATCGATTGATATGTCCGGTCGTACGAAACTCCCAGAGAATTCTCATTTTCCGCGCATTTCGGAGCGGCTCAAAACTATAAGTGGAAAACTGGGTTTATCTCCTAACCGGCTTAAGTAAGACAAAAATGTGTAAAGACCTATTTTGCAGAGAAAGAGACGAGCTACAAATTTTGTTGAAAACTGTTTTCTGTATTTTCATTATTTAGAGCAAAAAAAACCGAGAATAAAAAAGTTTTCCAATTTTTTTTGAATTTCCCCGTAACTTGGAAGTGCAAAGAATGCACGATTCCATTCTACATGTTATTAACTACTTAAATGCCAGAGATGATTTTTTTATTAATTTTTGCGAGGTTTTTACAAGAGAGTCAGTTCGGTCGTCGATGAAGGCAGACGCGTTTTTAAGTGGATCCCATGAAATCCCGAAAAACTAGAGTAAACACGGTGTGAAACGCGCAAAAATGTGTTGAATTAAAGAGTGGAAAATCCTACATTAGTTGATAAATATTAACATAAATTTGGCTAATTCATATAGCTGATATTTGATATTTAACTATGACATCACTAAAGGCGTATATGGGCAGCTCGACAAAGGGTTCAGACATCTGGCAACATAACTCGGATAAAAAGAAAATAAACACGTTGAATGGGACCAGGTCATAAACTCGTAAATTATCCACAAGTGCATGTACCTAAGACGACCGACCACCCTCCCAAAGTGGCTAGTAGGAAGGATGAAAGATAAGTGTTATTTCTATTTATTTCTAAGATAAGATATATTTATTAAACCTTCACAGATGGGAAGAATGTTGTGATTCGGAAATCCATTGTTTCACATATACGCGAATGAATGAATTCTTCATGTGGAACGGGTACTTTTGTTTAAGAAATAATTTATTTACTATAAACTTTTTGTTTCTCGCTGCAGAGTTATTAGTTTTATATGGGGAATTTGAATTAGGCACTACAAAAATCAAAACAATATACAGGGTGTGCGGAGGTTTCTCTCGGGCCGCTTTCTCATTTGCAACTCGCTGTAAAAAGTTATTTTACCGCGATACAGATAACATAATAAAAAGACTCTCTTACAGCAAGCTAATATTGGTTTTGAAAAACAAGGCAAATAAAATGGACACACTAATACAGAACGTTGAAACGAGAACACGTCAATTACTGGTACAAAAAAAAAAAAAAAAATCGACGGCGACGGAAACTGCCTATATGGAGCATTAAACCACCAACTGGAGGGAGAAAATATAACATCACAGGCACATACCAATGCGACGAAAACCCTACGAAAACAAGTAGCTGACTATATCGAAAATCACTTAGACCATTTCATGCCATTCATGCAGGCATCCATCCATGAACTAGCACCCCGTTACAATAGATACAACTCTAATACGGGAAAAATAAATGCATTCATTCGAGATCTGAGAAGAGAAGGTTTTTGGGGGGGGGGGGTAGGAAACAATTGCAGTAACAACAAATATGAAAAACAGGACAATAATAGTACATCAAGAAGAAGGAGAGCATATAATCTTCCATCCTACTAACCAACAGGGAAGAGAGAACACACCACTAGAGATAGTATATAGGAAGCACTAAAACGAAAGAAATCACTACGATAGCGCGATTATTGCACAAGAAAAACATGAAGCAGAACAACCAGAAGAAACATACGCTCGAACTGGGGCTATAACACCCCGCCCAGAATTAGAGGAAGCAACGCACATAAACATGTACCAAATATCACAAAGAACAGAGGAAGCCAACAGTCAAGAATTACAACACGATGACATCATTCTGGCGACATGGAATGTCAGAGGATGCATAACGAGAGAGAAAAGAGAAAAAATCGATGAGGTTCTTATGATGGAACACATACACGTTGCATGCATACAAGAGACACACACGATAGACGGAACTGCAGTTACTCAAAACTACAAATGGCATCTAAGTGGAGGGGACAAAGAAAAAACCAGCAGAGGAGTCGCATGGGCAATAAGACGGAACACCCCTATCCAGATAAAGACAAGAAAAGTAAACGAAAACATAACCATGGCAGACTTACAAATTGGAAAGGAAAACATATGCATACTAGGAGTACATGTGCCCACCGACAAACGGGCAGGACGAGTATTCAGGCAGATTACCCAAGAGACTAGAAGAAATAGGAATAGAAAAATGAACACAATAATACTAGGAGACTTCAACGCGCATATAGGAAAGGACGACCAAACACATGAAGACAAGAATATCATAGGAAAAACCTTACTTCACACATGGACAAACGATAATGGAAGCTTGCTAAAAAACTTGACACATCTGTTAGATCTAACAGTTAGAAACACATGGAGCAAGAACCTAACCTGCCTTAATACCTGGAATAAAGGAAACATCAACCCTCAAATAGACCATATCCTAGTGGATAGAAAAATAAGGGACAGGGTCAAAAATATGAAGGCAAAACAAGCAACAAACGTCAAAACAGATCACAAAATATTATATGGAACACTAGTAATAAAGAAACAAGAAGAAAAAAAGAAAAAAAAGATACAACAAAACAGCAAATGACACATGGAATATCTCACTGCTACAAAACAAAGGAATAAAAAAGAAATACCAGGAGGAGATAGAAAAACAGTTAACAGGAAAGGAACTAAATTGGTCAAAATCAAAATAGCGGCGAGGAAAACGTTGAAAAGGAACAAATCCCCTATGAGCCCAAAAAGAAAAGACACGAAAAGAAATTACGAAAAACTAAAGAAAATAAAGGCCACAGGAAAACAATATACACCAAACATAGACAAAAAGATAATAGAAGCGAGGAAAGAAAGAAGAGACACAGAGACGAGGCACGAACAGAAAAAAAAAATGCAGGGAATTCTTCGAAAACATAGAATCCACTCCAGCAGGACAGAGATTAAACCAAACCTTTAGACACCCCAAAACATACAGGAGAAACAACAATACGTAGTCAAGAAAATACATACCACTGCAGCATTGGGTCAGGAAACTAGAAGAAGGAAACGCAGAGAGAAGTCAAATAGAACCAATACAAGAAATGGACCACTGGCCTCTGGGAAAGCCACCGTCAAAAGACGAACTACTAGAAATAATGGCCAGAGCTAAAAGAAACACGGCCCCGGGAATAGATAAAATAAATAACGAACTAGTATACTATGGACCGGACAACATAAAACAGCTAATCCTAGAAATCATCACCAACGCATGGACGGAAACCACACCCCTGCCTGAGGAATGGAATACAACCATACAGATACCGCTCCCTAAAATCAAATCACCACAAAACGTGAACGATTACAGAAGAATAACACTCAGCAGTGTAGGGTATAAATACTACGCACAATTCCTCCTCAGAGAAATGGAAAAATACATCGGCGAACTACCAGATTATCAAACGGCATTTATCAAGGGTAGATCGACAGACGACCACATGTACACCACCAGACGGATCCTGGAAGAAAAGTGGAAAGAAGGAACAAAACTATATATAGTCTCAATTGACCTCCAAAAGGCATTTGATACTATAAGGCATGAGGCTATAGTCAACACTTTGCTCAACAGGGGAGTACCGCAATACTTAATAAACAGAATAATAAAAGCATGCCTACACGAAAAAACTGCAATACAATGGTTTGGACAGACGACGGAATCAAAAATGAAGAATATAGGAGTCAAACAAGGATGTCCCCTATCCCCCCGACTATTCACCACAGTCCTGGACCAAGTCAAAACAGCCTACAGAGTCACAAGAGCTCTACTACCCTTCATTGAGGACAACAAACCACCATGGTGCCTAACCAAAAAGGTATACACGACCATCATAATGCCTACTATGATGATATATGGAGTCAAAAACGCAGCAACGATAAAGGCCAACCGAAGAAGCCTGAGAAGAGCTGAAAGGGACATTATCCAACTGCTAGCAAAAACAGGAAAACCACAAAAACGACAGAAAACGTCAACATTACTAGAGGGAAGAACAATAATCAAAAGAATAGAATCATACGCAATGAAATACTGGAGACATGTCCAAAGACGGGACACGACACACCTACTGAAGAAAGCGCTGCGAATGAACAGCAACAAACTGAAAATAGGGAGGCCATGCTACACATGGATTACAACAATCGAGAGAATTATGAATAAGCTAGGAAAGGATTATACACACTGGGAAAAGTTTGCACAACAAAAAATGGAATACAATAAAGAAATATCAAGGATATACACACTGCCAGACTCAGAAACAGAAGAAACAGAAAACTCAGAAGTAGAATAGGAGAGAAGATGATCACAGACAGAAACTAAGAAGAAGCATATCACAAAAACCTGAAAGTAAAAAGAAGCACGAAAACCTAAAAGAAGCATCTCACAAGCGCCTACACTTTCCATCCGATGAAGACAGAAGGAAAACAAGAAGAAACATCTCACAAACACCTACACGCTCCATCCTATACTCCTACCCCATGCGTCATGCGGCTCTCGCTGCTGACAACAAGCATGTCCAATGTCCAATCCAGCGTATGCAGCTGGTCCGGCGGTATATAAAAGCACTGGGGGTTTGTTCTGGCACACGGTGGGATGATCGGTGGGCGATCGGGCTGCGTGGTGGAACAAATCTCCCTGCACCGGAATTGGCAGCAATGCCCACCTTACGCTGGCAAATCAATCAATCAATCAATCAATCAATTTTTGCGAGGTTTTTACAACATTTTGCCTTCATTGCCTGTACTATACCATATTGTTGAAATAAACTTTGGTAATTGTTAATTTCAACAACTTCAGTTTTAAGGTGTTTAATGGTCGTCGTTTTGGTCCAAGTGTAAGGTGATAGTTAATTGCCGGGATGAAGACGATTTTTTTTAGATGGTTGTCGCCGCGTATGTTTCGCGTTGTTCGTAGGAATTCTGTACTCATTGATACCCAATTTCCAATTAGTAAACAGAACCTGTTTACTGCATAAAAATTAGAAAATTAAGAGAGTGTGCGAATTATAATTGCCGACCATTATAGCTTATAATTATCTAAAATTGTAGGCTATCATTTCCATTTTAATAGAAAACACACTTTGCATATTAATGGCAAATGACAAGCACGCCCATCCGACCGTGACAAATTCCCTTAATTAGTTTTAAACAATTCAATTAACCGAAGTCTCAGTACTAGTGTAATTAACGAACTTGTCAGTTTCTATATACGTACCATCCTTATACACATACACATTGAAAAAAATAAAATAAGGACGACACCTGAAGTCGACTAAAGTGGTATAAGTAGGTGGTCACTAACAAGGTCTGCTCACAAACTCGGAACAAAATTAAATGAGGTGATCTTAGATAAGACGAAAACGCGTCGCGTATGTATGGGTTAAAAGGACCTTAAGACAGTGGCAGGCCTAAATGAAGAATTCTGATGGAAATAGGAAAATAAAGTTTACTAGAAGTGGAAGCACCAAATAAATAATTATAGAAAGAAAAAGAAAAAAAATGCATAAAATAATTTAACACTATTTTATGTACTCAATATTTATCAAGGGCAACTTAAAATACCATGTCCACTACCACTATAATTACAAACGTCAATATATAATTGATATTCTGGACAATTTAAACACATACATACATGAATAAAACTTGGGAGTTGCTACGTGGACGCCGCGGCGGACATATATCATTTCTTAGCTGTCCGCCGCGCATGAGCGGCTTTTGCACGACTTATTGAATCGCCGCACAGAGAATGGAGAATTGGAATATTTTTTGTAATTTTCTGAAAAAGAAGGCGGGGGGACACCCCCCCGCACCCCCCGTTTTTGCCTGCGACGCTGATGCTGCCTGCGGCGCTGATAATTTATTAACAATGAGCAACATGCATGAATTTTAGAAATGCAATAATTTATAATTTTTTCGTTATATATGTTATATAAGTTGAGAAAGTAATGAAGAAAAGGTATAAAAAAAATGTGTAGCCTAAATAAACGACTTTGAAATTCAAAATTTTATGGGAACATATCCACGTGACTGAAAACACCACGCTATTGGTCTGACGTCATTCGGCATAATGTCTAATGGTCGTCTATCTGCCAAGGGGTTAAATCGTAAATTGTTTTGTGTTTTGTAAATGTATATTGATATTTTCATAAAAGAAATCATTCATTTATTTATTTATTTTAATTATTAAGTGGTAAAAATGACGGACAGTGGGTTTTTACGGGGCCAGAGTGACAATTTACCCGTTGTTGATGTGTTTATGATGACACACTTTTTTGCTACTAATACTGATTTTATTAGTGCAGAAATTGGAGGTACTAAAGCAACAAGGTATGTGTCATTCATTACTTGTTTGTTTTCTTGTTGTTTTCTTAACCGCTTCTCAAGTCACCGAGGTAACTCCTTGAAAATCCAGAATGATTTTGTGTAAGGTAAAGAGAAACGAGGCCCTACAGTTTATAGTGGAGTCCGAACCACATCTTGGGGATAATTTAATAATTAAAATTATTTCGCGGTGAGCAGGGATTGAACCTGCTTCGCTAGGTATGCCAGTATGCAAGCTAGACGCGCTAAACCACTGATTACTCTAAACATTAATTCAATTGTGCCCATTTTTATCCTTTTACTGTAGTTAAATATAACAAATTATTTATGTACCTAACCTCAAAATAGGTAAACAAGGCAATGTTTTAATGTTAGATATTAATTAATATTTTTCATCTTAGAATGCTTTACTTTTTTATATAATAAATACCTCCCGTCACTTACTAAGTACGTACTTTTAGGTAGGTAGGTACATTAATAGTAAAAATAACTGTTGACATACATAGGTATATATAAATATATAACTGGATAATATGTAGAACGTCGAGAAGTTACATTATTCCCACCGTTCTTATACATTTATACATTTTAATTCAAGGTTCCTATTAACAGAAGTTAGTAAACTTTTGTATTCCTATAAATAGGAAAGTGGCCAAATTCACCATGATATGTAAACAAATTATCACAATAATATTAGGGTTAGGTACATATTTTCATAATATTATTATAAAATAATTAGTTTTAATGGGTAAATTTACATCAAAATGATCCTGGCAGCAATATAATCTTGAGGATGACGATAATTCTACATTTCGGTGGTCTCGTTTCATAGCTCTGCACCATTTCTTCCTAACTTTATCGCGTCTAGGCACATTAAAAAATAACTTTTCTGGAGTTTTTATTGTAGTATTTGTACATTTGGGCACAATACAATATTTATAGCTACTTTTCTTTGTATTTTCCATAACACAACATAAATAACGTGTACACATTCGCAATCACAATACGTTTTCCGTCGGTGCGATGTGCCCGATGACGTCACACACAAGTAGCGCGGAAACTTCTCCATTTAAACGCAGTTAAATTGACAGTTGCAGTAAATAATTTTTTTAACCTTTAATTAGAACATAAAACAAAAATAAAATACTGGAAAAATAATGTTTTTTAGTGATCTATTCATCTGTGATGTTTAAAAAAATTATGCATTTTGCTCATTATTTAGCAAAATAAAAATCAACCTAACTAACCCAACTACCATCACATGAAAGAGATAAATTATTATATGAAAAAAAAAGAACATTTTTGTCGTCAAATCCAACCAGAATTTGTGAAAAAGGATACTAATCGTTACAAAATATTTAAAAAAAAGTCCAGTGGGCAGTATTTGAACCCGGGACCTGTCGCTCCACAACGCGACAATCATCATCATCATCAACATATTTATTTTTTGTTTTATACAGTTAATGCTTCCCCGGATCATGACCCGGAGCCAACCGTACAACCACGTCGCGCAGCGCCGTGGTGTTAGTGCGGTTGGACGGGTCGTGACCGGTTTAGCTCGATAAAATGGTTAAAATAAGATAATACTCCTGCCGCCTGTGGCGGCTTAAAATTATCAATAAATTTGGACATATTAAAACTTAATTCTAAACAATGGGTAAAATCCTTAATCTATTTTATGGGAAAAACACTTTTTTTAAATTTTGTTGTTGAGATGGAGACGAACTCAATTGGAAAAGCTCCATTTAAACAAATTACCCCAACAGTCTGCTCGCCGTTAGGAATTTTTGGTTTTTAAGAAAGGAAAATTGAGTTTAAAATAGTTAAAATTTTGACCTTGCATTTTGCGTAGGACTAGATTTTTTTCTTTGCTGGTTAGGGGGGGCCAAAAAGGGCATTGGACAATTCTGAAAAAATTTGAGCACATTCCTGGGATGATTTAAAATTCTTTTTGCCCGGAATCGGCACCAGTGCTCCTCACCTTACACTGCCAAATCAGTCAATCAAATCAATTTTTATTTTTTTGTGGAGCTTTAGAAATCAATATAGAGAGAATCAGCTTTGAGTGAATTAAAAAATATTGAAAAACGTATTGTGTGTATTGAAAATTATTGTGCAAATTTGTCGCTAGGTAAAGAAGTAAATTGCTATTTTGGAAAATATTTCGTGTGTTTTTGCAATCCTGAGTGACATTTTCTTAAAACTATATGTGCTGGGTGTTTACACCTCATTATAATTAAATTTAAGGTTCTAGATTATTAACTTCTCAATTTTGGAACTATTATTCAGTTTCTTTTTACTTTGAATCTATCTATACACATACGTACATACACTCACGTGAGTTTTCCTTCGAAAGAAAACAAATAAATAATTGAAAATTAAAAATTGTTCTAGTTTTCAAAACTATTTATTTTTGTGGCTTAAAACATGACCTTTATTTGGCTTTTGAATCTCTTTATCTTCAAAGCAACACACCACTGAGCCTTTTTAACAGTGTTAGAGGTATCAAATTACGGTTTCTTAAATAATTGGAAGAACAAGGCGTGTCAACGATTCGAAGGTACGCGACATAAAATAACCCCTTATCTTAAAATAATATATATGCATCGGGGTAGCGATGACAGGGTATTCTATCTTGTTAACAGATGTCCAACTAATGCATTAAATTGACTTTATATAAAAAATCGTGATGGAATTTTTATAATTTGATAAAGTTGATTCTATTACGAAAGCTAATGAAATGCAGATAATAGGGTAAATAAATCAAGTTTTTATATTATTATGTTATTTACATAGAGAAAGAAGAAAATTGAAAGATATAACAAAAGCAAAATTATATATATTAGATTATACCTATGATTCAAGATGTAAAAGGTCTATATAGCCATAGAATAGACATATGTGTTCGGAAATTATCTCCATATAACATACAGTGTGACCCACTTTGAATGGAAACACCAGCAACTATGTGTAAGTTATTTCAGAATATAATGATTAATCCAACGATATTATACCTTCAAGGAAATAAAAGAAAAAAATTATTGGTGGAGGATCACCGTTTATATTTCATAGATTTCAATTTTGAAACGTTTTCATCCGTATCGATATTTATGAAAGTTGACGCTTTTGAGCAAAGCACGAGCAACTGAGCAGGTTTTAATTACTTTATTAACGTAACTGTTATGTCCACGTACCACCCTTCTCACGTAAGCTATCCATACTAGAGTGCAAACATGGTATCAAGATGTTTTCTTTTAAAGAGACTTGGGTGGGAAATCTGAATGTGGAAGTATTGATTTCTTAGGCAGCGGCTTTCACTTGATCTGTGACATGCACAAAATTCTTTGACATTTTTATGTAGGATTTTGTGCTTTTCAATTTTCACCTGTTTGTATGCAAAATTTTAAATAATGATTGTTTCATACTAGCTTTTGTTCTTACTTTTCCTCAGAGGCCTCTATAAAATTTTGAGAGTGAGCAATGCTCAATAAATTCCTTATTGTACATCAGCTTCATCTTCAGCAACCTTTTGTAACCAAGTCGGAAGTTGCAAGTCAAGCAGTATTTAAAATCTAAATTTTTTAAAAATTTTAGCTCAGGTATGATTAGAGGTGCTACTTGCTATACAAGTAAGTTGTGTAAATTCAAATGTTTTGATGTGATATTCTGTTGTTTATTTTTTAGACATGTGTTGCTTTTTTGCCTTAATGTTTTTAACCATGTCATTTATTTTTCTATCCACCAGGATATGATCTATTTGAGAGTACAGTTTTTCTTTGCTCCTTGTATCAAGGTAGGTTATGCTTTTGCTCTATTTGTTTCTTATTATTAGATCGAATAGATGTGCTACGTTTTTTAGCGACCTTCCATTACCGTTTGTACATGTGTGGAGTAAGGTTTTTCCTATGATGTTCATGTCTTAAGTGTTTGGTCGTTTTTTCTTATATGCTCGTTGAAGTCTCCTAGTATTATAATATAAAAATAAAAACACTGATTTAGCCGTAACAAACTTTGTTTCTGAAATATGTAAAGCCATCAATAGCAAATTACCAGCCCTTTGCCTTTTTATAGATTTCACAGAGGCATTTGATAATGTCGATCACCAATTATTACTTGCAAAATTGTTTAGGTTTTTATGGTCTTAGAGGTGTAACCTTAGGTTTTCTTAAATCATATCTACATGAACGTACTCAAAAGATTCAATTGCCAAATGGCAAAACTAGCAACGCAGCCGGAGTACCTCAAGGCTCTATCTTGGGCCCCAAAATTTTTGTAATTTTCGTAAATGACCTGAATTTCTGTCTCAGAAATATATCTTCAACAACTATTCAATATGCTGATGACACTAATGTCTTGTTAACAGCTGAAAGTGTGGAAGTTCTTATGATACTTGCACATAGAGTGTATGATATGATCACAATGTGGGCTCAGAAAAATTATTTACTTATAAACCAGAATAAAACCCAGTGCGTACTATTTAAGTCGCAAAGATCTGTGTATGCTCTGAGCAACAATTTCTCTTTGCAAACCACAAATAATGTTCAGATGTTGGGTATTACCATAGACTGCCATTTGCAGTGGAATTCACATATCCTCTATGTGGAAAATTGAATAAATCCTGCTATGCACTACGATTTCTTAAAAACCTCTGTAGTAATCATATCCTGAAAACGTTGTATTTTTCATCCTTTCATTCGCGCTTAAGGAATGGAATTATAAACTGGGGAAGCAGTTCGCAGAATCAACGTATATTTATTCTGCAAAAAGTCGCCGTAAGAATATTAGCAGATCTGGGTTTTTGTGATTCCTGTAGAGAGACATTTCGACATCTTAAAATTCTAACAGTTGCTAGCAGCTAGCTGAAGTTTGTCTCTTTGTTTTTAAAAATAGATCTATATTTACGCAAAATGCAGTCCCTCACGATCCGAACGCTAGTCTTAAATCAGATCTCCAACCTGATCCCCATGTTACCTCGTTATACCAAAAAAGTATACAATATAATGGCTGCAAACCTTTTAACTACCTACCTCAAGGAATCAGGGAATTATCAAACTCTTGCATTTTTAAATGGAAACTTAAAAATTATTTGTCAAAAAGAAACTGTTATACATTGAATGAATTTTTTTCTGTCTAATGTCTTTTTTTATATATATTTGCACTCGCTTCGTTACTATCTGTTTTATCTCTTTTTTTTAACTTTGTATTTGACGCATTATTTTCGTTTATGTATGTATATTTTGTTTTTTATGTATATATGTATATGTTGAAAATAAATAAACTATCTATCTATCTATTCATGTTTCTGTTTTTATTTCTTCTAGTCTCTTGGGTAATCTATCTGAATACTCGTCCTACTTTATCAGAGGGCACATATATTCCTAAGATGCATATGTTTTCCTTTTCAATTTGTAGATCTGCCGTGGTTATGTTTTCGGTTACTTTTCTTGTTTTTATCTGGATAGAGGTATCCTGTCTTATTACCCAGACGATTCCTCTGCTGGTCTTTTCTTTTGCCCCCCCCCCCCCGCTTCGATGCGATTTGTAGTTTTTGAGTAACTGCGGTTCCGTCTGTTATCTGTGTCTCTTGTATGCATGCATGCAATGTGTATATATTTCATCATAAGAGCCTCATTGATTTTTTCTCTTTTCTCTCTCGTTCTCTGACATTTCATGTCGCCAGCGTCATGTAATCGTATTGTAGTTCTTGGCTGTGAGCTTTTTCTGTTCTTTGCGATATTTGGTACATGTTTATGTGCGTTGCTGCCCCTAATTCTGGGCGGGTCCTTATTGCCCCTATTCAAGGGAATGTTTTTTCTGGTTGTTCTGCTTAATTTTTTTCTTGTGCAATAATCACGTATTGTAGTGGATTCTTTAGCTTCCGTGCTTCCTATATACTATCTCCAGTATTCTCGCTTCCCTGTTGGTTCGTAGGATGAAAGATTATACGCTCTCCTTCTCCTTGGTGTATTATTGTCCTGTTCTTCATATTTGCTGTTAATGTAATCGTTTCCTGTCCCTCCCAAAAACCTTCTCTTCTCAAATCTCGTATGAACGCATTTACTTTTTCCGTGTTAGAGCTGTACCGGCTGTAACGGGGTGCCAGTTCATGGACAGGATGCCTGCATGAATGGAATGAAAGAATTTAGGTGGTTTTCGATATAATCGGCTACTTGCTTTCGGCTATGGTGCGAGACCCACTGAGTAAAGCGAGCCCAGTGAGAAGAATACAAATTAGGAGACTGCACTCTGAGAACCACGAATAGAATAAAATACCTAGGAACATATCTAACCAATCAACTGAAAAGGAGGGAAACAGTAAGGAAAAGAATCAAAACGGTCTACAGAGTCACAAGAGCTATACTTATACTACCTTTCATTGAGGAAAATAAACCACCATGCAGTCTAGCACTATCATCATTATGCTTACGATGACATACGGCGCTAAAAACGCAACAACGACAAAGGCGAATAGAAGAAGTCTGGAAAGAGCTGAAAGGGACATTGTCAATCTGCTTGCAAAAACAGGAAAACCACAGAAACGACAGAAAACGCCAGCATTGCTAGAGAGGGGAAAACAATAATTAAAAGGATATAGAATCATACGCAATGAAATACTGGGGGCACGTCCAAAGACGAGACACGGTACACCTACTGAGGAAAGTGCTAAGACTGAACAGCAAGAAATCGAAAATAGAGAGGCCATGCTACACATGGATAACAACAATCGAGAGGATTATGAATAGATTAGTAGTAAAGAACGGCAAAACAAAAGACGGAATACAACAAAGAAGTGTCAAGGATACACACTGCTAGAAGAGTGGGTGAGAACATGATCGCAGACGGAAGCTAAAAGGAAGCATGGCTGGCTAATCAATAAATCAATCAATCAACTATATAAATAAGGAAATAATGATAGATGAAAATTTAAAAGAAATATGGAAACTTAAAAGAAGCATCTCACAAACACCTACACTTCCTATCATTTATTCCTACCACATGCGTCATGTGGGTCTCGCTGCTGGCAACAATCATGTCCCATATCCAATCCAGCGTATGCAGCCGATCCGGCGGTATACAGAATCATCCAGATTGGATGTCTGGAATCGGCAGCAATGCCTACCTTACGCTGGCAAATCAATCAAGCAATCCATTGTTGACATTCTATTGTGCACTCTTCGCAGTTTTTACTTCCCTCGCATGCCGAAGGGAAGTATTGTATTCGAGAAAAAAACGCCCTCCGAGATTTTTTCAGAGTTTCACGTTTCAGATCATGTAGATTACGAAAATATAGGTTTTTCAAGTCTGTCTATCGGTCTGTTGGTACATTAACTAAAAAACTACTTGACGGTAGACAGTCAAATTTGGTAGGTAGCTCACGCAACTGTCACCAAAGACTTTCACTGGAAAATATACAGGGAATGAATAGATAATGAAAAAAAAAATCGTTCAAATTTTAAATTTCCACGTTTCATGACATTCTGAATCTATCTCAGAAAAAAAAAATGTTTTGGAAAATTTTGGAAATTTTGAAAAATTTTTATAAAATGGGTGATGGAAAACATTTTTTTTTACTCGAATTTAAAATTTTCACGTTCGTGACATTCTAAACTTGTTTAATGTTTTTTTCATGAAAATTTAAAATAGAAAAAATTTTGAAATTTTGAAAATTGTTGCGCTCAAATTTAAAATTTCCACGCGTCATGACATTCTAAACATATTTGAAAATAAAAATTTTTTAGAAAATAAAAAAATTGTGAAAATTTTTTATAAAATGGGCGATGGAAAAAAAATTTTTTGCTCAAATTTAAAATTTCCACGTTTCATGACATTGTAGACATATTTCAAGAAAGAAAATGTTTTGAAAATTAAAAAAATATCGCACCACTATACAGTAGATAATGGAAAAAAGTTATTAGGTTTTCTATGTAATAATAGGGCTAACTACATGACGATTATAATTATTCTCATGTCAATAAAGAGGGAAGTTTTGTGTGAATACCTTTACCGATTTTTTTTTAATGAACTAGTTTTTGAGGCATAATTGCATGGCATAATTTTAATTATCTCCCAATAATATCATCTTCATAGTCGAAACCGTCTTTAGTACACTATGCAGCATTTCTGTACTGATAGAACTTAATAAAATGTTACAACACAGCTAATTTTTTCTTAAAATATTTCATAATTTCTCTTTTTACCGATTGATTTTTTTCAAAAACAATTGAGTTATTCCTCAGACTAAAACTGACTTACTTTCCATATTTCAATATAATCGGTCTTTTCTGTCTTGAGTTATCATGCTTGGAAGAAATGTGACGAACGTACAAAGAGATAGAGAGACGGACTTTTGAAAATTATTAACAATTAGATGCCTAGCACATCGATATGTATTTTTCTCTCTACGAGCTATATTTACGCTTTTACATATCTGTTTCAATCAAAGACAATTACTCTTTCTTTTCGTGCTTGCGAAGAGTATAATAAAGGAAACACACCAGATATTCTGTCCGGTTTAATCAAGATATAATTTGGATATTGAATGGTGTAGTAGGAAGTGTTGGAAATTATCTCTTACATTAACAAAGATTAGGAAGGCAGGGTTGCAAAGTGCATCGTATACGTGTTGCAATAGCTGCAATTAGCATCATCGCTGATTGGCAATCGCGATAAGAGAAACTGCTGAGCGCCATATGTACAGCATTGGAACGATTAAATGCCATATTATAACACAAAAGGAAGAATATATTTCATTTTTTGTTTGTTTTCCAAGTAAACACACGAAAATAAATTTAGTTTTTCTGGACCAATGGACGTATAGTTTCGAATCATATAAGCCATAAAAAATTGTGAAGTTTACCGATTTGTATCCTCGCCACCGCGCGGTCTCAAAGCAAGAAGCGCGGCACTTTGGTGGGACCGCTGGAACCGAACTTTTTATATCAATTATGAAAATATAAAAATTCCTTATTTCTTTGTGCACAACGCAAGCCGAGGATGACCGGCCGTGGAGGCTTAAATAGAAGATTTGCTTATAGTTGCCTTCATTCATTTAGTACAGATAAAAAAAGCTGTAAAAAACGGACCATAAATTTCGCTCGTTAAGATAATTTATGTCTCACAGAGCCGTACTTAAGATTTTTGTGCTCACTGATAGAAATTTAAATCTGTTGAGCAATGATGAATTTTGAGTCTAAATTAGAATGATCAAATATTCTCTTATTGATACGAGCAATTCGTTGTCAAATAATGTGGGTTTAGAGTTAAAGTTATTGCTATTTATATAAATAATCCTAATTTGATCTAATTAACCCAGATTAAAAAAATAAATTCAATTCTAGAAAACAAATAAATAAGTATCAAATAAATAATTTCGATTCTAGAGAACTTCGAGCAACTTCGAAATTTTTTAATGCGTTGCAAATATTCATTCATTACGCCTGTGACGTTACGTTCACTCGTCGGTTGAGTGAAGGGGCGTCACTTTGGCACTCGAGCTCGGTGCGGTTACGGTAAGCTCGGGCGCCACCTTTACAGTTTTTCTCGTGGTGTAAAGGACCCACACTAGCCTCTTGACACAGCCTGTTGCAGTAGGGCTGGGATAGCGTCAGAGGAGACACGGTACGTCCAGGGGTCTAGGGGTAGTAGATTTCACACACACCAAAATAAAAGGCACAGTTCAGATCCTATATATAGATATTTATTATTCCTAATATATATAATTCTACCTAACCTATAACTACTACGGTTAACTATGGTGACGGTGGCGAAGCAAGAGGGCGGCTATAAGCAGGATACGAGTTTAGAGAAACGGAGCGGTAAGTCGGAGTAACTACTATCGGTATAAAAGCGGACAGGGTAAAGCAGAGACCAGGCGGAGGAGAGCAAAAGCACATGTAAACAATAGAAAACAGATATTCGGGCAACTTGGCTAAGGCGCAGAGCCTAAGGTTAGTACACACTTCCGGTCACGGTTCCTTGTTGGTGTAATCACCCCAAAGGAGCGATTAAACCAACGAGGTTCACGGGCGCTACTTTGCGCTGGTGGATGTCCTTGTAGCTTTCCGGTCGACGGAGACTAGACCAGAAAGCTCCAAGCTTCCCCAGTACTCGCTTGTCCTCCAGACGACGGTGCTAGGCCAGAGGGCAAACACGAGTCCGGTTACCAGCGGAAAATTTCCCAGTCACACACTCTCCCAACTTGCACACTGGCTCACTCCTGTAAGCGGTATTTGGTCGGGGATGATATCTCGGTGTGCTAGAAGGCTTTGTGACTTTCCGGCCGACGACAACTAGACCAGAAAGCCCCAAGCTTCCCAAGTACTCGCTTGTCCTCCAGACGACGGTGCTAGGCCAGAGGGCAAACACGAGACCTGTTGCCAACCAATGTATCTTCCCAGACACACGGCGGAGCAAACCGGGATTAGTACACAAGGTGGCATATGGAGTCAAAAACGCAGCAACGACAAAGGCCAACAGAAGAAGCCTGAGAAGAGCTGAAAGGGACATTATCCAACTGCTAGCAAAAACAGGAAAACCACAAAAACGACAGAAAACGTCAACATTACTAGAGGGAAGAACAATAATCAAAAGAATAGAATCATACGCAATGAAATACTGGGGACACGTCCAAAGACGGGACTCGACACACCTACTAAAGAAAGCGCTGCGAATGAACAGCAACAAACTGAAAATAGGGAGGCCATGCTACACATGGATAACAACAATCGAGAGGATTATGAATAAGCTAGGAAAGGATTATACACACTGGGAAAAGCTGGCACAACAAAAAATGGAATACAATAAAGAAATATCAAGGATATACACACTGCCAGACTCAGAAACAGAAGAAACAGAAAACTCAGAAGTAGAATAGGAGAGAAGATGATCACAGACAGAAACTAAGAAGAAGCATATCACAAAAACCTGAAAGTGAAAAGAAGCACGAAAACCTAAAAGAAGCATCTCACAAACGCCTACACTTTCCATCCGATGAAGACAGAAGGAAAACAAGAAGAAACATCTCACAAACACCTACACGCTCCATCCTATACTCCTACCCCATGCGTCATGCGGCTCTCGCTGCTGACAAAAAGCATGTCCAATGTCCAATCCAGCGTATGCAGCTGGTCCGGCGGTATATAAAAGCACTGGGGGTTTGTTCTGGCACACGGTGGGATGATCGGTGGGCGATCGGGCTGCGTGGTGGAACAAATCTCCCTGCACCGGAATTGGCAGCAATGCCCACCTTGCGCTGGCAAATCAATCAATCAATCGATCAATCAAGGTGGCACTTAGTCCCAGCCAAGCTGCTTATTTACGGTCGGATTTACTTTCTCTCTCTCCTGTGAAATGGCGGTTGCGGTCCACGGATAGAGATCCAAATTAATGGACACCAAATTAATTGATCGGTGGAGATCCAAGTTAATGGACCCAATTCCTTGATCGGTGGAGATCCAAGTTAATGGACAATATTTTGCTGGCTGGGCCAAGTACTCGTTAACGGTGAAGCCATTCGTGTCAGTGGTGGAGACGGTGGCTCCATCTGGCGGAGTGTATTCCTACTTGATAATTTTAATAATTAAAGTATAACACTTATTTATGCTCTGTATCGACAGTATAAAATATTAATATTCAAAAATAGAAAAATAGACGGCGGTTTCGGGTGCAATTTCCACACTATAAAAATGCTTCATTATACGCCACAGTACAATTCTGTAGCTTTCCATAATACTTGCTCTCTTATGAATCACTTTAAAGTTAAATCCTATCTTTAAGCGCCATCGCCTAAGTGTTTGTTCACTAAATGACACTACACATGTTGTTCTCAGTTCCATATGTACTGATTGTACTGTTGGTATCTCATTTTCCTTATACTTACTGTAAATTAAATCTCTTAATAACTTCACCACAGACGAATCTAATGCTCGTGGTTTTCCTTTGTCCGATTTAGCTTTTCGATGATATGGTCCTTCCTTAATTAATTTATAAATAGTTTGTTCTGGAATTCCTGTTAAGTAGGCGGTTTTTTTCCACAGCTCCGGTTTCTCCTTCACTTTCTATTATATTTTTTATAAACATTTAAAACTACTTTTTGGGTATGTTCACACAAATGTTGTCTAGAAATTTTCTCTGTAATTTGCGAGCTGTTAATAATCCCCATACTTTCCTGTCATTCTCTGCTAGTGCTAAGTAAAGAACCTTCCCAAGGCCTAAACATTTTCACGATGTTATTTTACCACAGCCACAAAACAGCCGAATAATTCACTACCCGCCAAAAACACAATTGCATAAAGTACGCTAAAACACAAAGGATAATATCATGTACCTGTTAAAGTGTATTATTACCCTTTTAAGCTCTTACAATCTAAATATAATGTAAACACAGATCACGAACTATGTTTATTTTATAAAGCACATACAAATATATTCTTAACTAATGGGGTTAATTTGAAATTCCGTGACACTGACAATATTAAGAGTTCGACTCTGTCATCCCCGCTAGGTCGTAAAATATTTTCTGTGGGGGCGAGTTGGTAAATATGAAAATAATAAATTAATTAAATAATTGGAACAGGTTTTTTATCAATTTGTTACTTTAATCATTCCAGAACATACTTTATATGTGAATAATGATGTTCTATGTATTAAGTAGTATAATATATTTAATATTTAATATGTTATAGAGGAGTTAGTTCGAATATCGACATGCCCTGATCTCCCCTCAATGCTGTAGTCAAGTATAAGTGGCACAGCTTTGAGTTTTTTTATGTGCATTAAACGAATGAAGACAACTATGCATGTGTATGTTTTAATTTGGATAGGATTATAGGAGCTTCTAATTTATAAAATTTAGTTGTGATTTATTAACGTTTAACCTGATCTTTTAACTCTATAAATACACATTTCGGCGCGTCGAACTAAGGACATACGGACTCCGTTCAATACATCTGGTAAATTACCATACTAAATTGTCAACCTAAGTTGTCAATAAAGAAAGGGAAAAAAAGAAAAACTTGATCCAAAATTCAAAAAGCAACACAAAAAGAACGAACAAGTAGTGTCTGTACGTAACCAAGTACTTAACGACTTGAATGGTAAGTCAATAACATAAATCTTAAGTGGCCCAAAATTAAAAAAAAAAAAAACAAGAATAACATACAGAAATAACGAACGGGTCGGAAGTCGTGTTAACTTTCTTAACTAAGTAAAGACATAAACTAAAATATTGCTTGAGAATATGAGAATATCACAAGGGAGAGTAGGGTGCCTGTCTACATAAATGTCAGAGTATCATGTGCGACCAGACGGGAGGACAATACAGCCTACCCCAATAATTTTCTAACTGTTTTCTGAGGATAGAAAAAATTTGTGACTTGGTGGCAAAACTGACACCGGATTCGTATTCAGCAAGCCAAAATATGCCGGAAATGATTGGTCTGATCCATGGAATCAAAATTTTTTTCTTTGGGTGCGCCTGTGTAATTAGTTTCAATTTGAATTTAATCGTTTGAATCAAGAACTGTGCGTCTACCGAGAAAACGCAAAAGACCGTTTTCTTGTAGAATTCATCAGGCTTATCAGGAAAAATATCTACATGAAAAAATGTCAGTGGCGTGCCACTTTTTTGGTAAGAAATATCATAGGACATGTTAACAGGGACGCCACTGGTGGAGCGATAAAATAACTTTTCTAACTAAAATATGTGGTTTTATATCCTATTGACACGTGCCAAAATTGAAAATAATATCTAAAGTACTTTCTGAGATATTCAAAAATAACGATAAGAAAAATATTTCACCCCGTAGTAAAACTTCAGGCCGTTGCGGAGATATGTTCATATGAACTTTTCTTCATAAAATGACCTAAACGAATGACACCCTGAAATATTAACACGTCATTGCGGAACACCCTGTATAAAAAGTAGTTAAACTTAAAAAAATTAAAAAATAAAATAAAAATTGCTTTAAGAGACTCTTTAAACCACTTTAACCCACTTACAGCGCATTTAAAACCGACCGCGCTTTGAATTTTGTATATACAAAGTCGTTACTGCGCAAGTCACTCGAAGCGTAAACACTAAAAAACATTGTACGGCGTTCATAAATTAATTGTTTTAAGAGCAAAATATGTATGAAAAAACCAATGGATTTTGTGGTCAATTAAAAACTAGTTAGTTTAATATATCAACTTTATGTTGTCACAAAATCTTTTTCAGAAAATGTATTAATAAACAATTGACAGACCTAAACACAAGTCTATATCTCTGGTTCTAGTTAACTGGTCGAGGTCTATCTAGGCCCAAAATTTTCCTTTTTTTATTATCTTTAATTTGCTGACAATGAGCAAAATGCATAATTTTTTTAAACATCACAGATGAGATCACTAAAAAACATTATTTTTCCAGTATTTTATTTTTGTTTTATGTTCTAATTAAAGGTTAAAAAAATTATTTACTGCAGCTGTCAATTTAACTGCGTTTAAATGGAGAAGTTTCCGCGCTACTTGTGTGTGACGTCATCGGGTACATCGCACCGACGGAAAACGTATTGTGATTGCGAATGTGTACACATTATTTATGTTGTGTTATGGAAAATACAAAGAAAAGTAGCTATAAATATTGTATTGTGCCCAAATGTACAAATACTACAATAAAAACTCCAAAAAAGTTATTTTTTAATGTGCCTAGACGCGATAAAGTTAGGAAGAAATGGTGCAGAGCTATGAGACGAGACGACCGAAATGCAGAATTATCGTCATCCTCAAGATTATATTGCTGCCAGGATCATTTTGATGTAAATTTACCCATTAAAACTAATTATTTTATAATAATATTATGAAAATATGTACCTAACCCTAATATTATGGTGATAATTTGTTTACATATCATGGTGAATTTGGTCACTTTCCTATTTATAGGAATACAAAAGTTTACTAACTTCTGTTAATAGGAACCTTGAATCAAAATGTATAAATGTATAAGAACGGTGGGAATAATGTAACTTCTCGACATTCTACATATTATCCAGTTATATATTTATATATGCCTATGTATGTCAACAGTTGTTTTTACTATTAATGTACCTACCTACCTAAAAGTACGTACTTAGTAAGTGACGGGAGGTATTTATTATATAAAAAAGTAAAGCATTCTAAGATGAAAAATATTAATTAATATAACATTAAAACATTGCCTTGTTTACCTATTTTGAGGTTAGGTACATGAATAATTTGTTATATTTAACTACAGTAAAAGGATAAAAATGACCATAATTGAATTAATGTTTAGAATAATGAATGACACATAACCTTGTTGCTTTAGTACCTCCAATTTCTGCACTAATAAAATCAGTATTAGTAGCAAAAAAGTTTGTCATCATAAACACATCAACAACAGGCAAATTGTCTCTCTGGCCACGTAAAAACCCACTGTCCGTCATTTTTACCACTTAATAATTAAAATAAATAAATAAATGAATGATTTCTTTTATGAAAATATCAATACACATTTACAAAACACAAAACAATTTACGATTTGACCCCTTGGCAGATAGACGACCATTAGACATTATGCCGAGTGACGTCAGACCAATAGCGTGGTGTTTTCAGTCACGTGGATATGTTCCCATAAAATTTTGAATTTCAAAGTCGTTTATTTAGGCTACACTATTTTTTTAAACCTTTTCTTCATTACTTTCTCAACTTATATAACATATGTAACGAAAAAATAATAAATTATTGCATTTCTAAAATTCATGCATGTTGCTCATTGCATTTCAATACGACGTTCCTGAGCCGAGATATTTCATTTCTGTACTAAGCAATTTTCTTAAAAACGTTGGTGAAGAGTAAAAAGAAAAAACCGCTGCCTAAGGAATCACTACTTCCACATCCAGATTATTCGTCCAAGTCACTTTAAAGGAAACATCTTGACTATATTTGCACTCTAGTATGTGGAAATTATTGGTCATAGAATTTTAATAATATTTGGGGTAGATGTCATAGAAAAGTTTGAGGAGTTGGTTTCTACCATATACGTTAAAAATGAAGTTTCTAGTTTACCGTACTTATTTCCCACTATTTACAACCTACCACCTCAATGGAGTCATCTCAATCAGATGTCACTACAATACATACGTGTACTAACATTCAAGTGAATATCTCAATTTGATGTTATCAATCCCATTAATAATGAAGCGGAGGTGGTAGAGTTTGAAAAATATTAGAAAGAAATCTGAGGCCTTGGTTTCTAGTATATACACCGAATCCCAAATTTCTGTAGTCTTACCAGCTTGCTTTACTGATTTTCCCCTATTTGCCCCTATTTAACCCCCAACCCTTCAACGGCATCATCTCAAATTATGATCTAGTTTCAGACGTCGTTATAATACATACGTGTACCAAATTTCAAATGAATATCTCGATTTTATTTTATCAACCCTTTTAATAATGAAGTAGGTGGGGGTTGAAAAATATTATAAATAATCTGAGACCTTGGCTTCTAGTACATACACCGAATTTCAAGTTTCTGTAGCCTTACCAGCTTGCTTTATTTATTTTCCCCTATTTACCCCTATTTAACCCCCAACCCTTCAACGGAATTATCTCAAAATATAATCTAGTTCCAGATACATACGTGTAGAAAATTTCAAATGAATATCTCAATTTTATTTTATCAACCCTTTTCAAATTGGAGTAGGGGTGGTGGGGGTTGAAAAATATTATTAAAAAATCTGACGCTTTGGCTTCTAGTACATACACCGAATTTCAAGTTTCTGTACTCTTACCAACTTGTTTTACTTATATTCCTCTATTTACCCCAAATTAACCCCCAACCCTTCAACGGAATCATCCGAAATATAATCTAATTCTAGACATCGTTATAATACATACGTGTACGAAATTTCAAATGAATATCTCAACTTTATTTTTTCAACCCCTTTAATGGGGTAGAGGTGGTGGGGGGTTGAAAAATATTATAAAAAAATCTGAGGCCTTAACTTCTAGTACATACACCGAATTTCATGTTTCTGTACTCTTACAAGCTTGCTTTACTTATTTCCCCCTATTTACCCCTATTTAACCCCCAACCCTTCACCGGATTTCCTCAAAAAACAATCCAGTTCCAGATCTCGTTATAATATATACGCGTACAAAATTTCAGGTCAATATCTTAAACCGTTCCGGAGAAAGCGTGCGGACAAAAAAAGTTACAGACAGACCGACAGACAGAAAATTTTTTTTCGCTCAAATTTAAAATCTTGACGTTTCATGACATTCTAAACCTATTTCACGAATAAAAATTTTTGAAAATTTTTTTGCGATTACTATACTTCCACTACGTGGATGTGGAAGTAAAATGGGGAAAGACCACATAGGAATGGTAGTTCTTATCAATATTCATCTATTACCGGGGGTGGAGAATGCAAAAATGCCATGAAAAGTCGCAAATCCTTAATAAGCAAATTACCTTATTTGTTAGAACAATTGCAAAATACGCGAGAAATCGACACACATAAAAAACCGGAACTTCTATAAACAAAATGCATCATTTTGACCACAAAATCTCCGTATGACCTTTTGTTAAACAGCAAGAAATATTAATTTATGACCCTGAATTTATTTATAACAATTGAACGGTCAAAGATAATAGGACGCATATTGATAAAATTTTATATCTTGACTTTTTTGTCCTATGTTTTATAATTTTTTTATTGTCACCACCGTGTTCCACGTAATTTTTCCTAAGAGAAAAGGCAATAAGATTGCTGTTTCAAACTGACCAAAAAAGAAAGTCGACGACCGGACTATTTGCCAGCAGTTCTCAAACAATATTATTAAAACTTTATGGGCTTTAGACCCCAAGTTATATAAGGTTTTTTGTTTGTCTTGTCGTTCCCTTCCGCTAGTTTTTTTAATGGCATGAAACAATTTACACCCTCCATACTAAAATTCATTAGTGAGAGCGTTTATGCAATTTCGTGGACTTGCAATAGTTGCAAGTAAGCGACATATTTCAGCTGATAGGAAGTTTAATATGCTACACTTCTTGGCCGACCCAGATACGCGTTGTTCACCCCCTACGCCCCTATGAAGGATACAGTATTCAATTGTCTGTAACTCGGTAACCCTTGACGTCCGACAGAATTTGATAGCACAAGAGGTTACCGAGTTACAGACAACTGAAGATGTCTCCCTTTCAGGGGTGTATGAGGTAAATTACGCGTATCTCAGTTAGTCAAGAAGTAGTTTAGTGTTATATATTACACTACCTATTGCTCACATCCCTTGTATTTTGAACATAAGACTTACGACTGCATACCGAATTCATATTTATAGGTTGAGAGCCGGCTGTATAGATTTCCTATGAATAAGGTACATGATAAACTTTATATGAGTGACTAAGTACTACCACAGACCTACAGAGAGCCACTTTTCATATAAGCAAATTTTGCCCGCGTCATGGAATTTTACCGGAAGTGACGTCAAAATGGGAGGATGCGGGCAAATAAGAAGAGACAGTCTATTTCTTTTAATAACTAGAAGGCTTGTACTTTAACTTAAAAAATATAATTGATGTATTCAATGACTTAAGAAAACATAAAAAAAAAACTTTATTCCAGGGTTTCTCGGGGTTGCGGGCAAATTAACAACAAACAATCTCATTGTATACCTACCTCAAAACCTAAATTTTGACGTAAGTTTTATTCATGTATTCGATGACATGAAATGCCGTTAGAATTCCATGAAGCAGGCAAAATTTGCAAAAATGAAAAGTTGCTCCCTGTATGTCTGTGGTAGTACTTACTTACTCACACAAAGATTTTCGTGTATCTTGTTCATAGGAAATCCATACAGCCGGCTCTATTAGAGGAAAAAACGAAACATGACGTAATGAAAAATAATTTACTGTTTTTCATATTAAATATGAAGTACTGAGTGTATGCAAGTTGTTTGCAAAATGTCCAAATAACATTTTTCATATAAATTCTCCTCAACTGGACATGCATATTAAACAATGAGACGTTCGCAATATACCTGTCTGTTACTGTACCCTAAGAAATAGGAGGAAGTAGCTGCAAAGCATGTGTTGCCTACTAGACACGATAACTTACCGTAAATTCAAATTACAACATAATGTATTATTTTATGCTGATAGTACATATCTTTATATTATATTGTTTTACGTGCATTTTGCTAACTATGCATGTCTGGCAATCAATCCTTCTGCACATAAACCATTGGCGATGTGTACGAGATGCCTTTGCAAATAAGAAACCCATGCGGTATTTATATTACCTGTAAGGTGCGTTTAGCTCAGGGTGTCGTGACATCGAAACTACCATCATCGCGGATTTTAAAAATTCTAGTGAAAATTGACTGTAGAAAACCATACGAAAATGAACTCGGTATGACGAGATTTTTCTTGGTATAGACATAACACATAATATGGTAATCACTTTTACTTAAATCATCAACATTTAAATTCAAATCGTGATATTTCATTTTTTTTAATTTTTCTATAATTTAAAACACTTTGACACTTCCTAAATGACAGTAAATGGAGTAACTTTGTCATCTGGGCTACCAGACCTATCACAAATGAAACACTTCATTTTATTTTGCGGAAAATTTTGGGGCATTGATCCCCAACAAATGTATTGGATATACGTTACGGTCATCAGACCAATGATACCGTATGCCTTAATAGTTTGGTAGTCGAAAGGGCTGCAACAAACGACCAAAGCCAAACTCTCTGGATTGCAGAGACAAGCATACTTGGCAATAACTGGTGCAATAAGTACCACACCGTCAGTTGCTCTGGAAGTCCTCCTGGAACTACCCCCTCTCCATATTTACCTGGAAATAGAGGCCAGGTGGGCAACATACAGAATCCATCAATTAATCTGACGCAGGCTAGCATCATGGAGCACAACGGGCTGTTGGACGACTTAAAATGTCACAACATCCTGGTAATGCCTTATGATGTGATGCCTACCTTGATCAACCATGAACTACCCTTTAAAGTCCTGTTTCCTGGAAGAGACGAATGGGATCGGAACAAAACCGACCTACAAAGGGCAGACAGTTGTTGGTTCACAGACGGCTCCAAAACCTCTGAGGGAACTGGAGCTGGTGTATATAGGGCAAACCAAAGTTAAGGATAATTTCGAGCCTTGGTGGCAACGCGACTGTATTTCAGGCAGAAATCCATCCCATTGAGCTGTGTGTACGGAGGCTCGAACAGACGCAACCTAGATACAGATCCATAAAAATATTTTCAGACAGCCAAGCGGCTCTTAAAGCCATTGGATCCTACCGTTATAACACTAAAACGGTTAAAAATTGCCAGGAAGCTCTTGCCCGACTGGGCAAAAACAACAAACTGACTCTGATCTGGATACCTGGCCACTCTGGCATGGAAGGCAACGAAGTTGCCGATTCCTTGGCCAGAGAAGGTGCGGAAACCAAATTTATAAGTCCATAACCGGCACTTGGCATATCCGCAAACTCTGCCAAGGCTGCTATCCTAGCCTGGGCAGAATTGAAAACAATCCAGCACTGGCAGGAACTACCAGGATTAGTTCACTTAAAGGAGTTTATTACATACCCCTTGAAGTCAAGAAGTAAAACATTATTAGAGTTGAATAGGCTACACCTAAGAACTCTAATTGGCCTATACACTGGGCACTGTAGATTAAATCATCACCTACACAGAATTGAACTTGTGGAAAACGCCGAATGCCGTCTGTGTCTGGAGGATCATAAAACGGCAGAGCACATTTTATGTACCTGTCCTGCTGCAGAAAGAACCAGGTTCTCAGTGTTTGGCAAAGGGCGACTTAAATCGGAGGACCTGGACGGTTTCTCACCCAACAATATTATGAGCTTTACTTACTAATTTCGCAGCCTTGGTAAAAAATAACTATTTTTTAACGCATATTTTGATTATTGAAATACCTAACTTTGTTTTTTAGGCTGCAGATTTCAAATCTAATGTCAAATAGACGATGTTGAGAATTGGCAGCTGTCAATTAGCAAGGATCTACTGGGTGATTTTTTTAACCTAAAACTTTCACATATATCGAGTAATAAGCATTCTACAAAAAAATGTTTCGAACAAAAGTTGTAGAATTGAATGGAGCCAGTTCAGTGGTATATGTCACTTTGACTTTGGGTGGAAGGGTTAAGGTCATTCAAGGTCAAATTTGGTTTCTTAATTAATTGGGAACCCCTATTTTTATGACAAATTCGGATTGTCTGACTAAAAATAGGCTACTTTTGTTCGAAACATTTTTTCTGAAATTGTCATTTTAGTTATCCGGCGAGGAAAAATAAAAATTTTAGAACTTTGTGATTTTTTTTACTCGAAAATGAAGAATTGTCCAATGCCCTTTTTGATGCACTTGAAACTCCACAACGCTCTTTTCTGCAAAGGGCATTGTAACTCCCTTGGGGAGCAATTTTGTATAAAGTGAAGGTATAAAAGTAGGAAAAAAATTATATTTGATACCCGGTTTTTATGAATCGGCGATGGAAATCTGGACTAATAGGTACTAACCAAATTAATACTTTATTATACTGGGTGTTTCTTTTTCAAGACACAAAATTGATTGTAATAAGTAATTAATATAATTTATTTTTATTTCTTATGTCCCTTCACATCCCTTTCATAATATTCATATTTTTTCATATCGTTCCGCAGTAATGTAATGTTTGAGATAGTGTAAAAGCATGACTTTCAAAATATTGTTACACACAGGTAAAAAAAAAAAATACTACTTTCTATTATAATATGTGTAGTATGTAATTAATATTGTGAAAAAACTGTTTTTTTATCATACACTTTTTGAATCTGCAAAAAATGTTCAGGTTCAAGTAAATATGTACTTAAATGAAGTAATATGTTTTCGAGATAGTATCAAGTAAATATTTACTTATGTGTAACAAATCAAATCGATGAAAAAATATATCTATTTAACCAAGGTTTTTATATATTAAAAAAAATATGTTTATATAACTGTACAAAGTGGACATAAGCGAAATGCATCTACATGAATCTGTAATTTTTTTTCTGTGTGTAATAGCATCTTGACACTTAAATATGTTTCTACACTATATCGAAACTATACATTACAGAAGGGTGTTCACCCCACCGATATCGTTTAACTATGCCGGCCATTCCTTTTTTGAAGGAGATCTAAACTAACATTTTAGCATATTTCCGGCTGTGTGAAAATGGGAATGTTGTCGAGACCACTAGCTCTTAGACTATTACATGTGACGAATGTGCTAATCGATTAACAGGCCAAACGAGACCAACGAAATGAAACTATTCCAGACCAATGTGTGGTAAATGTAGGTATTCCACAAGGTCCCATCCTGAGATAATTTCTGTTCTCGATCTTAATCAACGGTTTTGCATTACGTGGAAATTACTCCTTTATATTATGTTCTTATATATCATCCCATTTGCGGATGATATTTTTACTATTGTAACAGAAGAGAATCACTATCATATCAACAAAAGTAGCTCTGAAGTGGACCAGCGGAGGAGTAAAAACAATACCGTCCATAATCGGATTACATCTGACAACAGATCTCTCTTATTTTTCTCCAATTTTTTTTTTTAAATACTGGTTGCAGTTTAGCGCTCCTGGTCTCTGTTTATTAGAGGATCAAGTTACCGATCCTTAATATTTTAAAGCGCATTTTAAGGTTTTTTATCAATAATTGATATAGTTAATTATTCTCCAAAACTGTATTTCCTGAACAAAAATATATTGGCAACACTTTAATTTACTTAATAGAACAAGAAATTCAAAACCTATTTGTGTTGTGCGGTCATTCAATTAAATTTAATTAATAAATATTATGAATTATGATGATTTACTATATAAATTGTATACTATCACATAAATGTAAATTAATTGAAAGTGCATACCTACATATGGAAACGTAGTCGTAGTCAATCACATCTAATGTTATAAATATGAATTAAAATATTTCATATCGCGTAATTACAATACCGGTTAGTGGCTTGTAGATATATTAATAAACCGGTATTTTAAGACATAATTATGAGTATTTCTATTAATATCAGCTTGTAGTTGGGTGTTATCAGTTTAAGTAAATTTATTGAAATCCTGGATGCTTTATAATTAATTGGTAAATGGTGTTTGTTTATTGATATATTGTGTAGAGGATACCATAAATTTGGGCAACTGGGAAGCCCAAAAGTCTTGTAGCATTTAATTCCACTAACAGAAGTAAAACGAGTAGAAGTTACAGTCAGGCGTAGCCGAGTTCGAGTACACATTTTCTTTGTTTTACTAATGCTGCCTTGAATACACTTCTTTAGCCTGGAAACTATAACAAATTATCCGATGTACATGTATCTGTAAATTCAATCCCAAAGAAAAAACGAAACGTTTCGTTACATATTAAATTCTTCCTAAAGAACGAATAGGGATCAATACAGTGCACACTAATTTAACATCAAGAATACACATTTGATTAATATCATTTTGCTCTAATGCGGCTTATTTCATTTGTACGAGAATAAGTACATAACCAATATATATGTTATTTTTAACCTTCGTTATGAACCAGACAGCCTAAAGGAGCTATTCCTATAAATCATCACCAATGCATGGATGGAAACCACACCTCTGCTTGCGGAGTATAACAACCATACAATACCGCTCCCTAAAACCAAATCGCCACAACGTAAACGATTACAGAAGAATAACACTCTGCAGTGTAGCGTATAAATATGACGCACAATTCCCTCTTACACAAATGACGTAGTATATCGGGAAACTACCAGACTATTAACGGCACTCATCAATGCCAGATCAACAGATGATCATATTGATACCACCAGAGGAAGCCTGGCAGAAAAATGGAAATAAGGAACAAAACTACACAGTCTCAGTTGACGTCCAAAAGACATTCGATACCGTAAGTCATGAGGCTATAGTCAACACCTTACGCAACAGGGGAGTGCCGCACTACCTAAAGCCGGGGATACATCTAAGAAACGTTACCATTAGTTCGCATTTATTTGCGATACCATCATAAATGCTTGTTCGCAGACATTCCGGAAACGTTTTTAGTTAACATGACACATATGAACGAATTACGTTGTTCCGCATTCTCTTCGATCCTTTCATTTTACCGACAGCCGATGGAAAACGTTCGTTCGCATTGCTGGCCATTCGCGCAACAATTAATTCTTTGCAAACTATCGTCTACACTTCACGAACGCATAGAAATAAATGTTGGGCAACGCGAACGAATGGCAACGTTTCTTAGAAATATCCCCGGCTTAATAAACAGGATAATAAAAGCACGCGTTCACGAAAACATCGCAATACAATGGTTTGGACAGACAACAGAATCACCACAGTCCTGTGCTACAAAGCACAATAAAGGAAACTCAGAAATTCAATGAAAACGCTGAAACGATAAGGCCTCCCATCGTGCTTGCATACGTCCACGATATCATCATCACCGAGGAAGAGCAAGACATCGTCAAATTTCTAGGAAACCTGAGACCACCTCTGGTTGCCTCTGGAATGAAAATGAATTTCAAGAAGGGCTTAATAATGGTGGGAGATCCATTGACTAAAATGGGTCCAGCAAACAGAATGGTAGTTCATTCATAGGAACATATAACGAATGAACTGAAAAGGAGGGAAGCAATAAAAAAGTCACAAGACCAATACATCCTTCATTGACGAAAAGGATTATACACACTGGGAAAAAGGGACAAAGCAAAAGTAGGAATACAGTAAAGACCCTCACTGCCAGATTGAGAAACAGAAGAATTTTGGGTAGAATTTTTAATTCCAAAATTACTTAACGATTATTTCTGCTCGACTAACCTTTAACAATCGTAAGATTTGAACGATTAGCCTCTTTTTTCGGCGATAGTTGGTCAAATCCGTGTCACCGGATAAAAAAATGTTTACGTCTTAGTAAAGGAGCTGCAATTAATAACCTATAAATATAAAAATTTCAACGGCTTCAACACATGAAACAAATATAATGCTTATGAAAATTGTATTTGCTTTGTAAGAAATTTTATGTACTCATGATTAATAACAATTGCAAAAAGAGACAATGTGTTTTTTATTCAAGAAAACATGAAAAAACAAATCGACGCATAGAACACAACTGCACAATTATGAGAACGAATTCCGCGAAGTGGCTCTAGTAGACATTCAAGTGGCGGCCTGTGGCTTTTGGCTGTGGGTGGGCACACAAGCACAATCAAGTAACAAATCGTAATAAACACGTTACATATTTCCGAAAATCAAACGATGTTTTCATTTCAACATTTACATATAATATATTATTTTCGCAATAATAATAAACATAATTAATGTCTCACTAACTTCTTTTTTTTATCTATTATTTATCTAATATAAAATTAGGAATTAGGTACACAATTAATGTTCTATTTGATATTTTCAATATTCTCATAAGATTAAGAAATTAATTATTCATTTAATCAATTTTAACACATTTATTAATTGGTAATGTTTTATTTTCCAGTTTGATTTTGATATGTTGTCAAATATAAACTTATTCTATTCAGTAGTTTAAAAATTCAATGTTCATTATTCATAAGTTTATTAAGTTTTCTTTAGGCGTGGCATGCCCTCCCTAGATATAAATTGCCTAAAGACACAAGACATACGTCCCGTTTCGATATATACTGCAGGCGTAAGATCAAAGAGAATAACCAACATATGCGTAGACGTGGTATAACACCGTTTCAGTGTTCACTGCCCACCCTGGTTACTAGTGGTTAGAGTCCATGCGCATGAAATATTAGCGGCAAGCGACCCGGTATTAGGATTAAGCGGATTCGTATGTGAACTTGGCGGAGACAGATTAATATGTGGTAAGATATTAAAAATACTTTCATAAATAAAAATAACTTTAATTTTACAATTTTTGTATTAAAGTTAATTAACGGCAAAATTTTATGATTAACTACTGCTTGGTCTTGGCGCTCTTAGAAAATTGGGTGGGCACTTTCTACCCTACCATCCCTGACGGGCCGCCACTGAGACATTCTGCCGTCTATACATGTAAAAAATCATCTTCAATTCTAATATTCAATAGTTTTAAAATATTTAACATTTTAAAACATTAACATAAATATGCAGCTAATCATTATTTATGTACAGAGTGTAAAAATGCGACTGGTAACAATAAATAATATAAAAGATAAAATGGATTTTTTTCAATTGTGAATACCCCACTGTATATAATCTGGGGTTTCCCACTAATTTTATTTTAATATGTTAATATACCGTAAAATATTTTCTTAATATAAATTACTTTTTTTAATTATGCCTACCCAATAATTACTTACTCAAGTAGAAAAATAATTATTGACTATTACAATGAAATATACACAGACATGCTTCAGAGATAAGGAAAACCGTGAATGAAATATGACAATGGAAAATCGTTATTTTACTGTGTGACTAAAATGGTTACCATCTAAACTCAAAATATTAGCAATTTTTTTCTGAAATAAATCCTTACAAAAAAATTAACAGCTTGGCCGAATAGTCTGGCTCCTGTTGGTATTATGAAAAATGTAGTCAATTTTTTCATGCTTCAGGTTATGAGAGAACTGCTAAATTAAGTTATTCACTGTTATTCCGACTTTCGTGGCGGACAAAAAAAATCATTTCCTAATTGTGTGCTCTAATCTATCATATATTTTTTTAAACCTGGACACTCTTAGGTGAAGTATGATTAGATCATTTGCTTTGAAGGAAAAGAATACAAAAACAGTCCTCAAATATTTATATCTAATATTGGGTTGACATTCTTAAGAGGACGACTCAGAACTTTGAAGTTAAAGATGAGCGTCGATTGTTTGATTAGCCAGCGTATGGTAGGCATTGCTGCCACTTCAGGATATCCAATGTGGAAATTTTTATATACATCCGGACCGGCTTCATATGCCGAATTGAATACGGGACATGCTTGTTGCCAGCAGCGAGAGCTACATGACGCATGGAGTAGGAATATAGGATGGGAAGAGTAGGTGTTTGTGAGATGTTTCTTTTAAGTTTCCATCTATCACCATCTCATTGTTTATTCTACCTCTGAGTCTTCTGTCTCCGAATCTAGCAGTGTGCACCTCCTCCTGCTTGCTTGCGTCAGGATATGGTTTCATGTTTTCCAAAAATTTGTGTTTTAGTTTCAACTTCTTGCATCAGTACGTCCATTTTGTCTGTTTGCCAAAACTTACATTAGCTCGCTGTAAGAGTCTTTCATTTATTGACCGTTCCACAGGTAAATAACTATTTACAGAGGAAGTGCAAGGAAGCGCCCCGAGAAAATATTTGAGACACCCTGTATGCCGATCCGCCAAGGTAAAGCAAAATAAAAAGTAAAATCTGCAAATAACAAAAAAGAGATCTATTAGAACATTTGGGAAGCTCTGTATATCAAGCAGACTCCAACTACTTTAACCTGAGAAATGTTTTTGTATTCGTAAACAAGTCCAATATATGGACCATGTGACAACCTTCCTGTTGTGGAACCTGCCTTATGTTTGATACATTTTTAAATTAATTTTAAGAAATTCAATCAGGTTTATTAATTAATAAGGATTGATAAACTAATACCAATAATAGGACTTATCTTTCTCATTCATGCGCAATGAATTTTGATAGTCATCGGGTTCTAATCGCTAATTCACTTAATAAATTCGTATGAGAATATTATTTCTCCTTTTTCAGCCAAGTTTTCACCCATTTTGATCTCTTTCTCTGTTTATTTTTACCACAATTGCGATAGCAGTAGCAATTAAATATAAATCATCTTGCTGAATTACCGTCATTTTGACATTGTGCACACCCACTCACTAAACAGATATGGCTCTGCAGATGCATCTCTAAATTTACTAATATCTTACCTAAAGGATAGAAAACAAGTGGTATCACTGAGTGGTACCTGCTCTTCACTTAGACATATTGATGTAGGAGTACCTCAAGGTTCCGTACTTGGTCCCGTGTTATTTTTTGTTTATGTTAATGACTTTCCAAATTGTATCCCAGGGACTGAGCATATATTATTTGCCGACGATACTACTATCATTGAAAGTAACCCCATATTTGATTTGCTTAGCAGAAATCTGGAGAATACTCAGTCGAGGGCCGCTAATTGGTTTGCAACAAATAATCCAAGCCTAAATATGACCAAGACAGAAACTATGATTTTTACATTAAAAACTTCAGCGACTTTTCAAAATCCTAATTCCGTCCGTTTCCTTGGCATTCATATGGATCAAAAGCTAAGTTGGGAGGAGCATACTAATTATCTATCTAGTAATATTGCTAAAAATATTTATGCTCTGAGAAATATTAATAGTATGGTATCGGAGGAGGTTGTGAGATCGGTTTACTTTGCAACAATCCATAGCAGCTTAAGCTATGGTTTGTCGATATGGGGTCATGCAACCTCAGCACATAGAATTTTCAGCTTGCAAAGAAGGGCAATTCGTTTTATGAGTCATTTAAATTATAGAGATGACTGCAGAGAAGCCTTTAAAAAGTTGCAAATCTTAACTTTACCTAGCATGTACGTTCTAGAGTGCTTATTACTTACGAAGAAAAATATCTTGAATACCCAAAATTGTGAAAGTACTCATGATCATCTTACCAGATATCGTAATAATATATGCTTAGAATTCATTAGGTTAAACAGATCAAGAAATGGGTTAAATTATTATGGTCCAAAAGCTTACAACTGCTTGCCTACTCATGTAAGGAATCTGAATTTAACTAAATTTAAAGTCGTCATTATGGAGTATCTATTAAAAAATGCCTACTATTCCATTGATGATGTTCTGGTTAACTTAAAAAACATTTAAGTTATATGCGTGTTGTAGAAACACTTTTTTCCTTTTATTTTTTAACGTTTTACTTATTTATTTATGTGACTTATTGTATTTTTTTAATATGTTTACTTTATTACTATTGTTTGACTTGTGTAAAATGTAAATTCTTAACACCAATAAATATATCTATCTATCTATCTATCTATCTAATGAAACTGACGCTGTACTGACAAGTAAATCTCATCAGTGTATTTCCAAATTTTCATTTCTGTTTGCTCGCATGCTTCAGTTTTGCATCATCCAGTGCAGTAAAGTAAGACATAAAACAGGCTTAACTTCGGAATCCTTTGTAACAGGGCGGAGTTTTCTCCATTCTTCTAAATTGCATCAATATTATATGATAAAAAGTCTTCTTTCCGAAAAGTGCCGCTGTAAAAATTATTAAACAAAATTGGTGTAATATTACGGTTTTTCGCGAATGACTTTTAAAATTTAATTTTATCGAAAAAAACTACTTACGCCAATCGAAAGTATGGGAAATTTCACATCAAAAACGTATATGGTGTTTTTGTGTACGATCAAAAATTTAGGCTCCAGATCTCTTTGTTTAAGGCACGAAAATGGAACGCAGCGACACGTAAGTACGACGCGCGAAGCGTACGCGATCTCGGACGCGCTACACTAAATTTGTTATAACTTTTGAACTACGTAATGAGATTGAGCTCAACGGAGCTTAAATGAAAGAAGAAACATGTGACTATTGGATTATCATATTTTCAAATATAAAAATGGATGTATGTAGGAATAGTACATATATGAAGTCGAAACATAAAAAGAAATCGGTAAAAGCTCTACCATTTCTACAATTACTTCCACATCCACGTAGTGGATTGGAAGTATTTTCAAATTTTCAAAAAAATTTTTTTTTGAAATCGATTTAGAATGTCATGAAACGTCGATATCTTAAATTTGAGCGAAAAAAAAATTTCTGTCTGTCTGTCTGTAACTTTTTTTTGTCCGCACGCTTTCTCCGGAACGGTTTAAGATATTGACTTGAAATTTTGTACACGTATATATTATAATGAGATCTGGAACTGGATTGTTTTTGGAAGATATCCGGTGAAGGGTTGGGGGCTAAATAGGGGGAAATATGGGGAAATATATAAAGCAAGCTGGTAAGAGTACAGAAACTTGAAATTTGATGTTGTACTACAAGCCAAGGCCTCAGATTTTTTTATAATGTTTTTCAACCCTCCCACCACCCCTTCTTCATTATTAAAGGGGTAGCTAAAATAAAATTGAGATATTCATTTGAAATTTGGTACACGTATGTATTATAACGACATCTGGAACTAGATTATATTTTGAAATGATCCCGTTGAAGGGTTGGGGGTTAAATAGGGGAAAATAAGTAAAGCAAGCTGGTAAGAGTACAGAAACTTGAAATTCGGTGTATGTGCTAGAAGCCAAGGTCTCAGATTAGTTATATTATTTTTCAACCCCCACCACCCCTACTCCATTATTAAAGGGATTGATAAAATGAAATTGAGATATTCATTTGAAATTTGGTACACGTATGTATTATAACGACATCTGGAACTAGATTATATTTTGAAATGATTCCGTCGAAGGGTTGGGGGTTAAATAGGGGAAAATAAGTAAAGCAAGCTGGTATGAGTACAGAAACTTGAAATTCAGTGTATGTACTAGAAGCTAAAGTCTCAAAATTTTTATAATATATTTCAACCCCCCACCACCCCTACTCCATTATTAAAGGGGTTTATAAAATAAAATTGATATATTCATTTGAAATTTGGTACGCGCATGTATTATAACGACATCTGGAACTAGATTATATTTTGAGATGATTCCTTTGAAGGGTTGGGGGTTAAATAGTGGTAGATAGGGGAAACTAAGTAAAACAAGCTGGTAAGAGTTTAGAAATTTGTGATTTGGTGTATATACTAGAGGCGATGGCCTCAGATTTTTCCATAATATTTTCCATCCCCCCATCACCCCACTCCCTTATTAAAAGAGTTGATAAAATTAAATTTAGATTTTCACTTGAAATTTGTTACACGTATAACTATATCTTAAACTGGATTATATTTTAACACGATTGCGTTGAACGGGTGGGGGTACTTGGTGGTAAATAGGGAAAAATAAGTAAAGCAAGCTGGTAAAGGTACAGAAACTTGAAATTATGCGTATTCCTAGAAGCCAAGGCCTCATATTTTTTAGTAATATTTTTCAACTCCCACCACCCTTAATCCATTATTAAAGAGGTTGATAAAATGAAATCGAGATATTCACTTGAAATTTGGGACACGTATGTATTATAACGACATCTGGAACTAGATTATATTTTAAGATGATTCCGTTGAAGGGTTCAGGGTTGAATAGGAGTAAATAGGGGAAAATAAGTAAATCGTGCTGGTAAGAGTACATAAATATGGGATTTGGTGTACATACTAGAAACCAAGGCCCCAGATTTCTTTCTAATTCTCCGCTCCATTTTTAATCGGTTTGATAACATAAAATTGAGATATTTACTTGATAGTTAGTACACGGATGTATTGTAATGACATCTGATTGAGATGATTCCATTGAAGAGGTGGGTCGTGGTAGGTTGTGAATAGGGGAGAATAAGTAGGGTAAACTAAAAATTTCATTTTTAACGTATTTGGTAGAAACCAACGCCTTAAACTTTTTTATGACATCTGCTCCAATTATTAAAATTCTGTGACCAATAATTTTCACATGCTAGAGTGCAAATCTAGTCAAGATGTTTCTTTTAAAGTGACTTTGATGAAAAATCTGGATGTGGAAGTAGTGATTCCTTAGGCAGCGGTTTTTTAAAGATAAAAACCTAGAACTTTCACATATTACTTTTGAAGTAATGTATAAAAAGATCCGATGGATAGGTGTGCTAAATAATTTTTTTTATAAAAGTTATTAACGTTTATATTACTCCTAGTTTCACGAATTTTGAAGCAAAGAAAATTGTTTCTTTTATTCTCGTAAAATGAAGAGGGTTGATTTAATTTTTAAGTTAAATCCCCTTAACGCATCTTAAATTACACTTTTCAAGCTGCAAAAATCGCACCTACAGAAATCTAGTATCGCGATTTAAACCAGAGTAATAGGTGGTAAAAGTTAGTTATACGTATCAAATTTTACCACTTTCTCTGAATTTTGAAATTTTGGAAGTGTATAATATTATCTTCAATAATAAGTTTTTGAGATTTTTTTCACTCATTATATTCTTTTGTACATTACTTCAAGGGTAATATATGAAAGTTCCAGGTTTTTGTTCTTAAGAATTGTAGAAATGGTAGAGCTTTTATCGATTTCATGAGAAATTTCTTTATGTTCCGACTTCATATACAGGGTGTCCCGAAACTACCGCCTTCCCCTTTAGGTGCCAATTCTCCATGCAAAAATTGTAAGAAAAGTTCCTATAATATGTGTCCGGAAATGCTTCCTAAGGGAGCTCGGCCTTCTAAGGATGGCGCCAAAAATGGGTGTTTTTACTAATTATCTCTTATGAAATTTGGTTGACTATTTTCGATCATTAAAGGTTATTGTTTTACAGTATTATCCAAAATTAATTTTATCCAGGGGCGGAGAAACGAGGGGTCGGCGTCCTTTGTTTCTACATATTAATGTTTCAAGTTGACATTTTTAGTATTTTAATCCCTAATTATGATTCCCGGGGTAATTCTGCATAAAAATGGTCCTCGTTGCAATTACCCATATGGTAAGCGGTTTTTGAGTAAAAGCGGCCTAAACGAAATGTGCATATTCGTTTGCTAAATGCGCATTATTTATTTTTCAAAGTATGCATATGTCATTCAGTAACAAAAATGGCAGAGTACACCTCACAGGAGTATCTCGATATGATTATCTGTTATGGTATGATTTCCTAAAGGAACCACTTTCAAGTATTTGATGATAGTGTGAAAAGAAACATTGTGCAAAAGTTTAATGAACATTTATGGTTTAAAAAACAACCTGAATTAACATTATTATTATACAAAATGTGCTTAAATTGCCCTCCTTCCTGTTCAGTGCAGGTCTTTACACGACGAACAATATTATTTGTGGCTCTTTGCGCGCCATTTCCCTGGTAATAGTGTCAAATGCCGCAGTTATGTCAGCTCGCATGTCGTCCTCACTAGTTGTCTCATTAAAATGAACCAAATTTTGTATATGATCCCATACAAAATAATACATCTGATTTAAATCCGGCGATCGAGGAGCCCAACGTATTGGGCCACTTCTTCCTATCTAGCGCCTTCGAAAAACTCGGTCCAGATGACGCCTTGCTACCCTACTAAAGTCCGCCGGAGCCCCATCGTGCATAAAAATCAGATTCGAGCGAGAAATCAGCGGGATTTCATCCGGTAAACCGGGTAGTTACCTCCGGAGAAATCGTACATAATTCGGTCCATTAAATCGTGCGTGGAACCTGTCTGCAAAATTGGTAGTAAATATTATTTTCAAGTTTTACTTAACCTATTAGTTACCCAATGAAAATGTAAATGTACTTACCATTAGATTCCCGATTTGTAGCGCCCAACCGTTAATTGAAAATCGGTATTGAAAATGTGTCTGTCGAATTAAATGAGGATTTTCATGGGCCCAGTAAACAAAATTCCTTTAATTAAATATTCCATTTGGAGTAAATGTCGCTTCATCGGTCCACAATATCTGATTAAGAAATGAAGGATGACCAAATGATTTTCCAACAAATCTGCGAAATTAAAAAAAAATTGGTCGATTTAAGAAGTAGAATACTTTGAATTACAAATCTATCACATTTGTTTAAAATTTGTTTTTTATTTCATGTAGTATTGCATATAAAATTCAGCTTACTCGTAGAGAAGATTAGCTTTTGCTCGAAAACGGCTTGCAATATGAGTAATTGTAAAGAGGAGGCAGAATTAACCAGGGAATCACAATCAGGGATTAAAATACTAAAAATGTCAACTTGAAACAAAGGACACCGACCCCTCGTTTCTCCGCCCCTGGATAAAATTAATTTTGAATAATACTGTAACACAATAACCTTTAATGATCGAAAATAGTTAACCAAGTTTCATAAAGTTGTTCCAAATTATTTCTGAGATAATTAGCAAAAACACCTATTTTTGCGCCATCCTTAGAAGGCCGTAGCTCTATTAGGAAGCATTTCCGGACACATGTTTATAGGAACTTTTCTTACTATTTTTGCATGGAGAATTAGCGCCTAAAGGGGAAGGCGGGAGCTTCGGGACACCCTCTATATACTATTTGATTGATTGATTGATTTGCCAGCCTATGGTGAGCATTGCTGCCAATTACGGGCATCCATGGAGGTTTGTTCCAACACGCAACTTGGTCGTCCGTCGAACACGCCCAACGGACGGCCAAACCGCGTGCCGGAACCAAATCTCGGATGTTTTATATACCGTCGGACCGGCTGCATACGCCGGGTTGGACATTGACATGCTTGTTGTCAGCAGCGAGAGCCGCATGACGCATGGGGTGGGAATATGGGATGGGAAATGTAGGTATTTGAGATGCTTCTTTTAAGTTTCCATGCTTCTGTTAATTAAGTCATTTGTCATCATCGGCTGGGGTGTGGTGCAGTTGTTTGCGAGATGCTTCTTTTCAGTTTCCATGCTTCTTTTAAGTTTCCATCTCCTTATTTTTCTTCTTTTAAGTTTTCTGCTTCTTGTGTCTCTGAATCTAGCAGCTTTTATTTTTTATTTTATTTTTGTATCCCCTCCTTTTTTTCCCTTTCTTTTTTATTTATTAACCGCTACACAAGTAAATATCCATCTACGGTGGAGTTGCTGGGAGGGGCTCTATCTCGCGGTAACAATATTTTTTTTGCACGTTATGAGAAAAGAGGTCCGAAGAGATAGTTTGCTCACCCTGTGTGTCGTTTCCTTGAAACAATCGGTTTCAATTTTGGGCAGTTTTTCCATTTCATCACCTATATATTATGTTTATTACCTATATATTATGTTTAATATCTTTTCAATTTTGATCTCCAATTCTTGTTTAAAATTTAACAAAGACATGAATAAACCAATGCTAATGCTATATAAACAAAGACTTATCTTTTACATTCACACATCTGGCTGGCTGTTGCCTATTTTATATCACCCACTTCAAGAAGGGACGAATCCAGGTATATATTTTACAGTCAAGCCACATGTAAAACCCATATGCGACACTTCTTTGATCTAGCAGAAATGTCGCCGATGTCCTCGGACTTTTACTGTGGATTTGACACGTCAAGATTAAATACGCACCCTGTATATACTATTTCTACATAAATTCATTTTTATGTTTGAAAATATAATAATCCAATAGTCACATGTTTCTTCTTTCATTTAAGCTTTATTGAGCTTAATTTCATTAATTAGTTCAAAAGTTATAACAAATTTAGTGTAGCGCGTCCGAGATCGCGCACGCTTCGCGCGCCGTGCTTACGTGTCGCTGCGTTCCATTTTCGTGCGTTAAACCTACATTTTTGATCGTACAAGGAAACTTCATATACGTTTTTGATGTGAAATGTCCTGTACTTTCGATTGGCGTAAGCAATTCTTTTCGATAACATTAAATTTTAAAAGCCATTCGCGAAAAACCGTAATATTACATATATTTTGTTTAATAACTTTTACAGAGGCACTTTTTAGGAAGGAGACTTTTTATCATATATTATGGATACAGTTTAGAAGAGAATTCACGTGCCTTTGACTGCGTAGATTATGACTTACTTATTGCGAAGTTGTTTAGATATGGTACTAGAGGTCCTGCCTTAGATTTTTTATCAAGCTATATTAAAAACCGTACGCAAGTAGTCTATGTGAATGGAACAAAGAGCAATACATGTCTAATAAATGCCGGTCTACCACAAGGTTCCATATTAGGGCCGTTCATTTATCTTAACTTTGCCAACGATCTCACTATACATTCAAAGCAAATACAATGTTCATATTACGTGCTACGCCGACGATACAAACTTTTTAGTTTTTCAAAAAAGTCCTAACGCAGCAAAGAAATATATCTAAGGATCTATATAAAGACATCATAATTTGGTCAGAGAAGAATCGGCTTACGCTTAATAAAGAAAAAACAAATACTGTATCATTTAGGTATAATATCGAGCAGAACTTTAGCGACGAATTTCTAATAACAGATTCTGCTAAAACATTGGATATTATGTTCGACCGAAATTTGACGTGGGCTGCTCATATAGATAGTGTGTGTGTGTGAAGCTCAATAAAGGTTGTTATGGTATGCGCAACTTAAAAAATCACTGCGGTAAAGATTCTCTAATGACTTTCTATTATACTAACATACATTCTCATCTGCGTTATGGAATTATGCTGTGGGGATTGAGTACTACTTATGTTCGTCGGGCATTTATTCTTCAAAAGCGTGTCATTAGGATTATGGAGAGTTTACATCCCCGAGATTCATGCAGAGAATCTTTTAAGGCCTTAAGAATATTAACTCTGCCTTGCTTATATATTTACGAAATCTGTTGCTATGTTTTCAAAAACAAATCTGCGTTTCTTACAAATCAAACACACCACAATTATCAAACAAGATTTAAAAATCAGTTAATTCCGCATCAGCACACAACAGCATTGTATCAAAAAAGTGTGTATTACAACGGCTGCAAAATTTATAATCATTCACCCACTGATGTGAAAAATTGTAAGAGCCTATTTACTTTCAAAAAGAGGATAAAGAATTTATTAACAGAAAAATGCTTGTATGATGTCAATGAATTTTACTTAGTCTGACCATTTAAATATCTATTTATTGCGTGTTTATATATTTATATACATATTTTTTGTGTAGTTTGTTAATATGTTAGTGTTTTGTTTTATACAATTTTAGGTGTATTTTATTTTGTATTTTTTGTAAATGTATTATGTTTATGCATATTAGCTTCGATTTTGACACACTCCTAAATTACTTGTATGGTTATCAATTAATTGCATTTGTGATTGGGAAATAAAGATTATTATTATTATTGTTATTATTATTATTAATGGAAAAAAGTCCGTCCTGTTACAAAGGACTCCGATGCCGATTCCTTATTACGCTAACCGTGTGTGCCTGGCTGGCCTGCTTCTTCTCTTCATTTCGCTTATATTTCGCGTTGCCGCCCTTAAAATATCTACGTTTTACGATATGCGCTTCCATATTCCTGCATTAACCACCGATGACATTAAAGGCATCTGCATTAGTCCCACTTTGGGCAGAATATGAGCGGCCTAGATTTTTTTAACATACCTACGTCTCCGCACTACCATTTAGTTCTGAGGATTCCCGACTTGAAAGAAATACCGCCTCCAACTTTACATTCTTTAGTTATTATAAAAGGTAGTTTAAACATAAACACCTACAAAAAACATTATGAAAATATATATTATTATAATACATATATTAAGTTGATGCTAGCATTAATGGACTAGAGACATTAATTTTTATTGTTATTGCCATAGACACAACAAGTGACTCCCTCATAAGATTGTGTCATCGAGAGGAGACCTGATGCTAGGTGGACGACAACCAGATGGTCACGCGGTCCAGGTGAGATAGCGTGGGCCGTGGCAGGCCCACACTTTGGCCGTAATGAGCACGTGGGCACGCGACGCTACTCGGAGAAAACACGGATCGTATTCACCTTTGACCTACATGGTGTTTTTGTTTTGTGTTTCTTTCAAAGCAATTAATAATATTTATTGCATTTGTTCCATCGTTAATTCTGTTATTTTTTTCAACAATTTAGAAAAAATCCTTAATGTTTTTTTGGATGTGAATTTCTGCTGTAGATATAAAGCATGTACCATTTTGATAGACGCGTTGGAGGATAGGATTAGTATTCAAGACGTAAATTATTTCAGACTCATCTTGTGGATGCATACTCCTATTTGAGTGTCGGGGGACAATCCCACATGGTTTTCTGCTTCGTAGAATTTTAATATTTGTGTGTCTTATTTTTGCATATTAATGTAATATTTTGTGTAAAATATCAATATCAAAGCAAACTTTAAATATATTATGCATTAAACATCTATATATATTTTATGTTGAGTAGGTGTAGCATGATAATTTTGACAGGATATTAGCACGATTTAGACAGGTGCGTTGGTCACATATGATTATAAAACCAATATAATTAGCATTTTTTAATGAAAAATATCATCCAAAGTAATTATGACAGCAACATAACGAGCGGCCAAGTAGTCTAATGTTACGGCATTTTCTCAATAACACAGAACCTTCATGCTCGAGTCCGTACCTTTACAATAGAGTCGGGTACAATTCAAACTGACGTGTGTCATGGCCGCTAAAACGTCTGAACTAAGATTTTATTTAAAGCATAAGAAATACCAGTAGTTCTCAAACAGTTCTCAGCAATGATATCGCTAAATAATTTTAAAAATATATAAAAGATACTATCATAAAATGTTAAGATTATTAATTTAGTAACTTCATAATTTTAGTGGAATTCTGATTATACAGTGCCCATAAAGTTGGCTACATATGGGAAAAAAATGTATTTTTTACATTTCTAAAAAACTCTATTGGGGGGTTTGTTTATGCATGACACATGACACATGTCATGCGATCACCGGTTTGGCAGGACTGTAAAAAATAGTTGACGGTGGTACCGAAAAATGGGTCAAATTGTTAAGATATCGAAAAATTTGATGAAGAAAAAGTGCATATAGAATACAAGGACTCCGTATAGTCGCGTCATTTTAGCATGAAAAATCTGAAAACCTCAAAAAAAAGGTACAGGGTCAATTGACTTAATTCTTGTTGCAGAGTTCAGAAAGGCATTTAAAAAAACAGTACCTTTTATTTTTTGGCGGAAATGTTTTGGTTTCATTTCTTTTCCGATAATTGGCCAATTTAATTAAATTAATTGAAAAATTTGTTATCATACACAATATGCCATATAATTAAATGAAAATGGTTACTCGGGGGTTTCTGGGGTCGCTGATCACCAATTTGAAGTCCAATTTGGGAAATTCAAAATGGCGGACCGGAAATCGGGCCATCTTCCAGAAGAAGAATGAGAATGGATATCTTGGCCTTGAAAATCTGTACTCGGGAGTTTTCGGGGTCTCTGATTACGAATGCGAAGCCTGATTTGGTAAATTCAAAATGGCGGACCGGAAGTAGAGTCAATTTATCAGGAAAAATTCATATTTTTTCGTTCTTGGGCTGAAAATGACTACTCAGAGGTTTTTAAGGTCGCTGATTACGGATCACAGGTCCAATTTACGAAATTCAAAATGGCGGACACGGGAGGAACAGTCAATCTCTTCGGAAAACCTCGTATTATTTATTTTTTCGGGCTGAAAGTATGAAAAATAAAAAAGTATTTCCTGAAAAATATACTACTTCCGGTCCGCCATTTTGAATTCTCCCTAACTGGACATCAGATTCGTTATCAGCGATAACGAGAATCTCCGAGTCCCCCCTCACGTTCAGCCCAAAAAAGAAAATAATACGAGTTTTCAGGAGAAATAGAGTGTTATTCCGGTCCGGCATTTTGTATTTCGTGAATTAGGCCTTTGATTCGTTATCAGAGACCTCAGAAACCTCCGAGTACTCATTTTCAGTCGAAAAGCGAAAAAGATACGAGTTTTTCTTGATAAATGAACTCTACTTCCGGTCCGCCATTTTGAATTTACCAAGTCAGACCTCAGATTCGTAATCGATCAGCAACCTCGAAAACCTCCTAGCACAGATTTTCAAGGCCAAGATATCCATTGTCATTTCTTATGGAAAATGGCCCGATTTCCGGTCCGCCATTTTGAATTCCCCAAATCGGATTTCAGATTGGTGATCAGCGACTTCAAAAACCCCAGAGTAACCATTTTCGTCTAATTCTATGGCATATTGTGTATGATAACAAATTTTTCAATTAATTAAATTAAATTGGCCATTAATATTGTCCAATTATTGGTCCAAAATTTAAACCAAATATTTCCGCTAAAAAATAAAATCTATTTTGAAGCAGATATGAGGAAAATAAAAAAGTGCAAATTTTACCCCTACCATTAATTACTATATGAAAAATCATAAACTCTTGTGTCTATTTCACAAATATTTGACTAGTTTCGACAAAAACTGTATGTATTTTAGTTGAATAAAGGTATTTGCATGTAAAAAAAGAAACGAACCCCCAATATAGTATTTTTTAGAAATCTCAATAATACAAATTTTTCCGATATGTAGCCAACTTTACGACGGACACTGTAGGTATATAGGTTCGGGCACAAATGAAACTGATAACAAAAAATGAATTGCCCAATTCAGTCAATCACATTGAGTAATCAGAAAAAGAAATCAAAGACTAATATTGCTACAGTCCAGCAAGAGACACGGGAAGGTTTGGGCATTTCTTGCCAGGAAAGGATAGGATCGTAGTATTAGTAGGGGAAACGATGTCAGTAAAAATAAAATATTTCATATAACAAAACAAAATCTGAAATCTCTATGAGAATAACGAAAATAAATTATTTTTCTTTTAGCGGTAATAAATAAAAATTCTAGTTGACAAAATAAAAAGACACGTTTTTGGGGAAAATATAGTTTCAACAAAACTCGAGGCGCAGTTTAATAAAAGAAAAATTATAGAACGAAAATTATTAACTTTTAATAGAGCTTAAATAAAAAAAAAAAGTAGACTAGCGTTGGGGATCGATCCCGCGCCAACCCCAATTATATTTATTGTCTCGAGCATCTTACCGATTGAGCTAAGCTAGCTACTGTGTTAAGCTCTAAGACGTGTGATATGTACGTAATAGAAAATTGAAAGACTTAGTGATTTAATATTGTTCGTTTAACGGATGAATATCCACTATTTACCACTAAAAATAACTTAAATATTTCATATAAAGACGTTTTTCTTATTGAGAGTGGTGTTAGTTCACGGAAATAAATAATATTCGTCGTCAAATCACACAGTTTGAGAATCGCTGAGCTTAAAACTATGTTTCTCACTCCTCAGTGTGCATTTCATATTTCCGTCTCAAAAGAAGTGGAAAAGAATCTTGGTAGACATACATTGACAATGTCTTTAGGCTATGGCTTTAAGTTTGTGTGCAAGAGATAGTGAAAACGTATGTGCAATATTAATTCATACAACGGTCTTTTTAAATTTTACCCGACTATACAGGCATACACTTTTATTTCACCAATAAAGTAAAAAAACAAAAGTATAAAGGTATTGTCATGAGTTTCCACCTGCCACGCTATTTCAGGGTCGGATCTAGAAATAACAAAAAAAAAAATCGTGGTGGCATAAATGATGCCCAGGCTAGCTCTAAAAGTTTCCCGTTTCTCTTTTTTTTTGCTAATAGCTAAAAACTCCTATATGCAAGGCCCTTTGCCGGTACAATGTTTGGCACAATTAATCTGATTTTTAATTTAGTTTGGACTCCACGTGATTTAATTTTTGTTTTAGGTGCCCTGCATATGATTTTCAAAGGCGAAATAAGTATACCAGAACCACGAAAAGTAAAATCTATGAGCAATCGTGCAAAATACCGCTAATATCTAACATTAATTTATGTGTTATTCTGCTTGCTAAATTTGTAGATGCAAAATAATAAAAACATGCGGTTCCAAAGAATTGATATATTTCAGTATTTTTATTAAATAGCAACGATGTAATTTTTGGTTAAAATGTAACAAATTAATTTTAGCACGGCCCAAATTTATAGATGTCGATATCTTTGGTTAACAGACAAGAAAATTTACAGCGCAATACACCGCTGTTGATTGTTACTAACAATTTTTCAGTACCAAAATTATATTTACAACTAAATGTATTAATTATTATTAATTTTAATTAACTTAATTAAATATGTGAAAAGAAACGTATTATTAAGTATCCCTTGCTCCTTAAAGCAAGACTTAAAAAAATCGGTAAAGGTATTTACACAGAACTTCCCTCTTTATTTGTGCATGGCGGTCACTCTAAAGAATTAATAATTACGAAATGACATTAAAAATAATAATCGGAATATAGTTAACACTATTATTACAAAGAAAACCTGATAAGTTTTGGTCAAAAAGATATACAGAGTGCTCATCCAACAGCAAAAGTTCAATACTAAATAACAGGTGCCAAATATGGAAGGCTTGCGCAAATACCTTTATATATCCACCATGACTGAATTATTTCTTGGGATGATCACCCTGTAAATTTTTCAATAAAAGTATAATAGGTGCATATGCCAAATATTATTGCCATCTGGTGGTTAAAAAATTTCATTTTTTTTTTTCAAAAACGTAGGTAAAAATATTTTCAATTTTTTTTCTTCTGAAATAGGTTTAGAATGTCATATCATGTCTAAATTTTAAATTTGAGCAAAAAGGAAACTTTCCTGCTATTCTATATTAGTGGTTAAAAAATATTGCAATTTTTTTTTTAATAGGTTTAGAATGCTATGACCGTGATCATTTCAAATTTGAGCAAAGAAAAAAAAATTTCCGTCTATTTTAGTGGTAAAAAATTTTTCAAAAATGTTGGTGAAAAAAATTTTCTATTTTTTTTTTTTAATAGGTTTAGAATGTCATGAAACGTGAAAATTTGAAATTTGAGCAAAAAAATGTTTTCCCTCTATTCCAGCGGTAATTTTTTTTCCAAAATTGTAGAAAAATTTTCAATTTTTTTTTTCATAGCTTTAGGACGCTATGAAACCTGGAAATTTTAAATTTGAACAAAGTAAAATAATTTCATCTATTTTAGTAGTAAACATTTTTTCAAAAATGTTGGTGAAAAAAATTTTAATTTTTTTTTTCTGGAATAGGTTTAGCGTGTCGTGAAACGTGGAAATTTAAAATTTGAGCAAAAAAAATGTTTTTCATTATTTATTCCCTTTAGACGGTCCACCCTGTCCACTTCTTCGGTAACAGTAGCGTCAACTACCTACCAAGTTTGACTGCTTTCCGTCAAGTAGTTTTTTTAGTTAATGCACCAACAGAGAGACAGACAGACAGACTGACGGAATTGAAAAACCTATATTTTCGTAAACTACGTGTTCTGAAACGTCAAAATCCGAAAAAATCTCGGAGGGTGATTTTTTCTCGAATACAATACTCCCCATCGGTATGCGAGGGAAGTAAAAAACAATTTAGTTACCTAATAGTATTGGTGGTGATTAAAATAATTTACAAACAATAAAACTCATCTGAAATCTTCTAAGCTGCGAACGCAGGGTCACTTGTGGATATAATTTCCAAGCAACGTCCCATGTTGAAGGTGGTTTTGCTATATTCCAATGGGGTAGGTAAGGGCGTAAGGGACCCTCCCTATGACTATCGCTGCACAGAATGAAATCCAAGGTGTCCATCCTCCAATGACGAATTTCTCCAACAAAACGACAACATACACAAGGTTTTCACCAAAGATTCCAAGTGGTAAAGGAAAAAAAGAAACTCTAGAAATATATTTTTTCGTCATTTTCCCTGGTTATGTAATAGGAAATGATCACACATAAGAGAATTATAAAAGATACATACCTCTACCACAGATGGTTTCTTCCAAATCGTCTGCTACAGTAGAGGCTCCAAACTTAACAAAGAGACGTTCGTAGAGACGTAATAATCCCAAAAAGGTTCGACTTTTCAACAAATCTTGATTCTAAATCAACTAGGAACTCGCCAAAGAAAAGTCGAGATACAACAATGCGAAAAGCAGCTAAATCCTGAAACGGTAGGTAAAATTTTCACAAAAGCACTTTCCACAAAGATGTTTCCACGATTAGAACGTCTTAGTCTCTTTTTCTAATCAACATTTTATTCAAAGAAACGAATTGGAGGGAAGAAACAGATATGCCAAATAGTTAGACTTAAAAGTCTAGGAAACTAATATCGATAGCCTATATAGAAATTTCTAGTAGGGGATCGGAACATCGGACTGAAAACAGGGAGTTTGTAAAATAAAAGGTCAATAATCGCAGAACCATTACTATAGACTGAAAGAAATACTTATTTCTAATAAGGGGCATTCATACATTTTACTCGGGAAGGCCTTATATCGCAACAGAAAAATTTAAAGATTGCGGTTTCCAGGACGACGCCTATGGAGGTGTGTCGTGCCAGTGCTCGGTGAGATATTAGTGATATTAATTTCTCAGGTCTGACAATCTGCCAAGTAAATGAAACGTTCTTCATTCAATCAATTTACTTATTTGTTATTTATTGGAAATAAATCCAACCATTTATTAAAGTTGTCATTATATTGTTAGCATTACCATTATTCCGATCTACTGAAATTAATTTAGCTAGACAACCCACAAAATACCGGTCAGTAATTGTAATAATATAATTATGACCTTATATTTCAATTCTTGCCCTCTAAAAATATGTAATTTTATTAGTTCAAAATTGAACCGTTACACACCCCTTACAAAATCTGCCTTAAATCCGTAGGTTCAAAAATTACAACAAGAGACGAACACTAACACACTATTTATTGAATAACTTATCCTCACAATAAGTTTATTATTTACAGCACACTTTTACTAACTAAAATAACCTTTAACAATGCTTATTACTTGATATTTTCAGTCTACTGTTTACTGTGTACTGTGTATTAATCTGGTTTATCTGACTTCCATTTATTTAGAAACTGACTTCGATAAATCCGGATTATTTCTCTCTCGTAAAAGTTGTGGTATTACATTTTGATATTTTTATAGGTAATCTGTTAGATGTATACCAAAAGTTAAATTTTGAAAGATCGTGTTGCAAATGACGACAATCTTCGTCAGTCAATCTTTACGTTAAATATCCTTGCAAGTGTCGTTGATAAACATTATAAAAAACAGTGGCCCTAGAACGGAACCTTGTGGAACTTCTGACTTCTAACACAGCAATAGATGAAAAACTGTGATAATTCACATTTAATTTTCTTTTATCAATATAGAGTTAAAAAAAGTAAAGAAAGTAGTTAATACGAATTTTGACAGTTTTTGCAATAGAAGTCCGTGATTGAGTCTGTCAAATGATGAAAATTAATCTACTTAACCACCACCATCCAGTGCACTCGCAATAAAATGAGTAATACTGAATAAATTAGTTGTAGATATACCTATAAACTTATGTTAGTAATAGAAAATTTGAGATTTAACATGAAATTATTGTATCGGATAAGCCAATATCGAAGAATTTCGGAAAATTACACAAATTTACTATTGGTCGATAGTTTTGCATACAGTTTTACCACATATTTTTGAAGATGGGATCAATTTTGGATCGAGTCAAAAGGACCCAGCAATCGTGCAACCTCCAGACTACTTTTATGCGACGTAGAAATGTCCAACCTACACCTACACAATGATTCGAAAAACGCTCCGATCGGACTGCCCCTGTACGGTCGGTCGCGACCAAACATTCGTTACACACTAAACTTTTATGCCTCCCTATATACAGGTTTCATATAGCATATATCGCTCATAGCTTATGCGGTTCCCTTATTAGATTCTACATTTTTTCTAACATCTAGCGATTTACTACCGATTTCTTAAACATTTCCCATGTTAAATAAAAGTCGGTTAATTAGTTTTACTTCCACATCCACGTAGTGGATTGGAAGTATAATAATGGTAAAATAATTTTTTTTTTCTTGAAATAGGTTTAGAATGTCATGGAACGTCGAATGCTTGTGGTTTTGACAAGATTTCCCTAGTAATGTTAAAATACAGTTTTCCAGTAATTGATGATTATCTCACTGACATTATGAATTGTTGCCTGGGAACAAGGGTACTTCCCCGAACAATGGAAGGAGGCACTAGTTAGTCCTTTGCCAAAGGTCAATCTTCTTCTTCTTCTTTTAGCGGGGCGCCTGGAGGTCGCCGCACTCAGGGCCTTGTGGCCCATTGTGCTACCGCTAACAAATTAAGGTCAATAATCTCAAAATATATCTGACTTACGTCCTGTAAGCATTTTAAATGTTCCATCAAAAATTCTTGAGAAAATTGTACACCAGCAATTAGGTGATTATGTCAAAGAACACAAAATTATTCCTTTATTTCAATCAGGTTTCCGAAAGGGTCATAGTGCAACATCTGCCTTATTAAATGTGACCGATAATATATTTAGAGCCCTATATAACAAACAAGGTACAGTTTTAGTTCTGCTCGATTTCACAAAAGCTTTCGATAAATTAAATCATCAACTTTTATGTGCAAAGTTGCACTATTTTGGTTTTTCCGACATAACTGTAAATTTTATCAAATCTTATCTGACTGGTCGTAGTCAGAGAATATTTATTGAAAATAATTATTCTCGTAGACAGTTTTTATCATCCGGTGTGCCTCAAGATTCTGTATTGGGGCCTCTTCTTTATCTCTTCTACGCAGCAGATATGTTTGTAAACATACAGCACTGTTCTGTGCAAGCATATGCCGATGATACATAACTTTATTTCTCATTCGATCCTAGCAATTACCGCGCAGCTACAAACTTAATAAATATTGAGTTGCAAGAAATTTATAATTTTGCTACAAAACATAATTTAAAAATTAACCCAAACAAATCGACAATAATGATTTTTAGTCAAAATATGTATCACCAAATGCTATGTGAAAATATAAATATTTTATTAGATAATAGTAGACTCCCAACAGCAGCAAACTCAAAAAATGTAGGTGTCATGTTTGAATCAAAACTCAGATTTATAACACATGTTAACAAATTGGTTAAAAAAACATACGTTGTGCTGAAACTTCTTTATGCCAATATACATGTAATTATTTATAAACTAAGGAAAAAACTGTGTAAATCTATAGTTTTATCTATTCTTAATTATGGTATTATTGTGTATTTTTCATGTCAAGAGAACAACACAATAAATAGGTTACAAAAAATTCAAAATACCTGCATTCGCTATATTTTTGGATAAAAGAAATTTCAATGTCTCGCAGAAACGTTTGGAACTTGGATGGCTTAATCTTGAAAATACCTACAAATATCACCTGCTGATGTTTGTTCATATAGTTCTTACTACTTCAGTGCCGGAGTATCTTAAGCAAAAACTTGTAAGTAGAAGTATCCATAATATTAATATAAGATCTACTGATATTTTGATCATGCCACAACATAGTACTGCCATTTTTCTGCGCTCTTTCTCCTACAACGCTATATCAAATTATAATCTGCTTGAAAATTATTTGGAACATTTTTCCATAAATACATTTAAATATAATTTTTTTTTTTTTTTATTTAACCAACAGTGTACGTAATATGTGTAAAACTGTGTAAAGTACATGTACTTATTTTCAATTGCTTGTTTAACAATCTGTATTGTGTATCTAATTCTGCGTCAATTAATTATTCTTTATTAGTCACAGTTTATAATTATTGTTTTGTTTTTATTTTGTTTCTTACTTGAACGAATTCTACTAGTTTTATATAAGTATTTACTTAGTGCAGGTATCTTGTTATCATGTTTTTAAGGGTATAAGTGGTGGAATAGCTGTTGAGCTAATTTCGCCCTTTAGATTAAGAAATTGAATTTCTTTTTTCTAATAAAAACCATTTATTATTATTATTATTATTATTATTTTAAATTTGAGCGAAAAACATTTTTAACTTTCCCTTTTTCTGCACATGTCTTTGTCCAATTATTGTTATTTGTATTGCTATTGTTGATATCAGTGTTGATGTTACTGTTGTCAATAGTATAACTCGTGAGGAAAAAAATGAGCCCAACCGTGTTACACTACGACATCCCTAAGCTATAGAAGTTGATTTTCAAAAAGTGCTTTTTTTCTGAACAAACGCTTTTTTGCAAACATTGTACAAGTACACATTTCGAAAAAAACACACTTATTCTTCACAGCAAAACCCATAGAGAGAAGTACATATTTCCGCTGAAAAAACCCGTTTTTTTTTAAACAGACCTTATCTGGGTCTTTTGCTTAGTCTATGTGTATGAAAATGTATTATAAAAGAACTTATAATAGGAGAGCCAGTGACATTTTTTAGTGATGATTTAGTTAAGGCCTATTTTTTGAGAGAATGTTGAGGGGGTATAACTAAGTGTCATCCGTGAGAATTAGCCCGGATTCCAGTCGTAAGGGGGTGGCAGAATGCCCCTCATGTATAAAAGAAACTGCATATTTTTATTATTTAGTTAAGGCTGATTTTTTTTTTCCAGTACTCATAGCCACAATCATCGATCTAATATGGGCAGAACGATTGGCCAGTCTTAAGAGGGTAGCAGAACACCCCCAACATGTCCTGGGAGCAATGAACTTTTTATTATTTAGTTAAGCTTCATTATTTAGTATGTTGTTGTATCAACTATTCCAAGTGTATATGCAAAATGGCAGAACAAAATGGCGGTCGTAACTACCTGGCAGAACGATTTAAATGTGCCGTATGCGCGCCGTGACTTCGTGCCTTCGGTCGCAGATTAATTTGTATTATGAATGCTTTAAATATAAGCAATAATTTTGCTCATTTATTTAGAACCTTTTTAGTAATAACAGACCTTCATTTACCTTTGGAAGCTGGTATTTTAATACCCATTCGATAGAAATGCGACTTGAAAGTTACAATAATTTGTTGTTCATTCGAAAATAACTTTGCAACTCTGAGGGACATGAAAAAGTTGTAGTATTGTTTTTTATTGGAAATTCAATTCTCTACAAAAAAGGTCTGTTGGCATATTATCGTATATTGCATAGTTTCTGTGATATATTGAAAATAGAAAAAAAATTAATTTTTTTTTACATTCAGACGCAAATATCTTTTGAACTATGATATATACGAGAATATGACTTGAAGACTTTTTGTATAAAACTTGATTTTCTAAAAAAAAAATTCTTAATAATTTTACGTATATCACTTCATTTCGGAGATAAAGTGAAAATATAAAAATTTCTTTTCGGATTTCAGAAAAATACAATCAGTATCGACTGAGAACCACAAATTATGATGTATATTATTGTAATTGTATTGTGATAATAATTGAAAAATGCGATTCCCAAGAAAAATTTTTTTTTTAATTTTTAAAAAAAATTGTGGTTGTTAAAGTTCCATGTTCCAGTTAGATAAATAACATTGTGAATATATGTAAAATCATTTATGTTATTTTGGATTTGGGTTTCCTGTCTCGGAAAATTATTGATATAATCCAAAATAATATAAATGATTCTACATATATTCACAATGTTATTTATCTATCCGGAACATGGAACTTTAATAATCACAATTTTTTTAAATTTTTTTGTAATTTTTTTCTTAGCAATCGCACTTTTCAATTATTATTACAATACAATTACAATAATATACATCATAATTTGTGGTTCTCAGTCGATACTGATTATGTGTTTCCGAAATCCGAAAAGAAAATTCTTTATTTTCACTTTATCTCCGAAATGAAGTGAGATACGAAAAATTATTAACAAATCTTTTTTTTTTTTAGAAAATCAAATTTTACACTAAAAGTCTTCAAGTCATATTCTCGTATCTAGCATAGTTCAAGAGATATTTGCTTTTGAATGTAAAAAATATTTGAAATTCTTTTTATTCTCACTATATCGCAGAAACTAAGCAATATACGAAAACATGCCAAGAGACCCTTTATTTAGAGAATTGAATTTCAACTAAAAAACAACAGAACAACTTTTTCGTGTCCCTCATAGTTTCAAAGTTATTCTCGAATGGAAAACAATTTTTTGTAACTTTAAAATTAACTTTAAAATTATTGTTTATATTTAAAGCATTCATAATACAAATTAATCTGCGACCGAAGGCACGAAGACACGGCGCGCATACGCCACATTTAAATCGTTCTGCCAGGTAGTTACGACCGTCATTTTGTTCTGCAAATTTGCATATGCACTTGGAATAGTTGCTACAACAACATACTAAAAAAAGGAAGCTTAACTAAATAATAAAAGGTTCATTGCTCCCACGACATATTGGGGGTGTTCTGCCACCCTCTTAAGACTGGCCAATCGTTCTGCCTATATTATATCGATGATTGTGGGCTATCAGAGGAGTACTGGAAAAAATTTCAGCCTTAACTAAATAATAAAAAGGTGCAGTTTCTTTTACACATGAGGGGCGTTCTGCCACCCCCTTGCGACTGGAATCCGGGCTAATCCTCACGGATGACACTTAGTTATACCCCCCTCAACATCCTCTCAAAAAAATAGGCCTTAACTAAATCATCACTGAAAAATGTCACTGGCTCTTGGACTATTACAAATCATCACAAAGATACAATTACAAAATAAAAATTATAGTTAAGGTGGCCATTCCCTAAAAAGAGACATCCGATAGGGAAATATTTATTATTATTGGCCATAACTTTTTTTCTTAGTACGTATATTTAAAAAAAACTTTAAAACAAACTATAAGAGTATCTAAGTAGAACTATAACAAGACTATTACTTTGAATTTTCATTCAATAATTTCAGGGGGTTGCGAAATAGCTAGATTTAAATTTAAAAATTATCTTAATCTTCCTATTTCGTAGTTTTAAATCGAGCTACTTTGCAAACCACTGAAATTATTGAGTGAATATTCATAGTAATAGTCTCGTTATGGTTCTACTTAGGTACTCGTATAGTTTTTTTAAATATACGTACTAAGAAAAAAAAGTTATTTGCAAAAATAATAAATATTTCCCTATCGGATATCTCTTTCTAGGGAATGGCAACCTTAATATATTTTTAAAACTTTCAGTACCAGAGGATTCGTTGGCCTTTATAAAAGAATATACAAGAAAGAGAATGATCATATCTCGTTTTATACATATGGTTTCTTCCATTAATAATGGTATAAAAAACATCTTAAGTTTCCGACACTATTTGTACGAAAGCTAAGTAGGCGTGATAACTGTAAATTTTAGGTGGTGTAGGTGTTAACTGAAATTGCCCGAACGGAAATTGAAGTTACAAAACGCTCAGATTTTTTTTATTTTTATTTAGGTACATCTCTAAAGCCATCGATTTAAATAAAACCGAGGTTGCTTGTTGTTCGATGATATAAATGGATCCTACTCGTTGGTACAAACTAATTAAATTTTTTAAGTTATTTAAATGTTAATATCAAAAGGAACCTGCTGGCACATCTACCAGTTTGTAGGCGGCGAAAAAAATTAGTAATTCAAATATTTCAATGAATATCGAGATGATATCGTCTATTGAAGAGCTAATGGTTTTTAGTATTCAAATATTTTATGTTTAAAATTTATTATTGATGGATATTTGTTATTTAAAAGTTTAGAAGGTAATTTTTTTTATTGCCGATTGTAACTACACGCATGTAAAAAATATCTTTTACTTCTAAGCGACGAGTGTAAAAATTTTAAATTTAGAATATTTGACAGGATATTAAGATTGAATCTGCCTGAGACAAATTGTTTTCTTGTAGTAGATAATTGTTTGTATTTATTGTCATGATTGAAAGATTTTTCTTTAGGTTGTAGATAAAATCCTACTATTACTTTTAATATTTAATATGTAGTAGAGGAATCATAATGGCATGACTGAGTAGATCGATTCCTTGCTCGGGACTCAGCTATAGCGTGTTCGTTATTTTTTTGTATTTGGTAAGAGTATAATAAAGAGTAATAAATGTACACTTTAATATTGAGAATAATTATATAAATAAAGCTTATTTAAAAAAAAACATTTATTTTTTACTTTTTAGTCTTTACTTATTTTGTAGACAAACAGATCGACAAAATACTTTCATTTGATACCCATGTCAAGGGAGTTGTCAAGAAAACGATAATCCGCCATCCTAGGGCGTCCGCCATATTGAATTTAGAATGACGTTACATAGTTCGCATTTTACTCGTCAAGTCCTTTTATTTGATACCCATGTCAAGAGGATTGTGAAGTAATGTTATAATCTGCCATCTTGGGGCGTCGGTCATATTGAGTTTAAAATGACGTCACATAGTTTATCGTATTTTACTCGTCAATCCCTTTCATTTAATACGCATGTCGAGAGATTTGTGAAGAAAAGGTGATCAGCTATCTTAGAACGTCCGCTATATTGCATTGTCACCGGACTCTGAATTTCAAATGAATGAGATTGAATCCTAAAAAGTATACCCCAAAAGAGGTGTCCACTACAACATAGATTAGTTGGATGCTCGAAGTTCTACTCACCCAAGCCTAGATATTTGCCTGCTTTCAGGAATTTCTCTTCATGTTGTTCCACTACAATGTCGTTTAGTTCAAACTTGAGAAAAAAAAAAAGATTTCTCTAACTTTACCTCACTTAAGCTTAAACTATTGTCCGTTTTCTGCTACTTTCCAACACATTTTGGCTAATACGAGGAGATGCTGCATCTGTATGGATAATTAACCATGATCATCGTATTCAGCGGTCCCACTTCGTCTAACGGAGGGTTTTAACCATCGCCAAGTCACAGGGGCGATCTTCTTAGACGTAGCCAAGGCCTTCGACGGGATTTGGCATGAAGGTCTCCTGGCGAAGATGATGTCGATGGGTTACCCTGTCGGCATCGTTAAGTTTGTGAGATTCTACCTTCACCGGAGGCAAGTCCTGTGAAGATTGCCGACAAGCTGTCGAACTACAGGCCCATGGAAGCAGGCGTACCGCAGGGATCGGTACTCTCTCCACACCTGTTCACCATCGACACCTCCGCCTTGTCAAGAACCACAAGGACCTCTTTGGCGCTCTACGCAGACGACACAGCCATAATCGCAAGGTCATGGAGTGCAAGACTTGCCACCCGCAACCTCCAGGAAGCAGCATCCCTTTTGGTAGAGCGGTGCATCAAGTGGAAAGTCAAATTCAACGCGGAGAAGAGCAAAGCCATCCTCTTCAAGAGAGTCAGGAAGCAAATTCCCACAGGACACGTCTCCATGAACGGCGAGAACATCCAATGACACCAAGTACCTTGGCGTTATCATTGATTGAAGCCCGACGTGGAAACAGAACACAGAAGCGATAATACAGTATGCGAGGAAGGCTCTACTCTACCCTATGATAGGTAGACAGAGCCAACTCAACCTGAGGAACAAGCTCATGCTTATCAGGACCCTCATTGCACCTATTCTGACCTACGCCTCTGTTGCCTGGGGATACCAAGCAGTTACCCACCTGAAGAGGATACAAGCCGTGGAAAACGTCGCACTTAGTTGCGCCGTGAATGCACCATGGTTTATCAGAAACGCCGATATCTTCACAGTCCTGGAATACACCCCGGTAACTGAAGTCATCCAGGACAGAGCGAAGAATCTATGCAGCAGAGCATGGGACTCCGCTGGTCAGACAGGAGACTGACTATGACCCCAACGACGCTCCGAGGCACAAGAGGCCGAAACTTCAAATCCTGGATAACGGGTAAGTATAACTTAACCGTTTTTCTGTTTCAGCCCGACCTTCAAGCCATGCTGCAAGGAGACAGTGACCAAAAATACCCAAATCACCCGATTCCGGGGGCACCAAGCAAACAACCAGCTCGGTACCCTTATCCTTGAGCTACATAGTTTACACTTCCTTCCGACCACCCAAACCGCCGTTTCCTCTCACTACAGACGAATAGGCTCCCGTGAGCCGACAAGCCAGTGAAGATAGAAGATCAAGACAGAAGAGCGCCAGAGAAAACAACCCAACTGGCAAGGTCCAACAGCCAGGACCAGGGGATGTCTGCTAACATCGCCTATACCGTCTGCATTTGCAGGGGTAGACGAAAAACCGGGCCCACCCTTTACGAGGCCGGTCCAGGTCTACAGCGATGATTGGGGCAAAGAGCTCAAGCTCGACCCTAAATCATCCGAGACCGTCATCTTTAATCAAGAATATTGGCGCGCAGCGGTCCCAAAACATATAGTCCAGTGTTTGACGGTAAAAATAGGTTATTATCTCAGAATTCTTTCCGATAACGCCGATTGACGTGAAATTTGGACAGTAAGTGGTGAATAGCTCAGTAAACGAAAGTTATATAGTGCCGATGTGCGCTTTTACACTGGGGGTGGATGCCACCCTTGTAGGGGGTAGAAATTAGTACACTCAAAATAACTACAGAAATCGATAGAGGGATGAATTCTAAGCAAAAAATGTTCTATGAAGTTTTTACGATAAATCAATATTTTTGGAGTTATTCACGATTGAAAATGTTGATTTTTCATCTAATAAATGCATGTTTTAGAGCGATTTGTCACGAATAACTCGAAAACATTACGTTTTATCAAAAAAGTCATTTGGAATAAAAATAAAGCTTATAAAATAACAAATCGATTTGTTGTTTTTTATTTCTGTAGATGCAATACGAACCGAGTTATGGCTCGTTGAAGGCGACTGTTTATTGGCCGAAAGCTGAATTTAAATCTTTCAACGACTGTAATTATAGTAACGACCAACGACTATAATTATACTAATTATACTATAATACTATAATTTTGCAGTCATTTAATATCAGTTTTTCTTAAAAATAATATCAGTTATTATCTGAAAAAATTTTAAATCAGTTTTTTTCAGAGCCTTTTCAGAAAAAAAATTCTACATATTTTTTTCAAAAATATTTTTACAACAGTGTTAGTTAGAACTATAGCTTTCAGAGTTAGATATCAATGCTATTATTTTCTTACTTTTTATTGGGTAGATTCTCTTCCGAAACGTTAACTACCTATAGCTTTGATTTTCAGTTTTTAGTTTATAACATTGTTCTAGTTTATATATTTTTAGGTGTGAGACTTTTTGAAACAGTCAAGTACTCAAGAACCAACCTCTGTCTGATCCGTTTGGCGCAGAGGTTTTTTTATTAAAAATTTTTAAATATTTTTCAGTGGCAAAATACCCAATAAAAAGTAAGAAAATCTGAATATGCCACAAATAAACAATTACAGACAATAAATGCTATTATTGTTTGTAATCGAACAGTGCTGTCGGCGCAATCTACTCGTATCGATAATGAAAATGATACACATAAACGTGAAATTGCTATTGAGCGGCGAAATGTGTATTAACAATCAGTCCAACTTTACAAACGTTTAGGTGTTTATATTGACTCCCATTTGCCTGTAACTGTTTATTTGTAGCATATTCAGATTTTCTTACTTTTTGTTGGGTATTTTGCCACTGAAAAATATTAAATAAAAAACTTTAATGAAAAAACCTCTGCGCCAAACGGATCAGACAGAGGTTGGTTCTTGAATACATGATTTTTTCAAATAGTCTTACATCTAAAAGTATATAAAGTAGAACAAAGTTATAAACTAAAAAATGAAAATGAAGGCTATAGGCAGTTAACGTTTAGGAAGAATCTCTACTTGGGTTCTCAAAAACTTTTTGGCCGTCAACCATAACAGTTCGTTGTTTATGTATTTCCATAGTCACGTGAGACATTAAATTATATTTATCTTATTTTTACTTACTTCGTCTCTAATGATGGGCAACCAACTAGTACAAAAATCTGTTGAATAATTTGAAACGCATCTATCCTCGTTTAATAAAATATTATTTTTCAGTGGCAAAATATCCAACAAAAAGTGAGAAAAACTCCCATTTGCATCTAAAAGTAGGGTTTAATCAATTAAACTTAGAAGACCAATTGACTCGTATAACTTTACGCGCAAGTCGATGGCGCTATTGAAACTATCACTGAGCAGTAAACACACGGCTACAGCATATGTTTAAAACTAACTCTATTTCCTATACTTATTTAGTGCATGAAATATATAGCTTAAAAGTTATGTAGCATGTAAACTAAGCGTAGGATTGACTTGCGCCCATGGACACTTTTGTTCAGAAACGTCAAATCTACAGCATACTAAAGCAGAAAGCCACTGACCATTTACTTTGTGCGGGGTCATTTCATCAGTAACTTAGGACATTTATTATTAATATTTTCTTTTTACTTCCCTCGCATACCGAAGGGAAGTATTGTATTCGAGAAAAAATCACCCTCCGAGATTTTTTCGGATTCTGACGTTTCAAAACACGTAGATTCCGAAAATATAGGTTTTTCAATTCCGTCTGTCTGTCTGTCTGTCTGTCTGTCTGTCTGTTGGTGCATTAACTAAAAAACTACTTGACGGAGAGCAGTCAAATTTGGTAGGTAATTAACCCTACTGTCAGCGAAGAGCTGGTAGAATTTTCTCTGAAAAATATACAGGGTGGACCGTCTAAACGGAATAAATAGTGAAAAAAATTTTTTTTTGCTCAAATTTAAAATTTTCACGTTTCATGACGCGCTAAACCTATTTCAGGAAAAAAAAAATTGAAAAAATTTTTACCACTAAAAAAAAATTTTTTCTTTGTTCAAATTTAAAATTTCCACGTTTCATGGCATTCTAAACCTATTTAAAAGAAAAAAAAAAATTTGAAAATTTTTTACCAACATTTTTGAAAAAAAATTTATCACCTAAATAGATGAATTTTTTTTTCTCAAAATTTAAAATTTCCACGTTTCATAGCGTTCTAAATCTATTTAAAGAAAAATAAACAAAAAATTTTAAATTTTTGAAAAAATTTTACCACAAATAGATGGAATTTTTTTCCGATTTAAAATTTCCACGTTTCCATGGATTTCCAAATTTATTAAAACAAATTTAAAAATGTTTTAGAAAAATAAAAAAAAAATGAAAACATGTTTTAGTAATCTATTTATCACCATTATAGAATAGACGAAATATTTGTTTGCTCAAATTTAAAATTTCCACGTTTCATAACATTCTAAACCTATTTCGGAAAAAAAAATTGCAACATATTTTCACCAATTTGGAAAAAAATTTAATACTAGAATAGACAGAAAACATTTTTGAAAATTTGTTCTATATTTTAATCACCACTATACTTCCACTCCATTACGTGAATGTGGGATTGAAAATGTTAGAGATAGCAATAATATTTGGCATATCCTATTATATACTTTTATTGAATAATGGCATCCCAAGAAATAATTGAGTCATGGTGGACATTTATAAAGGTATTTGCGCAAGCTTTCCATATTTGTCACCTGTTATTTAGTATATTGAACTTTTGCTGTTGTTGAACTTTTGCTCTGTATATTTTTTTGACCAAAAGTTATCAGGTTTTCTTTGTAATAATACCAATACTTATATTCCGATTATTATTCCCAATGTCATTTCGTAATTAATAATTTTTTTGAGTGACTCTTGCACAAATAACGAGGGAAGTTCTGTGTAAATAAATTTTTTCTCGATATTAAAGTGCTCAATATTTTGTAATAATATTAATTTTGATTAACGAATAAACATTTATTACTCTTTATTTTAATATTTCATTTAATATTTATAAAACCGCAAGTCACACACCCACCAAACCATTTATCATTGTAATTGATGCAAAAGTGTCTACCTGAAGTACGCCATTGAATAGAATAAAAATATTACAAAAACGTTTGTTAAGGGTATTTTTTAATCGAACTTATAGTTTAGCAAAAAATCATGTGTTTCCACACATGTATGTTTTTGTACAAAAAAAGTAGCGAAAAAAATATGTTTTAATAGTTGCAGAAACTAACGTCTATTTCTGTAAAATAGCATGCTTCCTTTATATTCCATAGAATAACACTGTTTACCTTGTTTTTTTTTTGTTGGTCCATTATTTGAATTTTAAAAAGAGATCATTTTGAAAAATCCAGTTAATTAAAACCGACCCATTTTAACAAGGATGTACTAATAAAATAAAGATAAATATCATGTAAAACAGAACCATTTGAAAGCAGCCGATAGTCCTGCTAGAATTAATTTTCGTTCGGGGTCTTTTAATTAGATATTTTTAGGTTTAATCCCCAATTATATAAACCAGTTTCCTGGCCCCTTTATAGCCAACTACCGTCCCAAATGCACCGTTAAATTAGGTAGGTAGGCGCACATGAAATAATGATGGGGCCTAAAAGTCATTATTATTTTATTCGACACTATTTCGCGTCGTGAACCCTCAATTATTTCATAAATATGTAATTTTTATAATTTTAAATTATATATGAATAATTTTCCAATGAAAGTATTATTATCTTTCATCTTTCTCATAAAAAAATAATTGAATGAATATTTTTTAAATAATAATGAAGTTCAGCTATGGTAAAAATAATTTCTTAAAATTGCCGATGCCACGTATACAGGGTGTTCTATATTCTAGCCATTTCCACACATGCTAAAGAACTTAACTGAAACAACATCTGTATTATAGTTGCCTTCATATTTCCAAGGCACATAAAAAAATCCCGTCAAAGGAGTCTGCGCGGCGATATCTTTGAATAGGTAAAGATGCCGCCGGCCCGTTTTGTAGTTACCGCATTTTTTACATGCCTTAAAATTATGAAGACGAGTTGCCTGGAGTAAAAAAGAGGTGAATTTACAAATTTTATATACCCTTTGAGTTAGCAACGGATTCTTATTAGTAGGGAATCTAAGACCTCCAATTCAGCAAGGGGGGGTCAACTGTGACATATACAAAAACCAAAAACGGATTCCCATGTAAAATTTCATGACGGATACGAATTTTGAGTTCACCCCTTCATCCAGAATTGCGAAATGGGAAAAAAATGCAATTTTGGGCAAATTTCTAAACACTACGGGAAACATTTATTTTTTTGTTTCTCAGTCAATACCTCGGTAACTGTTCGAGATATCTGTTTCAAATTTTGACACCAATATCTTTGGAGATTGGCCTCACTTACAGTTTATGTGAAACTTTTTTCGGCAACGTCGTTTTTTGGCAAAAAAAATAAAAATCTTCGCTTAACGCACAAAAACAACAAAATGCATTGCAAAATATAACATGCTAGAAACTTTTTTATTACTAAAGATACATGGTCATATGATCGAGAGAAAATAAAGCTTATGAATTATAGAAACTTTTTTACTTGAAGAATTTTTTTCTAGAATGCTTAGTTTGGCTGTTATGACTGTTGTAAATAAATAGTAGTGTAACGACTCATATATTGCCCGTTCTCCTCGGCCGGCGCGAGCGCTCTCTGCTAGCAACTCGCAACCGTATTCAGTCATATCAGAGATACGTAGGTATTTTAGAACCGAAAAAACTGTTTTTATTATTTACATCATGTCTTTAATTCAAAGGCATCAAAGCTATGGCTGTTCAACTTTCAAAGAACTCTTTGAAAAGTCTTTGAATTGAGACCAAAAGGGTGTAACCTACCGACGGACCAAAGTAAGAAGAGTGTACTGTCTGTATAAGGTAAACGATGGGGTAGGTATACCGAATTGGAAAAATATTATTTCTATTCTGATAATAAACGAGAACTCTTGAACTTTTTTGCTTGCAAGTTTGAGGAAAGTTATTTCAGAATAGATCAAAACGTTCAGATTGTTATTGAAGGCATGTTTTTAGAAAATAGCAAAACTATTTTATGCGATCAAAATAATGTGAAAATCATGAAATCCCTACATTTTTTCGATCATGAAGAAGCAGGTACCAGACTTTTTGCAATCTTGTCATTTTTTAGAAATGAATGTACTAGAACAGTCATACAGGGTGATTCACGTAAACCGTTCATTAGAAGTTTAGGGACTTGTAACGATAATTTAATTTTGAAAATTTGGTTACTTACATAGTTTTTTATGCTCTTTTCACTAAAAAAAAAAAATAATGTGGCATTCGCCGTGAATAAAAAATAAGTTTAAAATATCATTGTTTGAATATCCATTTCTATTATTCTCCATGACTGATAACCCTTTACCAAATTTATTTATAAAATCGCTATAAACACTGACGTGTTTGATAGATTAATAATTGCAACAAATGTCATTTCCACAGCCAACTATTGTAAGACATTAATACTTTGTTTGATAGACGCTATTAATTGCAACAAATGTCATTTTCACAGCCGACTATTATAAGAGCAACACATACTTCGATGTATTTCGCACATTAAAATACAAAATTATCAATAACACAAAAACTATAAAATATGAGGATAGGGAACCCTAATACAAATCGATGCAGAATAAAATTATACATCAGAAACAGTAAAAATATACAGGGTGTTCCATTTAAAAAAAAACTTTTCGACGTTTGAAGTTTGCCAAAATTAGCAGTAAATTCTGACCACCCTGTAAGCAATTAGGTTACTTTCAAAGCACGATTAGGACGCTTAAGGGTTCCACTATTTGTGTTGTATAAATGGTAACTTTCACTTTCATTATGTTAGAGACAGCAAATTTCAAACTACTCCGAAAAGTCAATATATCTCGAGTAGGGTTAGATTTAGGGATATGGTAGTATGATCAAAGTCCTATTAAAATGACCAGTTGAATTCAAAAATGCAAGAAAATATATATCATTCCATTTAAAATAACGAAGTTGATGGTAACTTCCGCTATAAGCGGAAGTGCAATGATGTTGAAAATATTTTTAGTGAAAAGAGCATAAAAAACTATGTAAGTAACCAAATTTTCAAAATTAAATTATCTCTACAAGTCCCTAAACTTCTAATGAACGGTTTGCGTTAATCACCCTGTATATACTGTGGACACTGATATTTTTGTTCTTTCATTGTATTATGCGACTATATTAAACACTGAAATATGGCTTCAACGGCAAAAATCTTTTATTTTTTGTCATGATGTGATTACCCAAATATCTAGTACATTTGATTTCGACAAAAGAAATCTGACCAACATTTTACTAGCTGTTTACTGCCCCTCTGGAAATGATACTGTTAGTTATCCCTTTAAGAAAGGCAAAAAGACAGTAGTTAAAATATTACGTGAAAGGTTAAATATGTTAGAAGAATTAACACATTTTGGTCACAGCCATATTCATCAAGTTGTTAACAATGGGTTAATAATTGACAGCTTGTCAAAGTTCTCGTTTCATATTCACCATTGTTGGTTAGAGCTTATCAGTTGGCTAAATAGCCATGACAGTTAACAGTCGAAGTTTGGGCAATTAGTGACTTATCAGTCCTATTATAACCTAACGAAAGTGAGATACGTACGTTTCCTTGTTTTCTACATACCACCCATGGACCGAATAAATTTGCATCATTTACTCTCGTCATCTTCCGAAAGTGAAGGTGATATTCCCAGAAGAAGACAAGTTGTGAAACCTCGGAATAATCCTTTCACAGAAATGGATGATATTGAGTTTAAGAAGAGATTTAGGATGAATAAAGCCACTGTACAAAAGCTGTTTGAGTTATTAGTGGATATACAAGAACCATTAGACAATAGGAATCAGCCTATATCAAAAATGAATCAAATCTTAATATGCTTAAGAATTTACTCCACAGGATCATTTCAAATAAATGTTGGTGACCATTTCAATGTTTCGCAGCCAACCGTATCGAGAATTGTGGGCAAAATAACTAGAAGTATATGTTTATTGCGTCCACAATTTATTAAAATGCCCAACAATGAAGAGGAGAAAAGAAGAACAGTCCTGGAGTTTTATAACATCGGAAGATTACCTGGGATAATAGGTGCTCTGGATTGCACACATATTAAAATTCAATCACCAGGTGGAAATCTTGCCGAAGTTTATAGAAACAGAAAAAATTGGTTTAGCATTAATACCCAAGTTATATGTGATGCTAGTCTTAAAGTTAATGATATAGTTGCTCGATGGCCTGGTGCAGTGCACGATTCCACTATTTTCAGTGATTCCTTTGTTAGACGGAGGTTCGAGTTAAATGAATTTTCTCCATACAGTCTTGTTGGGGATGGCGGGTACCCTTGCAAAACTTACTTACTGACGCCTTTAGGAGCTCCTCAAACACAACCTGAGCAACGCTACAATGGAGCCCAGATTATAACCAGAAACCCAGTTGAGAGATTCTTCGGTTTGTGGAAAAGACGATTTCCTTGTTTGTCAATGGGCATGCGAGTCGACAAGGAACTGATTTGCCAAATAATTGTTGCATCAGCTATTTTACATAACTTCTGCATCGAAGAAGCAGATAATGTAAATGAACTTCCAAACAACGAAAATTGGGAAATTGAAATTGTTCCATATAATGTACATCATCACCGAAATCTAGAAAATGCAGTAACCAGAGACACTCTTATTCAAACAGTTTTCTCATAAATGTATTAAACTATCATTTTCTTTTTAATATTTTTATTTTATTGCGCATGGTATTTTTGTTTAATTGAATCCTATATGTTGACAGGAAAATGTTTTATTTTACTTGAAATAAATCTTTATATTAGAAAAACATGATTTTTTATTAAATTTATAAATATAAACTTTGATATAAAAAATAAATAAAGAACTCTTCTAAACTAAACACATACAACTACTTGGTAACAGTATTCACAATCACAGTATTTTTCATTAGGAGGTAATAAGGTAGGTAGGTACTAAATAAATTTATTTACATTCATAGAAAGACCAACATATGTTTTATGAATCCAGATTAGTATATTGATGTTTTTTTATTTCTAACTCAATTAGTTCTCGTTCTTTTATTATTTCTTTTATTTCATTCTCCAATTTTTTACCCCTTAAATTTTCCTTTTCAGTCTCTTCAATTACATTTAAGATGTTCAGTTTCTTTTCGCATAATTCAATTCTTTTTTTAGTTATCGTAGGTATGGCTGATTTTTTTTCCCTTTAATACGCGTACTGTCATCGATATTTTGTGTTTCAACAAGTTTTTTCTTCTTTTTTGGAGGTTCGTCCTCTGTGCCTAGATATTGTGGGGAAAGCTGGTCATTTGGTTCAGGTAATGGTTCCTCATCATAAACCAGTACAATATTTTCTAAGTTATTATCGTAGTGGGGGTCAGAAGAACTATTATCACCAATATCAATTTGTTGAATACCACTAGTACCAGGTATGGTTTGGCCAGCATTGCTATCAAATTTATTATTTATTGAAAAATAAGTTTCCTCCAAGAGACTTAATATTTTCTCATCTTGACTAGTTATTTTTGATTCATAGCTGCCTCCACCTGTTTTCAAAACCTCAATCTGAAATATGTACCTATTAAAGTTTCATCAAAACTAGTTAGGTATGGTATAACATACCTTGTCATCAGCCTTATGTTGTTTAGCGAGTTTTTTCATTTGCTCGTACAAACTTTTTAATTGACCGCCTGTTCTTAGACCACTAGTTTGGTTCGCATTATATTCCCATGCCAATTTTTCCCAACATTCCTGCTTTTGTTTATTAAAGACGGCATTTGTCTTTTTATTTTCTAAAATTTTGAAATATTTTTTCACTAATGATATTACTATGTCTTTCTCGCGAATTGTAAAATTTGCAGATCTTATTTTTTTTATCTCCATCCATATTTTTAAATAAATATTCAAACAAGTCATACAACAAGTGACTAGTGAGCCTTGAAATTAGAAAACAAAAACAATTCTTAAATTTTTTGGTTAAATAATGAATAAGAAGTTAGCCAATATGTTACTACCAATATAAAATCCTAGTTACTTTTTAATAACGAACTGTTTACTATCAGAGACATTATTTTTATTGGTGAATATAAAAGAAGAGTATCAGCCAGTTAAATATTAACTAGTTGTTAGCTATCAGAGACTTAAATAAGATTTGATGAATACGGCCGTAAGAAAGGCAAAAAGACAGTAGTTAAAATATTACGTGAAAGGTTAAATATGTTAGAAGAATTAACACATTTTGGGGCAGCGAACCGAGATGGAACTTACAAACTAACTGATGGTGTATTAGATTCCTGTAGGTTATTTTTTAAGGTTCTTTATGGCAGACCTTTATTTAGAGGAAATTTGGATGAGCTACGAGCACATTTATTCACTTCATATAAAACAGATATGAGGTAATTGTTTTAATTATTTTATATAGACACTATACCGATAACGATGAGTAAACCACAAAAGCCAGAGAATATACACTTAAATTCATATTGCAAATGTAAAATGTACACTTGTACCAGTCGCTGTCGATGTCTAAGTGCAAAAGTAAAATGTGATATAAGTTGTTTGTGCGAAGGCAAATGTTCCTCACTTTTAAATTAAACTAATTATAAAAATTAAACAGTTTTCTTTATTTACATAAAATACAAACATTTTTAATCGGACTGACACAATATAAATATGGTTCATTAAATCGCAGACCCTAAGCCTTTTTCTTACTAATATGGAAGCTTTTATCTTATAATAGATACACAATGGTTAGCAGAGCACGCAATGAAGTGTACACTACTGTACACACCGAGCTAGACCAATTTGACCGGGCCGGGCTAACATGTGCGCCAACGCTGAACCAATATAATCTCCTTTTTTTCACTATTAAGCCAAAGTATAAAAACATATTCAAATGGAAAAACTTCTTTGGTCTTTTATCATCATTTTATGTCGATTAAGTACACCTCTATCTCTACTTATAAAAAAGTTTCTCGCATACTATATTTTGCAATACATTTTTGAACTTTTGTGCGACATGTAGGACTATAGTTGTTTTTTATAAAAAAATTATATTGATACAATAATTTGGCTCTATACAGAGCCCAAGAAGAAAGTTAAAAGATTATTCTCCTAAAATTTCAGATCGATACTATTACCAGTAAATGAGATATTGAGTGGGGAATGAGAATACTAATGTTTATTGTGTTTTTCTTACTTTTGGAAATAAACAACTTTTTCTCTAATTTCGCAATTCTGAATTTAGTGGTGAACTCGTAATTCGAATTCGGCAGACAATTTTACATAGAAAACTGTTTTTAGTTATTGTATAGATATGAGTTGACCCCCCCACCTTTAAAACGCATCGTACGGCAAGCTAGATTCCCTACTATATAGGAAAAATTCCGCGTATGAAAAATTTTCCTAAACCGCGAGCTTTATAGTCAAATAATTGTTTAAACAATTTTTTTTCATTTTTATTTAATAAAATGATAACGGTTTGACGGATCCGAAAAAATCTTGATTCAATCGAGAGATATTTTCAATACGCGTCGTTTGGCGCCAGGCACAACTCATCCCTAGTAACACAAATATTGCACCAATATATAATCCATATAGGACCAATATATGAATATTGGTCCTATATAAGATATAGGATAGAATGCTCGGTATATCAAACAGACCCCATTTTATTTGCCTAAGAAATATTTTTGTATTTGTAAATAAGTCCATTATGTGGACCACGTGACAGCTACCAGTTGAGATCCTCCCGCTGTGGAATATTTATGTAGATCCTATATTGAATGTATAAGAAAAAAATTTAAAAATATTAAAAACTTATCCTTTTCGTAATGATTTACCTCGTTCTCTTGATCGCCAGTTTATTTTCTTGAGCTGATTTACACTTTCCAAATTCATTCCAGTTTGAGTTTTATTACTACTTGATAATTTATTAACCCACTTCACTTCATATACCTGTCACTGGTCCGTCCCTATTTTATGGCACCGGTTAACTTTCTTATGGCCGATTATTAGGTACATACTTACTATTAAAAGATCACTTTACCAGTAATTTTCAAATATTAATTCCATATGGACTTTGTTCTTCTATTATGATAACAGCTACACAAATAAGTATAAAAACTTGAAATAATCTAATCTGTTTCCTTTTACAAAGGCTTTTTTGAAAAGTCTTTTTTGCTGTGTATGATAAATATACAGCTCTAAGAATGTTTGTTATATTCAGTATCCATAGATACTTACTATTGACATAGAACTATATAGTAAGTATCTATGGATATTGAATATAACAAACATTCTTAGAGCTGTGCATTTATCATACACAGCAAAAAGATTTTTCAAAAAAGCCTTAAAAAAGAAAACATTAGATTTCCGAAACGTCGGCGAAATATTTAATTTCAAGTTTTTACACTTATTTGTGTTATTTAATTAAAAAAAGCAACCTCTAACTGATCCTTTGACGTAAAAGTCACAGACGTAGAGGTTATGTTATGTACCAGTAACATACTGGTTAATTGTGATATTTTGTAGATTCCCCGAGCACCGCTTAAAAAGAAAAAATATATGTGGTAGGAAGTCCCAAAGAATTGAAGATGAAAAGAATTAAGATAATGTATTAAAAAAAATTTTTGGAACGGGCGGGAAATGGCGAGATTAAGTAAAGTATTCTCCTCCCTTTTCAACGATATATCACATGCCACATTTATTCATTGGAACTAAGCAAGTAATTATAAAAACATTTTTTAACCCATAATTTCTTTATCGTTTTATTTAATAATAGTTCTCCATGGCAAGTATGATGCTAGTTAAAAAAATATGCATTGGTTTAAAAAATATTTTTACAATTACTTGCTTAGTTCCAATGAATAAATATGGCATGTCTCAAAAATTTAATGCAAACAGGCTAAAAATAAATGAAGCAAAATCAAAGTGTATGTTTATAGGATCCGACTGGGCTTATAAAAACTTTTGTAATTTACAAATAAAAGTCAAAATTGGCAATAAGGAGCTAGATTTTCAAGATGACATTAAATACCTGGGATTATTAATAGATAGGAATTAAAAATTTAAGAATCATGTGGATTATATTTCTAAAAAAATTGGTAAAAAAATAGGATACTTTTATAGACTTAGTAGACACATTTCTATAAACACTAAAGTTACATTATATAACAGTATTATTTTACTCCATTTTACCTACTGTTCGTCAGTTATATATGTATCTCAAGTAAACTGTTACAGGCTACAGATTCTATAAAATAAATCCATGCGTATCATCTTAGGTGTAAATCAATTTACACATATTAACACAATGTTGGAAATATTAGGTTGGCTCGATATAAAAAAGAATATGTATATTCAAACAATGTTATTTATTTACAAAATATTAAATACGATGGTACCAGATTATTTATCCTCGAGGCTAGTGAGTGTAAATGAAGTCCATTCCTATAACACTAGGAATAAAAACAACTGTTATGTAAATAACACAACTAACACCCTCACGTACAATAGCCTATTTCATAAAGGTATTATTGAATATAACTCTCTACCCAACCACCTGAAAACTGTTAGGTAATAACATTCGTTTATTCAAATCGAAGCTTATTAAGTATGTAAAGGAAAATGTGTAAATATAGATATGGATATATATGTGTGTACATATATGTATATATGTGTATATAAAATGCAAGTGTATGTTATTCGTAAGCTGTTTATATTATTACTTAGTATTATGTTATTTATGTTATTCATGTCATTAGTAGGTTAGTCATAAATTATTATTATTATTATTATCATCATTATTAATATTTGTACATTACTGGGAGACATGCACTAAATTAGTGCATCTACTATTGTATATTTACTTTACTATTGCCATGTATTATCTTTTAGATAAATAAATGCTATTCATTCATTCATTCATTAATGTGATATATCGTTGAAAAGGGAGGAAGATACTCCTTTAATTCCACCAATTCCCGCCCGTTTCAAAAAAAAATTTTTAACACCCTAAAAAGTAAATCTCAAAATACAGTGGTTTTTAAAAAAAAACAGCGATTTTTAAAAAGCCTCGTTGAAATACTCTGTTTTGCAAAAAATTGTCGCTTTAGAATTTTCTTCAAATAACGGAGGTATTTTGCTTAAATATATTCCACAATTTCGGTATTTTTCGTCATAACTCTTAAAGTAGGCCATGGATTTCAAATATCTTTAAATTATTTTGTAGCTTATAAAAATCGGCACAATTTTCGTGCAAACAATTTTTTCCCACGACCGATATTAAGTGAGATATTCTCGAGGGCCCTGATAAAATGGACAGCCAATATATCACAATGTCTCTAGCAATCCTTCAATATCTATTTAATATAATTTGCAATAGTTTCTCCTGGATCACACAGATTACCAATATAGCCAAATCTGCTGCAAGAAAACTTGATTTCTAAGTGCCAAGTGTTACAGTTATTATTACTGCATAAAGAACAAATACGTATTGGTTTCCTTATATGGGAATCTACGACTTTATTGAAAATTTTGACCTCAATTCAAAATCGAATCATACGAATGCTCTTGCTTAAGGTACCCTTGTGATGTGGTAGACCTGTCCGTCATGACATCGTTCGTTAAAAAAACATACTACATTGTAAATGCTACCTATATTAAATTTGCCGTAAACAGAGTGGTAGATTAATCTTATTTCATAACTAATTACATGATGTAATTAATGTATTTATGATGTATTTGCATGGCAAAATTAAACATTTTAGCATTGAACACTTAAGCAACCTAATAGTCATTAATACAATGTTAAAAAAAATGTACTGTTAACCCATTTTCAAACAGTTATATTTTTAAAATATGTTCGAGAAACAAGTAGATTACTGAACAAATATTTCCTGCTCAATATTTTTCATATTATTTTATTATGTCTAGTTGGTTTAATCAGATATAGGTGAAGAGCCGGCTGTACAGATTTCCTATGAATAAGATACATAAAAAACTTTGTGCGAGTGAGTAGGTACTACCACAGACATACAGGGAGCCACTTTTCATACAAGCAAATTTAACGCGCGTCATCGAATTTTGACATCACTTCGTCACGATTTTTTGTGTCATCGAATACATGAATTAAAGAAGAATCTTCTTGCTGCAAGATAGTTTGTTCCGTGTGATAAATATTTTTTCATTAAATAGAATAGAATAGAATTTATTTTACCAATTTTTGATACAAATATGTATATTTGACACGTCAATAAAACTATATTTGCTTAAGTTAATTCGTACAAATTAAAAACATAATTAATTTATGTTTCATTATAGTATTAAAAAGTTAAAATAAGGCACACAAAAACACAAACTTATAAAACACATAAATACAAATAAATGTACAATAATAAAAGGATGTATAATATGTATATGTATAATACGTATAAAACAAACAAACCTCATATGAAAACTCTTTTAATGTAAAAATATAGCAAAATAGACGAGGAAATAAAAAAAATTAAATTTTTATCTATTTAGGAATTCATCAACACTATAAAATTCATTTGTTATTAAAAGTGTTTTTATTTCTTTTTTAAATGAAGGTAAGTCTCATAGTTTTAGGAACGCTGTTAAATAAAATAATACAATTATAGTGTAGTGAATTTTGAAATGTCGCTGTTTTATGCACTGGGATCACCAACAGATCTTTGTCTTGTACTATACAGATGATTATATGCAGAGGTGGAGAATGTACACAAGTTAATTTTTGCAAATACCAGACATTTGTAAATATAGATGCTAGGAACTGTAAGTATATTGTATTTTTTAAATAATGGTTTACAGCTAGCTCTATTATTTGTATTGAAAATTAATCTTAGTAACCTTTTCTGGGACACAAAAACTCGTTGTATATGAATTGAACGTCCCCAGGTTAATATATTCAATGACAGATGTGAATAAGCTAAAGCATAGTACACGCTTAAGAGACCCGTCTGAGCAATTGTATCTTTTAGCTGTAAAACAGCAAAGTATGCTTTATTTAGCAATTAACAAATGTGATCTATATGCAATTCCCATGTTAATCTGCTGTCTATGTCGGTGCCTAGAAATTTTGTTGATTCGGCAAAAGTTATGTTATCACTAGACGTTAATGCTCTCCTAAAATTAAAATTTATAAAAACTGTTTTTTCATAATTTAAAATGAGCCTATTTCTCTGGCACCATGCGTGTACATCGTCAAGTGTAACATAAATTTTGTGATACAGTTCTTCCTGTGTGAAAGCTGATACGGAAACAGTGGTGTCATCTGCATACATCGTGGTAACACCATGTTGAATATAATTTGGCAGGTCGTTAATATATATCAAAAGTAACAGAGGGCGTAATATTGAGCCTTGGGGAACCCCCAGGGTTACATCTTGGATACTCGGATGATACTCATTACATGTTACTACTAATTTCAGATTTTCCATGTAGGAGTTAATGCAACTTAGAAGACATCCTCGTATACCGATGGTTTCTAATTTTTTGGACAGTATATCTCTGTCTACAGAATCGAAAGCTTTCGATAAATAGAAAAACAGCGACACAACATATTTACCCTCATCTAACTGTTTGTAGATGTATTTAAAAAAATTCGCAGATGCAGTTTCAGTTGATTTTCTTGCTCTAAATGTTGGAACTCGGTTAGTATTTTATTTTTTTCAAGAAATGATATGATACGGTCATAAATAATTTTCTTTAAAATTTTTGAAAACACACTTAGGGGGGAAATCTGCCGGTAATTTTCAACATAATTTTTACAACCTTTTTTTGTAGATGTAGAAGGTACAAAAGTGATGGCAATATATTTTCAGATATACTTTTTATTATGTGGGCAGTAAGGCCATCCAATCCTGATGACTTTTTATTTTTGAGGTTACGTATGACATTTGACAGTTCTTCTTCGTTAACAGGATAAAAAAATATTGAATTTGGTATATTTTTCGATAATGTGCACGGCAGAGATAAATTATACCCAAAATGTTCATTAATATTATCAGGGACGACACTGGAAAAATATGCTGCAAAGCAGTTTGACACTTCATTTCCATCTGAACATAATTTATTTTGGATATTAAGGCTTATAGGACAGTGACTGGCCCTTATCCTTCCTAGTTTATTGTTAACAATATTCCATGTTTCTTTGTGTTTATTGTCTGCATTTATTATTTTATTGTTGTAATAATCAAGTTTAGAAATTTTTAGGTTTTTCCTATAGATTTTTTTACTTTCATTATAAAACAATTTTTTGTCCGGACAGTTAGAATCTTTCATGTTATTATAAATTTTGCGAACCCTGTTACCTTCTTCAATTAATGCATTTATTATCCATCCTTTATCTTTTTTAAAAGTGGGTCGTTTTTTAAATTGTTTTAGTGGACATGCAGCGTTAAAACACCATGTGACATTATTAAAGAACAAATTAAATGCATTAGTTATGTTTAGATATGCTGTTTTCCATACGAGCAGGAGAAAGAAAGTCTACAATTTTCAACATATGGATGAATATTTTAATTTTCTCTTTGTTTAGGTATAAGGGAAATCTGCTTGATCTCATCTTGCCGCAAAAAGAAAGCTTCTTATAGCGAGAAGAAAACTTATTTCATCAAGAAGAAACTCCTTGCAGCAAGATGTTGATTGTCTGATTAAGTCATTTACATGATATACACTGACTGTCCGTTTTATCAGGGCCATGGAGAATATCTCACTTAATATCGGTGCAAGAAAATTGTTTGTACGAAAATTGTACCGATTTTTAGAAGCTACAAAATGGTTTAAAGACCTTTTGAGGATTAGATTAATATTAATGTTCTGTGTGCTATATTCATTTTTATTATTACTTTTTTTTTGTTAGCTAAATTTACTTTACTCTTTTTTAATTGTGTTAATGTTTGATTACAGTAAAGATTTGAAGAATTTACTAAATTGTTTAATCCTTTTATTTAATTATGCTTCTCCACGGCACGTATGATGCTACATAGTTAAAGAAAAAAAAATGGTTTAAGAAATGTTTTTATAAATTATTTCCTTAGTTCCAATGAATAAATATGGCATGTGATATATCGTTGAAAAGGGAGGAAAATACTATATTTAATGCCGCCATTTCCCGCCCGTTTCAATTTTTTTTTTTTTAACATCCTGAAGGGTAAATCTGAAAATGCAGCGGTTTTTAAAGAATTTAGATAAAACCTCGTTTTGCAAAAAAATGGTCGCCTTAGAATTTTCACCGTATCTCTTCAAACAACGGAGATATTTTGCTTAGACCTATTCCGCATTTTCAATATTTTCTGTCATAACTCATAAAATATGCCATGGATTTCAAATGTCTTTAAACGATATTAAGTGAGATATTTTCGATGGCACTGATAAAATGGACAGTCTGTATATCGACGGCTACATTTTGAGAAGCTCAAACTTTAGCAAAAACACTCAAAAGAAAAGTTAATTGAACGAGGAAATTTTCTTTTGAAATAAATACTAACAAATACGTTTTTAAATAAAATAAAATTAACTTTAAGTTGGCCAATAGAAAAACAAAGATCATATGGAATTAATAATTACAAGGTTTTCTAATAATATTAAATCAAATAAATCAAACAAGCTCAAGTGAAGTGCAGTGTCCCTACGTAAACCCTAGACGATCCAACAAGATACTTTTTAAGTGGTTCATGGGCAATATTTAATAGCATAGCTAGTGTTAAAATGAGGCACATATGTTTACAAAGCAATATAGCTGTGTTGTGACCTAAAGTAATTGTATACAGTGAAAAGTTTTTAAATGGACAAGATCAACTCAACCCAAGGAAGAAAAGAAAAGGAAATAAAATAAAACAGCAATCACAAGACGCTGCAGAAAGACAGATAACCTATAAATTGATTTATTTTATTTTATCTGATTTAATTGATATTATTCTATTCTATCTTTCTATCTGATCTTTACCATCTTAATTTTTATCAGCTCGATTAATTGATTCAAAACATAATATTTTATTATTAATTTGGAAGGCGGAAATTGAAACCGATTGTCTCAAAGAAACGACATATAGGGTGAGCAAACTATCCCATTGGACCTCTTTTTTCTCATAACGCTCAAAAATATATTGTTACCGCGAGATAGGGCCTTTCTCAGCAACTCCACTGTAAATGGATATTTACCTGTGGAACGGTTAATAAATAAAAACAAAACAAAAATTAAAGCTGCCAGATTCAAAAACAGAAAATTTAGAAGAAGAAAAATAAGGAGATTACGATAGATGGAAACTTAAAAGAAGCATGGAAACTGAAAAGAAGTATCTCGCAAACACCTGCACACCACAACCGATGATGACAGATGGAAACTTAAAATAAACATCTCACAAACACCTACACTTCCTATCCTATATTCCCACCCCCTGCATCATGCGGCTCTCGCTGCTGACAATAAGGTCTGGCGGTATATAAAATAGATTTGGTTCTGGCACGCGGTTTGGACGACCATTGGGCGTGTTCGACGAACGACCAGGCTGTGTGTTGGAACGAACCTCCATGGATGCTCGGAGTTGGCAGCAATGCCCACCTTACGCTGGCAAATCAATCAATCAACACCATATTTCTTACTCGTGTTAATTACACTCTGGGTCTTCAAGAGCTTCGCTGCAGTTTTTTCAATTCAAGATTAAGGTTGTGATACGTTTTTTTCTAAATAATAAACTTCTTTTAAAATCGATCTTTAGTGCTCCATATTTCAAAACGACGACCTTTTCGGACCTTGGCTGCATTTGAACATTTATTCAGAGGGTTGAGAACATTTTTACGTTGGTTAGATTAAATTTGACCGGAGGCAGAAATCCCATGTATGGTGTGCGGGGTCCTTTGCAATACCAAGCTTCCATCCTTTTATCAATTTGTTTAAGAACTTTGTTACAGATTTTATTTGTTAATTCTTCTGTCGTTAATTTTCAGTGCATTTTCGATTAAAATGTTTTTATAGTTTTTTCGTTGAAAGACGTTTCCCAAAGGTGTTTTCACATCTTTCACGTTGTGAAAACTTTCTAAGTCAATTTTTTTGTGTAATTTTGGGCTGAATTTTAGTTTTCTTAAATATTTATATCTTTCTTCTTGGACAATTCTACTGGGTTCATTAGCAGTACCGCGTAAATGTGAATTGAGTGATGTTCGAGTAAATTGATATTCATAGTAATTCACAGATGGCCACGCCCGACAGCAACTTCTGCTTGTTCATTCCTAAAATAAACTTATTCCAATTAAAAAATACCATATAAATAAACAGTAGTTTAATAGAAGTTGTAATTATTTCTGCGGCATAATTTCTTGTTTTAACTTTCTCTCACTCCATATTTCTTGTCGACTTAGACTGAATTATCATTATGTAATCTCGATATAAGAAGCGGTTCGCTTTAACACCAATTTTAATCACATCTAATTTATTATTAACTGTATTAATTAGTACTCTTTAGGAGTGATCTTAAATTGTAATTAAATATTTCAAAATCGTTTATGAGATTAACTTCTTTATAATGGTCTCAGATATCGTAATATACTGTAGGCAGTGGAAAGGAACTGAAATTTGTGTGTAAAGAAGCTTTAGTTTCTGTTAAAATACGGATGTGTAATCTTAATATAATATACTGATTTATTTTACATGTTATTTTGTTAATGTTAATTTTAGTGATAAAGCATTCAATAAAATAACAGCGACTTAACAAATAAAACGTCATTATGACCTTACAAGTACAAATCCAGTGAGCTTAAATCTGGTTAACGAGGTGTCCAAGCTATGGAACCTCCCCTTCGATAAATCCAGCTGCCAAATTTTGGTCCAGCCGAGTTAGAACATTGCTTCCAAAATGGGCACCCACGGTTGAAGAATAATGTTTTGTTGCACATTTAAAGACTTATCTTCCAGTATTGATCACTGATTAATTAAGAAAACACAATAGGGGCATTCCGTCAGCAAACACTAACTTACTATCCTAATTTCAATACAATCGGTCTCTCCTATCTTGAGTTATCATACAAGAATCGTTATATACTGACAGGCAGACGAGCAAAGAGATCAACAGACATTTTGAAAGTATAATGATTGCACAAAATTTCATTATTTTATCCTGAACACCTTGGGAGATATTAAATAAAGCCACACTAAACATCGCGATGCATAGTTTTTCCTTGTTGCTCCGATTTTTCTGCTCTTGAAAGCGTCTTCGGAGATGTACTGTGAGTTAACAATTAACAGAATTTATTAAGGTGTTTATTAATACATTTTTCTTCCTGACTTGGATTAATGATCCGTAGACATTTTATGATGTTTTTATACTGAGAAATAAGTAGTTCTTTGAAAAATATCCATTTATATATTTAATTAATATATTTTATTGTTCTTCATGAAGATTCCAAAATGCCTGTTTCCAAGTAAAGAAGCATGCGAAAGACTGGTTTCGCGCTGCATTTTGCACTATCCGAGATAAGGAATCAGAATTTCAAACTGGTTAACAAGTATTCGGTTCTTTTTTGGTGAGATGTAAGGCGTGAGTCCTCTCTAAACATAGTATCCATCACAGCCTGTCTCGTGACAGCGTGTATACTCAGACGTAAAAGTGTTTTCAATCGAATATAGCTAATTGTGAAAATATGTCTTATCCAATATTCATCGTTTTCTAACAATAGAAATGTATTTCTCTTTCTGTTCCATCTCCCATTCTAAGCAATTATGACGGAAAACTAAATAATGGTATTTTTACTCCCACATCATTTTTTTAAAATAGGTTTAGAATGTCGATATTTTAAAGAGCGAAAAAGAATGTCTGTCGATCGGTCGCACATTTTCTCTGGAACGATTTAAGTTATTGACTTGAAATTTGGAACACGCATGTATCATAACGAAATCTGGAACTATGTTATACAGGGTGATTCGTGAGGAGAGGGTCGTACCAAAAGATAGAAAGCATTGAGGTGCTCTTAAATCCCCAAACAGTAATGGCTAAAGCGGCCTCGTTTTCGAAATACAGGGTGTTTTATATTTTTTGGAAGAATATTCTTTTAGACATATATCTGTAATGCGTAAGCGGAATCCAATTAAATTTTGTATTTTGATTACAGTAGTCATTCCACTATCTAATGCCCGGGATATTAATAAAATATCAGGACCGGACCCAGAGTAAAAATATTTTTAAGTTATTCCTAGAAAATAACACTCTGTATACTGTTTATAAAATATTTGACATTAAAATATTAATTTACACCTAGAAAGATACAACATCCCATAAAAAATCTTTTGGCACAATTTCATTGTTTAAATAAAAAAATTAAATTGTTGAGGGTTCAAATTTTTTTTTCTTTAAATGAGAAATTGAGAGATAAAAGTCACTATAGGTATTAACTACATATCATTTTTTTTGTTCCCTATCTGCACTACCAAAAGGTAGTTCTCCAAACTCTGGTTTCAGCAATATTTAATTCATTGCAAGAGTAATTAATTGTTACAATCATCTAGTCTTGCCATTACATTTGTTTTAAAAGTTATGGCTACGTACTTTTTAATAATCAAGTAGGTACCTGTCAAAAATCAGTGATATTATAATTAAGAAGTGTCACGTCACCACTGTTGCTTTTACTGGTTACAATATTGTCTTGTAATAATTCTAAATCATGCCGTTTACATACACGAGTAGAGAATACGCAAATATGGTTTTTGTCTATGGATATTGCAATGGTAATGCAAAAGCTGCTGAAAGGGAATACAGACGCCAGTTTGGAAATCAACGTGTACCAGATTATAAAACATTTTATAGAGTGTTTAGACATCTTTCTGAAACTGAAACCGTTCCCTCAATCATGAAAATAACGTCCTGTTAGGCAGACCCGGCACGAAAAAGATTTGATTTTAAATATGGTTGACCAGAACCCAAAAATCAGCACAAGAAGAATTCGTCAACAATTAAATATTTCTCAAACCATAATTTGGAGAACTATTAAAGGCGAACAAATGCATCTTTATCATATCAGAATTGTCCAACGATTGGTGCCAGGTGATGAAGTACTTCGATTAACTTTTTGCCGCTGGGTTTTGTGCCATAGACGAACTATGTTAAGAGTATTGTTTACTGATGAATCTCAATTTACCCGTAATGGTATAAATAATACTCGAAATTTTCATATTTGGAGTCACGAAAATCACCGTGCAATAATCCTAAAGAATTCCCAACATAGATTTTCTGTAAATGTGTGGTGTGGGATGTTCAATAATAATCTCATAGGTCCTCATATTTTTGAAGGTCGCTTAAATGGTGACAATTATTTAGATTTTTTACAACATACCCTGCCAAATTTATTAAATAATGTAAACACAAGAAATGTGGTTTCAACATGATGGAGCTACGCCGCATTTTTCGGTACGAGTCAGAAACTATCTGAATGAACAATATCCAAATAGGTGGATTAGTCGGGATGGTCCCGTTGCATGGCCTCCCAGATCACCAGATCTCACACCCCTTGACTACTTTTTGTGGGGCTATTTAGAGACTGAAGTATATAAAGAAGAAATAAATACCAGAGACCAGCTGATTGCAAGAATTGAACATTTTTGCAATTAAATTAAAAACAATTTAGAGATTGTTAGAAAAAGCGTAAATGAAATGACAAATCGATCAAGAAAATGTATTGAATTTGGCGGTGGTCACTTTGAAAATAGACTGTGATTCAAAATAGTTTAATTGGATTTAGTAAGTTTGACTGATTTCTTATGTTTTAGTTGAATTGTTAATTCTTATTATTATTATTTTGTTTATTAATTACACATTCATATATTTTTTTATTTCACCAGGTATATGTGATGAATTTTTATTCTCCCTATTTGCACTACCTTTTGCTAGTGCAGATAGGGAACAAAAAAAATAATATGTGGTTAATCCCTAGAGTGATTTTTTTCTCTCAATTTCTCATTTAAAGACAAAAAAAATTGAACCCTCAACAATTTAATTTTTTTATTTAAACAATGAAATGGTGCCAAAAGATATGGGGTAGGTATATACTTTAATCACTAATATAGTAGGCATAGTATTAAATCTATAGCTTAAATACTTCCACTAAAAAATATTAATATGCTATGGTCAGAATAAGTTTAATTATTTTATAAGCAAACAGATAGGTATATATTTCCCTCTTATTTTGAGCCATAACCGCGAATACCTTATTCTCTTCTTTTTCAAATTTAGGTAAGCAGTAGGTATTTAATTTTTAAAAATCTATTTTTAGTTTAGGAAAATAGCATAAAACAAATAAATTGCGTTATAAATGTGATATTTAAACATTATAATAAGTAGGGTTACCTACCCTAACCAAAAACTTTAAGATTCTATGACCTGTTTTTATTTACAACTTAAATTTGTTGGCACTTATATTTTTTTTTAAATCTTTTAGTATACAAAATATATAACCGCATAGAAAAAGTATCAAACTTACCTATTTTCGTCCTTAGGAAATCTAAGAAGGTTATCTCAGGGCATTTCTTGAAATTGCGATTGCATGCAATTTTAATCGTTGTTGTAAAACACACAAACACAAAGTAAATATTGTCAGAAGGTAATAATTAATCACTTAATCAGTATTAAAATAGCCACTAAACTAAAAACAAATACTAGGATGTTAGTATAATTACAAAACACAAAAATACAACAATGGCGTCTGCTGTAGAAATAATATCAAGAATCCTTACCACGCCTCCGCTGCTCACTGCGCATCAAGAATTTGTATCCCAGGAGCAGCACAAGCGCACTGTAAATTTTGACCAAGAAAAGGGGAGGAGTCGAACTACTGGTCTTCTCTCTACTGTGTCTATAGTTATAGTGGTTGCAACACCCTGTTTAGCATCCTGCAGTACCCTTGTGAACTCTCCCACTACACCTTCCAACTGAACGGTTGTGTCAATAGTGTTAGTGAGTGTTAGATGTGTATTGATGTGGGCCTTATAGAGGCGCCCGTCGGCGTCTCTATAAGAGGAGATTTTTCGTGTAACATCTTCCATTGACATATTTTTCAATTCAAACTGCATTGGATTCTCTAGCGCAACAGGTAGTGTAGAGTTGGTTACGCCCTTATTGACCACTATGCCAATAGTCGATGGAGTACCGCCGTTATCTGGATAGTGAGTCGGTCTATCTGGATACTCCGTAAGCAAAAACGTTACCTATTCGCCAACCGTACGGCTGATGATGAACATTAGGGCAAGGAATAAATAGTGAGAAAAATGATATTACGCTTCTTTATTCGTCCACCGCAGCAGCACTAATGCGTCTCGGCTCGATGCTACAAGATTTGCTCTCTCCGTATCGCCTTTTGTCGAACAGGCGGTACAATATCGATCGGCGCTGACCGACTACACCGCATCATCGCTTCCCACATAGCAACAAGCTCTCGCTCAGTATTACAGCGTCTGACCTTGATACTTTCATGTCGGCGGCCTTGGAAAAAGAATCCTAACTTTGATCCTATACGCTACACGCGAACATTAATATTTCCAATGTTAAAGAGAACAGTGTCACAGCAAAAAGCCATACGGTGTTTACCGTATAATCAAAAGCGTATGGTGTGAAAAGAGCGTTATTTTGCACAAAATGGTGTGAAAGAGTCTTTAATTTCATCGTTAAATCGTTATTAATGCTGTATTACAGTACGTGATAGCCGTGGTATACTACTACCACCATGCTTTGAAACTTATGAGGAAAGTTATAACGTCAAATATAGCTTCTGGCACTTTTTCTTTTCACTTAATAAGAAGCAGGGAATCTTCTATATCTAGTAAGTTGGTGGAACTACAATTTATTTTCTGCAGAGACGTTAATTCCTCTAATGTGAACGTATAAGTTTCGAATTTTCTGCTGTATTTCTGTACATGGACGTAGGATGGTTTATTCCATATCAGTCTGAAATTAACTTTGGACTTTTTACTACAATACCGCTCATACAATCAATATAATATCTCTAGAAATAGAAGAATTAACCTCGATGCTACATTTTTCTCTACAATATTTCGTTACTGCACCATTATTCTTTATTTTTCCTTTAGTAATACATAACCAAATTACTATTTGAACGCTGCTATGGTACCGCCATATGTTATTTAACCTCTGTCTAAAATTTGATCCTTATAACTTTTATAGTTTTTGTGATAGCACGAGTAAATAAAATTTTAAATATCGTATTTCGCCGAAAGGGGGTGTAAAATTAACACAGAGGATGAACGCAAGCTACATTGCAAATCGCTCTCCGGAAATGGATTCGGCAGAAAATTTTACATAATATGGATCTAATTTTAAAAGTATTTCAAGAGATGCATCGGACTGAAAGTAAATGGTCTCTGAACTCCTTACTATTGGGGGGCCACAATAATTGTTTAAATTTTTGAATATGGAGGCGGGTGTTACTACACTGACAACCTAAGTAAATACTAGCTACGCCACCGAAGCCAGATAGAATTTATTTCATTAATTACCTATGACGAATATTATTAGTTAGCAGAACAGTCCATACTAAGTATTTTAATTAACTATTATAACAAATGCAGTGATGATACCCATTGAACGTCTTGCACCGGAAGGTGTTAGTGGTTTTACCAGTATATTTTTATACGAATTAATCCAAGGCCAACTTTTATTCTGCGAAGATACGTATGTATCAAACTTGACATGTTTCTCTATTGTTCTCCTTTAAAAAATATCTGTCTGTTGATTCAAATGTAATATTTAATACTATTCTTCGAATTAAATAAAGATTAAATTAAGTGGTTCCTCTGTAACCAAATTTAAGCGATTTTTTGTAGTATACAAATGACTACAGATAGCACGATCGGTAACTTGAGAGGTGAGCAAATTCAGCGTCACCGAAATATCATGAAACGTATAAAGGTGCAAACTTGGTTTTCTCCATTTTCATTATGCCACTGCGACATTGATTAGTTATTAGGCAGGCATACCATACTACAGCCCATCGCATCAATAAATCGATTCTCCAAGAAACACAATACTTCAGCGTCGTAATCTGCCGTATTCACCCATTTTCAGGCCACATCAACCGAAGAGAAGACGATATAGAGCGATTGATTGTTCAGGGAACACCAAATCGTAAGAGGCGAATCTGAGGACTTGCTTTCTAGCATATACACCAAATCTCAAATTTCTATGTTCTTGCCAGCTTGCTTTACTTATTTTCCCTTATTTACCCCTATTTAACCCCCAACCCTTCACCGGAACTACCACAAAATATAATCTAGTTTCAGATGTCATAATATACAGGGTGTTTCAATGTTAAAAGTACATACATTACTTGTGGATAGAGGGCACTTTGGCGGTTCCAAATTACCCGGCATTAATGTATCCATCGTCCTTCCTTACTGAGATACAGATGTTTATTGATTTTGGCCCATTTTTTCTTTGATCATAACTATTGAACCACCCTGTATAATAGGTTCATACTTAGAGTATATGTTTCACTTATTTTTCTTGATAGAATTTCATAATAAACCAAAAAGAAATCCAGGTCCGGCTTAATAAAAAAATGACAATATGTTGTATGTCAAAATCAACATCCTGTATGACAAGATTTTGTAGATCTGTTTCGATATTCGAAAAGAGCGGAAAAAACTGAATAGAGTAGCTCACTTAATTTGTTTGCGCATTTCATTCATCAACCTTGATTACTTGCCGTAAATCCAATTTCATTAAAATGGTCCAGAGAGTTGGAACTGAATATTTATTTCAAGGTTAATTAACAAAAACATTTAACTTGCAGCAGTGACATTTCTTTCACTTCTAGATTAGGTAAGTGAACTATTGTAAAATAATTTTGAAAACAATGTAGATTTGCGCACATAAATCAAAATACTACTTAATTTTGTGAGTCTACATTTAAAAATATTATTATTTTTAATGCATGTATGTACAATAACATTAAATACGTGAAAGTAATAAATACATAACTACAATAACTGTTCAAAGTGACCTCCATTTCGTTGAATAGATTTCCTTGTTCTAGTAGTAATATTTCTAATTGCACGTCTAATCATATCTGGATTATTTCTAACTTCTACGCAAGCGTTATTAACGCGTTCCAAAAGTTCCTCTATTAATGGCTACGTCATATACCTTTGCTTTTAAATGTCCCCAAAGATAATAATCAACAGAATTAAAATCCGGTGACCTTGAAAGCCAATGATGAGGTCCATTTCGACCTATCCACATATTTGGAAAATTGTCATTTAGGAAATTTCTCACAATATTCCTAAAATGGGGCGAAGCGTCAACATGTTGGTAATACATTCCGCAATATTTTCATTTTCCAATAACCGGGTAGGTAAAAAAATTCCAAATAAATTTCACCTGATAATCTATCAGGGAGGATATGTGGCCCAATCAAATGATTGTTGAAAACACCGCACCAAATAATGTTGGGATTTATTCCGTCTTACAGCATGTTTGTTTGTGGATTCTCTTCGGTCCAAACATGTGAATTGCTTAAATTATAAACACCATCTCTTGTAAATTTTGCATATCCTCTCTGATAGATTATCAGGTGGACTATATTGTTTTACAATAGTTCACTTACCTAGCTCTAGAAGTGTAAGATCTACTCTTCCGCTCTTTTCGAATATCGAAACCGATCTACATAATTTTGTCATACAACATATCGTCAATTTTTTGTTAAGCCGGACCTGGATCTCTTTGATTTATTATGAGTTCTATCAAGAAAAATAAGTAAAACACACATTCTAAGTATGAACCGATTATACAGGGTGGTTCAATAGTTATGATCAAAGAAAGATTTGGCCAAAATCAATAAAGCATCCTGTATCTCAGTAAGGAAGGACGATGGATGCGTTAATGCCGGGTAATTTGGAACCGTCAAAGTGCCCTCCAGAAGTAACGTATGTTCCTTTAACTTTGAAACACCCTATATATGTGTACCAAATTTGAAGTCAATATCTTAAACCGTCCTGAGAAAACATGGACACAAAGAAAGTTACAAATCGATCGGCAGACAAACAGAAATTATTTTTTCGCTCGATTTTATAATCTCGACGTTTTATGACATTCTAAGCCGATTTCAACAAAAAAAATAAAAAATTGAAATTTGTTTACAATAACTGTACCTACATACATCCACTTCACTACGTGGGTCTGGAAGTAATACCTACTGAAAGTAACCTATTGTGGAAGAGCGTCCAGCAGTTTCGTTATCTCTTATTATTTATTAACATGCTTCTATTAGCTTGGCCTGCAACATTGTACGCAAATTTTACAACTAACTTTTCACCCACGTCTAAGTGTCATATTGATTTGAAATTTGACATGTGTATATGGTTCACGTGACAATGCAATTTGACATGTTTTATAGAAAAATCCAAGATGGCGTTTTAAAGATGGCGGATAGTATAAATTGGTATCTGAGGATTTTTGCGATCGCAGATAACAAACATATCATATCATTTATCGTCTGATTCGACTAAAAATCGGCATTTGAGGATTATCGAGGTCGCAGGTTACAATTATCTGGTCCAAATTTAACTATTCAAAATGGCGGCGTCAAAAAGACGGATCAGTTTTCTAATTTATGGTCTGATTCGTATGAAAACCGTGTCTGGGGATTTTCTAAGTCGCAGATTAAGTATTTAGTCGAAATTCAAGAATTCCAAATGTAACGTAAGGATGACGAATAGTTTTTGACTTTTGTAGGGACGGAATTTAATCGCACAAGCACACAACTTTTAAATGGAACGAAACTTAAAAAAAGAAAATTAATAAGTAATTTTAAAAATTAAAAACACGCTTTTAATCACAAACTGGAACTGTTAAAAAATGCACTAAAAAAATGTTGAATGATTGTGTTAATAAACGTAAAAGCGTGAGGCGCCTAAAATACCAGAAAAAAACAGAAAACTTTACTCATCGGACGCCCCACGCTTTTACGTTTATTTAAATAATTTTTGTTATTATATGATTTTCTTCTTTTCAGTGCATTTTTTAATAGTTTCAGTTTGTGTTTAAGAGAGTATTTTTAAATGTTTTAAAATTGTTTTTAAACTATAGATCCTTGGCAATTCTCTGAATCAGCCACCGAGCAAAAGCTGTTGCTGCCAATCTAAAATTTTAATAGATTCCATTGAAATGAAAGTAAACTTGAGGCGATAGAATAGTAGTAAAAATTCAGGACATCACAATGTTTATTTATAACATGCTTTTGAATGGGAGTGTATTCTTCACATATGTTCAGTAGTGTCACATTCGCAGACAGTATCAAAATAAATGGCATACAGCCTAAAACTAACCCACAACCGACAACCTTTAATTGGCGACTTTTTATTTAAGCTTATTGTTTTCTTGTTGTGTTTTTCATGTTTTACATCTGTCGTTGCATCTCAAACACGATCTTAAATTAAATATATCTACGCATCTTTTGCACAAAATCAAGTAGTAGTGAACAAATTGACATTTTAAAACAAATTAAATGTGAAAGTAATTGAAACGTTGATATAAAAATGTTATAACTAATAACGTATATGTAATTTAAGAATATCTTTATTTCTACTTTCGTGTATTTTTTAAAATTATTTCTAACTTTAAAATGTAACAAATTTTATTCGTAATATGTATGTATTGTCCTAAAATGTAATATCTTCTAGGAAGGGCTAGAAATGCTACTATATTTTTGTAGATCGATAATAACTTTAATGAAATTTAAAACATAATTTTTAAAGTAGAAACAAATATTTCTGCTGTATCCTTACATTTAGATCCCTCAGATGCTGTCCTATGTGCCTAGATCAATTTTTTAAGGCTCACAGAAAATCAAGGGACTAGTGAAAATGAAAAATTTGTATCCTTACGTTTAGACATTTAACAATTTTCTCCACGTCCTGGATCGATTTTATTTAAAGTCCCACATAGCAAATAAGAAGGAGGGGCTAATAAAGTTAAAAACTTAATAAACTTTTTTGAACAAGTTTTAAAAAATATTCTATGCGTCACTTGCCTGTATCGAGTCCAACATTTTCGCCCACAAAATAGCGTCAGAAAAAGTTTTTGGGGCCCGAAGTTTTGAAAGCTGTTACTTAACAGTAGAATTTTTTTCATTTTTAATTTTGTTACAGCTACTTCTTAATTCAGCACACAATGTAATTGACCTATCCATTTTTTTTGTTTTTCCGCATTTTCTCAAAAAAATCTGAATTCCCGATCGAGTTAGTATTCATAAACCCGGTGCGTTTTTTGGACACACAAATAAAATACTTACTTAGTAAAAATCTACCTAATTGATATAATTGATTCTAATATAAATATTTGATTTTAATTAATAATTGTTACGTATTTCCACCTCTTAGGAAACACCCTGTATAAATCCGTGGATTTCAAAATAATTTTAACAAGTGAAAAAATCTACATTTTGATATGCTTTTTGTCCAATTTGTTGGAATGATTCATTACATTTTCAGCAGAGGGTCGCAAGATGACTCAGTGCTTTGACATGTTTTATTTTTCTTTTTCTTTTTGCATTGACTAAAGTAAAAGCTGACTACATTTTGAAACACGGAAAGGGCATTGGTTCTTTATTTAGTAAATGAAAATAGGGAAATGAATGATGATATTTTAAATATAACATTACATTATTTTTTTGCACCTTTATCGCACGGAAAATTTATCAATTTGTAATATTTTTTTAATAATTCTATGGAATGCATTTTCATAAATAACTCGTTTATTTTAAGTTTTTCGAAAAAACTCTATTTCAGAGTTTTTGTCCAAAAAGGTCCGTGCCTTATACTGGTTATAAATCGAGCAATATTCTGAACAGTTATCGTGCTTCCTAGCCCGATTTCGAGAAAACCAGGTTTTGCAAAAAAATCAATTTTCGTTTGTTTTTGTCTCTGGTATACTTATTTGTGGAGTTTTGCCAGCGGCACCATTTGTTTTTTGAAATATCTCAATCCGACTACCCGTTATCGAGTTATTCAATTTCTCCAGAAAAACTCGAAACGTCTATATCGGGTACTTCCGGTTTCCGAACGGAGCCGAGCGTCCGGCGTTAAGGTTATTTAAAGGCCTTCTATTAACCGCCCAAGTTTCATCGAAATCCGGAAACGGATTAGGGGGGCTGGGCGTGACAGACAGACCGACGGACAGACGGACGGACGGAATTTTCTAAATTCGCTCTCGAATCGATAGATATGACTTTCACATCGATCCGACGTTTTTTTCGGGTTTCGATGGTCCACCGGAAAAATGCAAAACCTATACTACTTTTTTTTTTCAAAATGTAGTAACAAGAGATAAAAACTAATCGCGCCTTATATACTCTGAAATTGCATCTGGATTCATCTAGAAACAATCAAGAATCTTCTCACCATACTCTAGAAAAAAGTCCATTTCTTTCTACAAGTTTCCAGTCACTAACTATTAGGCATAGGCGTATCAATTTCCAGTTCCAAGGGGGTGTAATTCATAACATAATGTACACTGTTTGGTTTATATTATTTTTCTATTGTATCTATCATCATTCTCTTTTTAAATTAAATTCCCATGTGGTCATAAGATGCAGTTAAATGATTTATTTACCTCCCAATTTTAAAAACAATCACAATGTCTTGCTCATAATTGATTAGTTAGATGGAATCTTTTTGCAAGAGAAAGTTTCTGATAAACGTATTGCATTAGTGAATAATTGAACGTTAAAAGCTTTTGTGAAATCGAACAATATTTCTACTGAAATATTGTTTTTTTCTCTATAGTACATGGTTTATTGCTTGCCATAGAACATTGATTTATCTCTTTTTTAATGTAACTGCTTCGGCTGTTTTTAGTATACTTTCCTCAAAAAGGATCCGTTTATTGAATTTATAATGAAAAAACTCATAAAACCCGTCATATATTCAGAATGAGCTGAAAATGTTTTGTATAAATAATTCTTTGAATGATAGACTCATACATTTTTTATAAATAGTACTTATAATTACTAGATGTTTTTAAAGACCTGTTATTTTATCAAACTAATAGAACTAGTATATCTGCTCGCGAAAGAGCGACTCATTAACATTTCTAAGTTATAATACAATTAGTTTAAAACACATATCGCCGCAAAATTAGTAGTCCAATAAAATTAAGTGACTTTTGACCCGAACATAAAAGAAATTTGGAAAAAGTTGATTTTAACAAGACGGTATTCCTAAATGCCCCTTTTAGCTGGCTAGAATCCCATATAGTAAAGACTTTTGGTTCTGTAAATCTTCAATGGGATTTAAATCTGGCCTTCTTACTGGCCAGTTCATTGTGTATTAAATGCATACAACAACTTAGCGGCGAAATGCAAATAATGTGTGCTGAATTTTTTTAACCAATTTTGTTATTATTATTAATCTTATTTTTGTTTTGTTTCAGGTAAGTCATAGAAACATCCTTTATTATTTATTGATGGCAACATTCTTGGTAAGTCAATTATTATCTTGGAAGGGGGAGAGGGTTGGAACTTCAATGTTACATTAATGCTCAGGTGGTTTGCACGAGCACGAAAATACCTCAACACTAGTCAAAAATTATATTAAACGCCCATTTCGTTAACCATATAATTCACAGACTAAAACAGTTTTCGATGATGCCAAACATGGTTGGCAAAACGCCACTCGACTATAACACACAGGCAGTAACACAACAACCATTCCCTGTGACATTACTGTCTGCCGCAGCTAAGACTCGAACTCAGGAAAAATAACAGCGTTCAATGAATAGAATTTAAAGATTCCGCGATTTTTTAAAATTGTTATTGAAATTTACCAGACGTGTCCGTCAGCTGGACATGTTGCAATCCTTAAATAATCCATATGATTTTTTAAATTGCTTCGTCTGCTATCAGAATAGAACCCTATTGAAATTCTTATTGATCCATTGAGTAGCTTAATTATTATAAACACTTATTTAAAACTGCCATGAGTTTTTACGGGCCATTTCTCTCGTTCTACATGTTTATTGAATAAATAATTGCAGAAGTAAGTGTAGCAAGCGGGAAACTTTTCCGTTTTTCGAAGTGGATAGAATAGTAATCTATATTGAGAGGAAATAAAGATAAAGGATGGAGGTAACTTTTTTGCAACTTTTTTTCTAGGTTTAGCAGTGTTCGAAAAAATCGCATGTGAAAATACGGAATACCTTCGAGGATGAACAATGTAGAGAGTGGTTTAAAGTTAGTAGGCATTAAACGTAAACGTATCCTCGCTTTGACATTGAAACGCGACTTTAACGCAACTTATAATGTTGAGAGCTATCGAATGAAGTGGACTGTCAAATAATTACTAAATGCATGAAAGCTACTATCGAATAAATCATTCGAAAAAAATCATTAATTACTAGTTCTCGACTTAATAAATATACGAATTTTGAGATGTATTATGTATAGTTTTGAAGTTATTTCCACTTCAGAAAAACTATCAGAACTGGACAACTAAACACTCCCAGCGTCGGACTGGGACTAAGAGGGCCTACCGGGCAAATTGCTTTGAGGGCCACATATCAAATTTTTTAATATGTTTTTTTTTACATACCCATCCCCTAAGTACTTTTTACTTCCCTCGCAAACCGAAGGGAAGTATTGTATTCGAGAAAAAAACACCTTCCGAGATTTTTTCGGGTTTTCACGTTTCAGATCATGTAGATTACGAAAATATAGGTTTTTCAATTCCGTCAGCCTGGGTGTTTGTCTGTCTGTCGGTAGGTTAGTGCATTGACTAAAAAACTACTTGACGGAAAACAGTCATTTTTTTCAAAATTTTAAATAGAAAAAAATTTTGAAATGTTGAAAATTTTGAAAATTTTGAAATTTTTTGATAAAATGGCGATGGAAAAAATTTTTTGTTGCTCAAATTGAAAATTTTCACGTTTCGAAACATCCAAACCTGTTTAAAAAAAAATCAATTGAAAATTTAACAGAAAAAAATTATGAAATTTTTAAAATTTTGTAAAAATGGTGGAAAAAAATTGTTTTGCTTAAATTTAAAATTTCCACGTTTCATGATATTCTAAATATATTTCAAAAAAACATTTTTTTTAGAAAATTTTTAAAAAAATGTGAACATTTTTTATAAAATGGGTGATGAAAAAAATTTTTTTTAGAAAATTTAAAATTTCCACGTTTCATGGCAGTATAAACATATTTCAAGAAAGAAATTTGTTTTGAAAATTAAAAAAATATATTTGTTTTTTACCACTACAATAGAGTAGATAATAATTTAAAAAATGAGTATATTGCAGGTTTTTTGCAATCACTTTTTACCGCGATTATAATTTGAAAAGTATCGTCTCGTAATGTAGGGATTTTAATTGCGCACAAGTCATCCATTCTTCACTTTCCTCTACCACCGATAGATTTTCCAGTATTTTAAGAAAACTGATTCTCTCCTCTAATGATGCAAATGAAATTTTTTGGCTCACGAAATGGGAAGCCTCTCCCATGGCCTCTCCTAAAGCCACTCTGCAAAAATTGCGGCTCTACTAATTTGCGTAAAAATTCTGCCTGTTTTCCCTTCATTTGCCTGGCTTATTAAGCATTAGAGCATGAGCACAGGTATTTCATGTTTATTTCGCGAGCCGGGGCTCGGGGTAAAGACAAAAAATATCAATCAAAAGCCGCGTCACCTCCTCCACTTCGCTTGTTCAAGCAGGTCGAAATGACTATAATACGAAAACAGTCTATTTTCCATTGTTGTCACGTTTTTCAAGTTTCAAAATAAAAGTGAATTACTGGACGCTTTGATACTGGGATTTGCAAATGTCCAAATGTCACATGGGGCAAGGGAGTCACATTTTGGGTCTTTGGAGGGGCCTACCAGGCTTTTGCCCGGTTGCCCGGCGCCCCAGTCCGACACTGAACACTCCTAATATTTTAATCCAACCCAACCTAAATGAAGCGACTAGATCATATGAAATCTACTATTAAATGTAGAAGATTCTCGCTAGATGCCCTACTTCGTACTGTAGAGGGCGCCCTATACTTCGAATAGATTATAATCGACAATCGTGCGAAAAGTCACGAAAACTGAAAAGTTATTCATTCAAATGGTGGTTCAAATTCATTAATTTGGTTGGATTCGATAGTTGGCAACTATCGAATAATTCGAATAGTCGGTAGCTATCGAATCATTCGACAGTTTTCATTCGATGGTTCACAACACTTGCAACTTATAGGTAATAGCACTGTACTCGTATATTGATATATGTACCAGTAGATCATTCATTCATATTTGCCCTTCACTGTTGGCAATTTTTTTTATAACAGAAAATGAAGAACAAATTAAAAAAAAATAATTCGTCCAATGCAATAAGGGTATACGCCTAGCACTTATTGAATAAAACAATTACTTCAATTGGTACTTCCAATTCATTATAAGTGCATCGGTCGGCCGAACAATAATATACCTTTTAACAGTTGAAGAGTTGAACAATTCAGTAGTTAAATATGTTAAATTGGATTAAGTGGAATAATCAGATTCATACAGGAAACATTCAATCAATTCCGTTTATACTTGAAATAAATTCGAACCATTTATCCGTTCTAATAAGATAATCGCTTGCGAATTATTAAAGTTAGAGGGATATTAATATTACATCAGAGAAAAGATTCTTGCACGAAATGCTTCCCCTTGATTTAAAATATTAGTAGTAATAAAATGTACAATAACTGCACAATGGAAGTAGATTAAATCACAAAATTTGAAAAAGGATGAAATAATAGAGAATATTATTTTTAAGTTGAACTAGACTATGGTTTCATTTCTAGTTCTTGTCTATATAATATCAAAGATTAAAGAATTAACAAGATAGAACAGCCGGCGAAAATCCCTTGATCTTTTAGCAATGGCGTCATTGACCTCGGCATTTACATTGGAGGTGCCATAATGTGTGCCAGTTGCCATAATGTGTCAATCACACGGAAAAGGTAAAATTAGAGAGAGGCCAATAGTGAAGAATCGACAACACTGTTCTAATAGAACGACCGAACTCAGCTGACTGTCAGAAGCCAAGGTCACTAAAGAAACAGGTTGCTTCGTAACATACGTCACATGAAGTATTTCTATGTTCATATGTTAAGGCACATCTCCATTATGGTCGGCTTTGCCGATCGACATTGCTCCACTAGTATATTCGGCTTGGATTCTCTTGAAGTTTCCGACCGGCATGAGCCGAATTGTACGTACCCACTTGCCAACAAATGCCGGTCGGCCATGTCGACGATAATGGAGACGCGCCTTTAGATATATATTTAATTATGATAGAATTGTTCATTGACAGAATAATTTTGAAATTGTTTCTATAAAATGAAGAAAAAACAGTCACACGCGGGTATCATCGAGGTCTACACGTGACGCCACATCACTTGCTGATTCTAATGGGCCAACCTGTCTTTTAGTATGCTTAGTGAAATTGATTTAATGCGTATAGTGGCCTCCATATAGTTAAGACAGCACATAAAAAGTATTGAAACATATTCTTTATAGGATTTTGCAAACAGCAGAAAAATAACTATCTATAACTAAAAGAAAAACTTTGTGTAAAAATATTAATTAAATCTTTGCATTCTTTCGACAACCTGAATTCTGGCTATGCTAGCAAATTAAAATCCTAAAATGAATTCGTCTAATTTCTTATTTGACAATTCTCATTCTACCAGCATCCACACAGTCCCCTACGGCCATGCAGATTAAACTAGTATCTACAAAATCTCTATTAATCAACATGGATTTATGAAAGGGCGTTCAACAACAACAAATTTATTCTGTGTAACTCAATATATTTCTGAATCCTTAGATGAACGTGGGCAGGTAGATGTCATATATACCGATTTCTCCAAATCGTTTGATAGACTTGATCACCAGTTGTTACTTAATAAATTGGAAAAAATCGGCTTCTCATATTCTTTGCTCCTTTTGTTTAAATCTTATTTAATGAATAGGAGTCAGTACGTTGCATTAAATGGGTTCAAATCGATCGAATTTGCTGCCACATCCGGAGTTCCCCAGGGATCTATTCTGGGGCCCTTGTTTTTTAACATATTTATTAACGACATAGTGAACGAAATTAATTTGCCTCACCTTTTATATGCCGACGATCTAAAAATTTTCACAGTAAATGAAATCGATGACTGTTTTCAACTTCAGACTTCTCTTGACAAAATAAACACCTGGTGTATAGTAAATAAATTATTCATGAATCCTAGTAAATGTAACGTAATGTCCTTTTCTTTAAAAACATCACCTTTTATTTTTGATTTCGGGTTAGGTAACTTCAAAGACCTATAACATTTCGCGACCTCGGCGTAACTTTTGATAGTAAATTATCCTTCACTGATCAAATCGATACCATTGTGTCCGAAGCCTCCAAAGCCCTTGGATTCATCGTTTGTACTAGTCGAGAGTTCACTAATACTGATACTCTGAAAATTCTTTATCAATCCTTCGTCAGATCGAAACTCGAGTACGCATCGCTAATTTGGAGTTCCAGTTATGATGTTCACAAGAATAACTTGGAGGCAGTTCAACGTAGATTTCTTAAATTACTGTGGTTCAAATCCGACGGTACCTATCCAGTGATTGGTTTTCCGCAAAGTAACTTGCTTGAAAGATATTCTACTACTCTTGAAGATAGGCGTATGTACTTTTCTCAAATATTTTTGTTTAAATTACTACACAATGATTTTGACGCACCCGAAATAATTAGTAAGCTTAATTTTCACGTTCCCAGATTAACCTCTCGTAATCACCAAGTTTTCTATTTACCTACGCCGCGTACCAAGGTACTAAATACCTTTATATACGATTTGCAGTACTTCTAACAAATTATGTAACGACTTCGATATTTTTAATTGCAGCCTTAGTGACATAAAACAAAATGTTCTAAATTAAATAACCAGTGAGTGTCTTTGTTTTTCTTAATTTGCTTTGAATCACATATGTGTATATATGTATATATAGTTTTTATATCATTTCCCATGTTATTTTTTTCTCTTTCTTCGTATCATTAGTTATTCATAGTTCGTACATTTAAGTAATTTTTTTCGTCATTTTATTTTCTTTCTATGTTGTTGTATATTATGTAATTAATGCTTTGTATGCCTTTATTCCTGTTCTGTATTTGGGTATCTTACCTGTTGAACAGTGTATGCAATAAATAAATAAATAAATAACCCCCTACGATCATGAAGATTCAGTTAAAAATGAGAACAAAGGTATGAAATTAATTTATTTATCTGCCTTGTCTTAAAAAAAAATCATTCTAATGGATTACATTTTCATGAAATCTATCATTCTGTTTCTTGGAAATGCCTTTAAAACGTTTTAGCACATAAAAAGTGTCGGAGCGTTTGACTGCGGTAAAGATCAAAAGTCCCGACATGTTTTATTTGCCTTGAACATATGAAGAGAACTTTACCCGACAAATCCCGAAACCATTTCCGCTGGATATCGTGTCCTTTTAACTTGGAGTTATCAACGATCTTCGTCTATTTCGTCTTCTCTGTCTGATCAAAGATTAGAGAATTAACAAGATAAGAGATCTTGCTAATTCTCTAGTCTTTGATAATAGGTTGAAAAAATTGCAAAGAAAGTCGAAATTCCGCCTCTAGCTCTGAATGAGGGGAAAGTGAGCTCATTCACATATGTAATTTGAAATATGGAAAGTGTGTTAGCATCTTAATATCGCTGTGAAGTATTACAGAATGGCTATATTATTGTACTAATTACATTGTACGTTACTTTCCTAACGTAAAATAGGCGACGAATTCTAAGTTCTTTCACCCACGGTGTAGTGACCTCTTGGGCTAATATAATTATAGTCTATCCAGTTTAAGACTGAAGTTTTCCTGGTACCGGTTTACACAAGGGCAAATTCGACTTTGCAACCCCCGATCTGGAAATCTGTGCATTTTCCTATCTTGTGCCCATGAAAACTTTTGATCGGGAGATCGAGAGGAATACCATATGTCAATTTCAACGAATTTCACCGGGAGTAACTTTCCATAAGAAATGAGCACCCCCGATATCCGGAAAACTGTCCATTTTTCGACCTTATGCCCCTGAGAACTTTTGATCAGGAAGGAGGTCGAGAGGAATAATATATATCGATTCTAGCGAATTTCACCGGAGCAGGGGCCACTCCCCACATGAAATGAGCAACCTCTTTTGCACCTCCTATATCTGGAAAACTGTCCAATTTCCTACCTTGTGCCCATGAGAACTTTTGATCAGGATTCCAAGATCTACAATATCCTGCAATACGAGCAAATTTGGTGGCCGAAACCCAATTTTCATAAGATTAGTGCGAGTAGAGGCCCTTTTCTGCCATCGACCAACCTAAATACTTTATAGGGTCACAACTTTGAAAACTTACGGTATAAACCAAATATTGGTTTATGATCTGGTTATTAAGGTATCGGCGTATATATTAATTGTGAGTATTGAATATTGTTATGAATTACACTCCCTTGAAAGTGGAGATTGGTACGCCTATGCCTAATAGTGAGTGACTCGAAACTTGTAGAAAGAAATAGAGTTTTCTAGAGTGTGGTAAGAGAAGATGCTTGATTGTTTCTGGATGGATCTAGAGGTAATTTCAGAGTATATAAGGCGCGATTACTGGCGCAGAAAAAGAAGTTTTATAAAAGTGAAGAAGTTGAAAAGTGACGTTCGGTAACAAAAGTGAGGTTAAATATCAATTAAACAAAGTGTAAAGGTTATTTTGAAGTATTGTATAGTCAGTAAATTATTAAATAAAGTGTTAGTGGTTTACCCCTTGTTAAAATTATTTAGAACCCACAGATTCATACAGGGTGTTTCCTAAGAGGTGGAAATACGCAACAATTGATGTAAGAAGCGGAATTTTAACAAGAGGATTTTTCGGAAGGGTTGAGAAGACTGGGACAGTATTCTCGGAGTTAGTGCTAACACAGGAAGGACTAAGATAAGACTTTTTTTCGTGCTGTTTCGAGATTTTTGGACAGTTACATTAACGATATTGACGTGATTGTTAAATTTTGTTGATTTTATCGTAATTATATGCCGGTAACGACCAGAAGCATGGCATCCGAAAAACAAATACAGGACTTATTCGCCAAAATGCAAGAGATGATGATGGACCAAGAAAAGAGACGCCAGGAAGAGAAAGAAGAACAGGAAAGAAAACGCCAGGAAGAGAAAGAAGAACGGGAAAGAAAACAACAAGAAAAAGAACAAAAACGTCAACGGGAATAAGAAGAACAAGAACGAAGACTTCAAGTAGTGGAAAAACGCCATCAAAAGGAAAATGACGACTTAAGGAAAGCTATAGAGGCGCAACAGAAGGCCTTGTTTACAGTCGCTGAAGAACTCAAAAATAAGATCGAAGTAAAAATGGACAAGGTCGAGGAGGAATTACGTGGAGTCAAAGAAGAAGTGAGCGGAGTCAAAGAAAAAGCAGACAAGGTTGAAGGAAAATTGGACAAGGCTGAGGCAAAAGTAAATAAAGATGGACAAGTTTGAAGAAGAAGTCAAATGAGAGATAGACATGCTTAAAAGACAGTTGAGGGATAGAGGAAACCAGCAAGTGGTATCAGGCCAGCAATTTCAACTTCCCTCCTTTGATGATCAAAGTTCTTGGATAACGTACAAGAGACAGTTTGAGGCAGCAGCAAGTGCAAACAACTGGAATGATGAGGAGAAGGCTATGGCGTTAGCCCTGGCTTTAAGAGGCCAAGCATTGGATTTGCTCCAGACAATTCCGGTAGACCAACAACAGAACATTAGAGTTTTGGAAACTGCCTTATATCTACGATGTGGCGATCAGCACCTTGCCCGAGTATACCAGACCCAGCTAAAATCACGTGTTCAAGGGGCTGGGGAAAGCTTGAAAGAGTTCGAAGCTGCCGTGTGGAGACTGGCTCACCTGGCTTACCTGGATGTACCGAAAGAAGTCCAAGACCAACTGGCAGTGAGGCTTTTCTGGGTGGTATACAGGACGATGAGATCAGGCGAGTCGTCAGGTTATCTCGATACCAGAACAGCAGCGAAGCGTTGGTGCGTGCACTCGAGGTGGAAGCTATCTTTCAGGATACCCCGAGTCCATGAGTACAAGCTGTGAGTATCGAAGAATCGCAACCAGAAAAGAAGAACCAGAACCCTATGTTGGCCGATGTACATAAAATATTCGGTCAGTTATTCTCTCAGTTGGATACTGCACAAAGACAAGGAAAGTCAAGTGGGGGTATTAAATGTTACAACTGTGGCAGAGCAGGGCATATCAAACGAGACTGTCGACAGCGGAACTCGAAGAAAGTGAATGCTGGAAACATGGAAGAGACACAGAATAAGCAAAGTAGTGGAAGGCCAAGTGGACGGCGTATGAAATGTTATAGGTGCGGAGAGCGCGGACATATCCAGATTGAATGTCCACGGAGAAGCTTGGAGAGAGTGAAGGCCGGAAGTGCTGTGAAGCTGACGGGAAAATCAGAGGAAGCTGGTACCAGAGAGGCTGTGACAGATAGGGAACGTGGTACCCCGAGAGAAGTAAAGATTTCCCAGCTTCGAAGCATTCCGAAAAGTCCACTACTACCAGGATGTGAAAATAAAATGAAACCCCAGAAAATTGCAGATATTTCATCCGGAATAAGGTGCAAGAAATGTTGCAAGCACAACTACCAGGAGAAACGGCAGGTCACGGGAGCAGTCAAAACTGTCAAGGTGGATGTACCGGATGCAGGACAGATGAAGCGCTCAGACAAGAGCAACTGAACGATGAGGAAATTGGGCCTATATTGCGAGCCCAAGAAAGGGGAACTCGTCCAAAATGGAAGGATGTTTCAGGCAAAACAGTGGGACTGAAGGCTCTATGGGCGCAGTGGGACTCACTGAAACTCATGAACGGGCTGTTGCGGAGAGCATGGGAAAGCCCGAATGGAAAACAGGTGGTTATGCATCTAGTGATTCTCAGGTTTCGAGTAGCGAAAGTGCTTCAGGAAGTGCACAATGGAACATCCGATGGACACTTCGGTGTTAACAAGACCCTGAAGAAAATACGAGAACGATTTTATTGGATAAGAAGTCGTCAGGATGTGGAGGCTTGGTGTCGCAAATGCAAGATTTGTGCAAGGGTGAAGGGTTCAATGCCGGAGCTCCTTTCAAGAGGTTGACTAACAATATAGCGGAGCCATCACCAGCCAGTGACCGAATGAAGGCTCGATACGACCAGAAGGGTAGTCCAAAAGGATTCATCAAGGTGAGACAGCTGGTTTGGCTGTACAACCCGTAGCGAAGGAAAGGAAAGTCACCGAAATCACCTTGGTATGGACCGCACACTGTTATTACCCGAATTAATGATGTCGTCTATCGGATTCAACGAAGCAAAAACTCCAAGATGAAGATCGTGCATTTGGACAGACTGGCGAAATACACTGATAATTCTGAATTGCCTGACCGGGACGATCAGGCTTAAGGAGGGGGCAGTGTTATGAGTTACACTCCCTTGAAACTGGAGATTGATTCGCCTATGCATAGTAGTGAGTGACTGGAAACTTGTAGAAAGAAATAGAGTTTTCTAGAGTGTGGTGAGAGAAGATTCTTGATTGTTTCTGGATGGGTCTAGAGGTAATTTCAGAGTATATAAGGCGCGATTACTGGCGCAGAAAAAGAAGTTTTATAAAAGTGAAGAAGTTGAAAAGTGACGTTCGATAACAAAAGTGAGGTTAAATATCTAGTAAACAAAGTGTAAAGGTTATTTTGAAGTATTGCATAGTCAGTAAATTATTAAATAAAGTGTTAGTGGTTTACCCCTTGTTAAAATTTTTTGAACCCACAGATTCATACAGGGTGTTTCCTAAGAGGTGGAAATACGCAACAATATGAATACATTTCATTTTTGTAATATTTTCATTCTAATATTGGCAAATTGACCACTGTGGGGTCTTTCTTAGCCCCAAGGTGGTAATGGGGGTAACTGACGCCTAAAATTGTTTTGAGAACTTTTGTTTTCGTAACTTTCAATATCTTGAACCGTTTCAGAGTAATCATGCGTACAAAGAAAAAGTTACAAGACAGGTAGACAATTTTTTCCGCTCAAATTTGAGATCTCCACGGTTCCTGATGTTAGGATTTTCAACAAAAGAAAATAAAAAATTTTCTACGAATACTATACCAGGGTTGGCAGTTTTAAAACAAAATGTTTTAAACAAATGTTTTTTAAGTGTTTAAAACACAGTAACCTGTTTTAAATACATTTGTTTTAAACACGTTTAAACAATTGTTTTAAACATGATTTTTTTCAATGCGTTTTTTCAGTGTGTTTGATGGACAATTTTTGGAACATCGTTGTGTTTGATAAGGTAAAAAAAAATAATAATAAAATAAAAAAAATATGAACTTTTATGTAATGCAATAAAACTAGTTATAATAATATAGTAGTATAAGTACAACGAACGAAACATATTACTATTGTATAGAAGATATACCTGTTATTATTTATTTTCTTAAGTGTTAATTTTAAAGCGATTAATTGCACAGATACACACAAAAAAAGTCGAGTACGGGAAGGTAGACCTATGTATTCCCATGCATTTTGACCTGCTGAACGCGAATCCGATGTCCGTTTTGCCCGATTGGCCCTTGTATTTTTCCTAACCTCAAAAAAACACCGTAAGAATGCCCGAGAAAATGAAAGTGTAGCTAAAAATGTGAAAAAAATTCAGAGGTACGTAGAATGGCGAGAAAAATCGAATGGCTCAAACTAGAATTCTACAGCTTTTTTGGTTTCCAATATAGAGCCTCGAGAAGTGCGAAAAAAACAAGTTTTTTTCCTTCCGGTGACTTTGAGCTGCTCTATCTCGAAAACGAAGGACCGCAGGGATGTCTGGTTTGCGCCATTCAATTTCTATCGCCATCTTATGTATCCTGAATTTTTTCAGATTTGTAGCTACATTTTTATTTTTTCGGGCATTCTTACGGTGTTTTTTGAGATTAGGAAGAATGCAAGAGCCAATCGGGCAAAATGGATATCCGACTCGTGTTCAGCAGGTCAGATTTCATGGGAATACTTAGGTCTGCCTTCTCTTACTCGACTTTTTGAATGTGCCTGTGTAGTCAATAACCAATCACCAAACAATTATTGCACTATTGCACAACTTGACGTATTTATTACACCGAATTGGCCGAGCCGTTGTCAAGTATCGTCCTCGTCTTGTTATGATGAAATATGGGCATGGCTTATAGAATAAACAATGTACTGGGTCGACGCGCCCGTATAAATTTAAGTTTAAAAACATATTTTTTATTGTTTAAAACATGTTTTTTTTCAACAATTAAAAATCGATGTCTAAAACACATTGAATTGTTTTAAATGTAAAAAAAACGTGTTTTTTGATTAAAATAAAAAAAACACAATTTTTGCCAACCCTGTACTATACTTTTCCACGCCATTAGGTGGATGTGGAAGTAATAATAACCACATTAATAGTAAAATTACATTACTTAATGCATCGCATAAATGTTCCGCAATATAAGCACGCGTGTAGTGTACCCTTAAAATAATTATGTATATAGAAGTTCAGAACGATTTATTTTTCAAATCTTACATAACTAACTTGCGCCCACGATCCTACAACAGCAGGCGGTTGAAATTGTGAAGACTAGCAAACGACATGGTTAACACCTAATCGTTTGAGGAATGCCGTTTTGAAAGAGATTTTCCTTTATTTTTCATTGTTGTAGAACTTCGTTAATAGTCAATCAAATTACTGGCTGAATTATATGAAGTATGAACAATTACAATGCAGGTTTTAAGGATGTGTGTAGCTTGCGCCTATAGAAATATGCAACAAGTCAATAGCATAGTGAAATGAAAAATATTAAATAGTAATTAATTCAATAAATAACTCTTTTTATTTACATCATGGTGGCAGACGCGTTGTAAAGGGTGCATTATTTTAATTGGCCTCCGTTTGCTGTATACCACGTCTGACAGTATTACGCCATATTAATATTTTCGAGATGTGGGTCTGGAGATGTTTTATGCGAATTCTCTGGACAGGCAACAACGACAGATGCGTGATGCCGTCAGATGTACTATACAGCTAACTGATGTCAACTAAAATTATAAGAAAATAAAAATTATCTGTCAGGAAATTTAATAGGCGAAAAGTTTAAATAAAAAACAGTATATTTGTAATAAAAAATAAACCTTCTTTTCGTGTCAGACCTAATTAAAATAATGTTTACATGTATAAGTTGCATGCCATTTTTTTGCTTGTTACATTGATAAGGAAAGAGTTTTAAGAATAAATGCCTATTTACTGATATATATATCTCGTTTGTTTATTAATTATTACATTGAATTTACTTGAAATCTAGAATTTTTATAGTTAATTAAATAACTAAATATAGATATACTTATAAAAATATGAGAAATGTATATTATTTACATCTAGTTATAAGTACAAAGAGTATTTAATTTTAGCAAATAAGTTAATATATATATAACTATAAATTTCAATCAGTACACACTTCTTAAAAGTATTCAGATTCAGTATCACATGGAATGAAGAACAGTTAGTCTTGTGGATAGATTTAAATTTATTTTTTTTTTGTCAATACGAATGCGATATTACCATAATGGGCTCATTTAAAGAATTTTACTCTTATTATTATTTTTCTCGAATGTTTTTTCCACTGCTTTTTTTTTAAGCTTTTGTTTAACTTACTTTGTTGTCTGTTTGTCTGCTACAAATCCTGCAGTCAATATTAAGCCAGTTGAGATAGATATATAAGGTTTTCTTTCGAGTGGACAGCTGATTTTTGTGTTCAACTAGTGAAAGTCACAAACAACGTATATTTTCCCGACACTTCAAATCGTGGTAGGTCATTGTTTAAAACCCGATACACATGTGATTTTGAAGCCATTTTTGCATTGTTCGCTTATATCTTTTTCCCTTTGATCTCATAGAAAAATGATTTTGTTATGCATTACATCCCCTATGTTACGCCAATGACTACTAGAAGCTGAAAATTAAGTGGAAATGGTTATGTAACCAGTAATACACGCCATCATCTCTTCTGGAAGCTTGTAGATGCTCTAGAGTTCTATATTGTTCTGGAATTGGAAATCTCTGGATGGATCTAGAGGCAATTTTGGGATATATAAGGCGAAATCGACGGCGGAGAAAAATAAGTTTATTAAGGAGAAGTTCTATTAAAGTGAAGTTTGGTAGCAAAAGTGAGGTTAAGTATCAAGTAAACAAAGTGTAAAGGTTATTTTAGTTAATAAGAAGTTTTGTGTAATAAATAAATTATTAAATAAAGTGTTAGTGGTTTACCCCTTGTTAAAATTATTTAGAACCCACAAATTCATACAGGGTGTTTTCCCAAGGGCGGAAATACGCAACAATTCAATACTTTTTTGTTTGTTTTCAATAAATCTACAAAACAAGACCAACCGCGTTTGAAAATATTAATTAGATGAAAAGCAATTCGCAAAAAACTTTTGAGCTATCCTTGTTTCGTCAATTTTCAAATAAACCATATACAAGTAAGTTATTATTAATATAACGTCTTCATATTACATTGAGTTATTCTTTGCTACAGGTAAGTTATGCATACCAAAGCTGAAATGTATAGGTGAAATAATTTACGACGTATAGCCTTATAAACAAATTAGTCTAGCGTTTTTTTTTTCAATCGGTCTGTACGAGCCGGACCCTTACCCATACTTTTTACATTACATAATTTTTTTTTAGATGTATTTAATACCAATTTTTAAGCAAAAAAACTAAATTTTGCAAGTAAGGAAATTTTTCGTAAATTTTTATTTACAAACTATTTGAAATCTACCATATTGCCGACATTTTTTAATAACTTATCTTTATATGTATTGAAAGTTCATAAAAAGAGCTCGAACTGGACGAAAAAAAGTTGAGATTCGTTGGAAAACAACGGAGAAACAGGCTGTCAAAGTTGACCGCTTGTTGTTAAACAATTTTAGCAAGTAGCGATAAAAAAATTGTTTATAAATAAAAATTTTCGAAAAATTCTCTTACTTGCAAAATTTAGTTTTTTGCTTAAAAATTGGTGGACTGTGATTCCTTGGTATGAAATACATCTACAAGAAAATTTGTTCCAGTTGGCTAAAAGGGTCCGGCTCGTACAGGACGATTGAAAAAAACACTAGGCTAATTTGTTTATAAGGCTATAAGTCGTAAACTATTTCACCTATACATTCCAGCTTTGGCATGCATAATTTACCTGTAGCAAAGAATAATTCTCTATGTTAATAATAACTTACTTGTATATAGTTTATTTGAAAATTAACGAAATAATAACGTAAAAGTTTTTTGCAAATTGCTGTTCATCGAATTAATGTTTTCAAATGCGGTCTTGCTTTGTACATCTATTGAAAACAAACAAAAAAGTATTGAATCATTTTTCTGGGGATCAAAGGGAAAAAGCGAGGGAAAAATATATAAGCGAACAACGTAAAAATGGCTTTAAAATAACATGTTTATCGGGTTTTAAACAATAACCTACCACTATTCGATGTGTCGGGAAAATACATGTTTTTGTTTGTGATTTTACTAGTTGTACACAAAAAATCAGCTTTCTACTCGAAAAAATCACAAACCGATAATTTTCGGGCTATCCCAACTGGCCTAATTTCTACTAGTTCTGATTAAGCTGGAGCTTTGAAATTTTGCACACGTATGTAAGTCCGGTGACAATGCAGTCTAGTATATCTAATATCGCTCTAAATTGAATATGGCGGACGTCTCAAGATGGGGGATTGCCTTTTTCTTCACAACGCCCTTGATATCAAATCAAATGGTTTGACGAGTAAAATACGAGAAACTATATAACGTCGTTATAAATCCAATATGGCGGATGCCCCAAGATGCGGATTGCCTTCTTCACAACCCTATTGATATGGGTATCAAATTAAAGGGTCTAACGCGTAAAATATGATAAACTATGTAACGTCACCATAAACCCAATATGGCGGACGCCCCGGGATGTAGGATTACCTTTTTCTTCACAACCTCCTTGACATGGATATCAAATGAAAGGATTTTGTCTGTCTGTGGGTCTGTAAAATTAGTAAAGACTAAAAAGTAAAATAATTTATTATACAGGGTGTCCCGGCACTATGGGGCAATACTTCGGGAACATATAGTTTGGGTCAAAATAATACTAAAAGTACCTATTTTTTTTTCTTAGGGCGCCCCCCTACGGAGATATTACCTTTTAAAGGTTACATATTCAAGAAGGTTTTTTGCTTGTTGCTTCCAAACCGTTCTATCGATTTTAATACAATTTGGACTGCGTACATATTAATGAGTTTCTTTATTCCAGAAATATGGTGCCCTTCGTATCTTGTCTAGGAAGCCAGGGGTGGAATACCCCTAATGCTTTTTACCCCTAAATATTGACAAATAAATTTTTGAAATTTTTAAAAGTGAGTTATTTTTCGTTTAAAATATGTTCTTTATAAGATTTTGCAAACAGCAGAAAAAACTATCCATGAGAACTAAAAGAATTCAGGTTATCGAAAGAATGCGAAGACTGTAAATCAATAATTTTACAGATAGTTCTGCTTTTTGCAAAATTCCAGAAACAATATGTTTCATTTAATTTTTGAAAATTAAGGTCACATTTTTAAATTCCTTAAACAATTTTCTAAAAAAAAATATTCTTGTTTTACATCGATAAAGCGATCCGTTTTTGAGAAAAAATGATTTTACTGATAAGGGTGAAAGACTGATATTTCGTCACCACATGACTACATACTACAACTACAATAACTACATACCTAACTGTAATAAATGTTCGTACAAAAATACATTCTTGTAAACGAGATGAGTTGGATCGCCGAACCTGAAATAGCATTCCAGGGTTGTTCCGAATGGCTTCACATTGGGTAGTGATTCTTTGTAACATCTCTTCCCTTGTTTGTACCGGTGTTTTATACACAAATTTTTTGAGATGACCCCAAAAGAAAAAATCTGATGGGTTTAGATCAGGAAAACGAGGAGGCCACGGTACTGGACCTCCTTGGCCAATCCATCGGTGGGGAAATTTTTGATCTAAATATTCCCTGACTGTGATGCTGAAATGAGGAGGAGCTCCATCATGCATGTACGTCATGTTTCTTATAGTTGCTAATGGCACATCTTCCACTAAACCATCTAGATTTTCTTGTAGAACCCTTAAGTAATTTTCCCAATTTAACCGATTTTCTAAAACAAATAGCCCTATTAAATCATTTCCAATTATTCCTGCCCAGACGTTAATTTGGAATTGTCGTTGTTGATGAGCTTGAATAATTGCATGAGGATTTTCATCGTTCCAATTATGTAGATTGTGAGAATTTATTACACCATCCCTGCGAAATCCTGCTTCATCCGTGAAAAAGACACTACCAATAAACTTGCGGTCTTCCTGTTGCTTTTGCAGGAACCAATTAGCATATTGAACTCAAGCAGGGTGGTCGTCCGGGGACATTGCATGAATTTTCTGGATGTGGAAAGGATGAAGAAGCTGTTCTTTCACAATTCTGTGAACCACCGATTTCGAAGTGATAAATTCCTCAGAAAGCTTCCTAACGCTTATTGATGAGTCTTCAGCAACAGCATCTAATAGAGTCGGGTACAATTTAAACTGACGTGTGTCATGGTCGCTAAAACGTCTGAACTAAGATTTTATTTAAAGTATAAGAAATACCAGTAGTTCTCAAACAGTTCTCAGCAATGATATCGCTAAATAATTTTAAAAATATGTAAAAGATATTATCATAAAATGTTAAGATTATTAATTTAGTAACTTGATAATTTTAGTGGAATTCTGATTATACAGTGTCCATAAAGTTGGCTACATATGGGAAAAAATTGTATTTTTTACATTTCTAAAAAACTCTATTGGGGTTTGTTTATGCATGTCCAACAACAAAAAATTACATTTTGACACATGTCATGTGATCACCGGTTTGGCAGGACTGTAAAAAATAGTTGACGGTGGTACCGAAACATGGGTCAAATTGTTAAGATATCGAAAAATTTTATGAAGAAAAAGTGTACATACAATACAACAAGGACTCCATATAGTCGCGTCATTTTAGCATGAAAAATCTGGAAACCTCAAAAAAAAGGTACAGGGTCAATTGTCTTAATTCTTGTTGCAAAGAGTTCAGAAAGGCATTTAAAAAAACAGTACCTTTTGTTTTTTGGCGGAAATGTTTGGTTTCATTTCTTTTCCGATAATTGGCCAATTTAATTAAATTAATTGAAAAATTTGTTATCATACACAATATGCCATATAATTAAACGAAAATGGTTACTCGGGGGTTTCTGGGGTCGCTGATCACCAATTTGGGAAATTCAAAATGGCGGACCGGAAATCGGGCCATCTTCCATAAGAAGAATGAAAATGGATATCTTGGCCTTGAAAATCTGTACTCGGGAATTTTCGGGGTCCCTGATTACGAATGCGAGGCCTGATTTGGTAAATTCAAAATGGCGGACCGGAAGTAGAGTCAATTTATCAGGAAAAATTCATATTTTTTCGTTCTTGGGCTGAAAATGAGTACTCAGGGGTTTTTAAGGTTGCTGATTACGGATCAGAGGTCCAATTTACGAAATTCAAAATGGCGGACACGGGAGGAACAGTCAATCTCTTCGGAAAACCTCGTATTTTTTACTTTTTCGGGCTGAAAGTATGAAAAATAAAAATGTATTTCCTGAAAAATATGCTACTTCCGGTCCGCTATTTTGAATTCTCCCTAACTGGACATCAGATTCGTTATCAGCGATAACGAGAATCTCCGAGTCCCCTCCCACGTTCAGCCCAAAAAAGAAAATAATACGAGTTTTCAGGAGAAATAGAGTGTTATTCCGGTCCGACATTTTGCATTTCGTAAATTAGGCCTTTGATTCGTTATCAGAGACCTCAGAAACCCCCGAGTACTCATTTTCAGTCCAAAAGCGACAAAGATACGAGTTTTTCTTGATAAATGAACTCTACTTCCGGTCCGCCATTTTGAATTTACCAAATCAGACCTCAGATTCGTAATCAGCAACCTCGAAAACCTCCTAGCACAGATTTTCAAGGCCAAGATATCCATTGTCATTTCTTATGGAAAATGGCCCGATTTCCGGTCCGCCATTTTGAATTCCCCAAATCGGACTTCAGATTGGTGATCAGCGACTTCAAAAACCCCAGAGTAACCATTTTCGTCTAATTCTATGGCATATTGTGTATGACAACAAATTTTTCAATTAATTAAATTAAATTGGCCATTAATATTGGCCAATTATTGGTCCAAAATTTAAACCAAACATTTCCGCTAAAAAATAAAATGTACTGTTTTTTCTAAATGCCTTTCTGAACTCTGCCACAAAAATGAAGTCAATTGACCCTGTACCTTACACTATAGGTACATAGGTTCGGGCACAAATGAAACTGATAACAAAAAATGAATTGCCCAATTCAGTCAATAACAATGAGTGATCAGAAAAAGAAATCAAAGACTAATATTGCTACAGTCCAGCAAAAGACACGGGAAGGTTTGGGCATTTCTTGCCAGGAAAGGATAGGATCGTAGTATTAGTAGGGGAAACGATGTCAGTAAAAATAAAATATTTCGTATAACAAAAAAAAATCTGAAATCTCTATGAGAATAACGAAAATAAATTATTTTTCTTTTAGCGGTAATAAATAAAAATTCTAGTTGACGAAATAAAAAGACACATTTTTGGGGAAAATAGAGTTTTAACAAAACTCGAGGCGCAGTTTAATAAAATAAAAATTATAGAACGAAAATTATTAACTTTTAATAGAGCCTAATGAAATTAAAAAAATAAAAGTAGAAGTGCTGGGGATTGATCCCGCACCAACCCCTTTTATATTTATTGCATCGAGCATCTTACCGATTGAGCTAGGCTAGCTACTTTGTTCTGCTCTAAGACGTGTATAATGTACGTAATAGAAAATTGTAAGACTTAGTGGTTTAATATTGTTCGTTTAACGGATGAATATCCACTATTTACCACTAAAAATAACTTAAATATTTCATATAAAGACGTTTTTCATATTTAGAGTGGTGTTAGTTCACGGAAATAAATAATATTCGTCGTCAAATCACACAGTTTGAGAATCGCTGAGCTTATGACTATGTTTCTCACTCCTCAGTGTGCATTTCATATTTCCGTCTCAAAAGAAGTGGGAAAGAATCTTGGTAGACATACATTGACAATGTCTTTAGGCTATGGCTTTAAGTTTGTGTGCAAGAGATAGTGAAAACGTATGTGCAATATTAATTCATACAACGGTCTTTTTAAACTTGACCCGACTCTAGAACTTCTTCTAATACAACTATACGACAGTTCTAAGACTATTTTCACCTCCTCGTTTCAGTTCCACGTTTCCTAAAATTAATAGGATTATTTTTATAAACAGTTATTTATTCTTTAATTTTTATTATTTTGTTTTTTTATTGCTAAGATGGCTATCTACCTGTTTCTCGTACTCGACTTTACCCGTTCAAAAGTTTTCCTGTTTGGAATAACTCTATTAGGAAAGTGTTGACAGATGACAAATTTGTCATGTTAATAAACTGCTAGCACAGAACTACTTGCAACTTACTTATTACTTGCTACTCAAATTTGACGTTTAAATTTATTCAATTTCAAGGTATCATGCGGTAGTTTATATTACTAGCATTCCTTAGTCCTTTATCAGTAAAATAATTTTTTCTCAAAAACGAATCCCTTTGTCGATGTCAAACAAGAATATTTTTTTTAGAAAATTGATTAAGAAATTTAAAAACTTAATTTTCAGAAATTAGTTTGTCAATATTTAAGGGTAAAAAACATTAGGGTGATCTACCCCTGGCTTCCTAGACAAGATATGAAGGGCGCCATATTTCTGGAATAAAGATACTCATTTAATATGTACACAGTCCAAATTTTATTAAAATCGATGGAACGGTTTGGAAGTAATAGGCAAAAAACCTTCTAGAACACGAAACCTTCTATCCCCCTAGGGGGGTGCCTTAAGAAGAAAAATTATAGGTACTTTTAGTGTTATTTTGACCCAAACTATACGTTCCCGAAGTATTGCCCCATTATGCCGGGACACCCTGTATATAAAAAAATATTTTTAAACAAAGCTTTTATTTTAAAAGAGGTACTAAGTAAAAATCAATTTTTAAATTGATACATCTGGAAACGAATAGCTTTGGGGGCGGTCAGTTGAGCTATGTAACTCTACAATAATGTTATATGACCGCCTCCAAAGCTTTTAGCTTCCAGATGTATGAATTTAAAAATAATATTTTACTTTTTAGTACATTGTTTTAAATAAAAGCTTTGTTTTAAAACAGTATTTTTGTATAATTTTGTTCATTTACCAATAATAACTTAAAAGTTGATATTTCAATAAAAAATTATACAATTTTTTTTTGTACAAGTGAGAATATGAAAAGGAAATAAAGTTGTTCGCGGCATCTAAGGTCGTCAACTTCGATCATTAATTTATCGACCAGAGAACACAGCCAATAATGATAACGTACATACGAGCCAAGTCCATAAAGGTTGACTTACCGTTTTCTTCATCAGACTTGCCGTACGTGGTTGGCATCCACCTGACTGCTACCTGGGGCAAGGCGGCAGTCTTCTTATCTTCATTCTTTAGTTTAGCAGTTTAAAAGCCCGTCCCTCCGCTTTGTTAATCAATCATTACTCTCTCCATATCGAATCGTCGATGATACTGTTTTAATTTTAAGACTGGTAAAACTACTGGGTTTTACATTGTCTGCCTTATTATGATGTTTACGAAATTTTAACTGGGTTTTAACTTGACAAGTTTGTGCAGAGTATAATGTTATTGTGCTTTGCGTAATCAGATGCACGCAAACTGGTTCGTTCATGTAATACTTCGGAGGATAAAATCTTCCTGGACTTAATCTTAATAATACTAATTACTTTGTATGAATATTAGCCGAGCCGCGGTATGTTTGTTATAAACAACTAGTTTCAAGTTGAGCAAGATACCATAATTCTCCTATAAGATATTTCAGCTTAGATGTACAAAATCGACAGATAACATCACGTATATGTCGAAATGAATAACTGACGTTTGTTGTAATTTTTTCACCGACATACTTTCGGACAAATTTAATGAAAACCGAGTAAAACCTGACTTATCTTGAATTTTGACAGATCTTATAATTATTGAACAACTAGTTCCAATCTCAACAAGAGACCATGCTAACTCCCCTATAAGATATTTCAGCTTAGATGTACAAAATCGACAGATAACATCACGTAGGTATATGTCGAAATGAATAACTGACGTTTGTTGTAATTTTTTCAACGACATACATTGGGACAAATTTTAATGAAAATCGAATAAAACCTAATACACTGAACTGAACTTGTGGTAGGTTCCTTGTGAAACATCTTGAAAATAATTGTTAATAAATTAAACACTGCTTTTAGATGAATCAATCAATATATTATAAATACTCTACATATGTTTCGGCTTATTAGGCCTTTATCAAGAGTATTACATAGTGAATATTGTAATACTCTATGTAATACTCTTGATAAAGGCCTAATAAGCCGAAACATATGTAGAGTATTTATAATATATTGATTGATTCATCTAAAAGCAGTGTTTAATTTATTAACGAATAAAACCTGACTTATCTTGAATTTTGACAGAACTTATAATTATTGAACAACTAGTTCCAAGCTGAAAAAGAGACCATGCTAACTCTGCTATAAGATGTTTCATCTTAAATGTAGAAAATCGACAGATAACATCACGTATATGTCGAATTGAATAACTGGCGTTTGTTGTAATTTTTTCACCGACATACTTTGGGACTTTTAATGAAAGCCGAATAAAACCTGACTGAAATCATCAAACTATTAGAAAAGTCTTAATTATAATGTCTAAATGTTATTTGTGGCATTATCTTAATTTTTTTTTCCTTCTTCAATTCTTTGGGACTTCCTGCCACATGTATGTTTTCTTTTTAAGCGGTGCTCGGGGAATCTACAAAATATCACAATTAACCTGTGTGTTACTGGTAAATAACCTCTACGCCTGTGACTTTTACGTCAAAGGATCAGTTAAAGGTTGCTTTTTTTAAATAAACAACACAAATAAGTATAAAAACTTGAAATTAAATATTTCGCCGACGTTTCGGAAATCTATTCTGTTTTCTTTTTCAGGCTCTTTTGAAAAATCTTTTTTTGCTGTGTATGATAAATACACAGCTCTAAGAATGTTTGTTATATTCAATATCCATAGATACTTACTATTTACATAGAACTGTTGATATAGTTAACAGTTTTTTTAGTTTTTATACAATGTTAAGTTTGTGAAGTTCTTCTTTTAACATCGGCAACCAAGTTGTACAGACATATACGGAACAATTCGACACGCATCTATCTTCATTCAGTAATATTATCGCGGATTCTTTAATTTTTCTTTTTTTGCTATCTGCCTCTTTTGTTAAAATTTTCTCTGAATTTCATTTTTTCTTATATAATTTTGATGTTCGTCCAATCTTACACTAAAAGGTCTGGATGACTCGCCCACGTATTGTTTGTTGCACTCACACGGAATACTATAAATGCAATTTTTTTGAATTTTGCTCGTGGTTCTTCGGTTTCGTCTTTGTCAGAATAGATCTTAAAGTGTTGTTTGTTTGAAATACCGTCCTAATATCAAATCTATCACCGATGCGGCGCAACTTTTCGGATAATCCGCATACATAAGGAGTTAAAGCTGTGTAACGTTTTTCAGGTTTTTGTCGTACCTGATTGTTATTTTCAATATTTATGAAGGTTTTATCGACAAAACCCCCAGGGTATTGGTTATTTATAAGAACTTCCTTTATAAACCGCTTCTCATTGTTTAGTATTTCATCATTAGAAGAAATGATTTTGGCCCTATCATACAAACATTTTACAAGACCCCTCTTAACATGCATCGATTGATTTGAGTTGAAATTTAAATATCTGTTGGTATGTGTTGGTTTTCTATAAACACTTGTTTCAATTGTACCATTTACTCTTTTAATTAAAACATTTAAAAATGGTAATTCATTTCTAGTTTCCTTTTCTAAAGTGAATTTAATAGAAGGTTCTTTATTATTTAAATGTTCCAAAAAACTATCTAGTAACTCAATACCATGAGGCCAGATTGCAAAGATATCATCAACGTATCTCCACCAGATAACCGGTTTGTATGCACAAAGGAAACTAGAAATTAATTACCATTTTTAGATGTTTTAATTAAAAGAGTAAATAAATGGTACAATTGAAACAATTGTTTATAGAAAACCAACACATACCACAGATATTTAAATTTCAACTCAAATCAGTCGATGCACGTTAAGAGGGGTGTTGTAAAATGTTTGTATGATAGGGCCAAAATTATTTCTTCTAATGATGAAATACTAAACAATGAGAAGCGGTTTAAGGTCAGTTGGGGTATCTGGGCCCAGGGGGTAACTGGGCCGTGATTTTTTCCGTAGAACTTGCGGGGGTAATTTCACTTCAAGCAGTTGGCAGTACTAAAGGACAATGTCATCTCACTACAACAATTAGTCTCATGTTTCTGAGTGTTGTTACTTTCATGTAGCAATTTTTTAAATTTTACAGTGCAAAATTTTCATAGCAACGTGATGTAATCTTGATTTTTATGAAATATCTACAGGTTTACTGTATATATTATCAACGTCACAGTTAATTTAGCATAAATTAGAAGCATGGTATATCCCTAAAATGTTATTGCAAGCATGTATTCTGCGTTAGGTCATAAGCTTGAGTGGGTGGCCCAGTTACCCCCACAATTTTTCAAAAATGGGGTAAGTGGGCCAGTTAATTGGGGCATCTGGGCACGGCTGGGACCAAGTTACCCCAAGCACATTAAGTATGTTGTTTTTGTTTTTATTTATTAGGTAGATGTAGATCACTGCGCACAATCACACAAAAAATAGCGATCTGAACCCGGGACTCGACATATTAATTCCTATGTATTTTGATGTGTTGAACACGAATCTGATGTCCGTTTAGCTCCATCACCCACCATTTTTTTTGTAAATCGCGAAAAATAGCCTAAGCAACCTTATTTCTTTAGATTGTTTTCGCGATTTACAAAAAGGTGCTGGGTAACGGAGTAAACGGACATTGGATTCGTGTTCAGCACGTCGAAATACATAGGAATACTATGTCAGGTCCCTGGTGCAGATCACTCTTTTTTGTGGGCTTGTGTTATTTATGCTTACTTGAAATTGGATGTTTTTACATTTAATTTTGCCCTTTTTACTTTAACAGAAGTTGTGTTATTCCTAAATTTAAATAAATTTCACACCTAATTGTTATGTAGTAGTTCTCTTACATCGTCGACAACTCGACTATGGTGTGGTTTAAATGACTTGTGGTAATGTTTGTACGAAGTTTACATGTTTACCAACACGCCCACTTACCCCAGTTCAAATAACAATCGTTTGTATGAAACCAAGACCCGTATGGTCCAGTTGCCCCAATTTTTAGGGGTAACTGGGCCCATCAGACTTTATTATTTAATTATAATTATAAATAAAATTAAATTTGACTCGGGATTTGAATATTATATATTTAAAGACTGTATATTGTATTATATATAAAAAAATATTTTGGATATTAATATAACTTATTAGCGGTTCTCAGGCAAGTTTAAAGTATAATCTTCTCGCTCAGGTTGTAAAATCATGGCCCAAATACCCCAAGTGACCTTATAAAGGAAGTTCTTATAAACAACCAATGCCCTGGGGGTTTTGTCGGTAAAACCTTCATAAATATTGAAAATAACAATCAGGTACGACAAAAACCTGAAAAACGTTACACAGCTTTAATTCCTTATGTATGCGGATTATCCGAAAAGTTGCGCCGCATCGGTGATAGATTTGATATTAGGACGGTATTTCAAACAAACAACACTTCAAGATCTATTCTGACAAAGACGAAACCGAAGAACCACGAGCAAAATTCAAAAAATTGCATTTATAGTATTCCGTGTGAGTGCAACAAACAATACGTGGGTGAGTCATCCAGATCTTTTAGTGTAAGATTGGGCGAACATCAAAATTATATAAAAAAAAATGAAATTCAGAGGTCCAAGATCTGCGAACACGCTTGGGAGATTGGACACAGAATAAACTGGGACTCGGCAAAAATTTTAACAAAAGAGGCAGATAGCAAAAAAAGGAAAATTAAAGAATCCGCGATAATGTTATTGAATGAACATAGATGCGTGTCGAATTGTTCCGTAGATGTCTGTACAACTTGGTTGCCGATGTTAAAAGAAGAACTTCACAAACTTAACATTGTATAAAAACTAAAAAAACTGTTAACTATATCAACAGTTCTATGTAAATAGTAAGTATCTATGGATATTGAATATAACAAACAGTTCCAGAGTAATAATGTGTACAAAGAAAATGTTACAGACAGACAGACAATTTTTTCCGCTCAAATTTGAGATCTCCACGTTTCCTGATATCATAATTTTCAGCAAAAGAAAATAACTATTTCAACAAAAGAAAAGAAAAATTTTTATACGAATACTACACTTCCACCCCATTAGGTGGATGTGGAAGTAATAATAACCACACTAACATCAAAATTACATTACTTAATGCATCGCATAAAAGTTCCGCAGTATAAGCACGCGTGTAGTGTACCCTTAAAATAATTATGTATATAGAAGTTCAGAACGATTTATTTTTCAAATCTTGCATAAGCAGCTTGTCCGCCCACGATCCTACAACAGCAGGCGGTTGAAATTGCGAAGACTAGCAAACGACATGGTTAACACCTAATCGTTTGAGGAATGCCGTTTTGAAAGAGATTTTCCTTTATTTTTCATTGTTGTAGAACTTCTTTAATAGTCAATCAAATTACTGGCTGAATTATATGAAGTATGAACAATTAAAATGCCGGTTTTAAGGATATGTGTACGTTGTGCCTTTAGAAATGTACAAGTCAATAACATGGTGAAATGAAAAATATTAAATAGTAATTAATTCAATAAATAACTCTCCTTATTTACATCATCATGGCAGACGTTTTGTAAACGGTGCATTATTTTAAATGGCCTCCGTTTGCTGTATACCACGTCCGACAGTTTTACGCCATATTAATGTTTTCGAGATGTGGGTCTGGAGAGGTTTGATGCGAATTCTCTGGACAGGCAACCACGACAGATGCGTGATGCCGTCAGATGTACTATACAGCTAACCGGTGTCAACTAAAATTATAAGAAAATAAAAATTATCTTTCAGGAAATTTAATAGGGGAAAAGTTTAAATAAAAAACAGTATATTTGTAATAAAACATAAGTCTTGTTCTCGTATCAGACGTATTAAAATAATGTTTACATGTATATGCATGCCATTTTTTTGCGTGTTACGGAAAGAGTTTTAAGAATAAATGCCTATTTACTGATATATATCTCGTTTGTTTATTAATTATACATTTAATTTACTTGAAATAGATATAGTTATAAAAATATAGGAAATGTATATTATTTACATCTAGTTGTAAGTACAAAGAGTACTTAATTTTAGCAAATAAGTTAATATATATATAACTATAAATTTCAATCAGTACACACTTAAAAGTATTCAGATTCAGTATCACATTAATGGACTGAAGAACAGTTAGTTTTGTGGATAGAAATTTATTTTTTTTGTGTCAATACGAATGCGATATTAGCATAATGGGCTCATTTAAAGAATTCTACTCTTATTATTATTTTTCTCGAATGTTTTTTCCACTGCTTTTTTTAAAGCTTTTGTTTAATTTACTTTGTTGTCTGTTTGTCTGCTACAAATCCTGCAGCCAATATTAAGCCAGTTGAGATAGATATATAAGGTTTTCTTTCGAGTGGACAGCTGATTTTTGTGTTCAACTAGTGAAAATCACAAACAACGTATATTTTCCCGACACTTCAAATCGTGGTAGGTCATTGTTTAAAACCCGATATACATGTGAATTTGAAGCCATTTTTGCATTGTTCGCTTATATTTTTTCCCTTTGATCTCACAGAAAAATGATTCTGTTATGCATTACACCCCCTATGTTACGCCAATGACTACTATAAGCTGAAAATTAAGTGGAAATTGTTATGTAACCAGTAATACACGCCATAATCTCTTCTGGAAGCTTGTAGATGCTCTAGAGTTCTATATTGTTCTGGAATTGGAAATCTCTGGATGGATCTAGAGGCAATTTTGGGATATATAAGGCGAAATCGACGGCGGAGAAAAAGAAGTTCTATTAAAGTGAAGTTTGGTAGCGAAAGTGAGGTTAAATATCAAGTAAACAAAGTGTAAAGGTTATTTTAGTTAATAAGAAGTTTTGTATAATAAGTAAATTATTAAATAAAGTGTTAGTGGTTTACCCCTTGTTAAAATTATTTAAAACCCACGAATTCATACAGGGTGTTTTCCCAAGGGCGGAAATACGCAACAATTCAATACTTTTTTGTTTGTTTTCAATAAATCTACAAAACAAGACCAACCGCGTTTGAAAATATTAATTAGATGAAAAGCAATTCGCAAAAAACTTTTGAGCTATCCTTGTTTCGTCAATTTTCAAATAAACCATATACAAGTAAGTTATTATTAATATAACGTCTTCATATTACATTGAGTTATTCTTTGCTACAGGTAAGTTATGCATACCAAAGCTGAAATGTATAGGTGAAATAATTTACGACGTATAGCCTTATAAACAAATTAGTCTAGCGTTTTTTTTTTCAATCGGTCTGTACGAGCCGGACCCTTACCCATACTTTTTACATTACATAATTTTTTTTTAGATGTATTTAATACCAATTTTTAAGCAAAAAAACTAAATTTTGCAAGTAAGGAAATTTTTCGTAAATTTTTATTTACAAACTATTTGAAATCTACCATATTGCCGACATTTTTTAATAACTTATCTTTATATGTATTGAAAGTTCATAAAAAGAGCTCGAACTGGACGAAAAAAAGTTGAGATTCGTTGGAAAACAACGGAGAAACAGGCTGTCAAAGTTGACCGCTTGTTGTTAAACAATTTTAGCAAGTAGCGATAAAAAAATTGTTTATAAATAAAAATTTTCGAAAAATTCTCTTACTTGCAAAATTTAGTTTTTTGCTTAAAAATTGGTGGACTGTGGTTCCTTGGTATGAAATACATCTACAAGAAAATTAGTTCCAGTTGGCTTAAAGGGTCCGGCTCGTACAGGACGATTGAAGAAAACACTAGGCTAATTTGTTTATAAGGCTATAAGTCGTAAACTATTTCACCTATACATTCCAGCTTTGGCATGCATAATTTACCTGTAGCAAAGAATAATTCTCTATGTTAATAATAACTTACTTGTATATAGTTTATTTGAAAATTAACGAAATAATGATAACGTAAAAGTTTTTTGCAAATTGCTGTTCATCTAATTAATGTTTTCAAATGCGGTCTTGCTTTGTACATCTATTGAAAACAAACAAAAAAGTATTGAATCATTTTTCTGGGGATCAAAGGGAAAAAGCGAGGGAAAAAGATATAAGCGAAAAACGTAAAAATGGCTTTAAAATAACATGTTTATCGGGTTTTAAACAATAACCTACCACTATTCGATGTGTCGGGAAAATACATGTTTTTGTTTGTGAATTTTACTAGTTGTACACAAAAAATCAGCTTTCTACTCGAAAAAATCAATAATAATCAATAATTTTAGGGCTATCATAACTGGCGTAATTTCGGCTAGTTCTAATTAAGCTAGAGCTTTGAAATTTTGCACACGTATGTAAGTCCGGTGACAATGCAGTATAGTATATCTAATATCGTTCTAAATCGAATATGGCGAACGTCTCAAGATGGGGGATTGCCTTTTTCTTCACAACGCCCTTGATATCAAATGAAAGGGTTTGACGAGTGAAATACGAGAAACTATATAACGTCATTATAAGTCCAATATGGCGGATGCCCTAAGATGCGGATTGCCTTCTACACAACCCTATTGATATGGGTATCAAATGAAACTCAATATGGCGGACGCCCCGGGATGTTACCTTTTTCTTCACAACCTCCTTGACATGGATATCAAATGAAAGGATTTTGTCTGTCGGTGGGTCTGTAAAATAAGTAAAGACTAAAAAGTAAAAAAAATAAATTATACAGGGTGTCCCGGCACTATGGGACAATACTTCGCGAACGTTTAGTTTGGGTCAAAATAACACTAAAGATACCTTTTTTTTTTCTTAGGGCGCCCTCCTACGGAGATATTACCTTTTAAAGGTTACATATTCAAGAAGGTTTTTTTATTGTTATTTCCAAACCGTTCTATCGATTTTAATACAATTTGGACTGCGTACATATTAATGAGTGTCTTTATTCCAGAAATATGGTGCCCTTCGTATCTTGTCTAGGAAGCCAGGGGTGGAACACCCCTAATGCTTTTTACCCCTAAATATTAACAAATTAATATTTGAAAATTAAGGTCACATTTTTAAATTCCTTAAACAATTTTCTAAAAAAAATATTCTTGTTTGACATCGATAAAGCGATCCGTTTTTTGAAAGAAAAATATTTTACTCATAAGGGACAACACATTTCGTCAACACATAACTACAATACCTACATAACTATAATAAATGTTCGATGTGAGCACCCTCTGGTTCCGAGTGGCTTCACATTGGGAAGTGATTCTTTGTAACATCTCTTCCCTTGTTTGTACCGGTGTTTTATACACAAATTTTTTGAGATGACCCCAAAAGAAAAAATCTGATGGGTTTAGATCAGGAGAACGAGGAGGCCACGGTACTGGACCTCCTCGGCCAATCCATCGGTGGGGAAATTTTTTATCTAAATATTCCCTGACTGTGATGCTGAAATGAGGAGGAGCTCCATAATGTATGTACGTCATGTTTCTTATAGTTGCTAATGGCACATCTTCCAATAAACCATCTAGATTTTCTTGTAGAACCCTTAAGTAATTTTCCCTATTTAACCGATTTTCTAAAACAAATAGCCCTATTAAATCATTTCCAATTATTCCTGCCCAGACGTTAATTTGGAATTGTCGTTGTTGATGAGCTTGAATAATTACATGAGGATTTTCATCGTTCCAAGTATGTAGATTGTGAGAATTTATTACACCATCCCTGCGAAATCCTGCTTCATCCGTGAAAAAAACACTACCAATAAACTTGCGGTCTTCCTGTTGCTTTTGCGGGAACCAATTAGCATATTGAACTCAAGCAGGGTGGTCGTCCGGGGACATTGCATGAATTTTCTGAATGTGGAAAGGATGAAGAAGCTGTTCTTTCACAATTCTGTGAACCACCGATTTCGAAGTGATAAATTCCTCAGAAAGCTTTTTAACGCTTATTGATGAGTCTTCAGCAACAGCATCTAATAGAACTTCTGCTAATTCAATTGTACGACCAGTTCTAAGACCATCTTCACCTCCTCGTTTCGGTTCCACGCTCCCTAAAATTAATAGGATTATTTTTATAAATAGTTATTTATTCTTTAATTTTTATTATTTTGGTTTTTTATTGCTAAGATGGCTATCTACCTGTTTCTCGTACTCGCCTATTTATCCGTTTGGAATAACTCTATTAGGAAAGTGTTGACAGATGACAAATTTGTCATGTTAATAAACTGCTAGCACAGAACTACTTGCAACCTACTTATTACTTGCTACTCAAATTTGACGTTTAAATTTATTCAATTTCAAGGTATCATGCGGTAGTTTATATTACTAGCATTCCTTAGTGCTTTATCAGTAAAATAATTTTTTCTCTGACCTCCAAAAGGCATTTGATACTATAAGGCATGAGGCTATAGTCAACACTTTGCTCAACAGAGGAGTACCGCACTACTTAATAAACAGAATAATAAAAGCATGCCTACACGAAAACACTGCAATACAATGGTTTGGACAGACGACGGAATCAAAAATGAAGAATATAGGAGTCACACAAGGATGTCCCCTATCCCCCTGACTATTCACCACAGTCCTGGACCAAGTCAAAACAGCCTACAGAGTCACAAGAGCTCTACTACCCTTCATTGAGGACAACAAACCACCATGGTGCCTAACCAAAAAGGTATACACGACCATCATAATGCCTACGATGATATATGGAGTCAAAAACGCAGCAACGACAAAGGCCAACAGAAGAAGCCTGAGAAGAGCTGAAAGGGACATTATCCAACTGCTAGCCAAAACAGGAAAACCACAAAAACGACAGAAAACGTCAACATTACTAGAAGGAAGAACAATAATCAAAAGAATAGAATACGCAATGAAATACTGGGGACATGTCCAAAGACGGGACACGACACACCTACTGAAGAAAGCGCTGCGAATGAACAGCAACAAACTGAAAATAGGGAGGCCATGCTACACATGGATTACAACAATCGAGAGGATTATGAATAAGCTAGAAAAGGATTATACACACTGGGAAAAGTTGGCACAACAAAAAATGGAATACAATAAAGAAATATCAAGGATATACACACTGCCAGACTCAGAAACAGAAGAAACAGAAAACTCAGAAGTAGAATAGGAGAGAAGATGATCACAGATAGAAACTAAGAAGAAGCATATCACAAAAACCTGAAAGTAAAAAGAAGCACGAAAACCTAAAAGAAGCATCTCACAAACGCCTACACTTTCCATCCGATGAAGACAGAAGGAAAACAAGAAGAAACATCTCACAAACATCTACACGCTCCATCCTATACTCCTACCCCATGCGTCATGCGGCCCTCGCTGCTGACAACAAGCATGTCCAATGTCCAATCCAGTGTATGCAGCTGGTCCGGCGGTATATAAAAGCACTGGGGGTTTGTTCCGGCACACGGTGGGATGATCGGTGGGCGATCGGGCTGCATGGTGGAACAAATCTCCCTGCACCGGAATCGGCAGCAATGCCCACCTTACGCTGGCAAATCAATCAATCAATCAAAAACGAATCGCTTTGTCGATGTCAAACAAGAATATTTTTTTTATAAAATTGTTTAAGAAATTTAAAAATGTGACCTTAATTTTCAAAAATTAATTTGTCAATATTTAGGGGTAAAAAGCATTAGGGGTGTTCCACCCCTGGCTTCCTAGACAAGATACGAAGGGTGCCATATTTCTGGAATAAAGATACTCATTTAGTATGTACACAGTCCAAATTTTATTAAAATCGATAGAACGGTTTAGAAGTAATAGGCAAAGAACTTTCTAGAATACGAAACCTTTAAAGGGTAATATCTCCCTAGGGGGTGCCTTAAGAAGAAAAATTATAGGTACTTTTAGTGTTATTTTGACCCAAACTATACGTTCCCGAAGTATTGCCCCATTATGCCGGGACACCCTGTATATAAAAAAATATTTTTAAACAAAGCTTTTATTTTAAAAAATGTACTAGAAAGTAAAAATCAATTTTTAAATTGATACATCTGGAAACTAAAAGCTTTGGGGGCGGTCAGTTGAGCTATGTAACTCTACAATAATGTTATGTGACCGCCTCCAAAGCTTTTAGCTTCCAGATGTATGAATTTAAAAATAATATTTTACTTTTTAGTACATTGTTTTAAATAAAAGCTTTGTTTTAAAACAGTATTTTTATATAATTTTGTTCATTTACCAATAATAACTTAAAAGTTGATATTTCAATAGAAAATTATACATTTTTTTTTGTACAAGTGAGAATATGAAAATGAAATAAAGTTGTTCGCGGCATCTAAGGTCGTCAACTTCGATCATTAATTTATCGACCAGAGAACACAGCCAATAATGATAACGTACATACGAGCCAAGTCCATAAAGGTTGACTTACCGTTTTCTTCATCAGACTTGCCGTACGTGGTTGGCATCCACCTGACTGCTACCTGGGGCAAGGCGGCAGTCTTCTTATCTTCATTCTTTAGTTTAGCAGTTTAAAAGCCCGTCCCTCCGCTTTGTTAATCAATCATTACTCTCTCCATATCGAATCGTCGATGATACTGTTTTAATTTTAAGACTGGTAAAACTACTGGGTTTTACATTGTCTGCCTTATTATGATGTTTACGAAATTTTAACTGGGTTTTAACTTGACAAGTTTGTGCAGAGTATAATGTTATTGTGCTTTGCGTAATCAGATGCACGCAAACTGGTTCGTTCATGTAATACTTCGGAGGATAAAATCTTCCTGGACTTAATCTTAATAATACTAATTACTTTGTATGAATATTAGCCGAGCCGCGGTATGTTTGTTATAAACAACTAGTTTCAAGTTGAGCAAGATACCATAATTCTCCTATAAGATATTTCAGCTTAGATGTACAAAATCGACAGATAACATCACGTATGTGTCGAAATGAATAACTGGCGTTTGTTGTAATTTTTTCACCGACATGCTTTGGGTCAAATTTAATGAAAACCGAGTAAAACCTGACATCTTGAATTTTGACAGATCTTATAATTATTGAACAACTAATACCAATCTCAACAAGAGACCATGCTAACTCTCCTGTAAGATAGTTCGGCATAGATGTACAAAATCGACAGATAACATCACGTATATGTCGAAATGAATAACTGACGTTTGTTGTAATTTTTTCACCGACATACTTTCGGACAAATTTAATGAAAACCGAGTAAAACCTGACTTATCTTGAATTTTGACAGAACGTATAATTATTGAACAACTAGTTTCAAGCTGAAAAAGAAACCATGCTAACTCTGCTCTAAGATGTTTCATCTTAAATGTAGAAAATCGACAGATAACATCACGTATATGTCGAATTGAATAACTGGTGATTGTTGTAATTTTTTCACCGACATACTTTGGGACTTTTAATGAAAGCCGAATAAAACCTGACTGAAATCATCAAACTATTAGAAAAGTCTCAATTATATTGTCTAAATGTTATTTGTGACATTATCTTAATTTTTTTTACCCACGTATTGTTTGTTGCACTCACACGGAATACTATAAATGCAATTTTTTGAATTTTGCTCGTGGTTCTTCTGTTTCGTCTTTGTCAGAATAGATCTTAAAGTGTTGTTTGTTTGAAATACCGTCCTAATATCAAATCTATCACCGATGCGGCGCAACTTTTCGGATAATCCGCATACATAAGGAATTAAAGCTGTGTAACGTTTTTCAGGTTTTTGTCGTACCTGATTGTTATTTTCAATATTTATGAAGGTTTTATCGACAAAACCCCCAGGGTATTGGTTATTTATAAGAACTTCCTTTATAAACCGCTTCTCATTGTTTAGTATTTCATCATTAGAAGAAATGATTCTGGCCCTATCATACAAACATTTTACAAGACCCCTCTTAACATGCATCGACTGATTTGAGTTGAAATTTAAATATCTGTTGGTATGTGTTGGTTTTCTATAAACACTTGTTTCAGTTGTACCATTTACTCTTTTAATTAAAACATCTAAAAATGGTAATTCATTTAAATTCACTTGAAAGTTAATACATGTTTGTATTGTAATGGCATCTGATTGAGATGATTCCGTTGAAGGGGTGGAGGGTGGGAGGTTGTGAATAGAAGAAAATAAGTAGAGCAAGCTGATAAAAGTCCAGTAACTTTATTTTTGCCGTATATGCTAGATACCAACGTCTCAAATTTTTCTATCACATCTGCCCCACATATTATTATAATTCTATGACCAATAATTTCCACACGCTAGAGTGCAAATATAGCCAAGATGTTTCCTTTAAAGTGACTTTGATGAATAATCTGTATGTGGAAAAAGTGATTCCTTAGGCAGCGTTTTTTTTAAATTCTCATTTGAATCATTTGTAAAAAATACCATCCTCTAAGTGATCCTTTGGCAAAACGTCACAGTTGTAGAGAAAGAATACCACCACTGACAGTACTGACATTTAGACAATACTTGGTTTGAAGCATCATAAAAGTTTAATTCTTGTCGAAAACAGATTATATGATCATGAAAGGAAAATCAGTGTAAGAGCTTCAGAGGTAACGGGTCAGTACAAGGCAGCCTGCCGCCAACTTATGTGATTATGTGCTCTTCGAATTACATTACTACAGCACGCTTAATATTTTTTAATTAAGTGTTATAATGGCCGTAAACTTGTTTACTGAATAGTAGTTGCTGCAAAATGTTGTTATAATTATACCCAATTAATTTTATTGTAAAATGATATTCAACTTCTGCATTTCTTTATTAAGCTGTACTTGCACCTAATAAAATTATCATATGATATATTATATCCAGTGGGCATTAATTTATATCACAATAATTAATGGGCCAAAAAACTGTTGAGTCCCGTTTTTGTTATTTATAACGCCAATCATTATAATCTACAGGAATGGCTTGAACAACCTGAGATGAATTGACATTAATGCAGTGAATTTTATGTCTGAACAGCTAACTCGTCTTTACATTTACGCCGTATTAATTGACATAATAGATTCTTCAATACAATTAATCCACACAAATTTAGCGAAGAAAAAAATGCAAGAAAAAATTTATGTTTTGGAATATATTCTCGATGGGATAGGAATATAGAGCAGGTGGTATGGACGCATGAGTTTCGAATACATTTCGGACACAGTTTTAACCTCCCCACAAAATTGTAGGAGGTTACTAAAATTGGTCCAAAATCGAAAATTGAGATGACATCAAATCTTTACGTTTTGAGGGCCCAGGAACCCAAAAAAGTGGTTTGTACGGACCTTCAAGATAATAATTTCCGAGTGGCGCGGCAGGTATTGGACTCTCAATTTTTTGCCATTTCCACCAAAGTTCTATCGGCGAGGCGACCTACTATTGCAAATTGAACTCTAGTCGTGGATACTAGGCCCGGACTGATCCTCTCTACTCCTTACCACTAGGCAGACTTGAGTATTTAGGCATTGACAATTATAGCCAAACTATCTTAAACACGAAGTCTTTCCAGCTTCTGTGTAATCGAAATTCAAAAATTCAAAATAACGACGTCAATATAACGGTCGAAATCTGGAAATTTTCGAGGTCACAGATTATAAATATTTAGTAGAAATACTTACTTACTTAGATCTCAACATTATAAATAAAAGTATATTATTTTCTTGTTTAACAGTTTCAGCTAGTTTTTAACCCTGCAGTGGTGGCGCCTTGACCCAAAGAGAAAAAAAGAAGGAGAAAATATTTAGTGGGGTGGTTTCTATTTGTTTTGCATGTAATCGCTTTGGGGCATTTTTTTATAGTTATGTTGTAATAACAATAGGTTAGTTATTCTTTAAGAACCCAAAAATATTCAGAAGTCGAAAGTGCTGTAAATTGGAAGAATTGTCATAGTGCTTAACTGAAAAATTAAAAAAATATATTTGGTATAAAGCTGTACAAAAAATTGACTTCATTTCGAAAAGTAAACATTCTAAAACATGTCACAACTCAGTTTCAGATAAAGGAAAATAATTAGGACACAGACATTCTGTATGTGACAAGCACAGAAATCTCACCGTAGGTAATTTGGCCTCTTTTACACAAGATTTTTACACCCGGGAGGCGAACCATTAAATTCTCGCTGCGAGTTTTCACATTTTACGGAGGATGGTCTTCGTTTCACACGGTATCATCTTTTGCTCCAAAAGTAGGGACTGGTGGTTGGTTTGCTCGTGTAGCGCCTTCCTCAGATTCACTGTCTCCTTCCTGCTCTGTGTCTATACTAGTATCATACTCCTCAATAATATCTTCATCATCTTCAGATTCTTCGTCATCATATGCTATGTTATTTTCATTTTCTGATTCAACCTCTGCGATCAATCGCGCAATCAGTCCTATGCTTGCTTGTAGTTTATATTTCTAAAATTTTTGTATTTGTAAATAAATTACCAAAATGTTATAAATTGCACAATACAACTTACCCTCCTTTACAATTTTCTTTTTAGTAAAAAAATCGCACTAATTCCAAACCATAAATTGGAAAATTTTTATCGCACTAGAGGTGGCGCTGGGTCAGGCAGGCCCAAAACACTAATAACTGCTCAATAACATGAAATACAATCCTATTGCAGCGTAGGCTAATGCTAATCGATATTTTAGGAAGGTACTCAGCAGTTCCAGTTACCAGGTCTATCCCCACCCTTGTATGCAATAAAAGTATAGTGTTTACGAAGTCAATTGAAACTGGTCAGTGTTAAAGCACAGGACCGTGCGCACTTAACTTGATATTTTGTCCTGTGTATTTAACAATGGTATCGAGAATCGAATAGTGGTTGAAACTGTGCAGGCGAGTTCGAGACTGACAATGTAATCAGCCTGAATGAACCATCTACGACTGCACTGGTTTAAAGGTAATAAAACGGACATGTCCACTAGCATAAAAAGAAACTTGTAACTCGTTTCTCAGCAGTCGACGTGGACTTGTGAGATGTGCTGTCATTGGCCTGGGTTTTAGGGCGGGTGGCGACGATTGGCTGGCACCCGGGTATTCCTCAGTCCGATTGATCGGTCGGTGTTTGAGTTATATCAGTCATTAGTCAACGTGGACTCGATATTTCTCCAGTGCAGTGCGAAAAATGGTTTTCAGAACAACTTTATATCAAATATTCTGCCTAATTCGGTAATTGTATTAGATAATGCTTCTTATCACTCGCGAATATTAAATAAAATACCAAACACCAGTACAAGGAAGACATATTAAAATTCATGAGAGAAAAAGATATGGAAATTCCTGTAAAAGTTCCAATAAAGCGCGAATTACTGAAATGAATAAAAGAACAGAATTCCAAAAGGGAATATGTTATTGATAACTTATCCAATATACACGGTCATACACTTTTGGCGGTTACCTCCGTACTATGCATATTTAATCCTATCAAGATGGTTTGAGCAACTTTAAAAGATCGTTTGCGAAAATGTAATGACTCTCCAACGTTAAGCGCGGTAGTAGTTGATCATATAAGAGAAGTAGTAAATGACCTCGACAATACTGATTTATGGAAAAATTGCGTTAAGTATGTAATTAAAAAAGAAAATCAATATCCAACACTACCCCCCATTGCGCCGATTATAATTCAACCGGATAATGATTCCTCTTCAGAAAGTGAAGATTCGGACGCATCAACTTTTAGCATTTAACTTTTTTAATATATGTTTTCAGAACAAAATATTTAGCTGTTATATTAGTTATGAAGTTTACTTATTTATTGTTACATTTTTTGGAATATATTTTATTTAGTTGACAAGAAATTTTAATTTAAGTTACTTTATTCTAGAGACATATTTTAATTTTGTTTTATTTCTGTTTTATCTATACAAGTATTTATTTTTGTTGTACTAATTAGGTGTTTTCACAAATTTTAAATTCACCTTCACTGTGTACTGAATGCTTTATTATAGTTAAAAACACTTGAATTTTGAGAAACAGTCGAAGGATACCTTAAAATAAGCCATTTTAATTTTGTATTGAAATTTTTTCGCCAAAACACTACATTAATTCACTACGCACTCTTCAGTTATATTCTCAGTGTCATTTTGTGTCATACACACGTTATTTTGCAGATAAATTTCCTAAAGTAGCTTTTACAAATCCCATATTAGATATGCGTTACTTATTTAATCACATGTAAAACGTAAATAAAGTGAATAAAATGTTGTGTTTAACATTTTTTAAACGCGATTTAAGAAACTAATATAACCGATGACATCACCGCGTGTTTTGCGTACTCGTTCAATTGCTAAAACTTTGTGTCATTTATTTGTTGAAATTTTAATTTGATGAACGATAGAATGCTGTTTAAATATCAATAAGTGCTTTAGTATAACAAGTACTTCATTTTAATAATATCAAAAAAGCAAATTTGCACATAGTGAAAACACCTAATTCTTTGCTTTGGTTAAGAAACATTTTTATTTTTAATTTAGAAGAAACTTTTTTTTTTAAATTTTATTTTTACTATTTAACATCCTTGCCCCTCGCCAATCTAACCTGTTCCATTCCCTCATCCCGGCAAGGATATGTTCATACCTTCTCGTTGTTCCTTGCTGAGCAATAACATATTTCAATATAGTATGGGATAACTTTAAAACTAAACCCAATAAATTTAAATATTTAGACTTTATATCTAAAACTGATATAATGCTTCAAAAATATGTTATTGGATAAATGAACAAAAACAGCCTATCTAATAAACAAAAGATAATAAAAATTAATACAATTTAAAAAAAATTATAACATTTTCTTATGACAAGCATTTCTATTTACCTCCGCCCATGTACAATAGAGAGTTGCCAACTGTTTTTGCCGGCTTTTAGTTTTTATACGATTTCAATTATGCTCATATACACTATATATCGCTCCGGTCTAACAGACTGGGCGCCACCACTGCCGGGTTAAACGGATGTCCTTTATTTTTTTTTTAAATTATGTATTTATTTACACTACTATATCATCTCCTCACTCTCAAAGACTTCCACAATGCATTTGCTAAGAAAAAAAGTCCGGGACAATGTGTCCATACTTTATGGGCATAACAACTACTTTTAACAAAAGGATTATGTATAATTTATTTTTCATATAAGTTTATGAATAATAAATTTACAATTAGTTTTGTCTGTTTTCAACAGAGCTTACTGACCAGCTATTCATAACAGAAAAAACCGAACATGTCATAATCATAAATTACTGGCATTGTAAAGTATCTCATAAAGTAAGATTTATAATCGGTTAATAAAATTGAATAAAATAAGTGTTATATAACAATATACCTAATAAAATATGGTAGAATTGTAATAAATTTTAGTTCCAAGCGAAATTAATGAGATATTCATTATATAGTAGACCGAGTTTATTGGAGCCCTGAAAAATAGCAAAAATCCTTTGTAAAATAAGAAATGCACAGTTGCTTTATGGCTTATAAGTTACTGGATTTAGGTGCGTTATTAGGGAAAATAAGACATTGGAATGAAGCTTTCTGCAATGTACTGTAAAAAATCAGCAGCTACTGAAAGCGGCTGGAGCCTCCCCACCCGCTGGATCTTTGAGACCGGATAGAGCATTAAATTTTGTGCTATAACGACACTAAACGTAATCAGATCTCAACCATAACCTTTTCAGATTTTCTGGAGCACTAAAGAAACCCTCATCTGAATTTCTATCCAAATCCATTAAGTAGTTTCCCCGCTATCGTGCTAACGCACATACACACACACGCACATAGATATTTTTCAAAAACAACTTTTTTGGGCTCCTAGAACCTCAAAACGTAAAGATTTGATGTTATCTCAAATTTCGGTTTTGGACCAACACACAAAGCAGGTTAAACAAGCTAACCATTATACTCTTCGACGAGTTACCGCACTTTTTATGATTTACCACAACATACAAAAAATAAAATGGTGTACTAGTTTTCTATTTGGGAAACCCCCTGCAAAATTTTAGAGTGATCCGATATAATTTAGCACATTTTTTTGCGTTAAAACTTGTAATGATACGATACTGAACCACGGAATTTGGCTGCCCTTAATGCTTCAATTGTATACGCGTATTTACGTGTGCGCAGCTTCGTGTCTTTTTCAAGCGATCAGAAGTTGTTTACGTATGTTCAGTTTCTTTCCGGCTTTTTTTTTGGATTTTTACGTTTTGAAAATTGTATTCGTAGATCGATACCGGTCAATATGCCAGCGTTTGAATCGCATGAATACTGCGATGTGATTTTAACTTATAGTGCAGTGAATGAAAGTCTTGCAGCCGCTGTACGAGAATATGAGAGAGAATTTCCCGGCAGGCGCGTGCCAAATGAAAGAACAAGGAGCCCAGATATCACCTCTATGGATTTTTTTTTGGGGGCCGCAAGAAGAGTTTGATGTGCGCTAAGTCAGTAGACTCCCTAGAACAGTTACAACAAGCCATTGATAATGCCTCGAATCTAATTCTTGATCAAAGAGACAAATGTGATCGCATACACGCATTATCTGCGCTTAGAACAGTGCATTGAGTGTCAATGGTCAAACATTCGAACATTTTCTTTGTCATGTTTTTTTAATTTTCCATTTATTTAACTCTTTTCGGTGGGGACAACTTACTTATACATTTTCCGCATGTTGTGGTAAATCACCCTGTATAATTATTGCGCATTCTGTAGAATACTCTTCTCAATTTTTTTGCAAATAAAATTAGTTTTAGACATTTTTTGTCCAATTACAAAACATTAAGAAATTTTTTTTTAGAGTTTAGGTAATTAATGACGTTTTTATTTATTGGTCGATTTTGTTCGTGCTTACAAGAAACGTGACTCACGGGCGGACAGAGAGACAGATAGACGGACGGACATTTTGAAAGTTGTTCAAAATTTGTTCAGCAACATAGTGATATGAATTTTTTTTCTCTACGAACGATATATTACCGGTTTTAGAATTGTACCGATCAAATGCAATATACTCTTAATTTTGTATTAGACTCAAATGTCTATTGAGTCGGCAGTGGCCGGTTAGAAGACCCACTATTATTCTAATGGCCTTTCTATTTTGGCATAACAGGTCCTCCGTAAATTTGGCCGATCGTTCTTTAATGAACTCTTTAGCCTGTCTCTGTCGTGGGAAATTGTTCCACCATTCCAAAGATTTGGTTTGCACCCATCTGTTAATGGATGCTCGTATGCATGGCTTGGCCATACCACAAAAGGGTTCGGGTCCTATGAGGGCACTATCCGCGCCTTCTCTGGCCAGTTCATCAGCCTTTTCATTTCCCTTGTGTCCCTTGTGTCCTGGTACCCACGCTACGGTCACTTTATTCTGACTTCCTAGGTCTGTAAGGGTATTTATGCAGTCCCATACAAGTCTCGATTCGACTTGCATGGAACCGATTGCTTTTAGCGCAGCTTGGCTATCGGAAAAAATGGCAATCGACTGATTTACAGTTCCTTGCCTTATGATTTCCTTTGCGCACCACTGTATTGCGGCCACTTCAGCCTGAATTATTGTGGCGTATTTTCCTAGACTTATTGGGATTTTCGTTTTTGACCTTATCCCATAAATCCCAGCTCCAACTCCCTGTTCTGTCTTAGAGCCGTCTGTATACCAGACTGTTTGTGCCGGTATTGGAGGACCGTTTGTCTAGTCTTCCCTGTCTGTTATTATGATTTTGAAATTTTTATTAAAGTTATACTTTGGGATTGTTGTTAAAAATACTTTCTCTGTCTGGAAAACTTTGCAAGCAAAGTTTCGACACGTTCTAATTAAGGTAGAAGCTTTGAAATTTTCAACGCGTGTGACCGGTGACATATTTTTTCCGTTGCTAAGTTCGTTGCCTAGTAGACGGTCAAGTTCTTTCTGCTGAAGCTTTCGTAACTTTTTTTTTCCGAGATAGAGTTGTTAGTCCTATGCCCAACCCCTTTTCCGAAGAGCCATTTCTCCCTTGCTCGTTAGCCCTGAACCTATTTCCCACTGGGATTGGTTACCCAATCTTCCATAGGGTTACTCAGGTTTCCAGGGTTCACCTCGTGGAGGTGAGGATATGAATTGGGTATGGGTAGGAGAGACTATGCGACACTAGCTGGAAGCGGTGTCGTATGTTGCGCATGCATTACCCCATTTAAACCCAATATGATATATAGTATTTTTAAAAGTGAATTATTATTTGTTTGCTTATAATTGTATTAAAACATATTCTTTATAGGATTTTGCAAACAGCAGAAAAAAATAAGTATCTATAAGAACTAACAGAAAAACCATGTGTAAAAATATTAATGAAATCTTTGCATTCTTTCGATAACCTGAATTCCGGTTATGCTAGCAAATTAAAATTATAAAATGAGTTCGTCTAATTTCTTATTTGACAATTCTCATTCTAACACTAGCATCCACACAGTCCCCTACGACCATGCAGATTAAACTAGTATCTACATAACCCCCTACGGTCAAGAAGATTCAGTTAAAAATGAGGCCTAAAATGAATTTGTTTACCTACCTTGTCTTAAAAAGTTTTCATTCTAATGGATCACATTTTCATGAAATCTATCATTCTGTTTCTTGGAAATGCTTAGCCTTTGAAACGTTTTGCGCCCTTATTCTAGAGCTCATCAGAAAGTCATAAAGCCACTCATAAAGATGTTTTATGCAGAACCAGGACAATTTCTATGAGTATAAAATAATGATATTTGACATTGACTGATAAAAGCAACAGATCTTCACCTATGTATTAGCTAACTAGCCTATATACTCTATGCATGTTTAAGAGCGAATTTTTACTTGTTTGCTTATAATTGTATTGAAACATATTCTTTATAGGATTTTGCAAACAGCAGAAAAAATTAACTATCTGTGAGAACTGTGTAAAAACATTAATGAAATCTTTGAAATTTGCTAACATAACCAAAATTCAGGCTATCGAAAGAATGCAAAGATTTCATTAATACTTTTACATATAGTTTTTCTTTTAGTTCTCATAGATAGTTATTTATTTCTGCTGTTTGCAAAATCCTATGAAGAATATGTTTCAATACAATTTATAAGCAAACAAATAATAATTCACTTTTAAACATGCATAGAGTATATAGGCTCCAATACTAGTTAGCTAAGACATAGGTGAAGATCTGTTATTTTTATCAGTCAATGTCAAATATAATTATTTCATACTTACTCATAGAAGTCGTATTTGTTTTGCATGAAACATCTTTATAAGTGGCTTTATGTCTTTCTGATGAGCTCCAGAATAAGAGCGAAAAACGTTTCAAATGCTAAGCATTTCCAAGAAATAGAATTATAGATTTCATTAAGATGTAATCCATTAGAATGAAACATTTTAAGACAAGGTAGGTAAACAAATTCATTTTAGGCCCTTTTTCTCATTTTTAACTGAATCTTCTTAACCGTAGGGGGTTATGTAGGTACTAGTTTAATCTGCATGGCCGTAGGGGACTCTGTGGGTGCTAGTGTTAGAATAAGAATTGTCAATAAGAAATTAGACATTCATTTTAGGATTTTAATTTGCTAGCATAACCAGAATTCAGGTTATCGAAAGAATGCAGATTTCATTAATATTTTTACAGATAGTTTTTCTTTTAGTTCTCATAGATATTTATTTTTTTCTGCTGTTTGCAAAATCCTATAAAGAATATGTTTCAATGACATATAGTAAATCTAATATCGTTCTAAAGTTTACATGGCGTTAACATGCTTCACAATATGAGTATCAAATTAGTAAAATACAATAAACTATTAGTAATTTTAATACCAATATAGCGGACGCCCCAAGATGCCGGATTACCTTTTTCTTCACAACGCACTTGATATGGATATCAAATGAAAGAATTGAACGAGTAAAAGGCGATTAACTAGGTTACGCCATTCTAAATTCAATATGACGGGCATCCCAAGATAGCAGATTACCTTTTCCTTCACAATACATCGAATATTTTACCAGAAAAACTAAAGGAATTTAATAAAATATATGAATAAATCTTTTAAAAACAACGCTTTTCTAAATGTACTAAAAAGTAAAAAAAAAAGTTTGTTTTTTCTTATCTGATCTGATCTGAATTTTTAAAACATTTATTTAGATTATTAAAACTAAAAGCGTTGAGCGTAATAGTCGAATATGAAGCAGCTTCTACAGCATATGTTTGCGCTCAACGCTTTTGGTTTTAATAATCTATATAATTTATTAAAAAAGAAATATAACAGAAAAAATTCTTTCTTTTTTATGCATTTATAAAAGCGTTGATTTTAAAACCTTTTTTTATGTATTGTTATGAATTACACTCCCCTGAAACTGGAGTTTGATACGCCTATGCCTAATAGTGAGTGACTGGAAACTTGTAGAAAGAGATAGAGTTTTCTAGAGTGTGGTGAGAGAAGATTCTTGATTGTGTTCTGGATGGATTTAGAGGCAATTTCAGAGTATATAAGGCGCGATTACCGGCGCAGGGATAAGTTCTATACAAGTGAAATTTGGCAGCGAAAAAGTGAGGTTAAATATAAAGTGTAAAGGTTATTTTGGTTAATTAAGAAGTATTTTGTAAATCAGTGAAATATTAAATAAAGTGTTAGTGGTTTACCCCTTATTAAAATTATTTAGAACCCACGGATTCATACAGGGTGTTTCCTAAAAGGTGGAAAACACGTAACAATATTTTAATTTTTAAATGGCAGAGTTGCAACAGTGTAAAACCCGTATCAACGACACTACGGCCGTCTTCCGTTTATAATTATTCTTTTTACGCTGAAAACATTGCGTATTTCTGATTAATTTTATGTAACAAAATAAAAGTTTAAGTTAGCGAAAAAATGTATAAGTTTTTACTTCTTTCGGACCAATAAGCCTCTTTCAGAATACTTCTTCTTCTTAGTTCTTATTTACGAAAATTAAAACAAATTATCACAATTACAAGCAAAGATTAAAGTATAATACTTTGATTTAGTGAAAACTGAAAACTAGATTAAACTTATGTGCGTTCGGAGGCGCTTAAAGTCCCATAATGAGGTACAATGTATGTAAATTGATAGACGTCTTAACTCAAGTTATCGTGTTAACAAGTAAATTTCCCCGACATACAGTAGATTGACTATGTCTAATAGAATAATTTATTTAAGTCTCGTTAAATATGCATAATAAAGTGTCTATTAGATGTTCTTGTGATAGGAAATGGGATAGGAAACGCACAATTAAAATTTGCACAGCAGCAAATCTCAGGCTTCTAGTCCTGGGAAAGTACAAGCTAAATATTTTTTAACAATATAAATCAATATAAAATTGTAGATAGTTAGTAGTTACACACTACTGGGAAATCTCTTAAACTAACTAAGGATATGGAGTATTATTGGCAAACACTGAAAGAATATCTACCAATACACTAATAACAACCCATTATGGCGATCCAATGCGGAACTTTTGCTATTAAGAATCTTAACTACCAGTGGATCAAAGCCGGTCGGTTCGTCTTAAACGAATAATTGCGTAATTGCATTTGTGATCGCCAGGTAACCTCTTGGTGACTTCCTCAAGTTCAAGACGGGGATTTTTCATCCATGAAATCGCCGATATATACAGAGTGTCCCAGAAGTGAACGATCAAACGAAGTGCCATATAACCATAAGTATACAGTGTGTCCCAGGATAGATGTAACAAGGGGTGTAATGGACCAAAAATTTTGAAATTTTGGAATGGTATTTGGGGATTGAGCCCTGCTTGTTGTAAAACTAAAGTATACCGAAAATGACTTGATTTGGTGTTCTACAGGGTGTTTTTAAAACTTTCCATTTTTTCAATAAATTAGTATTTTATTTTAAACCATTCAATTAAAACTGCATAGAAATTTTTTTTGTGAATTAATATTTAAAGTTATATAGAAGTTAAAAGTAGGCTATGCGAAAAGCAGTGGATACACATTTATCATTTATTATTGACATATGTGTCAAACGTAGTCAAATCATCCTTAATTTATGTTTCAAATTAACGAACCAAGCATAAATAATGTTGCGTTTATTCACCTTTTGGGAAACACCCTGTATGAATCCGTGGGTTCTAAATAATTTCAACAAGAGATAAACACCACTAACACTTTATTCAATAATTTACTGACTATAGAATACTTCAAACATTCAAAATAACCTTTACACTCTTATTTAACCTCACTTTTTACCGAACGTGTCACTTCTAAAATAAACTTCTTCCTCCGCGCTGGCAATCGCGCCTTATATACTCTGAAATTTCCTCTACATCGAACCAGAATCTTCTTCCACCACACTCTAGATAAGTCCTTGGCTCTTTCTAGAGCGTTTCCAGTCACTATCAGTAGGCATAGGCGTATCATCTCCAGTTCCAAGGGGGTGTAATTCATAACAATAATTAAGAGAAAATGGCACTCACAGTGCGTGAAAAAAATTATGTTGTGCAACGCTACGGAATTGGCAGTGAAAACTCGCTAAGAGAAGTGGTAAGCCAATTTAATTTGAAATTTCCAAACACTGCTTTGTCACGTACTCAGGCTATGAAAATAATTAAAAAGTTTCTGGCTACTGGTAGTTATCTTAACATGAAAAGAAAAATAAAAGCATATGATGAAGACGATGTTGGGGCTATTATAGCTCATGCCTCTGTTATAGAAAATCCTAGGATGCCACTAAGAGAGAGGTCAGCTCTTGTTAATATTAGCAAGTCTGAACTCCAAAGAATTTACAAGGCAAAGAAAATTAGGGCATATAAAGCAAATTATAAATATACGCTTGAAGAGGGAGATGACGGCCGGGGTTGGATTTTTGTTTGACCATTGGAGAAAAAAATCATGGAAGAGAGATTTTTTCATCATTTCGTAATTTTCTCAGATGAATCCACATTCACAACCAATGGTGTTGTTTCATCTCAGAATTGTCGGTTTTGGGCTTCTGAAAATCCAAATTTTAGAATTCATTGTAGAAGACAATAGTATAAAAAAGTGAATGTGTGGTGTGGTTTCTTATCACGTTGGAGTTATTGGACCTTATTTCATTGAGGGAAGGTTAAACCAGCACATTTATTTACAGCTTCTTGAAAGATTATCTGAAGAACATTTAAATATTTTAAGAGATATGCCTTTAATTCATTTTCAACATTATGGTTGCCCTGGCCACTCCACAGAAATGGTTAATCGGTGGTTAAATTTAAATTTTGGAGAAAATTGGATTGCCAGGAATGGACCGATCAAGTGGCTGGCGAGACCCCCAGACCTATCAATATTGGATTTATTTTTATGTGGTCGCCTCAAGCAGTGGGTTTACGCTGAACCACTTCCTAACGGTGTAGCAGTATTGAAGCAGAGAATTACAAATGCCGTAAACTCCATACCGTTAGATCATATTCGAAACAGTTTTAAGGACTTCAGGCGAAGGATCGAAATGTGTGTGGATGTGGGTGGTAGCTACGTCGAATAATAAAAAAATTGTAAACATTGTTTTGTATTGGTCAATAATTAATTTGTTTGTGAATCTGTTATGTTTTTGACATTTATTATTTGTTATAATTTTTAAACCTCATTAATCTTCTGTTAGTAATTGTTTCTTGTTTTACAATTAGTTCGATTAATATTATACCTTCTTACATCTCGTATGTTCAATTTTTTATTTACCAATAGCCTACTTTTTAAGATGATTAACATTTCCTCCTACACAACTTTAGATATGAATTCAACTCTTAATTCGCAAAAAATGGGAAGTTTCAAAAAAATAATTTTATATTCCTGAAATTGGTTACAGAGGTATAAAATTGCATTCTAAATAACTTTTCTTAGTGGAATTTTTTCATATTTTGAAAAATAAAGGTACTTTATTAGCAGTGATTTTTACAACTTTGCTTATAAAACACCCTGTAGAACATCAAATCAAGTCATTTTTGGTATACTTTAGTTTTACAACAAGCAGGACTCAATCCCCAAATACTATTCCAGAATTCCAAAATTTTTGGTCCGTTACACCTCTTGTTTCATCTATCCTGGGTCACACTGTATATATGGTTGATGATTTAAAAGTTATTTCACTCTTTGTATTTTTCCCGGAAATCGATTAGTGCGTCCACTAAAAAATTAATGAAAAACATGTGTAGTTTGTATTTTTAACCCAAGACGCAAAAAGGAGGGGGTGTTATAAGTTTGAAGCCTTTGGCTGTGTGTGTGTGTGTGTCCGCCCGTCCGTCCGTCCGTAGCCCACCAAGACGGTTGAATCGAATTTAAAGCGTATTTGCGAGATGGTTCTTAGCCATTTGTTGGAAATCGGATATGCCATTTCCGAGATGTTCAAGTTTACATTGTTAAACACTCAGTGGAACGGACGCTGTGTTCTAAGAAATGGCGAAGGATCTGGTGTTATTTCACATATTAAATTAATGTTTATCTGAAATGTACTTAAACCGTTTTAAAAAAAACCTCGATAGGTTTAAGTTAATGTAATTGTAATTGATAGATTGATAGATTGATTTGCCAGCGTAATGTAGGCACATGACGCATGGAGTAGGAATGGGAAATGTAGGTTAGGGTGGTCCTTAGCAATAGGTGTGGATTGTTTTTTAAATACGGTCTTCTCACCCACTCATTATGTTCTAATATAAGAAAAGAATCACACAAAATTTTGAGTGGTTAGCTCAACCAAATCCCGTGCCTCTAAAGGGGTGAATTTACCTATGTATTTCATATGGGTAAAAGACATTTTTTCGTAAATTTGCGATAGAATCGTGTGTAATAGATATCGCACACAAGTCTCTTCTTCAGAATTGTCCAGAGAACACGAATTCCTGAAACTGAATCTTCGTGACTGTAGGGGGTTATGTAGATACTAGTTTAATCTGTATGGCCGTAGGGGACTGTGTGGATGCTAGTTGTTGAATGAGAATTTTCAAATAAGAAATTATACAAATTCTTTTTAGGATTTTAATTTGCTAGCATAACCAGAATTCAGGTTATCGAAAGAATGCAAAGGTTTCATTATTATTTTTACACATAGTTTTTCTTTTACTTCTCATAGATAGTTATTTTTTCTGCTGTTTGCAAAATCCAATAAAGAATATGTTTCAATACAATTATAAGCAAACAAATAATAATTCACTTTTAAAAATTATAATTGTTTAATAGTATATTATGTAACAAGTTTTATAAACGTCATTTTAGTCACGAGTTTTATTAATCGCGAGCGATGCGTAGCGGAGCGAGTGTTTAATAAAATGAGTGACTAACAAGTTTATAAAACGTGTTGCATACTATACTTTTTCTACGACAGCAAATATCTAAATAAAAAATTTGGAAGTTATTTTAATATTTCATTTATTAACGTATCAATAACATGGTAACAGTAAAAAATTACTAAACTATTGTTCTACTTATTGTGTATATTAATGGTTACATTGGAAACATTTTGGCAATTGCTAAAAAAACTAAGTGATTTAGGCTCATTTTTTTCCAAAAATTACAAAATTACTTGTCTCTTGTCACAACGCGTCGATTTATTTTGACAGATTGATGACAAGAATTACGGAAAACTAACTTGATTTTTGCCATTAAAATATCTAGAATTAACCTCAGCCGTGACTAATATCTGGTTGCTAAGTTCAGCCTGTGACTAAAATGCACGAAGTCACGGTTTGTCGAAAGCGTGTTTAAAGGATTATTTAGTGTCATGGAAACGTATACGATAAACGCCATTTTAAAGATGGAAGTAGAAAAACAATTTTAAAAACATTTAAATATAAACACAATATAGAATGTGACTAATTAATAATAATTTGTGCAAAAGCAATCTCAAAAAACCAATAATAAACGTCAAAAATACGCGATACTTTATTTTTTATCTCACGGGGTCACTTTGGGGTCCTATAAAAGGGTATTGTAAGGGTTTACTTCAAAAAATAGTTATTAGTTTGTATCATCTCAACAATTCTGAAGAGGGAACTTGTGTGCGATTTTTATTTCAGAATATTTTAACGATTCTATCGCAAATTTAAGAAAAAAATGTCTTTTACCCATAAGAAGTACATAGGAAAATTCACCCCTCCACGGGAAGGGGTTAACCTAGCTACCCTAAATTTGGTGTACATTTTTTTCTTTTATATCATAATAATTTGAGAGGGTGAGACGATCAAATTTTAAAAGTTGAAAAATAAGGACCACCATCATCATCATCTCCTTATTTATTCTTCCTTTGAGTTTTTGGCTTCTTCTGTTTCTGAATCTAGCAGTGGGCACTTCCTCCTGTCCGCTTGCGTCCAAATATGGTTTCATGGTTCTCAGAAATCCGTGCCTTCGTTTCAACGTCCTGCATCAGTGCGTCCACCTCGCTGGTCTGCCAAGACATACATTAGCTCGTCGCAAGGAGCTTTCATTTATTAACCGTTCCACAAGTAAATATCCATTTACGGTGGAAGTGCAAGAAGGAGCCCTGTCTCGCGGTAAAACGAACCTATTTACAGCGGGTTGTGAGAAAGAGGCTCGAGAGAATATTTTGCACACCCTGTATGTTTGCTTTTGCAGTAATTAGTTTCTATTGCCATTTTTCAATTCCGAGCATTTTTCTATTTTATAACCTATATTTAATACATTTTACAATTTTAATTTTTTTCAATTTTAGTAAAGAAATAAACTAATATACTAATACTAACCAATTAAAAATTAAAAACTTATCTTTTTGTCCACAGCTGATATTTCTATATTGCTTTATAAACACATGTTGCTTATAGCAGTAACCATCCACTTGAAAGTGTCCCAGGTATAAATGTGTGGGTCGGTTTGTTTCCGTTTACGACGCGACGGTCCAGCTAGGCACTGCCCTACACATGTGTTTACTTTATTTTGGTACTATTAACAAACACTTTACAGTAATTTTCAATTTTTCATTTGGTGTATGCTTTGTTCTTCTATTATGACACACAATTTACGCAGAATTTTTTAACCTATCGATGACTTAAATGTTATCGAGTTTAATGAAGTTTTAACCGATTGTGTTTGCGATTGTCTACTTTTGGGACACCCTGTATATTATTAATTTCATGTGCATGTTTATTTTGTATTAGGTGGCGTTGCACGGCACCTGGTTGATTGCAGATCGTCTTAGGTGCGATTATTAATAAATGTAACTGAGAGTCTCAGATGTATATTACTTGCACATTAATGGCACGGTGCCCGCCAGAATGGCCGGCTGCAGCGTGAAAAATGTCTTGATTAACGAGTACAAATTATATCGGGCATTAACAAATTGAAAGATTTAAATTATTTTGCTCGAGTTATTTTTTTGCTGTCACGTCATTATTTTGCAATTAATCTGAGTATCCGGAAGTGCAGGTTATAATTTCTTGAATAAATATAGTAATGATGACCGAGGCGTCAAGAACATAAAACGTGTCTAATGGCGATAAGTCTCATATCACTAAAAAAGTTTTGAACGCTGTGTATTGGATTGAACTAATATATAGGGTATTCGAAGTTTACAGGGTTGAGGGAATTGCATGTTGGTGAGGGAAATCAGGGAATTTTACGAATTTTAAGAAGATTTTAATACATTTATATTCTTGCTTGCAGTCAGTACTTTTCTATTCATTGCGAATTTTACGCGAGTTAATCAAAGTTGTTTCTCGAAAAAAAAAAAAAAAAGTACACGGACTGGTCATGATCAACATTGCCTAATTTTTATGATCGGTCACAATTTTCCACATCCACGTATTTAAATTTGAGGGAAAAAATTTCTGTCTGTCGGTCGGTCTGTGACTTCTTTTATGCGCACTTTTTCTCAAAAACCGTTTAAGATGTTGACTTGAAATTTGGTACAAATGTGAAATGTGTTTCATGACGAGATCTGGAACTAGTTTATATTTTGCGCTAATTCCGCTGAAGGGTTGGAGGTTATAGGGGTAAATAAGGGAAAAATAAGTAAAGCAAACTGGTAAGAGAACAGTAACTGGGGATTTGGTGTATATACTAGAAGCCAAGGCCTCAGATTTTTTAATAATATTTGCCACACCCCCCAACCACCCCCACTCCATTATTAAAGGGGTCGATAATAAAAAGTTGAGATACTCATTTGAAATTTGGTACACGTATATTTTATAATGGCATCTGGAACTAGATTATATTTTGTGATGATTGCTTTGAAGGGCTGGGGGTGGGTTAATTAGGGGTAAATGAAATAAGTAAAGCAAGCTATTAAGAGTACAGAAACTTGGCATTTGGTATATATACTAGAAGTCAAGGCCCCAGAGTTTTTTATAATATTTTTCAACCCCCCCCACCACCTCCACTCCATTATTATTATGAAGGGGGTTGATAAAATAAAATTGAGATATTCACTAAAAATTTGGTACATATATGTATTGTAATGACATCTGATTGAGATGATTCCGTTGAAGGGATGAGGAAGGTAAATAGGAATAAATAAGTAAAGCAAGCCAATTAGAGTTCAGGAAACGCATGTCTCGTATGTGCTAGAAGCCAACCCCTCAATTTTTTATGACATCTGCCTGAAATATTATATTATAAGAATTCTGTGACCAATTATTTCCACATACTAGAGTGCAAATATGGTAAAGATGGTTTCCATTCCTTTAAAAAGTCTTGGATGGAAAATCTGGATGCGGAAGTAGATATTCCATCGGCAGCGGCTTTTATTGATAAAATGTAAAAAAATACTTGATATTGACTTTTGAGTTATAATAATTAGTCTGGGAAAACTGAAGTTTATCAGTCAGGATATTAGTGAAACGTCAGGGGATTTGAAAAGCAGTTTTAGCTGGCCATCCTGGCTTACTCTTCGAAGGTTCAAGGTACTATTAGGCAATTTCAATTGTTTCAAAAGCACTTTTTTTGATGATAATAATAATAATTAAACTCTATTGTGCAAAACAATTTGCAAAAGCAGAAAACACACATTGCGAATGGTTTTAAACAAAGAACTAGAGACGAAAAATAATGTTAGTCCATTTAGGCGAAGTTTAGTTGAAAGCTACTCATACTTCAGTAGTCAGAGTATCACACATAATCTGACACATTAACAAAAATCGCTAGTTCTAACGGTCATAAAAGGTAGTAGATAAGATAGTTTACCTTGGAGCTCTAGTGGACAATACTGGAAACTGCAAATATGATATTGCAACGAAGAATGCAACTAACAGTTTTGAAAAATAAATTCTTACACCTCATATGCACGTTGGCATTACATAACACTACTAGTGGACTACATCAAAGTTACGTCTCAAAAATTCTATCAATACAAACTTGCTGATAATCCACTAAACAACATCACTCAGATTAGACAGTATAATGCACCATTTCGCATAAATCACAAACTACCATGCTAAGCGTTGCCCATCTGCAGTCAAAACTTGGAACCACCGAATAAACAGTATTCAGTGGTTTATTTGTTATTACGCTCATTTGTTTTTGTTGTTATTACCACGATCGGAAGGAAAATAAGGTTTTTTGGGGGGGATATTACTAACTGAACAAATATACCGAAGAACGGTGCCATATTAATTCTAACTCGTAGGTTGTGTGGTAAAACGCATTCAATTCTATTTTTTATTAATTTATAATGATTATTAATGAACGACAGTTTGCAAGATATTTTGCGATTTAGATTTTATGAAATGAGATGTTTAGTCTTTTAAGCTTTATAATTAGAGAGTTATTTTCTTTATCATGCCTTGTATGCCGAACTTATAAACAAGAGTAATGTAAAGAAAATATTATGGAGTCCAAAACATTACAGAACTGCTTTACAATTTACAGAGATGCTAATACTAAAATCATAGTCAACGTGAAGTCCTTGTTATTTCTTGACCCAGGTTAACAAACTCGGTTGTCTTGCTTCATAATGTGAGTGGAATTTGGAAATTGAGATATAAAAGAGAAACAAAATATGTTGTCTTCTTACTCTGGGAGCGTGCTAAATTTTTAAAGTGAAATAGCAACAAAATTAAGTACTATTCTATTATCGGAATTTAATACCGAACTGTAATAATTTCATTTTTTATGTTTTTTTAACAGACAGTATGACATATTGCCATGAAAAAAGTATTTTCGCCAGGAATGAAAAAAATTTTAAAGACAAGGTAGGTAAATAAATTAATTTCAGACCTTTGTTCTCATTTTTAACTGAATTTGCATATAGTAGGGGATCATGTAGATACTAGTTTAACCTGCCTAGCCGTAGGGGACTATGTTGGATGGCTAGTATTAAAATGAGAATGGCAAATAATAATTTTTATTTGTTAGCATAACCAGAAGTCAGGTTATCGAAAGAATGCAAAGATTTCATTAATATTTTTACATACAGTTTTTCCTTTAGTTCTCATAGATAGTTTTTCTTTCCTCTGTTTGCAAAATATTATAAAGAATATGTTTCATTACTATAAGCAAACAAATAATAAATAATTCACTTTTAAACCTACTTATTATTTACAAACGTAAAGTTAAGAAATTAAGTGTGAAAAGATAGTGTAACTTTTTACCTACCACCAGTGACGTATAATTCGAAGATAATGTCGATGGTATGGGTGTATCAGTGGACTTTGAATTTGAAGTTAAAGAGCACCATTGAGAAATGAAATAAGAAACAACTATAGCAAAAAAGTATAGTTAAACCATTTTTGCAGTTTTGATACTTTCGAAAAAAGTATTAAGCAAAAAGAATTAACCCTTATTTTCAGTTCTTCGACATAGTAATGAGAAACAATACGTTTGTGTCTTGACTCATTCTTGCATATAATAAGACCATCCATGTATGAAATTAAATACTTACAATTTTCCAGATTTTACTCTTGATAGCTGCAAATGCATAAAAAAAATATTTGTAGAATATACATATCTTGGATACACCTTGAATGTATCACAGATAATAAATTGTTAAATTGAAATTTGGTCACATGCTAGAATTTCATGTTGAAATTTCGAAAGGTTAAATGGAAATTTCACTTATTTTTTTCCCATCCTGTCCTCAATATGCTTCCACAATAAAACAATATGTACAAATCCTACTATTTCATTATTCACTTTGTCCAGTTCAGTAATATTGTATTTACTATATTTTTTTTGCAATAACTAACAGACAATACAAGCGTTGTCCCCTGGCTATTAATAATATTTATTACTCACGAGATTGTGTTGACTTAAAAATATGTTGTTTAAATTAATTGCATAAATGAATATTATTTACATGGCATTATCATGGACTCGTACCCACGAACGCCGCTTTCAATTGCATGGAGCAAAAGTAATTACTATGACGATATCTGAAACAAATCTTCAACGTATATCTTGTTTACTTTTGCTACAGCGCGTGAAGAAAAAATTGCTTTTACATTAAAGTGTTGTAAGATAATTAATTTTAAGTGACAGCTTTCGCCACTGAATTTGGGGCGCTTGCGCTCGTGTGTTTTATATACTAGGGATTTTCTAGTAATAGTGCAATTACTAGCACTGATTTTCTAGTTCATGTAAAATTTTAATTCTTGATGTCGTCTTGGAACTTGGAGATTGAAAACTGTATACTATTTTTGGAATCCGTGGAGCATCTGGGGTTCCTGTGCCTATAGTAATAAAAGTCTTTTTCTTAAAGATCCGATATTGGTAAAATTATTATTAAAAGCTTTATAATAACAAGTAGCAACCATATTATTATTTTGGTCACCTCCAGTGATCAAAGTTGTCCTGCTAGTACACTGACTGGATCATGGTGGTCAGATGGATGTCATTTATATAGGCTTGTTAAAAGCATTTCACAGACTCGATAATGGGGGTCTTCTGCAAAGACGGTCAAAATTAGGATTTTGTGTAGATTTCTAAGTTCTTTTGAATTAGGTATTTTCACTATATGCAAATTAGCTTTTTCGATATTATTAAAATGAAGTACTTAATGTATTAAAGCATTTCCCTGTATTTAAAAAGCAATCCGTCGTCTATTAAATTAATATTTCAACAAATAAATAACATAAAATTTGAATATTTGAACAGCTACGCGAAACACGCCATTATTGGTGGTGACACTGGTGACGTCATCGATTACATCAAACAGTAATATCGCATGTACGTAGTACAAAAACATAGCATTTTAAAGACTTTTTGTAGGTTTTTACCTGTGATTTAATTCTAAATGGCTAATATAGGATTCGTAAGAGCTACTTCAGGAAATCTATCGGCAGTGGATGTGTTCATGATCGCGAAATTTATGAGAAAGATGAACGTTTCAACATAGCAGAAGTGAGGGGCTCTAGCTGCAACATAAGTACTAAACTTTTTTTTACTTCCGTATCCACGTAGTGGATTGGAAGTATAGTAATCGCAAAAAAATTTTCAAAAATTTTTATTCGTGAAATAGGCTTAGAATGTCATGAAACGTCGAGATTTTAAATTTGAGCGAAAAAAAATTTTCTGTCTGTCTGTAACTTTTTTTGTCCGCACGCTTTCTCCGGAACGGTTTAAGATATTGACCTGAAATTTTGTACACGTATATATTATAACGAGATCTGGAACTGGATTGTTTTTTGAGGAAATCCGGTGAAGGGTTGGGGGTTAAATGATATTCATTTGAAATTTGGTACACGTATGAATTATAACGACATCTGGAACTAGATTATACTTTGAGATGATTCCGTTGAAGGGTTGGGGGTTATTTAGGGGTCAATAGGGGGAAATAAGTAAAGCAAGCTGGTATGAGTACAGAAACTTGAAATTCGGTGTATGTACAAGAAATTAAGGCCTCAGATTTTTTAATAATATTTTTCAACCCCCCCACCACCCCTACCCCATTAATGGGGTTGACAAAGTAAAGTTGAGATATTCATTTGAAATTTCGTACACGTATGTATTATAACGACGTCTGGAATTAGTTTATATTTTGAGATGATTCCGTTGAAGGGTTGGGGGTTAATTTGGGGTAAATAGAGGAATATAAGTAAAACGTTGGTAAGACTACAGATACTTGAAATTCGGTGTATGTACTAGAAGCCACAGCGTCAGATTTTCTTATAATATTTTTCAACCCAACCACCCCTACTCCAATATTAAAAGGGTTGATAAAATAAAATTGAGATATTCATTTGAAATTTGGTACACGTATGTATTATAACGACGTCTGAAACTAGATCATAATTTGAGATGATGCCGTTAAAGGGTTGGGGGTTAAATAGGGCAAATAGGGGAATATAAGTAAAGCAAGCTGGTAAGACTACAGAAATTTGGGATTCGGTGTATATACTAGAAACCATGGCCTCAGATTTCTTTCTAATATTTTTCAAACTCTACCACCTCCGCTTCATTATTAATGGGATTGATAACATCAAATTGAGATATTCACTTGAAAGTTAGTACACGTATGTATTGTAGTGACATCTGATTGAGATGACTCCATTGAGGTGGTAGGTTGTAAATAGTGGAAAATAAGTACGATAAACTAGAAACTTCATTTTTAACGTATATGGTAGAAACCAACTCCTCAAACTTTTCTATGACATCTACCCCAAATATTATTAAAATTCTATGACCAATAATTTCCACATGCTAGAGTGCAAATATAGTCAAGATGTTTCCTTTAAAGTGACTTGGACGAATAATCTGGATGTGGAAGTAGTGATTCCTTAGGCAGCGGTTTTATTCTCTTTGTATTATCTATTATTACTTTAACGTAGTCTATTGATTCCTATATTATGATTATTGTATATAGTTGCTCAATATAATATACATACAAGGTTGATATTATATAAACATAACCTATAAATATTGCTCATAAACTTGTAATGTAAACAGAGTTGGGTAGCTAGTTATTCATTATTTTAGAGTAATACTCATGCATGATAATGGAGTTTTAACTTACTTTGCTTACTCAACTTACTTTGTAATGATCCTCATAGCAGAGAAATACTGATGTTGTTGTAGGTCGATCACGTCTAGCGGTTTTAAGTCACTTTATTTTGCGTTGTATTTGTTTTGGTACTGTCACAAGAACCCTTTCAGGTGCGTTTTTGGATGTATTTTTGCATCTTGGCACAAAACACCACTTATTTTCCATTATAAAACGTTAAGGTTTTGCAAAATAAAGTGTATTTATAATACACAACCTATGTTTGTTTACCAACAATATAACCTCTGACGTCATCAGTGTGGCATACGGTGACGTACGGTTTTTCGCGGTTTTTAAATTCAAATTTAAAAGGGCTTATTTTAAGAAATAAATCGATTGCTTGGAAAATTCCATTTTTTCAACCATAATTAAGTATTATCTTCACAATCAGAGATTTTAAAATTTGTGAAAACACCGAATTCTATCTTGGTAAAAGAAAATTAAATGTGTAGTATAACGGTTTTTCGTCTACTGATGTATTAGCAACATTAGGAGTTTCACATGGTTCGGTTACAAGGCCACTGTTATTTATTATATTAAAGATATTGGTCAAGATATTCAAACTAACGTTCTATATGCTGATGACCTCAAATTGTTTATGTCTATTAGCTCTGCTTGTCATCATTTACAATATAATATTTCAAAAATTAGTTTATTTTGTAAAACTAATAATAGATTGCTTGTAAATGTATCAAAATGTAATATCAAGACTTTTACGAAGTCAAATAGATATAAGAATGAAACGGTTAATAGAGCCATTTTTTTATTCAAGAATAACCTTTGTTGCCTATATAAATAACGTTATTGATAAACACAGGCACACAAAAAAAAATCGATAAAGGTGTTTACACAGAACTTCCCTCTATATTTGTGCATGGCGGTCACTTTAAAAAATTAGTAATTACGAAATGACATTGAAAATAATAATCGGAATATAGTTATCACTATTATTACAAAGAAAACCTGATAAGTTTTGGTCAAAAAAATATACAGAGTGATCATCCAACAGCAAAAGTTCAATACTAAATAACAGGTGCCAAATATGGAAGGCTTGCGCAAATACCTTTATAAATGTCTACCATGACTGAATTATTTCTTGAGATGACCACCCTTAACATTTTTCAATAAAAAGTATAAGCGGTGCCAAAAATTATTGCCATTTGTCACATTTTCAATTCCACATTCACGTAGTGGAGTGGAAGTATAGTGGTAGTTAAAACATTTAATTTTTTTTTGAAATTTTTCAAAAATGTTGTTAAAAAAATGTTTAAAATTGTTTACTTCTGATATAGGTTTAGAATGCCATGAAGCGTGGAAATTTTAAATTTGAGCAAAAATGAAAGTTTCCTTTTATCCTATAATAGTAGCGGTAATTTTTTTTTTTTTTTGAAGTAGGTTTAGAATGTCATGAAACGTGAAAATTTTAAATATGAGTAAAGAAAAAAATTTTCCGTCTATTTTAGTTTTAAAAAATTTTTCAATGTTGGTGAAAAAAATTTTTTTTTCTGAAATAGGTTTAGAATATGAAATGTGAAAATTTTAAATTTGAGCAAAAAAAAATGTTTTCCATCTATTCTAGTGGTAAATTTTTTTTCCAAAATGGTAAAAAAAAATTGCAAATTTTTTTTTTCCGAAATGAAAGTATAATAGGTGCATATGCCAAATATTATTGCCATCTGTTACATTTTTTTCAATTCCACATTCACGTAGTGGAGTGGAAGTATAGTGGCGGTTAAACAATTTCATTTCTTTTGACATTTTTCAAAAATGTTGTCAACATTTTTTTCTTCTGAAATAGGTTTAGAATGTCATGAAACGTGGAAATTTTAAATTTGATAAAAAGGGAAGTTTCCTTCTAGTCTATGCTAGTGGTGAAAAAAAATTACAAATTTGTTTATTTATTTCTTTTTTAAAATAGGTAGAGAATGCCATGAAACGTAAAAAATTTAATTTGAGCAAAGAAAAATTGTTTTCCATCTATTTTAGTGGTAAAAATTTTTCCAAAAATGGTGAAAAAAATTTTTTATTTTTTTTTTCTGAAATAGGTTTAGAATGTCATGAAACGTGATAATTTTAAATTTGAGCAAAAAAAATGTTTCCATCTATTAGTGGGTAAAATATTTTTCCAAAATGGTAAAAAAATGTTGCAAATTTTTTTCCGAAATAATTTTTGAATGTCATGAAACGTGAAAATTTTAAATTTGAGCAAAAAAAAAATTTCGTCTATTATATAATAGTGATAAATAGATTAAATTTTTTTTCAAAAATTTTTTTTGTTTAAAAAAAAAAATTAATTTGTTTTTGTTGAAATAGGTTTAAAATGTCATGGAATCGTGGAAATTTTGAATTTGAAGAAAGAAAAAAAATTTCCATCTATTGTAGTGGTAAATTTTTTTCAGAAATGGTATAAAAAAAATCTAATTTTTTTTTAAATAGGTTTAAAACGCTATGAAACGTGGACATTTTAAAATTTAACAAAGAAAACATTTTTTTCAATCTATTTTAGTTGTAAAAAATTTTGCAAAAATGTTGATTCTAAAAATTTTTTTTTTAAATAGGTTTAGAATGTCATGAAACGTGGAAATTTTAAATTTGAACAGAGAGAAAAAAAATTTCATCGATTTTAGTGGTAAAAAATTTTTCAAAAATGTTGGTGAAAAAAATTTTCAAAATTTTTTTGTTCTGAAATAGGTTTAGAGTGCCATGAAACATGGAAATTTTAAATTTGAGCAAGAAAAATTTTTTTTCATTATTTATTCTCATTAGACGGTCTACCTTGTATATTTTCCAGTGAAAGTTTAACCATTTCTTCGCTGACAGTAGTGTGAACTACCTACCAAATTTGACTGCTCTCCGTCAAGTAGTTTTTTAGTTAATGCACCAACAGACAGACAGACTGACGGAATTGAAAAACCTATATTTTCGTAATCTACGTGATCTGAAACGTCAAAATCCGAAAAAATCCCGGAGGGTGATTTTTTCTCGAATACAATACTTCCCTTCGGTATGCGAGGGAAGTAAAAATTTTTCAAAAATGTTAGTAAAAAATATATATATATATATTTTTTTAATAGGTTTAGAATGCCATGAAACGTGGAAATTTTAAATTTGAACAAAGAAAAAAAAAGTTCATCTATTTTAGTGGTACAAAATTTTTCATAAATGGTGAAAAAATTTTCGATTTTTTTTTTTTCTGAAATAGGTTTAGCGTGTCATGAAACGCGGAAATTTTAAATTTGAGCCAAAAAAAATGTTTTTCATTATTTATTCCCTTTAGACGGCCCACCCTGTATATTTTCCAGTGAAAGTTTAACCATTTCTTCGCTGACAGTAGCGTCAACTACCCACCAAATTTGACTGCTCTCCGTCAAGTAGTTTTTTTAGTTAATGCACCGACAGACAGACAGACACACTGACGGAATTGAAAAACCTATATTTTCGAAATCTACACGATTTGAAGCGTCAAAATCCGAAAAAATCTCGGATGGTGATTTTTTCTCGAATACAATACTTCCCTTCGGTGTGCCAGGGAAGTAAAAATTGTCAATTTCACGGACCAAACCAATCATTTCTGGCTTGCTGAACCCGAATCCGGTGTCAGTTTTGCTCCGCCATGTCACAATTGTTTTCTCTCCTCAAAGAACGTTTGTAAAAATGCAAGAATTGCATTTCTCTAATTGTTTTTGAGGATAAAAAAAAATGGTGAAATGGTGTGGGGCAAAACTGACATCCGATTCGGATTCAGCATGCCAAAATACACCAGAAATTATTGGTTTGGTCCGTGAAATTGACAACTTTTTTGTGGCACAGGTTTTCTTTTTCATTTTCGACTAGTGGCGTGTGTGAGTCGGAAAAAACGCGAAAATGGTAAATATTTTGAGACGGAATGAAATTACCTTCCCCCCCCGTTTTCGAGAATGTTGGACACGATGGCGGTGTCAGAATTTCTCTTTGGGGTTGCACAACCCCTCAAACAGGCCAAAGACCACCCCCTCGAGGGGTTAAACGCGATTTAATAGGTTTTTCTTCATAAAATAGTACTTTCCTCCCGTTTTCAAGGATGCTGAGCACGGTGGTGGTGTTCGTAATTGCGTCCGACCCCTACCAACCCCTCCACCGGCCATTACTCGCCCTCGAAAGGGGTGAATTTTTTTTCTCGGATTATCAACGGCAAATATATATTCCCCCCGTTTTCAAGGATGCTGAGCACGGTGGTGGTGTTCCCCATCGCGTCCGACCCCTACCAACCCCTCCACCGGCCAATACCCGCCCCGAAAGGGTGGAATTTTTTTTTCGGATTATCAGCGGCAAATATATATTCCCCCCGTTTTCAAGGATGCTGAGCACGGTGGTGGTGTTCGTAATCGCGTCCGACCCGTACCGACCCCTCCACCGGCTAATACTCGCCCCCGAAACGAAAAATATATTTTATTGTAAAAGGACTTTAGCTTTAAGTAGTATAACGTTATATTTAGGTATAAATTTTTGTAATTTAAGAAAAGACACTGTAGCAATTTTATTTCATGCATCGTAATAAATGTTCACAATTATTTATATGTAAAAATAAAAGTATGTAACAATTATTCAAAACAGGCCTACTGGCGGTATTTGATGATATTTTTTCAGATGAACGGGAAACAAAGGACATTACAACCAAGAAAAGAAATAAGATTATTCTTCCCGTAAACAGCAACCTCGAAAACGGGGAGGGGAGGGAAACATATATTCCGAAAAAAACAAAATTACCCCTTTCGGGGGCGAGTATTGGTCGGTGGAGGATTTGGTACGGGTCGGAGTCGATTACGAACACCACCACCGTGCTCAGCATCCTTGAAAACGGGGGGAATATATATTTGCCGCTGATAATCCGAAAAAAAATTCCCCCCTTTCGGGGGCGAGTATTGGCCGGTGGAGGGGTTGGTAGGGGTCGGACGTGATGGGGAACACCACCACCGTGCTCAGCATCCTTGAAAACGGGGGGGAATATATATTTGCCGCTGATAATCCGAAAAAAAAAATTCCCCCTTTCGGGGGCGAGTATTGGACAGTGGAGGAGTTGGTAGGGGTCGGACGTAATTACGAACACCACCACCGTGCTCAGCATCCTTGAAAACGGGAGGAAAGTACTATTTTCTGAAGGGAAACCTATTAAATCGCGTTTAATCCCTCTAGGGGGTGGTTTTTGGCCTGTTTGAGGGGTTGTGCAACCCCAAAGAGAACTTCTGACACCGCCATCGTGTTCAGCATCCTCGAAAACGGGGGGGAAGGTAATTTCATTCCGGCTCAAAATATTTACCATTCGTGTGACTCACACACGCCACTAGACCTAATTCTACGAGTTACGGAATCTGTGACAATATGGGTGTTTTCTACACATTCCGATCATTTCCTACTCTAATCTTTTTTTCAACTTTTTTTATTAACGCTATTACAAACACATTGCACAAGGTTTCATCAAAATCAATTCAAATTAGAGATTTTAGTCATTTTAGCCCTTCGTTGACAGGACTATTGCTGGATTTCTGTATACTGTTGTAAGAAAAAAGATGGATCAGTTATCATTGATATCGTAAGTATTCTCATCTGTTGTATTTGATTCAACATTGGAGCAAGACTTGCCTTGGCAATTCGTACATACCGGTGAACAAAATAAACCGACTTTTTTACAGCCACAGTCATTACTACAAACCTTCTTGCAATTACAAAAAATAGTATTAAGAAGTTTTTTCTGGAGCAAGCGGGAAAAGAGTTTGAATTGGATCCAAACTATTCCCTATTAATTTCCACCCCAGTCTTCTGGGTCCAGTTCGTTGCCTAGCTATACATGAATTTGATAGTAGACATGATATAAATGTTGATAAGCAGCAGCAGATGTTGGAGGAAGACAGGATAACTACTCTTTTATTGTTCCGTGTATTTTTTACAAAACTTAAATATCTACACTTGTCTATAGAATAATTTTTTTGGAGCTCCGTACATAGCAAGAAGAATGCGAATTCCATTTGAGATGATGACGTATTACTACAGTGAGTCCGTCCTTGAAACTTTGGTTGTTAGTGCTACTCGACATGTAGTTTAAGAATCCAAAGAGTCCCTAAAAATTGAAGAGGTGAAAATGGGGTTTTGGGGGGGGGGAGACATTTTTGAAAGTAGAGGTGTAGGGGTCATTTTCTATGTTTTTTGCATGCTGAATCGAATGAGACCAAAATAAAGTCGATAGGATTAACCATTAACGAATAAAAATGGTTCTAATAGTGGAAAATGAGAAAAAGAAAGATAGGCAACTAACTCGTCTCTTAAAATTGAAGAGAAAGTTGTAGATGTGGACCCATTGATTTTGTATCAAAGGATGCTATGGAGAAAATATGAAGACTTGTTCACGTTCTTTAAATACGAAATAGCGCAATTCCCATTGTCATTGTTCACCAGCAGTGGGATGCGAAAGAACGTGAGGTCTGCATAGTATGAAGAGTTTGAATGTGTCAAGGACAGTAGGATGGACAGCGTTAGAAATTACGTCATTGATGGTGGGCACTTGCAGCATGCAGTTAAGTGGTATATGAAGAAAAAAATCGAATATATTCAGATGTCTGTGAAACATATTTCACTTACATAAAAAACCGTTATAAATCCGCTCTTGTTGTTTTCGATGGATCCTGCATCTATTCCAACCAAGAGAAATTTCTTTCCAATGTGGAAAATAAAAAGCAATGGATCCAGCTGCTTAAAAAAAAATTGAGGACATCAACATTGAAGTAAGACAGAGTTCAGTGGAGATGCTGACGTACTAATAGTGCAGACAGCCATAGGAAAACAGGGCTCTGCCATTCTTTGTCACGATACTGATATTTTTGTATTTTTGACTGCTTTGGCTCCTTTGAATTCAGAAACGTTTCTACTCAAACCAAAAATCGGACGTACGAAGAACAAACTTGTTTTCATCAGTAAGCCTTCAGAACCAACATATGCGCATCAACACGTACGTCCTACTCTCTCAGTCTTTTAGTGGTTGCGACACCACAGGTGCAATTTATGGAAAAGGGGAAAAGAACGTACTGATTAATATAATAAATGAAATGAATAAATGAGAAAACTCTACTGTTATGAAATTTTAGCCATTTACAAAATGGCTGACTGGTTATGACCAAAAATTTGAATGGTAACAAAATTTAGCTAGAATTGAATTAGAGAGAAAATATCTGAATTACTATCTGAAAAAAAAAAACTAAAACTGTAACAAATAGGTATAGCAAACAAAATTATGGGTTTATAGTTTACTATGGGTTTATTTCCCAATAAATAAACTAATAAAAAAATTTGTACTTGTACTAACACGAGGTTAACTAAATGCGACAAAACGACTTTAGGTTTCGACTTTTAATGAGATGAGATTGTCTACACACGATTAAGAAACAAAGGTTCTAATTTATCCCTTGAATAATTTCCTAGTTTAGTCCTCGTCCACAATAATCTAAATAATGACAAAACACCACGGTATTGTGTCAAGCGACCACAACATACAAAATTGCCACGATAATTAATGAGTTAACATGTGTCCAATGGACACGGACATCGCACAAACATGTGCGTCAATAAAAATTAATTATTACACGGAATATCCTTTAATTCCCAAAAATAACTATACAGCAACGTTAACTCAATAATATGACATCATTTAATAATCAAATATATTCAAAATATCAAAGGATTAAAGAAATAAACGTGAAAATCCGTTAAAGAATAAGTAAACGATCTTAACTCGTCAGCGTCAAAAGCGAAAGTGAAATAGCATGGATATTTAAAATATAAAATGGCCTCAGTAATGTTTCTACCGCGTATGCGCACTTGTTGACTTCGCGTCGGCATTACCGTGGGTAATTCAAATTTATGTAACACGGGTGCTTCAACGAAAAAAGAAAAATTTTCGTTACACCACGGAAACTACCGAGAAAATTTTTTTTTTTTTGTAAAAGAAAACACTATACATCACGCTATTATCGTACAGTTTAACTAATCGAGGAGAGATGGAAAAAATTAAGAGAGCGGGAAGTAGTGACAAAAAAAGTTTAATAACCAAACTTGCATAATTCCTAATTATACAAGATACCACAAGAAAAGTTCGTTTTACCACTGGACAAAGTCATCAACATCACCAATTCCGAGACTATTCAACAAGAGTCTACGTACAGCCAAAAAGATATAAATAGATAGAAGGTAATTTTACACACCCATTTTGAAAAACCCACCCACCCATTCCAAATAGCTACAGCAACTCACAGTGATGTAGAAGAAGCAGGAGAGACTATTTTTTTGTATATTTGTGGCTCCAAAGATGGGAAACATGCGTTAGATGAACTACGGTACGTGATGTTCCAGAGATCACTCACTAAAAATGTAGCAAAGCTTGAATCACTTCCTCCTACATCAGGAAGTGTTGCATAACATTCATATCGTATCTTCTATCAACTACAGTTGTGGCTCGGAAATAAACGGGATCCACAACAGTGCGGTTGGGTTCGTCGTGGCAATGATTTGCACCCAATCAGGACAACCCAGAGGCCATCCTTAAGTTGATTTTCTGTGCCCGCAAGGGAAATTGCTCCACTTCTTAGTACTCCTGTGTAAAAGGAGGTGAAGAATGCTCAATTTTGTGCAACATTTGTGAGGAAGGGGCCTGCATGAACAGTTGCACTAAAATTGCAGTGTCGTCAGACGTGTTACCTATATCAACAGAGACCGTTGATGAAGATTCAAACTTTGATGATGTCACTAGCGAAGAGTATAACATGTTCGATGAATAAAATACTTATTACCAAATACTGCATACTTCATATAAAAATTTTGTAAATAGTGCATTAATACTGTACATCTTTTTTCCCTTTTAATGAAATCTCTTGCTTTTTATCGTATTTTTATTATTGGAACCATTTTTATTCGTTAAAGGTTGATCCTATCGACTTGATTTTGATCTCATTCCATTCAGCATGCAAAATAACATAGGAAACGACTTTCAAAAAGTACATTTTCAAACATTTCTCATCCCTCCCTCCCCCAAAAACTTCATTTCCACCCCTCCAATTTCGGGGGACTCTTTGGATTCTTAGACTACATGTCGAATAGGAGTTATAACCACATTTTTATGAACTGACTGATTTTTATGTAGTTCAAACACTGTTTTTACTGTACTATATGGATAAAATTCAATATTTGTAAATACTTCTGCGCAATCAATTAAATCATGACGTTTTCAAACAATTTAAATACTGTTGTTTTACCCCCTTTGAAAAATCCTGATGCAGTATTGCAGCCAGTTATTGCATGTAAAAATAAAATATGAGCTAGATATTTTGGATATGAAGTTAGACTTTGTGGTGAATACATTTTTGTTTGTATTTGAGCTTTCCCAACTTTTAAAAAGTAAATAATCTTGTCAATTAGAGTTCGTGCAGTCAGTGGTATTAACAAATCAATATCTACCCCAACAACGATAGTTTTATTTGTATTAAATTGTTCTATTGTTGTTTCAATTATAAAGACATCAGCGTCATTATCAGCTTGTTTCGCAGAAATTTCAGCAGCTGTAAATATTTCAGTGTTAACGTTCAAAGAATGCGCCGAGTACACTACCTCATAGGTGGCGCGGAAATGTGTGAATATTATGCAGAATACGACGTTTCCAACTTTGGAAATCGCTATATCTCATGAATGATGATTCGTAGAAGAAAAAAATTAAACAGTTTTTGTTGATAATTGCATGATCTACAAACTTTGTATGACCTATTTTTACGATAACACTTGCCTTTTAAGAGAAATATGCGAATAACCGATATTGTGACAAAACCTTGAATAAAATTTGTAGCCGACACAGGATCGGTGGAGACTTTTGACATTTCATTTGTAATAGTGTGATCAAGGTCTGTACCAATTTTTACCCAACCAGCAAATTTGTTTTGTAATTTAAATATTCTACGATTATTTTGTTTTATTGTCATTTTATTAATGCTTCTAAGTGCCGATTGATTATATTAGAGTTCCAGAAAATACTATTTTGTTGTCTGCAACTGAACTATTTTATAAATTTATCATTAAAACGTTTCTACAGCAAATTAATAAAATATCTTATAATGGAGTTAAGAAATTATTTTATAAATGTTTTTGTGATTAAGTTATAAAATATTTCTGCTTATAAAACTGAATCGTTTTATAACGATTTTTTAGTAACATTCAGCAGTATTTTTATCAGAGGTTCGGTTGAGTTTCTCAAAGTGAACAGACGCTTCGAATAAAAGCTCTCAAAAATAGCTCATAAATATAGGTTAAAACACCGCTAATTTATATGAAATTTAGACCATCGATAGGTCAAGAAATACGTTAGGGCTGAGACCCAATGCTTTCTTGGAAAGTGTAAATAAACAATTCGCATGAAGTGGAGGTTAATGAAACCAACAGACATCACCAGCAAACTACAAGAAAAAGATAAGTGAATGACTGAATGATTGATCCATAATTTGTAATTTATTGTTTCTGTTTGTATGTTTGTATTTTTTAGTATTATTTTTACTTTACTTTTATAATATCCTATTTTATTCCCATTGGAAAACGACAGTTGGAATTAGGCACTACAAAAACCAAAACAATATACAGGGTGTGCGGAGGTTTCTCTCGGGCCACTTTCTCATTCTCAACTCGCCGTAAAAAGTTATTTTACCGCGATACAGATAACATAATAAAAACACTCTCTTACAGCAAGCTAATATTGGTTTTGAAAAACTGGGCAAAAGATGGACACACTAATACAGGACGTTGAAACGAGAACACATCAATTACTGGTACAAAAAATCGACGGCGACGGAAACTGTCTATATGGACCCACCAACTGGAGGGAGAAAATATAACATCACAGGCACATACCAATGCGACGAAAACCCTACGAAAACAAGTAGCTGATTATATCGAAAATCACTTAGACCATTTCATGCCATTCATGCAGGCATCCATCCATGAACTAGCACCCCGTTACAATAGATACAACTCTAATACGGGAAAAATAAATGCGTTCATTCGAGATCTGAGAAGAGAAGGTTTTTGGGGGGGGGGGGGGGGGGCAGGAAACAATTGCAGCAACAGCAAATATGAAAAACAGGACAATAATAGTACATCAAGAAGAAGGAGAACATATAATTTTCCATCCTACTAACCAACAAGGAAGAGAGAACACACCACTAGAGATAGTATATAGGAAGCACGGAAACGAAAGAAATCACTACGATAGCGTGATTATTGCACAAGAAAAACATGAAGCAGAACAACCAGAAGAAACATACGCTCGAACTGGGGCAATAACACCCCGCCCAGAATTAGAGGAAGCAACGCACATAAACATGTACCAAATATCACAAAGAACAGAGGAAGCCAACAGTCAAGAATTACAACACGATGACATCATCCTGGCGACATGGAATGTCAGAGGCTGCATAACGAGAGAGAAAAGAGAAAAAATCGATGAGGCGCTTATGATGGAACACATACACGTTGCATGCATACAAGAGACACACATGATAGACGGAACTGCAGTTACTCAAAACTACAAATGGCATCTAAGTGGAGGGGACAAAGAAAAAACCAGCAGAGGAGTCGCATGGGCAATAAGACGGAACACCCCTATCCAGATAAAGACAAGAAAAGTAAACGAAAACATAACCATGGCAGACTTACAAATTGGAAAGGAAAACATATGCATATTAGGAGTACATGTGCCCTCCGACAAACGGGCAGGACGAGTATTCAGACAGATCACCCAAGAGACTAGAAGAAATAGGAATAGAAAAATGAACATAATAATACTAGGAGACTTCAACGCGCATATAGGAAAGGACGACCAAACACATGAAGACAAGAATATCATAGGAAAAACCTTACTTCACACATGGACAAACGATAATGGAAGCTCGCTAAAAAACTTGGCACATCTGTTCGATCTAACAGTTAGAAACACATGGAGCAAGAACCTAACCTGCCTTAATACCTGGAGTAAAGGAAACATCAACTCTCAAATAGACCATATCCTAGTGGATAGAAAAATAAGGGACAGGGTCAAAAACATTAAGGCAAAACAAGCAACAAACGTCAAAACAGATCACAAAATATTATATGGAACACTAGTAATAAAGAAACAAGAAGCAAAAAAAAGATACAACGAAACATCAAATGACACATGGAACATCTCACTGCTACAGAACGAAGAAATAAAAAAGAAATACCAGGAGGAGATAGAAAAACAGTTAACAGGAAAAGAACTAAATTGGTCAACAATGGGTTTAAAAATGAAAATAGCGGCGAGGAAAACGTTGAAAAGGAACAAATCCCCTATGAGCCCAACAAGAAAAGACATGAAAAGAAACTACGAAAAACTAAAGAAAATAAAGGCCACAGGAAAACAATATACACCGAACATAGACAAAAAGATAATAGAAGCGGGGAAAGAAAAAAGAGACGCAGAGAGGAGGCACGAACAGAAAAAATGCAGGGAATTCTTCGAAAACATAGAATCCACTCCAGCAGGACAGAGATTAAACCAAACTTTTAGACACCTTAAAACATACAGGAGAAACAACAATACGTAGCCAAGAAAATACATACCACTGCAGCATTGGGTCAGGAAACTAGAAGAAGGAAACGCGGAGAGAAGTCAAATAGAACCAATACAAGAAATGGACCACTGGCCACTGGGAAAGCCACCGTCAAAAGACGAACTACTAGAAATAATGGCCAGAGCTAAAAGAAACACGGCCCCGGGAATAGATAAAATAAATAACGAACTAGTATACTATGGACCGGACAACATAAAACAGCTAACCCTAGAAATCATCACCAACGCGTGGACGGAAACCACACCCCTGCCTGAGGAGTGGAACACAACCATACAGATACCGCTCCCTAAAACCAAATCACCACAAAACGTGGACGATTACAGAAGAATAACACTCTGCAGTGTAGGGTACAAATACTACGCACAATTCCTCCTCAGAGAAATGGAAAAATACATCGGCGAACTACCAGATTATCAAACGGCATTTATCAAGGGCAGATCAACAGACGACCATATGTACACCACCAGACGGATCCTGGAAGAAAAGTGGAAAGAAGGAACAAAACTATATATAGTCTCAATTGACCTCCAAAAGGCATTTGATACCATCAGGCATGAGGCTATAGTCAACACTTTGCTCAACAGGGGAGTACCGCACTACTTAATAAACAGAATAATAAAAGCATGCCTACACGAAAACACTGCAATACAATGGTTTGGACAGACGACGGAATCAAAAATGAAGAATATAGGAGTCAAACAAGGATGTCCCCTATCCCCCCGACTATTCACCACAGTCCTGGACCAAGTGATAGAAAGCACAATAAAGGAGAATCAGAATTTCAATGGAAACGATGGAACGATAAAGCCCCCCATCGTACTTGCATACGCCGACGATATACTCATCATCACCGAGGAAGAACAAGACATCGTTAAATTTCTAAGAAACATGACACCACATCTGGATTCCTCTGGAATGAAAATAAACTTCAAGAAGAGCCTTATAATGGTCCGAGACCCATTGACAAAAACAAGTCCAACAAGTGGGGAAGAATACAAAATAGGAGACTACACCCTGAGAACCACGAATAGAATGAAATACCTAGGAACATACCTAACGAATCAACTAAAAAGGAGGGAAACAGTAAGGGAAAGAATCAAAACAGCCTACAGAGTCACAAGAGCTCTACTACCCTTCATTGAGGACAACAAACCACCATGGTGCCTAACCAAAAAGATATACACGACCATCATAATGCCTACGATGATATATGGAGTCAAAAACGCAGCAACGACAAAGGCCAACAGAAGAAGCCTGAGAAGAGCTGAAAGGGACATTATCCAACTGCTAGCAAAAACAGGAAAACCACAAAAACGACAGAAAACGTCAACATTACTAGAGGGAAGAACAATAATCAAAAGAATAGAATCATACGCAATGAAATACTGGGGACACGTCCAAAGACGGGACTCGACACACCTACTAAAGAAAGCGCTGCGAATGAACAGCAACAAACTGAAAATAGGGAGGCCATGCTACACATGGATAACAACAATCGAGAGGATTATGAATAAGCTAGGAAAGGATTATACACACTGGGAAAAGCGGGCACAACAAAAAATGGAATACAATAAAGAAATATCAAGGATATACACACTGCCAGACTCAGAAACAGAAGAAACAGAAAACTCAGAAGTAGAATAGGAGAGAAGATGATCACAGACAGAAACTAAGAAGAAGCATATCACAAAAACCTGAAAGTAAAAAGAAGCACGAAAACCTAAAAGAAGCATCTCACAAAGGACTACACTTTCCATCCGATGAAGACAGGAGGAAAACAAGAAGAAATATCTCACAAACACCTACACGCTCCATCCTATACTCCTACCCCATGCGTCATGCGGCTCTCGCTGCTGACAACAAGCATGTCCAATGTCCAATCCAGCGTATGCAGCTGGCCCGGCGGTATATAAAAGCACTGGGGGTTTGTTCTGGCACACGGTGGGATGATCGGTGGGCGATCGGGCTGCGTGGTGGAACAAATCTCCCTGCACCGGAATTGGCAGCAATGCCCACCTTACGCTGGCAAATCAATCAATCAATCAATCAATCAACATTCAGCAGTATTTTTATCACCTTTATAAAGATACATTCAAATTGTTTTATAGTTACTTCTTATCATCTTACAAAACAGTTATATTAAAGATCTATGTGTGACAATTTTGCTTTTAAGAATAAATGTTGTTCCAGAGCATGTTATGTAATTATTATAAAGCATTGTATTTGATCTAGTATGGAAACAGCAACAAAGTCGTTGCAACACAAAATTGTTTACTTGAGCATAAAAATGTAGTGGCTAACAATACAATAAAACATATTTGAGAAAATTGATTTTCTGCGTTAGCCGTGTATTTATAGTTAGTCATAATTAAAGAGTGCCGTTTAATGAAAATTTATCATATTTATAGTATTCATGCAAGTTTATAAAAAAATTATTCTCCCAAAATTTTGGTTACCAACATTGACAAGAGCGGTGCAGATCTTGACAGATCATGTAATGGCGAAACTAACAACACCAGATTTAGGTCAATGGAGGAACTTGGTTGTAAAAATTTGAGGTACATGTATTAGCAGCATAGTGGTTTTGACAATAAGACACAGTTTATACTGCTGTAAAATGAAACGACGCATTTCACTCACTGCACTGTTAACGTACCTATCAGGTCATATGCCAAAGTACTGTTGCTTCCACTAGTAAAAGTAACTACGTATTTTTGGAAATAAATAAACCATAAATGAACAGCTCTATAAATAAAGAGATTTACTGCTACTAATTTCTAGGTTATATTTATGCAAATTGAACTATTTCTGGATTCATGGTTGCATTTACAACTCAGTCCTAACAGATTTATCATAAGAGCTACAAAAGTATCATGAAAGTGAGTGATCTATTTTGTAAAATTCACGAAAAAGTTACACTAAGGCGCATTATTTTGTAGGTGTTTTATAGCAATCGTCTAATAATTTAAATATCATAAAATGCTTGCTACTAACACAAAAGTATTTTATTAAGGAAGGCCATCTTGAAAGGCCAGCGTTCGTGAAGGTAAAAATGACAAGATATGAAAATTTGAAATATCAAATGTTTATGAAGTCAGATACGTGCTAATTATAACGTTATGACTTCTAAAACAAATTAGTGTAAGTTACATTGCTAAAAAACTGAAATTCATAAAATTGATATTTATAACATTTCAAAAATTATTATAAATCATCAATAAATTTGAGGCCCATTAAAAATATGTTAAGAATATGGCCATAGTTCACAGTAAAATTTTCTCCGCATCAATAATTTCAGTCTGTAAGCCAGAACAAGTCTCTTAAATAATTATTATAGGTTATTAGGTACCTAGTATTAAATCACAATACCATATGCTTTTAGTGTCAAAATTACTTCTTCAACTTTTAAGATACATTCAGGAAATCATTTTATTTTATTAGTGTGTATAAGCAGCATTTTTTTAAAATAGTGACTATTTAAAAGCTTCTTATAAAACAGTTGTTTAGTTGTTTTATAGCAGCAATTTAACAGACAGTGAAGTGTGTTTTATAGTAAAATTAAATGAAGCTTTAATAAAACTGCTACATAGTGATGGTACTAAATTTTCATAAGGCTTCTGGAAATGTTTATACAATTATTTTATAATGGTAGTTATATTGGTATCCCGGTAGCGACACTGCTTTTCTTATCATAATTCTTGTAATATTTTACATAATATACATACGTTACGAGATCACGTAGAGGTATCATATTAAAAGATAAGGTATTATATAAAACCGCGAATCATCTTGTAAATTATCAGATCTGAGTAAAAAGTTGAAGTGAACAGTTGTGTTTTTATTGTACGTTCCCACATTTCTGGCGCAGTCAACAAGGCTTGGGGGAGAGTGGAGCAAAAACTAGTGCCTGATTAGCAAGAGTTGCCATTCCAAACCAAGAAAAGAACAAAAACAGTAAGTACTCATCCATTCCCGTTTGCTTTTTCCATTTTACACCGGATCTCGCTTGCCCGATTGGCAAATTGGACCCGTTTGGTCATTAAGTTAGGAAAACTGATCTGATTGATCACTAGAAGTAGGCATTTCATTAGTTTTAGTTATTATTTTAGTTCTCTATTTTTCTCAAAATATAGAGTATAGAACACTACCTATCTTGTCAGTAAGGTCCTTGTCTTTAAGCAACAGAGTAGGCAGATTGAGACTGTTGTTGACAGAGAGATCTGAACACCAAGGTCTGGCGTGTGATATTTTTCAAAAAATTATATTTTAAATCGTTAATTCAAATCATTGCTCAATGGCAACTAGACAACAGCTCCAAGATGCGAACCGCGATCTCACAACTACTCAAGAAGAGATCCAAAATTTGGTACAGACTCTTTCAGAAACTCCATCACAACCACAATCAGTGGCTCGCCCACAGCAAAGAGTTATAGATACACAACTTTTAAAATTATATCTAGATACAGTACCACTTTTTGATGGAAATAGTTTGGTTTTGCTTTCATATATTGATTCGGTTAGAAGCACGTTTTTAAATTTTCCCGATGATTCACACCATGTAACTCATAATTTAATTCTACAGGCAGTAAAAAATAAATTAAGAGGCCGCGCTCAAAATTTGATAGCCAGCCGAAGCGATTTAATTACGTGGGATCAAATAGAAAAACTTTTAAAATTAACATTTGGCGATCAACGCGATTTACAGTATCTGACCCATCAACTGACATCCATGAGACCGATCAGAAACGAACGACCTTACGACTTTGGACTTCGACTACAACAATTAAGAGCCGTTATTATAGCAAAAATTAATGATGATTTTCCGGATCCACAACTCAGAAACTTACAAATTCACAATTACAACAACATTGCCAAAACAATGTTCATCACTAATCTACCTATTAACGTTCAAACAATCGTGAGAATAAAAAATCCTGCATCACTAGAAGACGCGCTAAATTATGTTCTAGAAGAGGAAGAATTTCAAAATTTTGCTAAATTACAAGCGTCTAGTAGTGGAACTCATCAATTAACGCCAAAACCCACCGTACAAAATACGCCGCCGCATAGAAATATCCAAAACCCTATTTTTAACAGAAATTCAAATGTTTACAATTCTAACCAAAATGCATACTCCGCGCAAAGAAATTTCACTCCACAACAACATGGAAATAATTTTCCAATAAATTCTTATAATCAATTCACGCCACCGCAATTTGTGAATAATTTCCCAACAAATTATCGTAATCAGTTCCCATCACAACCTATCAACATACAACCACGGCAAGTAAGGCAAAATTTCCCTACTAACAAACAAACATTTGGATCATCAAGACAAAACGTATGGAAACCAAACCAAAATACACCTTTGTCGAAACCAACTCCAATGTCTGGCATATCTCACAATACCCAACAGAGACCCACGACAATGCCAGGTGTCAATCGTTATTTATATAATAGTGAAACCACCGATCATGTCCCACCTTATGACAACGAAGCATACTATGATGAACTGGAATACGATCAACTGAGATACGAAGACGTGACACTGTATCAAAATCAAGAAGAGAGTTATAACAACCAAGACTCAGAACAACAAGAATCGACAAACAATAATTTTGATCAAGATAATAATACCGCCTCAAATTTTATGAATGCCGAGCCAACACAATACCCGACTTAAATGCAATCAACGCACTACCATATATTCATATCACCTTAAAAAACAAAACTTATAAATTTCTTGTAGACACCGGATGTTCTTTTTCAATTATTAGACCCGCTATAGTCGAAATGAATTTTCCACAAGAAATTTATCTTGACCCAACGACAATTCAAACTTGTGCAGGTAAAACTAAAGCTCTTTATAAAGCCAAAATTCCACCGTTTGAACAGTTTCATTCCAGTACTCCTATTGATTTCATTTTATATGACTTTCATAATTACTTTGACGGACTCATAGGGTTACAAGACCTCATGAATGCCGAACTAAACATAAATCTGTCAAATCAAACTCTCGATAATAATTACGTTCAAATTCCACTATACTTTAGAGAGGACTTTTCATCCTGCAGTTATGACTTAAACCCGTTAGAAATTCGTAGAATTAAAATTCCGGTAGTTGTAGAAAATGGACCAGTTCTAATCCCTGAATTTTACTCAGCTTCTTTCTATGTCCCTGAAACATTGTCCACTAGCACAAATTATTTCGCTGAAGTCGAGGTTCACAACTTAACCAATGTACACAAATTAGTTTCATTCACCGAACCGCAAAAATCAACTTCATTTGAGGAACACGAATACGAGATCTTTAATTGTAATATCGCTCATGTTAATCAAAATATTAATAATCGCCAGATCGATGTACAAAACATCATCAGAACCGATCATATGAATGAAGAAGAAAAACAATCTATACTAAATTTATGCTTAGAATATTCGGACATCTTCCAAAACCCGACCGATCAATTACCATTTACTCATGTTATCAAGCACGAAATCAAGACAAAAGATGAAAACCCCTGTTATTCGAAAACATATCGTTACCCACACATTTATAAGGAAGAAGTTCAGAGGCAACTTTCGAAAATGCTTCAAGATGGTATCATACGACCGAGTGTATCCCCTTGGAGCTCTCCAATTTGGGTTGTCCCAAAAAAGTTAGATGCATCTGGACAGAAAAAATGGCGAATAGTTGTCGACTACAGAAATCTAAATGAGAAGACGATCAGCGACAGATACCCTATCCCGAATGTAACGGATATATTGGACAAACTTGGACGAAGCTGTTATTTCACTACCTTGGATCTTGCTTCAGGATTCCATCAAATTGAAATGGCTCCTGAGTCAATACCAAAAACTGCCTTTAACACCGAGCATGGACACTATGAGTTCCTAAGAATGCCTTTTGGACTCAGAAATGCACCAAGCACATTTCAAAGAATGATCGACAATGTGCTCCGGGAACATATAAATAAAATCTGTTTGGTATACTTAGATGATGTGATAATATTTTCGACGTCTCTACAAGAACACATCGCTAATCTAAAAAGAATATTTCAGACTCTACGAAACGCTAACCTAAAAGTACAGCTGGACAAATCAGAGTTTCTCAAGAAAAACGTCGAATTTTTAGGCCACATTGTTACCCCAAACGGAATCAAACCAAACCCCGATAAAATCGCTGCCATAAAAAAATTCCCTATACCAAAAACACACAAGGAAATCAAGTCATTTTTGGGATTATTAGGCTATTACAGGAAATTTATAAAGAACTTTGCGAAATTAACCAAACCCCTTACCAGCTGTCTAAAGAAAGACCAAAAAATTATATTAACACCAGAATATATCTCGTGCTTTGAACATTGTAAGACACTATTGTCTAATGAACCAATTCTTGCATATCCAGACTTCGAAAAACCATTTGACGTAACCACAGACAGCTCAAACTATGCCATAGGAGCCGTACTTTCCCAAGAAGGTCACCCGATAGCATACGCCTCAAGAACATTGAACCCTGCTGAGACAAACTATGCTACAGTCGAGAAAGAAATGCTTGCCATCGTCTGGAGCTGTAAGTACTTCAGGCCATACCTCTTTGGAAAAAGGTTCACCATCTACACAGACCATAAACCCTTGGAATGGTTGTCAAACTTGAAAACACCGAATGCAAGACTAATCAGATGGAAATTACATTTGGAAGAATTTGAATATGACATCAAATACAAACCAGGAAAATCCAACTACGTAGCAGACGCTCTATCCAGGATAAAAATCCAAGAAGAGGCACATGAAATTCATGCTTTAACTAGGTCAAAAACGACACCTCTCGAGGACGATCTTCTCTCCATGTTAAATAACGTCGACGAAATACCAGAGATAGACGAAGCCAGTCTGAGAGAAACTCTAAATTCCTTAGATCCACAAGAGAGACCAGCAGACGAGACCCGAGGTGACGATTTCGAAGATAATATCCCACTATCTGTAATTAGACTCCAACAACCTGCGAATGAGCAAAATGATGAAACGGCAACAATACATTCTGCACAAGAAAATCCCATCCAAGAAATTCCATACACAGATAAATGTATCAATCAATATGCACACCAGATAATCATTACCGAATCAATCAATTGCCTCTCTAATTTTACAATACACGAAAGAATACTTAGCAATAACCGACACAAAGTCACCATGAAGTCAAATGCGACCGAAGAAGAAATTATAAAAATGTTCAAAAATATAATTGATCCTAGACGACACTATTGCCTATTTTTCCGCACAAGGAAAGATGAGCTCTTAAAACTCAGAATAATCACAACGTTACAAAAACACTTTGCAAAACTGAATTTAACAATTTCAAATCTATTCGTAACAGATGTGATTACAGAAGGAGAACGACACGAGAAAATAAAATATCACCACGAGGGTAAAACTCAACATAAAGGCATTGGTGCTACCATGGTGTCATTAACCAAAAATTACTATTGGCCGAATATGTTTCGAGACGTCCAAATCTACATAAATACTTGCGACACTTGCCAAACCTGTAAATATGAACGCAAACCGCAGAACCCGCCTTTCGAAATAACTCATACGCCTTCCAAACCAATGGAGGTCATTCACGTGGATATACTCTTTGTTAATAGCAACTTATTTCTAACCTTCTTAGATCCCTTCTCGAAATATGCACAAGCTATCCCCATTGCACAAAAATCTGCAATTGAGGTCATGGAAGCCTTAGTAACATTCATATCTTTTGTTGGCATACCTAAAGAAATTATTGTCGATAATGGCAAGGAATTCAGAAATCACACAATTTCGGACTTCTGTAAACTACATAAAATCAAATTGCATTATATTACATTGCACAATTCCACCTCCAATTCACCAGTTGAACGTTTGCATTCCACACTTTTAGATCAGCTTAGATGCCTAACGCGAGAAAACCCACACGAAAATGTAAAGTCCCTACTAAAACTAGCAATTATGGGATATAACAATACTCCCCATAGTAATACTAAACATACCCCGTTTGAAATATTATTTGGTCACCTAAACCAAACACTACCTTTTGACATAAATGAAGAAAACATAGTAACTGACTATGTTGAAAATCATGCCAGAAATACACAACAACTTTATGAGAACACTCATAAAAGATTATCAACGGAGAAAGAAAAGCGAATCCGCAATTTAAATGAAAAATGTGCCGACCCAGAAAAGCTAAAGACTGGCGATACCATCTTCATAAAAAATGATCAGTTACGTAATAAAACAAATCCGCGATTTATTAAAACCGGAGTAGAGGAAGATTTAGATAAAAAAGTTCAAACAACCCGAGGAACTTATCATAAGAAAAGAGTTAAAAAGAAACGTATCCTTGTTCCAGGTACACGCCCACGCGGACGACCGAAAAAGAACGCCAACAACGACAATGCACTTGACGCTCACCCTATTTCTTACCTTTTCGACAGTCCTTTGCCAAATTAAGTTAACCCCCATAGAAAATGGCCTCCTAACCCTAAATTTAGGCACGATGAGGTCCCGTTCAACACAACATAAATTTATTCATTATGTTAACCTGCAACCGGTTGATGATGAATTACAATCCACTGAATCTCAACTACTTGTAATTAAAACCAAGATCCTTGAAATTAATAACTGCACTACCGACACCGGTCTATCAACTTCACTTTTGCAAGCCGAACAATTAGTTATTAGAGTGAAATCGAAATTAGAAAGCCTTCTTCCACAAGGTACAACGCGCCCCAAACGAGGTTTAATAAATGGAGTAGGTACCGTATCAAAATGGCTATTTGGCACCTTAGATGATAGTGACCGGGAAACAATTAATAAAGCTCTAACAAAACTAAACGAAAACGATAATCATATCGAATACGAATTGAAAGCCCAAATGAGTTTAACATCCAAATTAATCGATGAATATAATGAAACAATATCAACCTTGGCACAAAATCAAAAAGCAATTAAAACCTTTCTTACTGAAACAGTAATGAGACTTGAGGATGAACTAAATAAGGTTCTAATTACCGTTTCTATCCAAAACATACTATCACAACTCTTTGTTAATCTGGGATATATTAATGAGTTTCTGGATGAACTAGAAAATGCAATTACGTTCGCTTCATGGAACTTAGTTCACAATTCAATTTTACCCAAACATAGTTTAATGTATATCTTGAGCAAAGCAAGAGAACTCTATAATAGCCAAAGCATTCTAGATCTAAAGTATTTTCAAAATTATTATTCATATTTGGGAACAACCGTTCACTTTTCAGAGAAGCTTATAATTTTTGTGATTAATTTGCCAATCTTAACAACCGAGATTTACTCCTACTACCATTTAATTCCAGTTCCTGTCCAAAACCTTACAATCATCCCCAATACTCCATACCTTGGGATGAGTACCGACACTTACGTTGCCACAGCATATAGTTGTCCAAAATTAGAAGACGTCTATATCTGCGACTCACCCAGTCAACCACGAGATGATAGCTGTCTAGTCGAATTACTATCCAAGGCTGATCACGACCACTGCCCTGTTCACCATGTATCAGTCACAAAACCAATAATAACGACATTAGAAGAAAATCACATATTAATCATTCCAGTCAATACTCTCCAAATTCCCGATTGTCAAAATGGAATTCAGACCATTAGCCAACCAGTTGTCCTTCATCTACCCACAGGATGCAGCACCACTATAGCAAACCAACGCTTCACAGCAACGAAGAGTGATGTTCCACTTCCAATGTTTCTTCTGCCAAAAATCGAAGTACCAAAATTATGGAACCTTACTGTGAACAAAAATAAACCATTGTCATTAAAGGAAGTTGACCTCTCCGATGCCAGAGCTCTGAAAGAGTTAGCCAGAGCAACAAAAGGGACCCACTTCATTCCGGAACCTGCTAGCCTCTTGGAATCCCCAAGTTATTGGCTACTAACCACCATGTTCGTGATGTTACTCCTTGTAACCTATACCATGATTCACTTTGGATGCTGCAGACGATGCTCCAATATATTGTCACGATGCTATCCCAATAAAATTAGGAAGCAAAGCCCACAAGTTATCCACACCACCCTAGGGAGTTCATCGCCAGGAGACGATGCTACCACTTCGTCGGGAGGAGTTATATTGGTATCCCGGTAGCGACACTGCTTTTCTTATCATAATTCTTGTAATATTTTACATAATATACATACGTTACGAGATCACGTAGAGGTATCATATTAAAAGATAAGGTATTATATAAAACCGCGAATCATCTTGTAAATTATCAGATCTGAGTAAAAAGTTGAAGTGAACAGTTGTGTTTTTATTGTACGTTCCCACATTTCTTGGTTCCAACAGGCGTTACAAAATATCAACAGCGACTGAAATAATTTTATAAGATGGTGCCAATTTTGCATTTGTAGCTGCTGTGAAAACATTATGAAAATGTTTCTGAGAGTAACGTTGTTTTATAAAATTTGTGTCAGGAACATTCCTACAACTTTTATAAAATATCAAATTGCTAGTTGGGTAGCTCTATGTGAATTGACAAAGTTTCAACTTTTTTTTGTCCATTTTGACTAGATTATACTGTCGCGGCAACACATTAAAAACGCCACTAAACATCCACATTCTACCCAGGATTCGATCACGGAACTCCGTGGGTCGCAAGCCTAACAATAAGCACTGCACTACCTTGCCTCTTCAAACTGTATCTTGCCTTAATATTGTGAAACATATTTTTAATTATTCTTTGAGTAATTAGCTGTAAAAAATAAGTTATTCTTTTCCCGTAAAACTTGTTAATTTTCAATATTTATTATTTTATATTCTTTGGTCCAGTATATCACCTGGCCTGGCCTCGAGCGAATTTTTTAGGAATATTGCATTTTAATAACAATATTTCATGGCTCATTAACGTTTTGTAATATTTACATTTTTACGTATAGGCGGAAACGCAATAGAACAGTTAGGCGTGATGGTCCAAAGTTGTTAAAATCACCAATAAATTGTAGGTGTCGAACATTTTTTGCAACCACACGTGTGGGTTAAACGCGATCTGCACCGTAGATAATTTGAGTTAATTAAAAGTTTAAAAGGCTATTAATTTTTTTGGGGAGTGATTTGCAAGTTTCGTTTCTTGAGGCTTCGGTAGCTCTTGTCTCTGCAAGGAACAAAATATATTGAACTTTATAAGTCTATTAAATCAATCTGATTATCATAGAAATTAAAAGTTTGGTGCCCTGCGTTTGACAGCGAATAGTTAAAACGTTATATTTAATGCTTTTTATTATCATGAAGATCTTCATGTGTTATTATTTTATTACGACCAGGTTTTTCCATATAATGTTTTATTTATGTGATATGTACATCCCATGTAAACAATTATTGGTACAGTCATATACAAACAAAATTATATACGGAATAAATTAAACGCATTTTAAAAAACACCAGAAGTTAAAGTCGGACGTGGCGGGCTGGAATTACAGCAAATATTTTTACATAGTTTATTTATGTATATACTGCATATATTTTTATGTACCTACTATTTGACGTATCCTATACCATTTGTTTGTGATCGACAGGATTAATGAAATATTGTTATTATTATTATTAAAATAGTTATTAATATTTTGCTCGAATGCGAGACAATTCTTTTTTACGTGGTGATACTGACATATCGTTTTATTTTTATTGTTCAAATAGGTGTTCACTGCAAGTTTTAAGATAGTCTTGTTAAAAATATCTTAATAACATTTTAATGTAAAAAACCGCTACCTAAAGAGTCACTACTTCTCTGTCCAGATTTCCCATCCAAGTCTCTTTAAATGAAAACATTTTAATACTGTTTATGTGGAAATAATTGCTTATAGAATTTTAATTAAATAATAATATTTGAAGTCGTCTGTTTGAGAGTGGTAATGGGGGCAGTTGATGTCAAAAAATTACAAAAATATGAGGCCTTAGCTTCTAGTTGCTTTACATATTTTCCCCTATTTACCCCTACAAACTCCCCAACCCTTCAACGGAACCAGCTCAAAATATAATGTAGTTCCAGATATAGTTATAATACATGCTATGTACCAAATTTCAAGTGAATATCTCAATTTTATTTTGTTAATCCCTTTATAATGAAATGGAGGTGGTAAGGGTGTGACTCAAACCAAGTTACTTGAGATCCAGAGAACGATTTGTCACGATTTTACATCATTTGATTAATTTTACGTGTTTTTATGAAATGTTTAATTTTTGCTGATTTTAATTCAAAATTTTGCGGCCAATCACTCCGTATTCGAATCTTGGATTCAAATCCTTTTTGAGTATTCAAAGGCAGTATTCGAATACTTTTATTTAAAAGAATTCGTGATTCGGATTCGTAAGGCAAACGAAAAAGGATTCGTATTCGAATCCTTTTGTTGATGAGACGAATCCTTTTTTGCGGTTCATATACTTTTTGCGCAAGTGGTAAGCGTTATGATTTTGCGTGTTGGGACAGTTGACACGCGTATAGAATAAGACATTTGTTTTACTCAAAGTCTCAAAGTTATCGCAACCTAAGTCGTAAACGTGCCCGGTTGACCTACGAAATGCCCTGAATCCCTTCATTTTACACTATCGGCATGCGGGCTATTTTCGTTTGCCCTATCATTGACTACCCCCGAGGAAACTCTTTAACTGACGAAAATTGAAATTTTGGTCCCGTCAAAAGCGAACAAAAAATACAATTTTTTACTTGATTATTATTAGCACTGTTTTGTTTCTTTCATTTTGTATAGTGTAGACTTGTATAATAAAGCGCAATTTATTCATTTTATTTCCTTTAATGAATCAATCCCTTACATGTTGCATAATTAAGCAAAGTATTAATCTGGTCACCCTAATATTAAAATAGAAAATAATAACTGCAACTGTAACGATAATTCTGAAGTTACCTTGAGGATATGGATCCGTGATCCGAAAAAAAGTATTCGAATCCTACGATTCGAACAATTTTTTTATCCCAAAAGGATCCGAACTTGGTATCCGTGATTCGAATCATTTTCGATTATTAGGATTCGTGATTCGAATCCATATTCAGAGGAATTGTCCCAGCTCTGGATTCGAATGGTTCCTCATCGCTCCAAAATTTGGGGAATTTTTTACCGAACCAAACTCTTAGCAGTGTCGACATTAGTCGGTTTTTCTTCGTCGAGGCGGAGGTGTTGTGGGTGATGCTCCTGAAACAACGCAAAAAGAACCCGTTAAAACGCCGTTAAACTCGATAAAATTTAGGTCATCGGATTAAAAAATTCTGCGTAAAATGAAACGTAATAATAGAAGAACGAAGCACGCAACAAATTAAAAATTGAAAATTACAGTAAAATATTTGTTAATAATAGTTTAAAGTAAACACGAGTCTAGCGTATGGGCCCGTACGTCGTAAACGGAAACTAACTGGGACCGACCCTTCAAGACGCCTCTCGAGGATTTGTGTGAGCAACTTCTGTTTATAAGGCAAGATACTAGCTGTGGACGAAAAAATATAAGTTATAAGTAGTAGTTTTAGTTTATTAGTGTACTAGTTTAAGTTGAAAAAAAATTAGAAGTAACATTGAAAAGGTATTAAACATAGGTAATGAAATATAAAAATACCCGGAATTGGAAAAAGGCAGTTGAAAGTAATTACTACAAAAACAAACTAATATACAGGGTTTGCAAAATATTCTCTCGGGCCTCCTTCTCATAATCCGCTGTAAAAAGCTTTTTCTACCGCAAGGCAGAGCTCCTTCTTGCATTTCCACCGTAAATGAATATTTACCTGTGGAACGGTTAATCAATTAAAACTCCCTGCGGCGAGCGAATGTATGTATGTCTTGGCAGACAAACAAAATGAACGCAAGCGGGCAGAAGGAGGTGTACACTGTACAATGCTAGATTCAGAAAGAGAAAACTTAGAAGAAGAATAAATAAGGAGATGATCATAGGTGAAAACTTAAAAGAAGCATGGAAATTAAAAAGAAGCGTCTTGCATACGCCTACACTTCCCATCCAATCATGACAAATGGGAACTAAAAAGAAGGATCTCACAAACACCTGCACTTGCCATCCTCTATTCCTACCCCATGCCTCATGTGACTCTCGCTGCTGACAACAAGCATATCCCATGTCCAACCCAGCGTATGCAGCCGGTCCGGCGCACAGTGGCCGTATTGCCGATCTAGGTGGACAAAATTCATAGCGCCTCATAAGACTAATATGCAGGCTTTTATAGGGTTGTATTGTATTTTACATATTGTAATTGTTTATTAACTACAATTATAAATCCTAGGCGTACACCAAAAAAATTGAAAGGGGTTGGAATTAGTAAAAGTCGATATTTTTTACTACATAAAATATATAGTTTTTTGTGTTTATAAAAAATACGTTCCAATATAATAAATTACAATTAGCAAACTAATATGTTTCCCAAGTAGTTAAAGATACTAACATATGGACACATATCAATTATAATTTCTTAAAATATTACAAGATTTACATCATAAAAAGACGACTACCCTTAAAAATATATATTTTAACAAGCTAATTAGTGTAATCAGAATCGTCACTGTCAGTATCAGATTCTGTAGAATCCTCTATGATGCATTCGTTCGCGGCCTCAAAAGTGGATGGATTATTGGTATGAGATTGTGATGGAATACTCGGACATTTTAGGAGATTTAAGACATCAGAGGAAATCGCTCCTGTTGATTTTTTAGGAAGGGTTCGAAAACTGTTTATTATAGAATCGGAAGTTACTAAAAGCATTGTGAGTAAATCTCTGTTTGTGGAAATACGAAATGTTTTTCTGGTGTGCGATTCCCGAAACCTCCTACAATCTTTATTTCTGGCTTCCTGTGCCTCTTCTGACAAGGGCATTGCCCTATGGGAAAAATACTACTATTGATAATGGCACTACGCATAAAAAGTTTGTGCACAGTAACATATAATACCATGGATAGAGACGTAAATACATTTCCCTAGTTTCCCTAATATATTTTTCAAATTCATCAATATTTATTTCATAGCCTGATGATAATGCTTGAAGTATAATCCCAAATCTACTAATAATGTTTTTATCCAATCCCGTAATATCGGCACTATTTTCAGCATTTGCAAAAAAACGTCGAGCAATATTTCCATCATTTGTAGAGACAAAACCTGGTTTTGACCTATCTACTATTAGGCCATGTCTTCTTTAAATCGAGTTTGAATCTTATGTAATTTTCTTTGCTTAACACTTGTTTTGTCAGATTCATCTTTTATTTGCCATTTTTTTGTATTTGGCCACACACTTATATTTTCATCGTTCACCGGACTTAACTTAATTGGAACAAAAGAAAAAATGATAAGTATTCATCATCACTATTTGCGTCAGAAAATTTTTCTTTATAACGACTATGGCCCGAACTTCCACCACAACCCCACATAATAAAAATATTAAAATTAGTAATATCTAATGATACTAAACGTTTGACTACACCTTTGTGAACACTGAAAAGTCTGTGGACAGTTAAATCTAATATAGCTTGAACGGATACTTCAGCACTATTTTCAGTTATTTTCACAAATTCTTCAGCAGGACAACAAGCTCTATTTGATTTTTGCAAACTATAATACGAAGGATGAAGAAAATGACCTACGTTCATAGCCGTTTTCCTCTGTAATTTATAAAAATGCTTGGTTTGCTTACCATCAACATACAGATTCGGAAAATGCAGTTTAGGGTATAGGAATAACGATGTAATTGACCACGCCCCGCTAGTTCCATAAATCGTGAAAGCAGAGGTGCACAATGAATTGAATTTAGTACGGTATGAACTAAGGATGGATGCAGACGTAGGTAATAATTTCTATACGAAACGAGAAAATATCTCTTCGTCAAAAGTGAAGAAGTTATTTGTCACATTTTTGACAAATAATTTCTTCTATTGAAAGCATTTCTGCAGTTTCCTTTTTAGCCGTAAATGCCATGGGAATAAAATAATAATTCTTATTAAAACCGAAATGAAAATAGAACATTAAAATAAAATTAAATAATCCTCAGAAACTAAAATCAACTAATAATTACCAAACAATAAATTAATGAAGTAAGGATTCAAACAATCCACCTTCTTGTGCTAAACAATAGCCAAACCGATTATACAATGAACCTCTCATATCATTGAGTTGATTTGGAGTAATGCTTGTATAAAGTAGGATAAGTTTTTCCCGTAATTCAACTAAATTATTGGCTCGTTCAAACGCATGTTTGTACGCGGTTTCCTTTAAAAAGCCCCACAGAAAGAAATCATGGGGTGCTAGATCAGGTGACCTGGGGGGCCATTTTATCATTCTCCTCGTAGCTATTAAACGGTTGGGAAATGTTCCTTCCAGAAAATTAATAACAGTTAAGGTATTGTGACTTGGGCAGCCGTCCTGTTGAAACCAAACGTCGTCAAAGTTGACAGAAAGATTTTGAACTGCACCTGAACTACCTAAAATTAAATTTGCTGAATCTGTATAGAGAAAGTGCTTCGTCACTACTCAATGCACACATTTCATCTTTTGGGATCCCAATGTTTTTATATTCGTTGAATCTGAACATAGCTCCTTAATAATATTAGCAGCATCTCTTTTACCTGAAGAACGAACACACACCTCAGCTGCATTGGTCAATTCGTCATACGAACTCGAGTCTAACAAACGTTGAACTTTCCTTCTCTTAGTTTTCTCGCTAGATTCCTCCTTTTTACTGGGCGACCAGAACTTGTACCACTCGATATCGATGGCTGAACTGCATAAGTAACTGCTACGAATTCGACGTCATCACCACTTAAACCAGTCGTCGTATTTTCTTTAAAAATGTTCCAATTTTCGTGACTATTTTTCCCACCGTTCCAAAATTTTTGAAGACCACTGAATTATATTAGCTTTCATACTTCTTCTGCTGTTTTCAATCAAATCACTAATTTTGAATTTGTTAATTACTAAATTTAAAAGTTGTTCATGCCGAGTATTTTTATCAAAACCTCGCCACATATGGAAAAACTCTCTTCGCGACAATGTGTGTCGTGATTCTGAAAAAAATTGAAAATATATGTTATCGCAAAATATCGCGAAAAATGCAAAACACAGTTAAAAACTAGAGACTTTAAACTGTAACATAAGCCGAAAAACAGTATGGAAGCTCTTGGAAGTGATAAAGTTTCAGCATGTAGAACTTTAAGAACTTTGTTATTTTGCCGAAAAAATATCATCCTATTTTAAGGCCTATAGTTTAACTTTATATGAAAGATTTACAAACGGTAATATCTCAGACATACTATAACATAACATACATAACATAAATTGTCACTAGAATATTATATCACAAAATAACTATGAACAGGTGCACCTCTCGCTACGGTTGCAAACGAAATGATAACAGGTATGAAAAATTTAAGGGCACTTTGACTACCTGCAGTTTCGTAAGTACTTATAGCAGGTAGATAATTCCTCGAATATAATTTAGTTAATGTGTTCTTAATAGGGCTACCTGGTTTTTTATATGATATTTTGACCTGAATTTTGTCCACTTAGAATGGCCATATGGTCCACAGTGCGGCGGTATATAAAACATCCAAGGTTTGGTTCCGGCACGCGGTTTGGCCGTCCGTTGGGCGTGGAACGAACCTCCAGACTGGATGCCTGGAATCGGGAGCAATGCTCACCTTACGCTGGCAAATCAATCAATCAAAACAAACTGTTAGCAACGGCCGCCTTATAAAATCCTTGGGCTAAATTTTTCCTGCTCTTTGGTACCCAAACTTTCTACTTTTTGACATCCAAAGAGGTTACTGTTGATTCCGTAATTAAAGACCTGTTGCTGGCCCTCGGATCCTCCTAATGGTGTTCGTTTTTACCTCCTCCTTGGTCTTTCTTCAATTTGGTGGGGTTCTTGGTCTATTTTCAGTATTAAAACAAAACAGATGCGACATAATTTGTGTTATTTTGCTATACCTTAAGATTAGGTATCCTAGTATGAATGCAAAGTAGAAATACATCTGGTTCTAATACTAAATGTAAAGAAAAATTAATCATAATCATCCCATAAATTCTGTATTCTTTAGAGCAAATTAATATACGACATAGATTACTTGTTTACAATTTAATTTAAAATGTATCGCTGTTAAATCCGCTTCATATCGTAAGAAATCTGCAGATAATCCGCATGTTTTACAACGTCCACATATTTTACACAAATTGCATTGAGTTTTATAAATAAACCGATATAAATTTAACTCGTACCATTAAATTTGTTTGTTGGGGGTGGAAGCCATGAAGTATTTTGGCAGCAGTGTAAGTAAACATTTGCATGCCCGATTTTAATCCCAGGTGTGGGGCCATCAGTTAAACTCGACTTTAGATCTTTGATTTATAGCTCCTGTAGGAGGATTAGAGGAAATCTAACAAAATTATAATAATTACCTATGTCTCCTGCAAAATAATTATGGCAGGTGAGGTTAACTTTTATTTTATTTGCTGAAAAGATGGAGAAATTTACACCATAATGCCAGAAATACAGTAAGTATATGCGGAAATTATTTTTGAATCATTTGTCGTCCGAAAAATTCACTCGTGCGAATTAAATTATAGTTGACAAAAAATGTAAATAATGTGGTCAAGTTATTTACGAAAGATATTAAAATAGTAACTGCGTTATACTCCTTATTTTCTTAATTCCTAGGTATTTGCTCGTGACACTTCTAGTCCGATTTTCGTTTTTCTTAAGGCGGATATAGACTTTACATGCTCTCAAAAAGAGCGGTACAGATTAACATGGGAGACATCGCTGTTAGAGGAATGGTTGCAAGAGGCTGTCCTCAGGGGGGTGTCTTATCACCTCTTCTATGGAACTTAGTTCTTGACAGCCTCCTGCGCCGCCTCAACTCCGAGGGAGTCCACACAATTGCATACGCAGATGATCTAACGATACTGCTTAGTGGTAAATTCGAACGAGTCTTCTGTGATCGAATGCAGATGGCCCTGAGAAGAATCGAAAGATGGTGCAGAGAACACTCTCTGTCGGTCAACCCCAGGAAGACAGAGCTGGTCCTCTTCACAAGGAAAAGGAAATTGGGGCCAATGACGGCACCCGTTCTCCTAAATACCACACTAAATTTCGCATCAGAAGTAAAATACCTTGGAGTAACTTTTGATGCCAAACTAACTTGGAATCTCCATTTAGATAGAAGACTAAAGAAGGCTTACATCTCTTTTGAGCAGTGCCGCAGAACCATAGGGAAAACCTGCGGAATGAAACCCAAAGTGGCTATGTGGATTTACACTGCTGTAATAAGACCGATGATAGCCTATGGAGCCATCGTCTGGTGGCCTAAGAGTCAGCAGACTGTAGCGAAACGTAAGCTCAGCCAGGTACAACGAGTAGCCTGTTTATACACAATTGGAGCTATGAGAACGACACCAACAAGAGCAATGGAAGTGATGCTGTGCCTGCCACCACTAGACATATATCTAGAAGAGGTGGCCCTAACTACTATGGCACGTCTCAAATCCGTTGGTATACAGCCAAACATAGGATGTGGAGTGACCAGATGCCGGCTGTGGAATGAGGCAATTAAACAAATGTCACTTCTGCAGGTACGTGCAGATGGTATTTCTCCACAGTTCATCTTTGATAGACCCTATGAAATACACACCAACAGTAGCAATGAGGCTGTCAGTGAAGGAACAGTTAACATCTTCACAGACGGATCGAAAAAAAAAAGAAGGAACAGGTTGTGGGGTATACTCCAGGAACCTGCAAATTCAAATTAAATGGGCTATGGACAAACAAGCCAGTATAATACAAACAGAACTGGCGGGAATAACCATAGCCGCAAAAGAAATTTTCCGTAGACAAATAACGGGAAAAACAATAAGAATCTACACTGATAGTAGACAATCATTACTGGCCCTACAGAAATTTGGGCGGCGCCTAATATCATCGTCACCCGGTATACTTGCAATTGGCAAAGCCGCTTCGAATCTGAAAAATGTGCTTTCGTTTAAGGAAAATTTCATTTGCCATGGAATGATTGAAACAGCAGTTTTGTATATCTAATTTCTAATTATCAAAAAACCAGTCGTCTGTTGATTTTACATATTTAAAATTAATTTGAATGCGCCACTGGTACTAGAATATCATTCATTACATAACAAACTACTGTGAGACCACAAAACGCATACATAATTACAAGAAAACGTAACTTGTTTTCTAGCTTAGGCCTCAGCCTTATAAAAACACTAACCGGCTAGGTTGGCTGGCTCTTGTAAAACTCGTTACTTACCATTTCATCTTTAATTTTCAATTTCCCTATAAGGAAACAGTTTCACACGAGATATTGGCCATTTAAATAAGATCAAGTTCACTCTCATTGCCAATAACTGCAGTGCCGTTTTGCTCCGGGCCCGACAATCAACTATGTATGTGAATACTTCTGCTGTAGTTCGGGTACTTATCGAAGTTTTTTCAATTTGCAGTACATTCAGATGCAAACTGTACAAACAAGTTTTTACTCTATCGGTAATTTGATTACAATTTAACTCTGTATAATTGTAGCAAATAAAATATACAGATTAAACAGTGCAGTGTGAGAAAGTTTATTTTTATTCAAATGCTGATAAAGGTAGTAAGGTCGTTATTCGAGGTAATGGCCATACAACAACTAATAATTAATAAAGCAGCTATGGTGAAAAATATCACGACCGTACGCTTAAGTTAGTGAAGATGATACGTCAGAAAATATACCAAAAAATATGGAACAGGAATCTAGTCCGATGATTGTAAAATATCAGTCCTCATACCGATGCATAGGAAGAGAACGACAGATGTATGCAATAACTACAGATTGTCTCCATTGATATCGCACGCCAGTTAAATAATGCTGTATATTCTTCAATCCAGACTTCCGCATTATCTGTCTAGACAAATACTTTATGAACAAACAGGATTTGTTAAAGGATGCAGTACTAGAGAGCAATTGAGTCTCCTAAATGCAAAACTCAGTATCTGTCAAAAATTCGAAAATTGAGTTATTGGTAGTAGTGCATTCTGTAAGTCGGACAGGAATACAAATATTTTCTAGCCTAACGAGACTATGTCACGCCCCCGTTTTCGAGGATGCTGAACAAGATGGTGGTAGTTAAAGCTCTCTCCGAGATCAAATTTAAAATTCCGACGTTTTATGATTTTCTAAGCCTATTCAACAATTTTTTTTTTATAATTTATAATTTCACTCCACTACGTGGGTGGACATTTTACTGCATTAGTAATAGTAGATAATTATTATTTTAAATTTCAGATATCTATTGTACTAAATTGTGGTAACTTTAGCAATGAAATTACATTATAATGTTAATGTAAAGATTAAAAAAAAATCAACTTAAAGATACGTATATGGCACGTTAACTAGAAACACAAATCGAGTTTAACCATACGTGTTTCGGAACAAGAAATATTACTGCATGTAAATTGCTTTGCAATTACTTGGAATATATTTATTGATAAGCCATATACGCCGTGTTTCCGCAGAACATTGTAACATTTAAAACTGGTACGCCTTCTTTAAGTTTCTAATAATTTGAACTATGATTTCAATAAAGGATCAAGTCATGATTTACTAATTCCAGGCAGTAATTTGCCTGCGCGTGAGGAGAGTCCACAATATATGGAAATTTTACAGGGTGATGAGAAGTTGTACATGCTTTCAAAGACGATAGAGGATCTCTTATTTATTCATGAACGGCTATAGAAATTTGTCTAATAATTGAAATGGCTCTAGCTTAATCTGTATCTATCCTGCTTTGTAATCTAATTGTAATTAAGAGAGATCGGGATTACCTATCGGATATGTGGTAAAACCAGGGTTTTCTTTAGGTAGTTGTGTTTCAGCGCTAAAGATCTGCGTACATGTATGAAATAATATCTTATCTCGAAATGTTTTTTCGCGAATTGCATATTATCCAAAGATGATAAAATCAATTTATTATAACCACTTACTCGAAGAGAACTGGAGATATAAGGGCACGTACTTAACACTGAATTAACATACACAAGTAATTTTCAACGTCGATTACAAGAATAAAAGTATATTACTAACATCTGTTCTAAATGTTTTGGAGTTAAACGTCGGCGTCTTTCGTTGAAATTCTGATTCTTGCTTGACTTGCCATTCACGTATATGATATCATAGGAGATGTGGAGGATACACTTAAAAAATCGAATCCAACAATGTAATGGACTTATTCCAAACTGCAAAATTTGGTTTTTAATCAAATACGTTTTGAAATCTTCAATTCGCAAAAAATCAGGGGCTGTGACATCACATCGGACAAGCTTGACTTGACTTTGTTCCGGTCAGAGTATTCAATACTTTTCCGTCAATTAAGGTCATGAAAAGATTAAATTTTATATGAATTGCTGTCATTCGGTAAAGAAATGTTCAGGTCCTTAAGTGTCTCAATTTACAGATCGATAGATGGCTTTTCCGCTGACTCTTTGACGTACTCCAATTTAAAAGGCCTGCAAAATCTCAAAGATTACGGAGTTCGATTATTCCACAAAATAGTTTCGTGTGACTGCAAGCGAAGAGGCATTACCATAGTTGCAAACAAAGATGCATCAGAATGGGTACCAGAAGTGGTGAATTTTTGTTTATATGTTGCATGACCTGAACTTCCATCGAAGCCGTAATGAAAATTATTTCAGCATTAATTTCAGTAAGTTGTAATGATTCAATGTACTGTATAATTGGCTCTTCTTGCAAAAGTACTATTCTTTTTGTCGTATATTCAAGTAAATTGCTTAATGGTACATCTGCCACAGTATCGGAAATTTTGATCCCAGTTGGCTTACATTTTGGTTTAGCCTTCCAAACTTCTTTGTAGTCGGGGTACATTTTACAATTTCTTGAAATAGCTCCACGTCGAATATCCAAATACTGTTGCTTACTTAAATTGGAATCTGAAATCAGTTCTAACGCATCTTCGGTTGAGTAATTCAAAAAATGTTTTTCAGGAGAAAAAAATATTTTTCTAATTTTAGGTGGTCGGGTTGAACTTTTGTTTACTTCTTTCAAAACTTCTGCTATATCGTGTTTTCCTTATTGACGTGCAGCTATACTCGCAGCTTGTACATTTAAAGATGTTTCGTCTTTCTTTTCACGTGATAATTGCGCAGCGTTGGCTCGTCTATTTCAAAAACGAAATATCCTTTTAGCCAAGTACCTAGCATTTTTGTTTTTAAAATAATCCTTGCGCCGAGAAGCTTGAGTCCACCGTTCATCGACATTCCGGCAAAAAGGACGTAATTTTTCCCGTAGTCTCTGCTCATTAGATGAATCAATATTCTCTTCTATCGTAACTATCTATCTATCCTTGTAACTATATTTCTACAAGGTCTTCGTTCTTGAAACGATGCATACTTCTACAAAATATAATAATTTATCAAAAGTTGCAAATAGTTGGGGGTAAACTATACGGAACAGTAAACACTGATAAGGACTTAATACATTGGCGTAAAATTTATCACGGCCAAACGCCGCCAATTTTTGATAAGTCAATTCAAATTTCACCATAAGAAAATTCATAAACATCATTGTTATTTTACTGCAACCACTAATGAAAGACTTGGGATTTTTCTAGTAAATTTATAAATACTACATACCTGAAGGTCAATAAAAAAAATACGGCACACAATAGTATTGAAAAACACAGCAATAGCACACTTTCCCACTTGTCATTCAAACAACGGCTTACGCTCAATAACTGAAACATTTCTTCTAAACAGCAAATTATATGGCCCTAGTTATGTAAAAGAGCGGATGTAACAATCGCGCAGGTAGAGAACCAGTTCATTTGATTACAAAGAGGTTATTTCTGAAAATTGGAAAATGGTATTTTGGCCAAGAAATCCATTCGCATAGTGCATCGGTAAGAAATAATAAGAACTTGTCCTTATTTTCTGCATACTTGTCACCCCAAGAGTCTTGTAAACTTGAATTTACTGCATCCGCTATAGCGCGAGAATTTTTAGCTTCTAAAACTTTAGAGGCGATCAAGTGTCTGCTCATTGCGCAATTTTCGTCCAATGCACCTACTGAGACATATGATACCTTGAAACTGCAAGCATTGATTGTTTCGTCCACGCTAAGCCAGAAGTACTTCCCCTTAAGCTCAGAAGAATTTTCTGCCTAATATTTTCGCACTCCACAAATAAATATTTTTTTCTTAGTGTAGATTCCGAAGGCACCTTAACATTACTATATTTGACACTAATACATTTTCCAAAAAATTGTCTGGAATATGGATTTTCTAGTTTCGACCACGGTATGTTACATCCTATCATAAGTTAAACTAACTCTAAGTTAAAATTACGTTGCGTGTCACTGTAAGTAAAGCCACCTAGTTTATGGTGTTCCGAAGAAATATATAAATTAATACTTGTTTTGCACGACCACGAAATTGCTTTGTCACATCTAGTGCAATACAGTTCTCTACCATCAAAATGTAAATCGGCAATATCGCGAATCCAAAAATTTGCTGTAGCTTGCGTCGGTTCAGCACGATGCGACATTTTCACGTTTTCACTTACGTCAGAATAAATCCACAGTACTAGAGACACTGAGTGTGTGTAATCTTATTAAATTACTTCCCTCCCCGCCTGAGATTGGGCTTCAGGTAAACAGCCGGTACTATACCGTATACCTGCTGCAATTTACGTATTTCGTTTTTAATTAATATAGTACGTTTCTCAATAGAACTAAGTTACACATTAACATTGTAAAATTAAATAAAATTAATTTAGTATGTTGCATGACTTTGTTTTTATACTTTGGGAATATTTCAGTACGTGTTTACAATTACAATATATAATATTTGTAAAAGCCATCTCTGGAATACGGTAGGTAAATCCGATCTCCAGTAATTAAATTGTAATATAGACAAAATATTCCATCTTAGTGATTTGAACAACGAACTGAAAATACGCATTATTTTATATTCCATAAATAAAAAAATTAATTAGATTTGATATTTTATGAAACAATCCAAAGTTTAACAATTTATTGACATTACCCAACCGAATATCAAATTAGAAGAATAATCTGTTAAAATTTGACCTAATTTTTTTTAAACTCTCTTTAAATGTACGTAAAACCTGTTTAACTTCAGTCACCCTTTTCACTTATTTTATTAATTAACTGAACATGGTAACTGTGCAACGATACATTTCTTATGTATTGCAAAACATTGTACTGGAATACGCCAAAAAGCTGCAACTTATTTAAAAAATAATTAAATTGCAAACAACAATGCCGCCGAAAAAAAATTGAAAGAGCAATATCCTCTAACTGTCATCGTTTGTACTGTGTGTAAAATTTGCAATGTAACATCCTCTTATTCAATTGTTTAAATCGATCATGACTGTTGAACAATCCCAAAGTGGATTCACACTTTAATATGTCTGGGTCCATTTGAATGCTTCCGCCAGAAAGACTACAGAATTAGTTTTTCTTAAGCCTTTGTGTAACAAGTAACGGTTAATTGTTGCTTAATTATAACAAATTATATGCCTATGCCCTAAATGTAGCGTATATATACGCTTCATCAAGTTTTAAACGCTTTTTCAAAGTATCTCGAATAGCATATAAAAAATTATTACAATTTAAATTACTCTCTAATTTTGTAGGTACACCTTTTTACAATAATCTTTTGTTCTTTTGTCCTTTTCAAGAATCGGCTTACTTTTCACCCAATCAATCAATCAAAGCAACTTTATTAACAATTTAGAATACATGATGGCATTTCCGATACTTGTGTTTGGAGCCTATCAGACATCCATGGCACAAAGCGCTATGGTAGTTAAAAGACAGGACTAGGTGGGGCCGGAACTACTTAATAAAATGTAAATAAGAAAATCTGAACTCCCTTCTGTGGATTAATTAAAAAAGATTAAAAATAAATTAAATTTCTTTAATAATGTTCGAATTAAAAGAAAAAACATTTTAAAGATTAAGGTTTCAGCTTTTCGGCTCATTTATGTTTAATCATATAATTATATGTAAGTATTTGGTTTATATTATTGAAAAATTAATATGAAGAACTCATTTTGGATCCGTGAACTTCTTCAACTTACCCATACTCCAGGCGTTTTAGCTGTAAAATAGACCTCTGTGCTAAAATAGTGCCCTACGAAAAAGAAAATTTTGTTGTGTTTCTTTGGACGTCTTGAATAACACTTGTAGTTTCGCCATGATACATCTGGAAGATTTCGTGAAAACCGAGTCGGAAGGTCGCAGAACCGCGGACTCGCGATTAACTCAGTTTCTAGTCCCCCTGCTATGGAATCTTGTAGTTGACAGCCTACTGCGGAAACTCACAATTGACGGATTTGAAGCTCAAGGATATGCTAACGACATAATCATCATAGTTAGGGGAAAGTTTAATAACATAGTCAGGGATCGATTACAGATGGCATTGAACATGGTTAAAAAATGGACCGATGAGGAAGGGCTGAAAGTCAGCCCTTTAAAAACTCACATCGTCCCATTTACCTTTAGTTCTTCAAAACACACAACTGCAGATGTCGGTAGAGGTTAAATACCTTGGAATCACTATAGACTTCAAGCTTACCTGGAACCAATACCTAGACAGAATAATACATAGATCGGTAGCCATATTGGCAACTTGCAGGCGATCATATGGCAAAACATGGGGGCTCAGGCCTAGGGTGTTGCACTGGCTTTACACTAGTGTTGTAAGACCCACCATACATCACCGTACTCTGCTCTAGTGTGGTGGTCAAAGACAACTCAAATACTTGGCCTGCTTAGGAATCACAGGTGTTATGAAAAGCACCCCCACGGCAGCCCTGGAGACTCTATTAAACCTCCCCCCACTTAGCATAGTGATCCAGGGAGAGGCCAGAATGGGGGAATATCGGCTGCAAAACTCAAATACCCCGAATCTTCACGGAGCAAGATTGGGAGGACATTTGAGGATAATAAACACTGTAGAAGACCCTCTGTTGAATATGAGGTCGGACTACATGATACCAAAAATCACCTTTAACAAGCCCTTCAATATCACTATTGGAGATAGGAAGGACTGGTCAACAAAAGCTCCTGACATACTACGAAAGGGCCTAACCTGGTATACTGATGGGTCTAGGACAAACGCAGAAGCTGAAGCTGGAATACATGGTGAAAGACCCAGGGCAAGTCTTTCCCTTGGGCAACACGCCACTGCATTCCAGTCAGAAATTCTGGCCATACTTGAATGTGTACGCGAGAATCCAATCCGACAATCTGTGAACCTGCAGATCTCCATTGCATCAGACAGTCAGGCGGCACTTAGAGCACTAGCCTCTAACAAAGTGTCATCCCGACTGGTATGGGACTGCCATGAATAGCTGAATATTCTGGGCGAGCAGAACAGACTCAAACTACTCTGGGTGCCAGAACACTCCAGAATTGACGCAATGAAAATGCTGATGAACTTGCTAAACAAGGGGCTAGCATATTCTATGGCCCAGAACCCGGGATGGGCATTTCTAAAAGCTCAGCCAGAGGGGCGATTAAAGACTGGGTCAACAGTAAACACAAGAACTACTGGAGGAACATTCCAGGAAATCGACATGGAAAAACACTCATTTAAGGTTAATGTGCAAAACAAACTGAAGAACTTCTCACAACGAACAGGACGCAGTTAAGACTAATAACAGGACTTCTGACGGGACACTTTCCTGTAAAGAAGTACTTGAATACAATCGGCTTTGGCGGCAACCTAGACTCCAAGCTATGCACCAAGGAGCTGCGAGACACTGGCTCGCAGAAGATATGGCATCTATGGGCAAACACGAACAGACCCGGAACTCATCAGCACGCGTCCGACCATAGACCTATATCATCTGGTAAGAGGTACAGGGGTACTGGAGTGGACAGAGTGAAGCATGGCAGGGAGAGCACAATGAGCCAAGGAGGCTGCAGTGCCCTCGGAGTTTTCTACAGACGAGCCCTGGAAAAAAAACCTCAGTTTTATGGCCCAAATGGGAACAACGTCTATTACGAAAGTTGTACATCTGTAAATTCTCTATCTTAAAGGCCCTATACATTTTTTTGGTACGCCTAACCGTTTTGGCCCTTATTTTTAATTTCGCAATTTCGTAACTTTTCGTTAACTGTGAATTAAAAAATGCAGTAAATCAAATAATTAAAAATTAACGGTTAAACCAGAACAAAATTGCAAACTTTTCAATTGCATTACTTTATTTTCTTGAAAATTTCTAATTTTAATCAACAATTTATTTTTTTCTTCATTGTGAGATGAGCTATACATCTGCGAGAGGGCACATTTTTTAACATTTTCATTTAAACAATAGCTCTCTACTACTATCATAAGACAAGTCCCTTTTTAAATAATTTGGACTCTTACTTTTACTCCACGAAAGAGTTTTGCCAAGATTGTGTATCGTTGACCTCTTGAAAACACAAGCCATGTTGTCTCCTTACTCGAAGATTCAAGTCGTCAAAGAGATTCGAATCATACTAGAAATGTTGTACTATGACCTCACGTTTTAGTATTTTCCACATTGTATTTTTCATGTAACCATTCAAATATCTTCTAATAATTTAAATGAGAAACAATCTCTCAAGTGTATATCAAGCATGATAACAATACCTCTTGTAAAAAATTATTCATCATATTAATCATCCTTAATAACTATTCCACGTGGTTTGCCCATGTTGAAAAGTCAACAAGTGCTCGAGATGATGTATCGCCATACATCACACACTCAACAACATTTCGAGGCCATCGTCTGTACTAATGGCAGTTCTCTAGGAAAATGAACTTCTTATTAATTTTCTGTACACCGTATGCAAGGTGCCTAGGAGACGTGATAGGTATGCAGTTTGTCGCTCATACGCCATTTTTATGTCTGTACTCCCTTCCGGGTAAGATTAATTAATGTTATATGGGAATAACGTGGATGCGGGGCACTCTCGTCCCAGTGGCGGAGCAAGGAGTCGTGGGGCCCTTGTGCAGGAAGTTGATTTGGGCCCCCGGGCCTTATTAAAATTATTTGTTTAGTGAAAATATACCATAATATCAAAATTTGTCTTGATCAAAGATTGTCATGGAATTGGAAACAGCTGTATTAGCTTGTGTAATAATAACTATAATAATAATGATGATTCTAATAATAAAATTTATTTCCCAAATGATTCATGTGATAAATAATACAGTTAATACTTAATAATAACAATATAACGAAAATATATGTTTTTTATATGATATGTAATAGGTATAACAATAATATGTTTTAATATTAATTTCAGCGGTATTTATCCCTTGCCTCGTTTAGTTAAACGAGGCAAGGGCTCATGAAAGTAACCTTGTAATGATTATTGACATCATCTCCAATAACACACATGTTTTTAATTCTAGAGATTAAACAATAGTAAATTAAATAAAATAATAATGACGATTATATTAACAAAAAATCGGTAAAGGTATTTACACAGAACTTCCCTCGTTATTTGTGCATGGCAGTCACTCTAAAAAATTAATAATTACGAAATGACATTGAGAATAATAATCGGAATATAGTTATTGCTATTATTACAAAGAAAACTTGATAAGTTTTGGTAAAAAAAATATACAGATTGCTCATCCAACAGCAAAAGTTCAATACTAAATAGCAGGTGCCACATATGGCAGGCTTGCGCAAATACCTTTACAAATGTCCACCATGACTGAATTATTTCTTGGGATGACCAACCTGTACATTTTTCAATAAAAGTATAATAGGTGCATATGCCAGATATTATTGCCATATGTCACATTTTCAATCCAACTTTCACGTAATGGAGTGGAAGTATAGTGGTGGTTAAAAAATTTCATTTTTTTAAAATTTTTCAAAAGATGGTAAAATAATTTTCAAAATTTTTTCTTCTGAAATAGGTTTAAAATGTCAAAAGTAGAAATTTTAAATTTGAGCAAAAAGCAAGTTTCCTTCTATTCTATAGTAGTGCTAAAAAAAGTTTAAAAATTAAAAATTATGTATTTTTTAAAATAGGTTTAGAATGCTATGAAACGTGAAAATTTTGAATTTGAGCAAATAAAAAAAATTCGATCTATTTTAGTGGTAAAAACTTTTTGAAAAATGTTGGTGAAAAAAAATTTCTAAAATGTTTTTTCTGAAATACCTAGGTTTAGAATGTCATGAAACGCGAAACTTTTAAATTTGACCATTCTAGTGTTAAATTTTTTTCCAAACTGGTAACAAAATGTTGCAATTTTTTTTTCCCAAATTGGTTTGGAATATCATGAAACGTGGAAATTTTAAATTTGAGCAAAACAAATTTTTTCGTCTGTTCTATAGTAGTGATACATAAATGGATTAAAAATGTTTTCAAATTTTTTAAAAAATGTTTCAAAAACATTTTTAAATTTGTTTGAGTAGTTTTAGAAACGTGAATAGTTAAAATTTTAACAAAAAAAAAATCTATCTTAGTGGTAAAATTTTTTAAAAATAGTAAAAAAAAATTTTAATTTTTCTTTTAAGTAGATTTAGAAAGCTATGAAACGTGGAAATTTGAAATTTGAAGTAATAAAAAAAAATTCCGTCTATTTTAGTGGTAAACAAATTTTCAAAAATGGTAAAAAGAATTTTCAAAAAATTTTTATTTTTGAATTAGCCTTAGAATGCCATGAAACATGGAAATTTTAAATTTGAAGAAAGAAAAAAAATTATTTCATTTTAGTAGTAAATTTTTCAAAAATATTGGTGAAAAAAATTTTCAATTTTTTTTTCCTGGAATAGGTTAAGCGTGTCATGAAACGTAGAAATTTTAAATTTGAGCAAAAGAAAATTTTTTTCATCTTGGTAAAAAATTTTTCAAAAATGTTGGTGGAAAAATTTTCAAAAAAATGTTTTTTCTGAAATAGGTTTAGCGCGTCATGAAACGTGGAAATTTTAAATTTGAGCAAAAAAAAACTTTTTTCACTATTTATTCCGTTTAGACGGTCCACCCTGTATATTTTCCAGTGAAATTTCTACCATTTCTTTGCTGACAGTAGCGTCAACTATCTACCAAATTTGACTGCTCTCCGTCAAGTAGTTTTTTAGTAAATGCACCAACAGACAGACAGACAGACTGACGGAATTGAAAACCTATATTTTCGTAATCTACGTGTTCTGAAACGTCAGAATCCGAAAAAATCTCGGAGGGTGATTTTTTCTGGAATACAATACTTCCCTTCGGTATGCGAGGGAAGTAAAAAGCGAATTTAAAAACAGTGTTGAAATTATCACCTGCCATGATCAATGCGCGGGTTTAGTCCAAAATGGTCAAACAAGGCGACCTTCGAGGGAACCCAGCTTATCAGCCGGTCATCTAGGCTAGTCAGTAAAGCTCAAAAAATAGTAAAGCCTCATAATTCTTGACGGTTCCATGGATCGTGACGAATTCTTTGGCAATGTGATCTAGAAAAGGAATAAGTAAGTTTCTTTTTAATACGGTACGCTCTCACCTCTTAAGGGGTGAAAACCACATCTATCTAAGAAAATAGAAAAATCTGAATTAAGGAATTTAATTGTCAAATCCATTATACTTACGTTTTTTAGGTGGGTGAATACGAATCTAAGGTCAAATTATAAAAATAACAAATTTGCCCCTAAATAGGGGTATAGAATTATTTAAAAATGCATAAAATCATTTCATACCAAAACTGTATCAAATTTAATTTCCAAGAAGTTCGATACATATAACATACAGTTCATATATTTATTCTTCCTCTTCTTCGCTAGAATTATTATTTTCTTCATCAACTTCTTCTGAAGCAACGGGTACGGTATTATGTATTTATTTATTTTTATTTATTACGATATCTAATAGGCGCAAGGCGCAATTACAGGATAAACACAGAAAAAGTACAATTACAAATGATTTAAAGTACAAAAACATATATAAACAAAACTATACATACAGTAGACATATAAACTTATTTTGGAGTAATATGTGTGCATGGTAAAAAGAGGAAAGGTTAAAAGCAGTAAGAGAAAAAAAAACAGAAATGAAAATATGTCTTCAGGATGACCAATCGTTACAGTTAAAAACAAATTTTTGTCTCAAATTTGTGATCGGTCGGTGCAAAATACATCAAGTCGATTTTTCAGCTTTGTGTGGTTGAGGTACATTTGATATAGAGGTGATGACATAAGAATGTTTGTTTTGTCAGTGGGAAGATGAAAAAGGCTGCTATTTCTTGAGGAAATTCTGGGTACTTTGTATATGATTTGATTGGAGAGTCTGGTGCAATCAAGGCGAGTATTTACTATTTTATACAAAAATATTACAGATGCTACTCTCCTTTTGTCCAGTTCGCAAACATTAAAACGACTAAGCAGATTTCGTGGGGAAACCCGTTTTGTGGATGATAACAATAAATTATATACGTGGCCGATTTGAGAAACCTACGTTATATGTTTTCGAGTTGAAGGATATAAACGTTGTAAGTGGGGCTCTAAACCACTGAGGCGTACTCGAGACGGGATCTTACGAATGTGACATATAGGGTGCTCACAGTGTCAATGTTTATAAACCGCTTTCAGTTCCGTGTGAGAAATCCTATAATTTTTGTGGCGCCAGATACTATTGAGTCAATATGTTTTATAAAATTAAGTTTAAAATCGAAGTGAACTTCTAAGTCTTTATAAGAGTCTGGTCTGTGCAAAATGACACCCTGAAGATTATAATTATAGAGAAATATGTTATGCTTTCTAGTAAAGGTATTACATTTCTGTGCGTTCAGTGGTAGTTTATTGATAATGCACCAGTCATGAAGTTTGTTTAGATTATTTTGCAATCTCTCACAGTATTCGATTGATGTTACGTAATTGGTCGTAATATCGTCCACAAACAAGTTAAACAGAAGCGGACCCAGTATAGATCCTTGGGGAACACCGGATTCCTGCAGGAATTGGAGGGACTTGTAACTACGGTATTGAACGTATTGGTATCTATTTTGCAAATAAGTTTTGATTAATTTAATTAGATCCACTGATGAACCAAAAGTGGCAATCTTTGATAGTAGAACACCGTGATCAAGTCGGTCGAAGGCCTTGGAGAAGTCTGTGTAAATGATATCAACCTGCCTGTACAGATCAAGTTTTTCACTTAGGTATTGAGTGATACAAACGAGATTGGTTACTGTAGATCTGCCCCTCATAAAACCGTGTTGATTGGGCGATATCATGCCAGATGTATGGTCATATACAGTGTTAACTTAAAAAAACGCACAAAATTCATATCTTTGGTATACGTCATTTGTCAAAAGAAATTCTCGAACAAGATGCTACATTTTGTCACTAGGTATACCAAAATTTATGACGTCATTGGTTTTTGACTTATGACGTTATCATAACTTTTTTAATGAAAAATAGACATTTTTGTTTACCTTTTTTTTGTATATTCCTTTAGCTTTCTGGTAATATAAAAAAACATATTACCTAAGCCATTCTTTTGGAAAAATATTTTTATTGATTGATACCTTATATAAGTAATTGTGAGAAAAAAAATCATCTCTATTGCTCAAATTGCGACCCTACAACCATTTGGCCTTGACCAAGATACTTTGCACGGTGGTCTGAATCATCTCATGGCCAATTCGTCTCATCTCCAAGCCAATTCTGTCTTTCAATTCTTTTATGGTATCCGGTCTGTTAAAATACACCCCTAATTTTAAATAACCCCAAAGAAAAAAGTCTAAGGGGGTTAAATCCGGTGAACGCGGGGCCACTCAATCGGAGCTCGACGACCTATCCACCTTTCAATAAAAGTGTCGCCTAAAAACTGACGCACTGCTATCCCAAAATAAGGCATCGTCTTGCTAAAACCAGACGTTTTCAGCAGGAATATCTTCATCTTCATTGTTCGGAAACATAACTGCTAAGGCTGGCACTAACTCAACTCGCAAAAACTGTAAATATCTTGCGGCCGTAAGATTCTCTTCAAAAGAAAGATCCCAATAAACGATCACCAATCATACCTGCCCACACGTTTACTTTGCTTCGTCGCTCTGTATGGGCTTCTTGAGTCTAATGAGGATTTTCGCGTGACCAGTACCTACAGTTATGCCGATGTACAGTCCCCTTTAAAGAAAATGTAGCTTCATCAGAAAAAACAATGTTCTTTAAACAATTTGGGTTTTCATCGCACAAGGTCATCAGCTGTTCACAAAACTGTAAACGCCGATCTGGATCGGCCTCATTCAATTCGTGGATTAATTGCACTTTGTATGGATGGTATTTTTCTTTTTTCAATAGACGTACAACAGAAGTTTGACTCACGTTATGATTTAAAGCCAGCTGCCTTGTCGAAAGATGGTGGTTTTCCTCACTTTCTAGAAGAATATTTAATTTGTTTCTTCTTCAATTCTTTGGGACTTAATTTCGTTGTTACTTGTGCTAGGGCGACCAGATCGAGGGAGGTCAGCTACACTGCCAGATTCATCATATCTTTTTTTTTTTTTTTTTTTTTTTTTTTTTTTTTTTTTTTCCAGGGGAGGGGAAATCTTCAAAAAGACACCCTGCCTGGTGTTTGGCGGCCGGGTAGTGTGGGATTTCTACCCACTAAAACCCCTCCCCTCTTCATCCACCTCATTACGGGACTGCGTTAGCATTACTTCGTTTTGAGTGGGTAGGGACTATTCGACTATGTTTTCTTCTTCCACCTTAGCCTTCATTATGGCACAACACATACTATTTATAGATTCCCAATGATCTTCATCTTGGAGCATAATGCTGATCATGCTTTCCCTACTTATAGCTCTGCCCACGCTCCTGTTAGCGTTCTCTCTAAGAGTCGCCCATTTAGGGCATATGAATATCGTGTGTTCGGCGGTGTCGACCGCATGGCAATGCCTGCACCGGTCGTTGTTTGTTTTGCCGATTCTTTTAATATAGGCCGCGAAGCTGCCGTGTCCAGTAAGCACCTGCGTAAGGAAGAAGTTTACGTTTCCGTGCTTACGCTTTATCCACGCCTCTATGTCCGGAATGAGATTTCTAGTCCAATTACCTTCTTTGGCGTTACTCCACCTTTCCTGCCATCTTTCAATTAGGCACCTTCTATTGTAGCTCTTGCTCTCGCTGTCGGCTCTGTGGTTATATGCTCGTTCCTTGGCCATCAGATCAATCGGTGGGACTGATCCAATCACCTGCAGGGCTGCGGTAGACACAGTTCTATATGCGCAGCAAACCGCAATCAGCGCGCTGCGTTGGGCCCTTAGCAGCCGGTTTCTATTTACCGCCAAGTCGAGCGCGTTCACCCATGCTGGGGCTGCATAGAGTAGAACGGAGTTTACTACTGAGTTTAGTAGGCGCCTTGAACTGGTCTTGGGGCCCCCAGTTCTGGGCAGAAGACCTCTCAATGCTGCAGCAGTCTTCTCCGCCTTGGTTGCGCACTCCTCAATGTGTTTGCGCCAGGATAGGTTTCTGTCAATGAAAACTCCTAGATATTTAATATTATCCTTCATTGCAGCTTCGACACCCATGATATTTAGAGTCATAGTCCGGACTCTTTTACGCCCAGTGAGCGCGACGACCTCCGTCTTTTCAGGTGCTAGCTGAAGGTTGTTCCTTGTCATCCAGGTTCTAATGGACGCGATTGCCCTCTCGGCCGTTGATTCCACTTCGTCCTCGTTTGTCCCAACTACTACTATGATGAGATCGTCAGCGAAAGCGACGAGCCTGCAGTCTCTCAGGTTTTCAGTACCTTCCAACTCGAGTACTCCATCATACAGTATGTTCCACAGTAGTGGGCCCAATACTGACCCTTGTGGAACCCCTCCTGTGATTCTCCTCTCGGTGTCGTCGACCAGTAGTTTTCTATCTGTGAAGTAGCTCTCCACTAACTTCACCAAGTAGTCAGGGATGTTCCTACGCCTTAGTGTTTCGACTATGGGTTGCCACGGTGCCGTATTAAAGGCGTTCCTGACGTCCAAAGCTATCGCTATACAGATTTCCCTGTTCCTCCAGTTACCCTCTTTGGCGCTACGGGCAACTCTTACGACCTCTTGAATGGCTTCGACTGTGGACATCCCCTCCCTAAAGCCATATTGGTTGGGGGACAGTCCTCCTTGGTTGTTCAGTTCATCGTTTAGCCGGGTGGCAATGATTCTTTCTAACACTTTAGCACTCGTGTCTAAGAGGCAGATGGGTCTCAGTCTCAGTCCTGGGGCGCTACTAGGCTTGGGAACTAGCGCCAATTTAGCCGCTTTCCATCTGGTCGGTATGATTCCTGTTTGGATAATATTGTTGAATATTTCCACGTATAAGTCGGGGCGTATGTCGACCGCCATTTTTACAATCTCAGGCGGGACTCCATCTGGTCCTGGTGCCTTGTTTGCTTTCAATCTCGCGGCCGCCTTTACGATCTCTTCCGCGGTTACTGGAGGGGGGAGGGGTTCTGCGCTCCGCCCCCTTTCCCATATTACCTCGGGCATTTGTGGAAATAGTTCGTCCGCGGCTTTTAGTTTGCTATCTGTGCTCAGCCGCAGCAATGGCCTAGCGCCAGTTCTCTTACAAGCTATCTTGTATCCCTCGCCCCACACGTCCTCGTCTACAGCATTAACTATATCGGCCCAGCAGCGGAGCTTTGCTTTGCTGATACTGTTCTTCAGTAGTTTTCTGGCCGCGCAATACTCGGCGTGTGACTCTTCCAGTGTAATGTCGCTGGTTTCGCGGTTGGCCTTCATCCTAGTCCACCTTCTCTTTTTTTCAATGCAGCTTTTGCGTGTATTGGCAATTTCCTCGTTCCACCAGTAGGCAGACTTCCTGGCGTTGTGTCCCCTTCCTGCGAGCGTCGCCTTGCACGTTCTCCTAAGGGCTTCAATGTTGTCATCCACGTCGTGGCTCTGTAGTGACATGAGCTCTCTCGCTAAGTGCACGCGGACTGCCGCTGCCTTGTGGACTTTGTACCGCCACGTCGTCTGGTCATCTGGCTGGGCGAAGCTCGGTCTGTTTTGCCTGTGTGTGTCTGCTACTTCAAATGCAATTAGCTGGTGGTCGCTTAATGTTTCTTCATCCAGCACTCTCCAGTCCTTCACTCTATCTGCCAGGCAGGCTGACACAAACGTTACGTCGATAATACTACATTGCTGGCCGCGTATGAAGGTGGGCGTATCCCCCACATTTGCCACGGTGAGCTCATGTGTTGCCATCCACTCGGCCATGATGGCACCTCTATAGTCCGTTTTGTGTGATCCCCATAGTGGGCTCTTGGCATTGAAGTCACCTGCGACAATCAGGCCGCCACCACGATCGTTTGCCCTCATGTTCGCAGAGAGCATGTCAAGAAATGTCTCGAATTCTGCCCTGGGGACGTTTGGTGAGATGTAGCAAGAGAATACTGCCATCCTGTTGACGACACACCATGCTGCTCCATGTTGTCCCCCAAATTCACTAGCGTAGGTATTTTTGGCGCAGACCCCAGCGTCGGCCTGTGTGTCGATAGTCCATGCACTGTTCCCTCGGACGTGCTTCTTATTAGGTTCACTGACCAGTAGCACCTGGGCGTTTAGTTTATTACGGGCTTGGTATAGTAGATCATGAGCTGCCCGGCTTCTGTTTAGGTTTATCTGAAGAAATTTAGTACTTGTTGTTGTTGGCCCCGGGTCATCTGCTCCGTGGGCACGTTGCGGGGCTTTCACCCTAGGTTTTTTGTCTCCTCCTATGCCTAGTCACGCCGGGTTGCTTGGCCCCGCCGTATCCTTTGGCTGCTTCGCCCTCTTCCCCTTGGCTGCCTTTGCTGCTCTTTCCTCTTCTATGAGTCTCCTAAAATTTGGGCATCTCGTCGAATCTGCTCTATGACTTCCTACCTTGCATACAGTGCAGTATTCGCTATTTGGGCACTCAGCCACCTTATGTCCAGTCTTCCCACATTTCATGCACTCGGCACTCCTGTCCGCACCTTGACATCCTCTGGGTGTGTGCCCAAACTCGAGGCATCTCTGGCATCTCACCACCTTCGTCATTTCCCTCACTCGGCAGCTGCTCCAGCCTATTCTCACTCTTCCGATTCTGGTGAGGAGTCCTACTTTGCTCCTGCAGATTCATCATATCTAACCACCAATCTACTTACAGTGATCTAGAAATTTGCTTTTCGGGATACTTGGCATTGAAAACATCACATGCTTCTTGATGAGTTCTCAGCCTATCACCATGTCCAACCATCATCAAAAGTTTTACGCGTTCTCTTTCACTTAAACGTGGCATTGCATTCACTAGTTTTAGACTGTCTCAGAAGTGTCACAAAACTGAGATTCCACACGTGCCAGGAAAAAAAAATATCGATACTTTACACAAAAAGGCCTGTATCTCTCTGACGTTAAGGTGATTGTTTTTTTATTATTTTCTTTGTTTTGTTTTTATCTCAAAAGTTTCCATGCTAGTTAAAACAAAAATGTAGGCAACAAGATTTATCAGTCCATAAGAAAGTGGAACATTACTCGTGAATTTGCGAAAGGTAAGCTATTTTTACATAAAATGTTATTTTTCCAAAAGAATGGCTCAGGTAATATCATTTGTTTTATATCACCAGAAAGCTAAAGGAATATGCCACCAAAAAGAGTAACAAAAATATTTGTTTCCATAAAAAAAATATATGATTGCGTCATAATTCAAAAACCAATGACGTCATAAATTTTAGTATGGTGACAAAATATAGCATTTACAAAACTAAAATCGACCTATTCGGGGATTTTTTTGAAAAATGACACATACCAAAGATATGAATTTTGTGCGTTTCTATAGATTCACACTGTATAACAGAGTGTAGAATAATTTCCAAGATTTTGACAAAGTTGCAAATTATAGTGATAGGTCTATAATTGGACAGGTTGTTTTTATCACCTTTTTTAAAGATAGGACACTCGATAATTTCCATTTATCCGAAAAATAGGATGTCTGAAGTATCATATTAAAAATATGCATGAGGGGTTTAACAAAATATCATTGCACAATCTCTCACTATAAAAGCTGGAATAAGGTCCCATCGTCATATTAGGTTTTAAGATTTGTTCTTCAGTTATTTCGGTTAGAGTAAGCAATAAGTTGTTATTGTTGAATTGAAAATTCTGTTCTTGATTGGCGGATGGTGTAAATGACTAGGCAAAATAATCAGGAAGGCTATTAACAATTATTTGTGGATCTTTTTTCCCCATTGTGATAGTACAAGGTTGATGGTATAGGAGAGGCATTATTTTTGAGCAACTATAGCAACTATAGAGCAACTATTGTCGTTACATGATGTGCACACAGACGTGCAATAAAGGCCACTTTTGTTGCAACCACAAGCAGCTCCGCATCCGGTTTTGCATGTGCAAAATCATCATTTTAAGCACATTTTCGGACGCTGGTGGTTGATTCATTGTACGTGGTACAAGTGAATCTCCTTCTTCATCCCATCCGTACTTAGTTGTAAAATATATTGCATATTTATTATTCCCGCCAAGACATGATTTTTATGTATTCACACAAAGCGTCTTTCGTTAAATATTAAAATTGTCATATTCATTTTAAAAATATGTTTAAAAAATTTTGCGCATTCAGAACAATATATAATATCTTCAAAAATGATTATCTTTTAATATTGACTTAACCGTTGATTAAACTCACGTAGTTTTTATATTTTCAGAAAAAAAATTGATACGCTTCAACTTTTAATCATAAGTCCGCCATTACTTGAGCTGGAAAATGCTTAAGAACTCTCATTTAGGTGCTATACATGTTTCACAAAAAAGTTACCGTTTTGAAGATATTTCACTTTTAAGCGCTTCTTTTCATCTGCGAAGCTCGAGAGCGCCACCTTTAGAGTTAAAATCTCGAGAATCGTTTTTCGTATAAAGTCGTGAGACAACGATTTTTATGTTCTTTATTTTTGGTCTATATGACTTTTTTGATAAGTTTTTGAGTAAATTTCGAGAAACCGTCTAAAAATACCACCTTCTTTCGGTAAAAATTACAACTTTCAAACTCTTATATCTTAAAAATTATTTAGTTTTGTGCAAATATGGATATTACCTTTTATGCTAAATATTAAATAATTAATCACTTCCACGGCTTAGTTTACAGTACAATTAAAGAGCATAGTAGGGTTTGTTATTAAATGTTACATTTACCCCTTCTAGAACACATTGTAAAAGGAATTAGGACAATCCATTACAACGTCGATAATTAGGAGGTTAAGTTTCATCCTAATTTAAAAGATTTTTTTAAATGTCGATTAAAGCTTTTTTTAGGCAGATAAATATTTTATTTCTCATCATTATTATCATAAGTATTCTATCCTAAGACAGATCCTTGATCCTTAATCCAAAAAAATATGAAAAAATGCAATTTTTTGAAGAAAATTATAAACTTTAGGCCTCTTGCGGGAGACCTATTTTTTTCAGTTCGGCAAATTTTTTGTGTGGTGTATGTGGGTTCAATTTTTTATCAAGTTGAACTTTTGAATTTCCAAAAAAAAGGGTTTTTTTTATACACCCTAATGTTCAAGTTCTTCTTTATAATTGTTCGATATGTTCCATAACAAACCCTAATCTCCTCAGAGAGACTGAGATTTATTAAAAGTGTCTTCGTCAATGCGAAAATAATTTTTATAATCACTCACTTCCTTCATATTACTTATTTCTTTCAATAACATTAGATGTGAATAATTTTCACGTTTTTTCAACTATTCTTTCATCCAATAACGTCGTTAAACGTGACGCTTCATACTTGATGCAATAATTATAGCTTAACATGCTATTTTCTTAATATCCATCCTCTGATAAAACAAAATCGGTGTGCTTTCTATCGCCACTTGAAACATAATTACGAAAAAATAATATCATTAATAATGAACATGTAAGGTGCGAAGATTAATGACAGGGAAATTTTTAGTAATGATGTTTCTGTAATGATCTGCTGGAATGACATTATCACTGAACGTGTAAGGTGCCCTTAAGATTGGAGTAATTTGAAAAAAAAATTGGTTGCACTTTCAAGTCTATAGCACCACGCTAGTTAAATTCACGCGAAGGTTCTGTGTAAAAAGTGCTTGTCGCAAAACTTGAAAGTTATTTAATTTTACTGTTTTTTTCTATTTCGAAGTATAGGTCCTTGAAAATCATATCATATATTAATTCATCTAATATTACATGATTTTGTCTTAGATCGGCCTTTTCGTATCTGCCATCTTGTACTTTTTATTTTTTAACGTCACTTTAGTTGTTAAAAGTATTGGAACGCCTATGCTATGTTATGTCAATTTTTATAAGAAGTATTTATTGATATTTATAGAAATCTGCATAATTTTGCTCTTTGCATTTTGGAGCAACAATTTTATTTATTAATTTTTTTTAAACTAAATTCGCAATCAGCGAACTCGAAAAACGTTACGTAAACCTTTTCGGGCTAAAATAACCCACAATATTCGAGTTATGAAAGACAAATTAGCCGACAAGAAAGGTGGTAAAACACTTTATTTATGATTAGAGAAAACCATTGAAATTGCACTCCAGTACACAACCAAAAATTTCTTATAGTGTATTATGTGAGTCGGATTGAACCTCGAAAAACACAAATATATTCTAGCCTAACGAGACTATGTCCTCCTCCTGTTATCGAGGATGCTGAACACGATAGCAGTGGTTAAATTTCTCTACGAGGTCACCCCATCCCCCAAGCGGCCAAAAACTATCCCCGAAAGGGTAAACCGCGCATTCGCCGTCTCCTACCAGCCAAACCTATCTTACCCCCGTTTTCGAAGATGCTGAGCACGATGGTGATGTCAAGACCCCACCTCGACCCCCGCCAACCCGCCAATCGGCTAAAAGCCACCCCCAAAGAAGTGAAACGTGGATAGGCCGGTTTCTCTCGTCTAAACACACGAAAACCCCCCGTTTTCGAGGATGCTGAGCTCGATGGTGATCTTGCACGTGGACCAGCTACAGTAAAAGTGTGACGCGGAGATGCTGAAGTAAGAGTGTAATTATATTTTTATCCGTTTGGTGAGCGAGGAGAGGTCGCGATATTTTTTTCATGCTCAACATCCTCAAAAACGGGTTGTAATACGGGTTTAGCCGAGAAAATACGGCCTATCTGCGTTTAACCCCTTTAGTGGATGGTTTCTGGCCGTTTGGGGAGTTGGCGTGAGTCGAGGAGGGGTCTCGACATCACCATCATGCTCAACATCCTCGAAAACGGGAGTAGCACGGGTTTAGCCGAGAAAAGACGGGGCCTATCCGCGTTTCACCCATTTCGGCGGATATTTTTGGCTAGTTGGGGAGTTGTCGGGAGTCGAAGAGGGGTCTCGACATCACCATCATGCTCAGCATCCTCGAAAACGAGGGAGTAACACGGGTTTAGCAGAGAGAAGACGACCTATCCGCGTTTCACCCCCTTCGGAGATGGTTTTTGGCCGTTTGGGGGTTGGAGGGGGTCGAAGAGGGGTCGTGCTCAGCTTCGTCGAAAATGGTGGTAACACATGTTTGGCTGGTAGGAGACGGCGGATACGCGGTTTACCTACCCCTTTCGGGGGTAGTTTTTGGCCGTTTGGGGGGTGGGGTAACCTCGGAGAGAGATTTAACCACCGCCATCGTGTTCAGCATCCTTGAAAACGGGGACGTGACATAGTCTCGCCAGGCTAGAAAAAATGTGTATTCCTGTCCGACTTATAGAATGCACAATTATATGTATCTGCGATATCATTTTGTCACAAATAAAATCTAAATAGAATATCTAGTCAAGTCAAAACCATAAAGAGAAACAAAAAAAAATACATTCTAAACCTTGACTTTGAAACTCAAGATCAAGTTTATCTGTTTTTCATTTGTGTATAAAAGGCAGCTACTGGAAGCGGCTGGAGCCTCCCCACCCAGTGGGTTCTTTGAAGCCGAAAGGAGTACTAAATTGCGTGCTATAGCGGTACTAAACGTAATCCGATCTCAACTATAACATTTTCTAATCTTCTGAAGCACTAAAGAAACCCTCATGCAATTGAAACATATTCTTTGTAGGATTTTGCAAACAACAGTAGGGAACTAAAAGAAAATGTTTCATCAAAATCCGTTTAGTAGTTTCGCCGCTATCGTGCTAACGCACATACACACTCACAGACGTTTTCCAAAAACCACTTTTTTGACCTCAAAACGTAATGGTTTGATGTTATCTGAATTTTCGATCTTGGACCAATTTTAGTAACCTCCCACAATTTTGTGGGGAGGACTAAAAGAAAATGTTTCATCCAAATCCGTTTAGTAGTTTCGCCACATACACACTTACAGACATTTTCCAAAAACCACTTTTTTATATTCCTAGGATCTCAATGCGTAATGAATTGAGGTTATCTGAATTTTCGATCTTGGACCAATTTTAGTAACCTCCCACAATTTTGTGGGGGAGGTTAAAACGACCCCCCCCCTGTAGGTTTATGCCGTTGTATTTTCACAACCGTGCTATGCCATAGCTCCGCCACTGACTCGTTTGTAATACAAAGTAAGAGCGGCCTGTACTTATTGTTAAAGCTGCGATATCGATACAGAGATAATAAAACGAATTGTTTTGTTGTTAATTTATTGTTGCCTGTAAACTTTATACATAATGCTGGATTGATTTGTCAGGAAGTGTATTACCGGATTAGATATAACACGTGAGATATAACCTATGTCTGCGTTTAACCAAATGGAAGACAAAACTGTTTTATTTGTTTAACGTGTATGGCGCCACTGTGTAATGTGAAAACTGGGCCTTAAGGGCCGTATAAATTATTTCATAAATCCATACGAGAAATTAAGTTTGAGGAAGTCTTTGAAGTCTTTTAGAAATAGTTTTGTCTGGATAGATATAAGATAACAAATAACATATCGAGAAATCACATTCATGTGGTCATAATTAGTTTTCAATGCAATTTTTTTTTTAAATTGAATCGTCTCTAAATAAAAATTTTATTTCATTATTTTTACTAATCTGTTTTTAAGTTATTTAATTTATTTCAAAAAAATTGTTTCGCCCTGTCTAATGGCCTCTTATGTGTCTTTTACAAAGTAAAAAAAATATCCGTCCTTCTGAGTTTTTCAGTTTTACTTTAATCAGAAAATCTTCATATCCACATGTACGAAATTTCATGTTTATCTACAAAAGAGTTCTCCATTTTGAATCTTTTACTTTTGGCAGCAAATACAGCTACTGTGAAAACATTGTAAGGAAATTGGACGATAATCGACCTAAACTTGAAAAAGTTTACCAAATGAATGGATTTTCACAAGACTTTTGTGGATTCTGTTCGATTTTCTGTCTAGATCAATCTCCAAAAGAAAATAACCGCTATTGCCCCGCAATGAGGTTATTTCACAATGTATGTTAATGTTAAATGGACAATCAGGAACACTTAAAAACTCAATATATTTGGGAAAAATTTTTTTTTGCGACTACGTACTTTTAAATTCGATTTGTAATTTGAAAATATTAATTCCCGTCAACAGTCGTGACGTGCATGTTTTCGTATGCGCAGTATAATAGCGTAGATCAAATATCTGCGTGGCAGCACGGAGTTTTAAACTTCTTAAAAAAAATGTTTTCTTAACCGCTTCTCAAGTCACCGAAATAACTCCTTGAAAATCCAGAATGATTTTGTGTAAGGTAAAGAGAAACGAGGCCCTACAGTTTATAGTGGAGTCCGAACCACATCTCGGGGATAATTTTATAATTAAAATTATTTCGCGGTGAGCAGGGATTGAACCTGCTTCGCTAGGTATGCCAGTATGCAAGCTAGACGCGCTAAACCACTGAGCTACCGTCCCCCTTAACTAAGAAAAAGTGAGAGCTAAAGTAGCAGTGTAGCATTTAGGTTAGTTTTTTCTGGTGTTCTGTTTGTTTTGCGTTTTGTTTTGGTGTTCATTTTTACGACGTGTTTGGAGTTGTATAAAATCAGTTGTTTTATTTTTGCATCATTAAGTGATATAATTTTTCGACTATTGTTCAGAACGTCAGGTAAGTTTCTACCCCAAGAAAATGTTTATACTCATTTTAATTATATTCAAATATTATAATTACTACAGAAATGGACTACAAAAAATGGTTTATATAATATATACATATGTATATACGTATTATGAGTTTATCAAGTATCATTAAAAGATATGTTTTATTTCTGATGTCAAGAAAACTAACCTCACATTTTTCACGCTGTTAAACTCGACACTGAAATAGTCCATATTTTTCGCAAAAAGATTCCTGAATCATAACGTAGTTCACTTCAGGTAAATTTTTAGTGCTAGCTATAACGAAGTTAGGTTCCATAATGTGATAATTAGTAAACAATGATGAACTAACACAAACTACAATAATAAACACAAAGCAAACTGTCATACGTGTGACTCGTCTTCTACCTCTTTTATATCGCTAGTGGGGAATCTTAACAAAAACAAATATTCCTAGATTTAGTTGTAAACCGTTAAGTTAATAAAATTTGAAATTATTGACAATACTTCTTATTGATTTATGAACAATTAACAAACAATAAAGAAATAGTATTTACCAATACATTATTCTTGTATATTCTACTATTCAAATTGATAAATAGTTTTTCTTTAACATGAAATAACCCTATTGTTATAAACAGTGATTTTGTTACTAATTAGGTAACTAATTAAATTGAGGTAAATTTAAAAAACAAGATGTAAATATTTTTAGACAATTTGACGAAAAATAACAACTTTTTTGCTCTTGTAAATTTTTAGAAAAATAGCGGTTTGATTTTTTCCAAAAAAGGGGGAGGAGGAATAGAAAGTGACGAGAAGAAATCGAAAAAAATCTGGCGAATGTGTTATTAATATACAAGACTTTTTTCCTTTATGACTTTCCTAAAGTGCACTCTGTTCAAGTTTTTCCAGAAAAACACGAAAAAAAATACCCTTACAGGAAAATGGAACATCTCGTAAACTATGAAATTTAAAAATCTGGAAAAAGTCATGTATAGGTTGATACATTCTTTAAAGTTTTGGTCTCTTGCAGTTTTTTTGTAATGTGCATATTTTCCGAGTTTTCAACAGTTTTACACGATCCAAATGCATATAATCATATTAATCATATTAGTACATATTGTTCTATATTCTGATATCTATTTTATTTTTTATACGTTCGAAATTACTTTTTGAAAGTAAATTGAAATGATTTTATTGAGCGCCAAACAGTTTCTTAAAAGCTGTTAATATTATAAACTATAGAACACCATTAACATGACCATCTACAATCTATAGAATGACTCTTACTCAGGGTCCAACGAAGTCGGTTCAATAAATGCTCATCGATCAAGATAACAATCTAAATAAATCAAACTCAGTATTGAACGAACAAAGTATTAATTTATTAACAAATTTGAACTTGGAATGTAATTAACAAATTTAAATAACAAAATCTAACTTAACTAAAATGATAAATATGGCCTTTATTTAAAATAAATATGTACCATGGATTTCTGATATAGTAAAGCTTTACCTTGTCTTTCTTTCGACTCGAGTAATGTTATATTATAACCTCTAACTGGTTATTATGATCCTTGAAATATTATGTCACTTGACTGACTTTTTAACCTCTCAAGGCTTCTTCTTCTTCTTCTTTACTGGATTGACGTTTGTTTCTAACCTCCAATTTATTTTCAAGATTTTCTTGAAGTATTTCTATCACTTGCTTGACGTTTGAAATTTCTTCACCATATAAATTTGCTAACTGGATTAACAAATACTTCCCTCTTCTAAATCTGCTTTCCAGATAATCTACTTCGTAATACTTTCAAAGTATACTCACTTCTTATATTTAATCAACTTTTACAATTTATTCTTGATATCAATATATCTGGATTGTAATATCTTAACCTTCAACTTATTCACCACTTTTATTTTCAATTTATTATTTATTCTTGGATGAATATATTTCGCAGCTCGCTGTTCAGCGGTGTGTGATCAACTGATTTGTTATTTTTAGTCGTTTCAATGGGTTAATTTCCAATATTTCAATTGTTTTTTTCTATTTTGATCTAATATTTCAAAATTTAATTTTAATTTAAAATTTAAACTATTCAGTTTTGTTTGTTCTTTACCTTAAGTGAATACTGTTTTTAATTCTTTATTTTTCCTGATAAGTTTCTTATTCTACTTTTCAGGATTAAGTGAATAATTATAATTACTCGAAATATATTGACATATTACATACACTTTCTTAAAATCTACTTATAACTACAATTAACAATTCCAATCTCAAATAAATACTAATTCATACATTTAGATAAATAGCAGTGATAAACACAAAATGCTAGTAGTTAAAAACGTACTGCAGTTTCCATACTGACAGAATACTTATATTATAAACTAAAACAAAAAATTGATACGCCAACAAACATTTAACATCATACTATTAGTCCTTTCTTTCTGCATGATGTGAAATATCATTTACAAAACACCTTTCTGCAATGATATTTGAAAATATCTGAAAACTTAAAATGTCATTCAGTGTTTTGTAATATATGGACTTACTATTTCTAAAATAATTACGCTGCACTGCAACTACTGTTGATAGTCTTTCATTCAATATTCATTTTGTGTAGATTTACAGTGTTTCTACACAAAATATGATTTTCAGCCCTAAGTTTTGACATGCATGTCAGATTTTATAAAATTTACTTTTTGTTTTCCAATTTCATTCTAAATCATTTCAAATGAGATTGTGATTCTCTATAAGTTCATGTTTTATTATATACTATTTAGAATAACCTTTTTAAACTAAAATAACTTCATTTTATGTTTATTTAAATATTTTGTTCTAATTCAATATCAAGTTTCATTTCTCTGCATCCTACTCGCTGAGAATAAGTGAACTTGAATCAATTAAATAAACCACAGATACTCCTGCTTCTGTATGATCCGTTAAAGTAAAACTGTTATGATTAATTCCTAAAATACATACGAATTTGTGAATTTTATTTATGATTTCAAACACGACACTTAGGTAGTGTTCCACAGTGTGGATATACAGCATAAAACCCCCTAAACTAATAGAATTTTGACATGTGAAAATTTTGTTAGTTTTAACAACATGATGTGACATTCACACTGTCAAAGTTTATTTACAATTTAAAAGTGATCTACCCAGGATCATTTGGATAACTTAAGAGTAATCTATCCTGGATCATATGGATAATTTATCCCCATGTGACAACTTCCCGGTAATGATTCTTTCTTATTATAATTTAAAACATTTTCGTTTTCATTTAAAATATTACCTACTTCAAGTTGTTGCGCATAGCTCTTTGCTATTGTAGGTTCATAATCAATTGAATTTTTGTAATTTTGAGACAAATTTTTAAAAATTTTATCATATCTGGAGTAACGACTTATCAGAAAGGTTTCAGGCTTCTTATCATTATTTATTTGAACACATGTGGTTCCCACTATATGCTCACCGCAAAATTCATTATCATTATTGGACTCTATGCCATTTGATACATTAATTATTTCGGCATCATTGCCATTCAATTCATTAACTATTTCGGCACATTTGCCATTTAATTCATTAACTATTTCGGCACCTTTGCCATTCAATTCATTAACACTACAGAAAGGTATTCTTTCACCTTCTACTTTTAGGATTCTTTCTCCTAACATGATATTTGCCTTTTTTCCTGATAAGATGTCGTCTCCCAATATAACATCATTTTCTATACAGTCGCCTATTTTTTTACAATTATTACCTACATTTAAAACAAGTTTATCTAAAAATCCTGATTTCTATTTCTATCATTTACTTGTGCTGTTTCTATTTTATTTATATTAGAGTGCGTGTTTTCATCTACTCTATTTCCCCTTTGAATATTGATATTAGCCACTTGTGCATATGACTCATTATTTTTAACATAACCCCCTCTCTCTCTGCAATCATTATCATCATGACGTTTCTCAAAACCCTGCTTTTCATTTCTATAATTGTCATATTTATTTTGACCATAACCTCCTCGTTCCTTTCTATCATTGTCATATTGACGTTTCTCATAACCCCCTCGCTCCATTCTATCATTGTCATATTGACGTTTCTCATAACCCTGTCTTTCTCTTCTATCATTCTCATTCCTATTCTGATCATAACCCCACTTGTTATAATATCTACTATTATTTTCCCTATTTTGACTAGACTTCCTATCAAAACTCTGATGATAATCATCTAATTCTCTTAAATAATCAATTAAATCATCTAACTTTGCAATTCTTTGCGTAATAATAACATTCTGGATATCCCCTGAAAAATGCCTAGCTAAATATCTGACCATTTCACTTTCTGTGAATTTTGGTTCTAGATGTCTAATATTGTACACTTTTCTAAGTACATAATTTTCCCTAGAAATACTTTTATTTTCTACATAGTTACCATTAAATAGGTCTTGTCTTATTTTCAACTGAGTGTAATCACTCCAATATTGTTTTAAGACTAGAGCTTCAAATTCCTCTATAGTCTCAAATCTGTCCATTATAACTGAGTACCAGATTTCCGCTTCTCCCTTTAACATGTCTTGTATGTTTGCTTTTAGGTTTGCATTTACGTGTTGTGTTTCCATGTGTTGTTTCAAACGTGAAATGAAAATTTTAGGATGTATGCGGTTATCTCCGTTAAAATAAAATGGTGTTTTGTTGCACGTGTAAGTATGTGTGGGTAATTGTGTCAATTGTGTACGTGTGGTATCCTTCAACAACTTCGTGTTCTGTTCTATCTTGCTATCCTGTTCTTTTATTTTCTTATCGTATTTATCTTCTTGTTTCTGCATTCTGTTATCTACTGCAGTCATTCCATCTTCAAACATAGTTACTACTTCCTCTCTTATTTCCTTTGCTGCCTCATTTACCTTAATACCAATTTCTTCGTTGACTGTCTCTCCCATTCTCTCCCATTTACTCTCCAAATTTTCAATCTTATTTCTTACTTCTATATTGCTTTCTTCCATTTTCTGTATATTATCATCTATTTTTTTACCCATGTTTTCTTCTAGTTTTTGCATATTATGTACCATCTGTGTATTTATGTTGCCAATTTTTTCTTCTAATCGCTGGTTATTTTGAATAATGTCTTCTTTTAAAGTTTGGTTATTTTGATTCATGTTTGCTTCCAAAGTTTGGTTATTTTGATTCATGTTTGCTTCCAAAGTTTGGTTATTGTGCTTCATGTTTGCTTCCAAAGTTTGGTTATTTTGTACCATTTGTTCCTTCATTCCACCCATCATTTCCATGAGTTTCTGGAACATGTTTGTGTCTGGTAACATGTTTGTGTCACCAACTTGTGTTTGTGGAACTGTGGATGTACCTGGTGTAGTTTCTTCTTGATTCATTGTTGTCTTACCTGACTTTAACCTCATATAAATTATATTTGTATTTAATTTGACAATGCCTTGTTGTCAAAACTATCAAAATGTTATTTGATCTATTATCTTTCAAATGTATGCTTGAAATGATAAACTATTCTCAAATTGTATTTATTTAATCGCTTTCCTGATCGCTCCACGTTAACAAGCCATAAATGTTCTATATTCTGATATCTATTTTATTTTTTATACGTTCGAAATTACTTTTTGAAAGTAAATTGAAATGATTTTATTGAGCGCCAAACAGTTTCTTAAAAGCTGTTAATATTATAAACTATAGAACACCATTAACATGACCATCTACAATCTATAGAATGACTCTTACTCAGGGTCCAACGAAGTCGGTTCAATAAATGCTCATCGATCAAGATAACAATCTAAATAAATCAAACTCAGTATTGAACGAACAAAGTATTAATTTATTAACAAATTTGAACTTGGAATGTAATTAACAAATTTAAATAACAAAATCTAACTTAACTAAAATGATAAATATGGCCTTTATTTAAAATAAATATGTACCATGGATTTCTGATATAGTAAAGCTTTACCTTGTCTTTCTTTCGACTCGAGTAATGTTATATTATAACCTCTAACTGGTTATTATGATCCTTGAAATATTATGTCACTTGACTGACTTTTTAACCTCTCAAGGCTTCTTCTTCTTCTTCTTTACTGGATTGACGTTTGTTTCTAACCTCCAATTTATTTTCAAGATTTTCTTGAAGTATTTCTATCACTTGCTTGACGTTTGAAATTTCTTCACCATATAAATTTGCTAACTGGATTAACAAATACTTCCCTCTTCTAAATCTGCTTTCCAGATAATCTACTTCGTAATACTTTCAAAGTATACTCACTTCTTATATTTAATCAACTTTTACAATTTATTCTTGATATCAATATATCTGGATTGTAATATCTTAACCTTCAACTTATTCACCACTTTTATTTTCAATTTATTATTTATTCTTGGATGAATATATTTCGCAGCTCGCTGTTCAGCGGTGTGTGATCAACTGATTTGTTATTTTTAGTCGTTTCAATGGGTTAATTTCCAATATTTCAATTGTTTTTTTCTATTTTGATCTAATATTTCAAAATTTAATTTTAATTTAAAATTTAAACTATTCAGTTTTGTTTGTTCTTTACCTTAAGTGAATACTGTTTTTAATTCTTTATTTTTCCTGATAAGTTTCTTATTCTACTTTTCAGGATTAAGTGAATAATTATAATTACTCGAAATATATTGACATATTACATACACTTTCTTAAAATCTACTTACAACTACAATTAACAATTCCAATCTCAAATAAATACTAATTCATACATTTAGATAAATAGCAGTGATAAACACAAAATGCTAGTAGTTAAAAACGTACTGCAGTTTCCATACTGACAGAATACTTATATTATAAACTAAAACAAAAAATTGATACGCCAACAAACATTTAACATCATACTATTAGTCCTTTCTTTCTGCATGATGTGAAATATCATTTACAAAACACCTTTCTGCAATGATATTTGAAAATATCTGAAAACTTAAAATGTCATTCAGTGTGACTGCAACTACTGTTGATAGTCTTTCATTCAATATTCATTTTGTGTAGATTTACAGTGTTTCTACACAAAATATGATTTTCAGCCCTAAGTTTTGACATGCATGTCAGATTTTATAAAATTTACTTTTTGTTTTCCAATTTCATTCTAAATCATTTCAAATGAGATTGTGATTCTCTATAAGTTCATGTTTTATTATATACTATTTAGAATAACCTTTTTAAACTAAAATAACTTCATTTTATGTTTATTTAAATATTTTGTTCTAATTCAATATCAAGTTTCATTTCTCTGCATCCTACTCGCTGAGAATAAGTGAACTTGAATCAATTAAATAAACCACAGATACTCCTGCTTCTGTATGATCCGTTAAAGTAAAACTGTTATGATTAATTCCTAAAATACATACGAATTTGTGAATTTTATTTATGATTTCAAACACGACACTTAGGTAGTGTTCCACAGTGTGGATATACAGCAATATAATCTCTGAAATTATAATTAATTTATAGAGAAAAGTAATTGTGCCCAGAGGAAGTTTTAACATTGGAAATGTTTATGTTGGTACATGGGGGTCGAGTTACCAGTTTTCGTGCAAGGTCAAAAGACAGCGGTGTCGCGGTCGAGTGAGACTGTCGTATATGCAACGGCTGATATATGCAAATGTAATATGCGTTGCATATATCACGGGGGTCGAGTTACCAGTTTTCATTTAAGGTCGAAATACAGCGGTGTCGCAATCGAGAATGGATCGTGACAGTGCCGCTCCGCTAATATGATGAGCAATAACTCCATAACACGTATGAGTCTCTCAAAATACCTGCTAAAACAGAAAAATTTAAAACTTTAAAATCCAAAAATTTACTCATCAGGCGCCTCACACTTTTACCTTTATTAACATAATTATTATTATACTCTTCGCAAATACAAAACGAAGAGTATATTGCATTCGATCGGCACATTTTTAAAACCGGTAATATTGCTCGTAGAGAAAAAAATTTAATACCATTGTGTTGGTGATCGAATTCTGAACAACTCTCAAAATATTCGTCCGTCCGTCTCTTGGTTTGTTTGTCTGTCAGTCCGTCCGTTCGTCCCGTTTTTTGTAGGCACGAAAACTTAGGAACGAAAAGTCGAATTGTAGTGAAATTTCTACAATACGTTAGTGTTAGTGCTAGATGAAGAACCCGATTGTTTTTTAACAAAACCGATCAATAAATAAAAAAGTTTATTTAAACTCTTTAAATTTATATTATATAATATTGTTAAATTGCAAAACCAGCTAATTAGGCAATAGTCCCTAATGTTCATCAACTTAACAGCGATAAATTTGTCACAAATGCGATATTATTATGGACCAAGCTTTGGCGACTTTCAATCATCTCGCAGTTAAACAACCCAATCAGCAAATTTGTTTTATAATTTAAATGTTCCACGATTATTTTGTTTTATTGTTATTTTATTAATGCTTCTAAATGCCGATTGATTATATTAGAGTTCCATAAAATACTATTTCGTTGTCTGCAACTGAACTATTTTATAAATTTATCATTAAAACGTTTCTGCAGCAAAATTATAAAATATCTTATAATGGAGTTAGGAAATAATTTTATAAATGTTTTCCTGATTAAGTTATAAAATATTCCAGCTTATGAAACTAAATCGATTTATAGCGATTTTTTAGTAGCGTTCAGCAGCATTTTTAGCACCGTTATAAATATACATTCGAATTATTTTATCATCTTACAAAACAGTTATATTAATGATCCATTTGTGACAATTTTGCTTTTAAGAATAAATGTTGTTCCAGATTATATAATTATTATATAGCATTATATTTGCTGTAATATAGAAACAGCAACAAAGTAATTACAAAACGGAATTGTTTTGCAATAAAAATGTGGTGGCTAACAAACAATACAATAAAACATATTTGAGAAAATTGATTTCCTGCGTTAGCTGTGTATTTATATTTAGTCATACTTAAAGTCTGTCTTTTAAGGAAAATTTGTCATAATTATGGTATAAACGTTTATAAAAAAATTGTTCTCCCGAAATTTTGGTTACCAACATTGACAAGAGCGGTGCAGATCTTTGACAGATCATATAAAGGCGAAGCTGAAAACATCAGATTTAGGACAATGGAGAAACTTAGAAAGTGTTGTAAAAACATTATTAGGTACATGTATTAACAGCACAATGCTTTGGCAATAAGACAGTTTATACTGCTGTAAAATGAAATGACGTGTTTCACTCACTGCACTGTTAACGTATCAGGTCATATGCTAAAGTACTGTTGCTTCTACTAGTAAAAGTAACTACGTGTTTTTGGCAATAAATAAACAGCTCTGTAATTAAGGTGATTTACTGCTACTAATTTCTAGGTTATATTTATGCAATTTAAACCAATTCTGTTTCTATGGCTGCATTTACAACTCAGTCCTAACAGGTTTATCATAAGAGCTACAAAATTATCGCGAAAGTGAGTGATCTATTTTATAAAGCTCACAAAAAAGTTACATTAAGGCGCATTATTTTATGGGAATCGTCTAATAATTTAAATGTCGTGAAATGCTTGCTACTAACACAAATGTATTTTATAGAGGGAGGCCATCTTGAGAAGCCCAGCCCTCGTGATGGTAAATATGACAAGATATGAAAATTAAAAATATCAAATGTTTATTAGAATTTATGCAGTCAGAAACCTGCTAACTATGCAGTTATGACTACTAAAACAAATTAGTATAAGTAACATAGCAAAAAAACTCAAATTCATAAAATCGATATTTATAAAATTTTAAAAATTATTAGAAATCATCAGTAAATATGAGGCACGTTAAAAATATATTAAAAATATGGCTATAGTTCACAGCAAATTTTTTTCCGCATCAAAAATTGCAGTCGTTGTAAGCCAGAACAAGTCTCTTAAATAATTATAATAGGTTATTAGGTAGGTACCTAATATTAAATCACAATGCTATATGCTTTTAGTGTCAAAAATACTTCTTCAACTTTTAGGATACATTATAGAAAACATTTTATTTATTAGTGTGTATAAAGCAGTAATTTAACAAACAGTGAAGTGTTTATAGTACAATTAAATGAAGCTTTAATAAAACTGGCTATATAGTGATGGCACTAACTTTTCATAAGGCCTCTGGAAATATTTATACAATTATTTTGTAATAGGCGTTACAAAATACCAACAGCAACTGAAATATTTTATAGGATGGCGCCAATTTTGCATTTATAGCTGCTGTGAAAACGTTATGAAAGTGTTTCTGAGAGTAACTTTATTTTATAAAATTTGTATCGGAAACATTCCTATAACTTTTATAAAACATTAAATTGCTAGTTAGGAAGGCCGTCACTCGCTATAGACCATGTGCCAGGACTATCAGTCATCATAATTTGGGGGGACTGAACGAAACCTTTACTACGGGTTTCTGGGGTCATATGGAGCAAAAAATTCGGGGGGGTCCATCATGGGGAGGTAGCTTTTAAATATGGCGGCCGCTCAAAATGGCGGTCCGACAATGAATATTTAAATTCAATTATCTCGAGATCGGATGGAGCAATCTTGAATTTCTTTTTCTAAATACAGGTGAATGAACGCAGTACAGTTTTATTCCTAATGCTTTTGGCCGAAAAAATAGTATTTATCGGTCAAAACTCGAAAAAACCCAAAATAAGGTTTATTTAAATTTGCGTTTTGCTGTATATTGGACTAACGGTTGTGTGCATTGAGAACATGTTCTGAATAAGAGTTTTAGAGAAACATCTCACCTTTAAAATTCAAAAAAGAAATTGAAGATCGGATGAACATAACCTGAGATATCTAGATTCAAATCAGACGTTGCGGGGTTGAGCACATTGACAAAGCGCTCGGTGCTTTGAGCACCGTGAGGCGAGACGAGACGGCCATATTTGAAAGCAATAAAGAGATATGTGAACAACTAAGAGAAATAGAAATGCCTTATTAATATTATTAATAAACTTGAATTTATTCTTCTTCACTAGACTCACTATTGCAACTGTTGTAATTGTACTCTTCCTCATGTACTGTTGCCTTGCACCCACAGCTCTCAGTGCATTGGATTTGAGTTGCTAAGCACGAGCAGGTTTGTGGTACACAGTTCCTCTTGTAGTGACACTGCAAACAGGAAAGTACGCACTCCGGTGCTGGCAAGCCTTCCATCCACTTGAAGCATAAATTACCAGAAATGTCCTTTTCCCACCCATGGGCAAAGGGGTCCGGAATTATTGGTCTTCTTCTGGCTGGCAATAAATTGGCTTCTGAGCCAAATTCCGGCCTGGTAGTTGGCACGATTATTGTGCTGTCTCAAGGTGTCCTTACAAGGAGGCATTTGTAAACCCTCAATTTGCCCCTCCTCCCCTCTGAACATCAACAGATTTCACCTTGCATTTAGGGGCATATAACTGGCAGACGAATTCCTCTATGGTGTCATCAACATCATTAGACAGTACCCAATCTCTGCCTAACTTGCTGAACGCTTAAGAAAATCTTTGCTCCTGTTTGCACAAAAGCTTAAATCCTTTAAGTTTTCCCTGGCCAGCAAAAGCCCTAACTGTGTCACATCCAGACCAGCAATAATACCTCAAATGCGTCCAACTTATTCTTTGTTTTAATATAGTCACTACCTAGAGATTCAAATGTGTAATTAAAAGGAACTATATAAACCTTGTTGTTAACGTTGACACATCTTAACAGATCACCGAATTCTTTGTCTAATTTATACTGAAAATTTGTTTTAGTGGATACCTCAACTTCGAACTCAAGGTCGGTCAAATGACAGGTAACTTTGTCAGTCAATTCTGATCTAGCAAGGAAACCTGGATTGTTGAACAAATTAGGTCGAATGTATTTACAAACTCTATAGAAAGTATCAGTCTCTTCTTTGGAGTAAGGATCTGAGGAAGTCTGCCGTATCCTCTGTAGTCGTTTCCTGGTGTATGACTTGTAGCAGGAATGATGATAGTGAGTCTCACCAGCGACAATATCTCGTGAGGTAATTGCCATGATTTTACTATCCATTCGCTCGACGGCTACAGCTCGAAGTGTCTTGTCCGCTCTGAGATCAACGGACTTGACACACTTCTCCCTTGTCCTCGAATTTTGGGAGTATTTTCCTGGCTTGTCACAAAAATGCAGATCTCCAGATAGTAGTACTAGTATTTTTCCTATCAGGCAATGATCTTCTCATAGATGACGAAGTTCCATTGATGTTTCTATTATCTTCATCAGGTGAAGGAGCTATATCTGCGGCGCGAGCGATTCTTTTAAGATTTCTTTTGTGGACGAAAGTTTTGCGACATTCTTTATGGTAGTAAACGTCAGATATTTGTTGGTCAGATAACCTCTCGTGTAGTTTTATTATTGGTTCAATTTTTTTAGTATCGCGGCATTGTACAGAGCATTCCATGAGTCCAAGTCTTTGGAGTGGTGCAGATAAACCGGTGTAGAATTTTCACAAATGATGCAGCTACGGTCAATTTCCAACTTTTTTGGAGTAGGATCCATGTTTTCTCTTATTCAAAACACGTTCTCGATATACCCGACCGTTAGTCCAATAAGCAGCAAGGCGTAAATTTCAAAAACCCAATTTTTCGTTTTTTCCTATTTTGACCGATAAATATCGGCTTTTTGGCCATAAACATTACAAACAAAAATGTAGTTAATTCATTAACCTATATTTGGAAAAAAAGAAATTCAAGATTGCTAAACCCGATCTTGAGATAATTGAATTTAAAGATTCGCAGTCGAGTCGTCCTTTTGAACGGCCGCCATATTTGAAAGCTACCTCCCCATGATGGACCCCCTGACTTCTTGCTCCACATAAGCCCAGAAATAGCTGGTAAAAATTTCAATCAGTCTCCCCAAATTATAATGACTTTCGGAGGTCTGGCACATGGTCTACTAATACAAACCAACATTGTACCCTTCGCAAATATATTTTTATTTGCAATAAAAATATATTCTATAGAATGTGCATCAATTATATAAAAAAAGTGCAAAAAAAATCGTTGGATTATAATGTTTAGCTTGTTTTTAAAACTATTTTCTTCTTTTTAGTGCATTTTTTAACAGTTTCAGTTTGGATTTAATACCGTTTTTGTGAATTTTTTAAAATTATTTTTTTTTACTCTGGGCTTCTCCGTTGTTTTTTGTCTGGAATGTGATATTTATTACGTTTTTCAGGCATTATTATGAATACGATGATAACATCCCAGATACCATATATTATAGTGATGATTTATAAAGATGCATATATATTTTTTATCTAAATCGTGCCGTAAATATTTTGGTACTTTTTATCTTCACTTTGGGTTGTTATATCGATTTTTTATCATGAATTATCGAAAGAGGTCTCACATAAATTTAATAAGTTGTTGTTGGGCTATTATAATTATCAATGGGGTGCTAAGGGTACAATTAGAAGATCTCTCATGATATTACTTGCGTGAACGGGAATAGAAACGATAAAAATGCAAACCTTTTTTGCAGAGCATCGAATTTACAACAAGAAGAAAAGAAGAGAATATTCTTATCTGTTATAGTTTAGGAGTTACAGACGCCCATGCGAAGACCTAAGAATGACTGTTTTTTACGTTACTCTTCAAGCGGCCCGGGATTTAATTAACAATCGAAAACAAGATGAAGGAAGTCTTCGAAAAATTTGAAAAAATGAATGTATATATACATTCTATAGCTTCAATTAGTTTTTGCCAAAACTTGGATCGATTTTCGACACTTTTTGAATTTTGACGATGTAACCTTTATCGCCCTGTGGAAACTTAAAAATTTCCAGTTTTTTTATTTACGTATTTTTACTTCCGTTACATGATGGCACTCTTTATTCTGCAATGAAAAAATCGGTAAAGGTATTTACACATAAATTCCCTCTTTATTTATACAGGGTGGTCACTCTACAAAATTATTGATTAAGAAACATAATAAGTGAATAATAATAAAACTGAAATGTAGTTATCACTATTGCTACAAAAAGAACCTGATAACTTTTGGTTAAAGAAATTTACAGAGTGGTTATCCGACAGAAAAAATAAATAATAAATAAAAGGTACTAAATGTGGAAAGTTAGCGTAATTACCTTTTTATTGTAATTCTTTGGAAACATCTTATTTTCATCTGTATTAGTAATAATGTAAGATGGGTTTTTTCGGAAAAAGTTTTCCCGATCTCCGATTTTTTCCGTGCGCTCAAAAAAATACCGAATATATGGCTTTAAAATAGAAATATACAGCGAAGTAAACTGAATTTAACTTGTGTCTGTTTTGTATTTTAATTCGTAAATGTTTGAATATATGGATGAACTTCTGTAATATTTTTTGACGTTTTGTCAACCTTATCTGACAATCTAATTTAAAACAAATCACCTTTGAAATAATTTGGATATGAACACGAATATCAACTTTTTACTGAATGGCGAAATCTGAAAAACATCAAAACTGTAAGTGACGATATTCCTCTAGTTTACTTTGTCGAAAAAGCAAAGTCTATGAAATCTTCCACGTTATGGAGTCGATTCTAAAAAGTTGTTTGGCCGTAAAAGAAAATGCTGACATCAACAAATATCCAAAAGCTATTGCTTTCTTGAAGCGTGAGGAAATATACCAAAAAAGTCCAGAGTTTTAACAGCAGAACAAGTAACCAAATTTTTATGTGAACCTTCAGATGAACAATATCTACTAGCAAAAGCAATTTGATTGTTTGGGAGAGTGCTGAAGAGATGATTTAATAGGTTTAAATTTAGACGATATGGTAGATAGTGAGCGCTTTCTTTGCTTTTACGAGATGGAAAAACTTATACATCAAGAAGTTTCACCATTACCCATGAAGGATGTACATTTGAGCCCTGCACACTTTATCGTAAATATGCAGCTCTGTGACCTAAAAATATGAACAGCAGAAGATTATTTGTTGCATATCGAAACGGCATGTATTACGCTCAACATCTCGAGTGCCATACCATCAGTGGTGTTCCGAAAATCGTTGCAGAATACCTAAAACTAGAAAATCCCAGATGATATACCGGATATGGACTAAGGCGTTCTTTGGCAAGCATGTTGGTGGAAATCGGCGGTGATTTACTCACTAAAAGGCACGGATGATGGCGTTCTTCCAATGTAGCAGCAGGATATATAGAAGAATCCATACAAAAAAAAAATTGATGTATCACGAAGACTGTTTAACCCTTCTCACTCTCAAAATACAAAAAATTTATCATTTATTCAAAAAAATCAAAACATTTGCGAAGAGTCTGCTTCAATAATTGCAGTTTCACAAGATGAAACTCCAAAAGGACAACCTGTGCAATAACACCAATTGCACAATAAGCATAACTATTAATAATAACAATTCAAACTAAAAACATTATTAGTTAATTTATTATTGCCATTTGTCACAGTTTTTCAAAATTTATTCTCTTTGAGCGGTCCACTCTGTGCATTTTTCGGTGAAGTTTTAACCATTTCTTCACTGGCAGTAGCGTCAACTACTCGCCAAATTTGGTTGTTTTCCGTCAAATAGTTTTTTAGATAAAGCGCCAACAGACAGACTAACGGAATTAAAAGACTCTCATTTTCGTAATCTACATCGTCTGAAACGTGAAAATCCGAAGAAATCTCGGAGTGTGATTTTTTTCCTTCCCTTCACTAAGCGAGTGAAGTAAAAATATGGACTTATGTACCCCTTTTTGAAAAAAATGTAATCTATAGATTTTTTAGGAAATACTTCTAAAAAAAGTATTATATACAATCGTAGAGCCCTTGACGTTTCTGGTAAATTTATCATTTCAAAAGGGAACATTCCCACAATGTTTAAAATTGGGAAAAGTAATTCCTATGCACAAAAAACATGATGCAGAGGATATGAATAATTATTATAGACCTGTTACAGGACCTTCTGGTTTTTTAAAAGTGTTTGAGTATTGCTATTTATATCGTTTGTTAAATTTTCTTGAAAAATTTAAAATTTTCCCTGAAAATCAACATGGATTTCGTGCCTCTAAATCAACAAGCCCTGCGCTATATTCTTTACATAAAAAAATTATTGACTATGTTGAGGCAGGTGAATGTCCTATTGGCATTTTTTGCGACCTTAGCAGGGCGATTGATTATGTAAACCATAATAAACTTATGAATACATTTTCAAGCAATGGTATGAGGGGGTGTTGCTCTCGATTGGATCCGTTCGTTTCTGAATGACAGGAGTCAATATATTAGTGTGACATTTCGTACAGAAGGAACAATAAGTAAATTCAATTCAGAGAATGGTGAAGTAAAAACTGGGGTTCCGCATGGTTCAGTTTTAGTCCCTGTACTATTTTTATTATACACCAATGATCTTGATATGTTAACCTCAGAGGCATCTTTTATCATGTACGCAGATGATAAGTCACTTATTTTGTCACATAAATCTGACGGAATGTTGGATTCTATTAGCAATAATGTGTTGAAATTATTGAGTAATTGGTATTCGTCTAATTCATTGTATTTAAAGATCGATAAAACAGATTTTATGAGGTTTCACAATAGACGGAAACCATGTACAAGTTTAAATTTGAATGTTAACGAGACTTATCTCGAACACACTGGTAGTGTACGTTTCTTGGGTATTAACATCGATGAATGTCTAAATTAGAAGGAACATTGCAATTACGTGGTAGCCAAATTAAATTAAATTTTCTATTTATTTAAAAATTCAAAAACTGTTCTTTGTAAAAAGCAACTGATAAGTCTATACCATGCTCAAGTTGAATCGAGATTGAGATATGGTGTTTGTTTCTGGAGTAATTCCACCCTCTCACCGAATGTATTGGTCGCTCAAAAAAGAATTATAAGATATATAGAAGAAGTCCCTAACACTCACTCGTGCAGAGAATATTTCAAAAAATACAAAATATTGACACTCTTTGATTTGTATATATTTGAATTATGTGTATTTATGTTTATTAACAAAAATAGTTTTAATACAACTGAAATGGTTCACTGTATTAATGCACGAAACAAAAAAGACTTCTATGTGCCATTCTGTAAGTACAAGATATCGTCAGATGGTCCAGATTATATTGGGCCTAAGGTTTTTAATTATCTACCAGACTATTTAAAGCATGTCAAACCCTTACATCGTTTTAAATTCTTGTTTATATTATGTTAATGAATATATGTCAAATTAGATTTAAATGAGTTGTGATGATTCCAATACAAATTTGTATTGTCTTAAAGGAAAATAAATGTATTAATATTATTAATATTTGGAGGGATTTAACATTTTTTTAAATCATTGTTTTTAAACAAAAATTTCCCCGACTTACTGGCCTTGAAAATGTTTTGGTCCCATTTAACAAATGTTTAAGCCATTCGTAACAAATGCCGTTCAAAAACGTATTTTCAGCACTCGATGGAACTTAAAAATATAAAATCACACCCCCCAATTTTTTAAATACTTTTTCCGTTGAAATGTAATTTTTGTATTTACTGTTTTTTTTTTCTTTTTCAGGTAAGTCTCTTAAAATGCTGTACTCTACTTTGAATATCAGTTGGTAAGTCTAGGTTTAATACAATACATATAAAGCTGAATGTTGTGTTTGTCCGATAGAAAAGAAAACATTCCAGTTGTTCTGAAAAGTTCAAAGTTTCAAAAGCCATGTTGATTGGAATTGAGCAAGTTATTGGTTTCAAGATATATTGTCAACTTAACTTACTTAAACACTAGTGGGTTGTGATGCTTTCAAGTACAATGTTAACACTGCTTTCTTGTCACGAATAAATGAAATTTTGTGAGAAGATTGTATAGTCTCTGTAAAACAAACTCTTGGTCATATTTTCCTATGATTCATTGATATGGAAACTGATTAACGACATCGTTAGATATAAAACTATGAGTCGCATTCTTATTAGGTGGAGTATTGTAAAAAAGTATAGCCGTATTAAAAAAGATAAGACAACTAAAGAAAACATTGTGGTAAATTGAAATGGAAACGGTGGCATGTAGGAAAATATGGTGGCGTATACGAAAAATAGAAGGCAGCATATACTTAAGAAAAGCATAACAATATGTGAGTGTAAAACATTGTGGACTTGAGAATAGCATGCGCATTAAATACTGGCTTGCAGTAAGAAATATGACGAATAGGGAGCATGCGCTATTAATATAACTGCAGTTAAGAGGGCCTTAAGTAGCAGCCTCGGGAAAAGTATGCGTGGTAAGACGTCATGCGATATTAAGAATAAAGCGTGACACTTCTTCTTTTAATTTAAAGGACTAGATGAGTTATAGAAACCGTTGCCCAAGGAATCACTACTTCCATATCCAGATTTCCCATTCAAGTCTCTTCAACATTTTGATTATAATTATTTTGCACTCTAGTATGTGGAAATAATAATTGGTCATAGAACTTTATTATATTTGAGGCAGGTGTCATCGAAAAAAAAATTAAGGTGTGTGCTTTTAGCACATACGCCAAAAATGAAGTTTCTGTACTCTTGTTAGCTTATTTTTTTTATTTTCCTCGACAGACAGACAGACAGAATTCTTTTCGCTCAAATTTAAAATCTCGACATTTTATGACATTCTAAGCCTATCAACAAAAAACAAATCGGTAAAGGTATTTACACAGAACTTCCCTCTTTATTTATACAGGGCGATCACTCTAAAAAATTATTAATTACAAAACCACACATGAGAATAGTAATCGGAAGGTATTATTACAAAGAAAAGCTGGTAACTTTTGGTAAAAAAATATACAGAGTGGTCATGCGATAGCAAATATTCAATATTAAATAAAAGGTGCCAAATATGGAAGGCTTGCGTAAACACCTCTACAAATAGTGGCCGCAAGAAAGGCGTAAAATTCGTCTGTTCTTGCATAGTAGATAGCGGGCAAGGGAAAGAGCAAAATAAATCCTATAGGGCTCGAATTAAACTTTGAGAAATTTTAAGGTGAGCATATGTTTTACTTTTTGAAAAAATGCAAAAATCACCCCTATTTAAGGGTAATGCCAACACCAGAAAACGAAAAAATTCATAGGTCCTACCCACATACAATCGTCATGGGATTTTCACTGAAAAACAATTTTGTTTATTAAATAGATTTAGAATGTCACGAAACGTGGAAATTTTAAATTTGAGCAAAAAAATTTTTTCATCTATTGTATTGCAGGTAGTGATAAAAAAGGTTACAATTTTTTTCAAAGAAATTTTCAATTTTTTTTTTAATAGGTTTAGAATGCCATGAAACGTGGAAATTTTAAATTTGAACAAAGAAAAAAAAATTCCATCTATTTTAGTGGCAATTTAAAAATAAAATGGTAAAAAAAATTTCGAAAAATTTTTTTTTTATAGGTTTATAATGCCATGAAACGTGGAAATTTTAATTTTGAACAAAGGAAAAAATTTCTTCCGTCTATTTTAGTGATAAAATTTTTTTCAAAAATGTTGGTAAAAACATTTTTTATTTTTTTTTTATCTGAAATAGGTTTAGAATGTCATGAAACGTGGAAATTTTAAATTTGAGCCATTATTTTTTCATTATTTATTCCATTTAGACGGTCCACCCTGTATATTTTCCAGTGAAAGTCTAACCATTTCTTCGCTGACAGTAGCGTTAGCTACCTACTAAATTTGACTGCTTTCCGTCAAGTACTTTTTTAGATAATGCACCAACAGACAGACAGACTGACGGAATTGAAAAACCTATATTTTCGTAATCTACGTGATCTGAAACGTGTAAATTCGAAAAAATCTCGTAGGGTGATTTTTTCTCGAATACAATACTCCCCTTCGGTATGCGAAAGAAGTAAAATGTTTGCAATTTTTTTTTACGATTACTCTATTTTCACTCCACTGCTTGGATGTGGAAGCAAAAGAAATAAAAACATGTAATTGCCATTATCCCAATGATAAACCAGAATGCAAACACATGTTTCGGAGTTATTGCTCCTCATCAGCATACAATTTTGAATTTTAAACACAGAAGGCGTTCCGATAATAAAATTTGTCAAAAAATCGAGTCGCACAGATTTGGTACTTTTAAAGATCTCCCAGAAATAGGGTCTTCAAAAATCAATCGATGGAAATGTCGTAAGATCATTGTTCTATAGAAATAATATCCTTTTGAAAGAATTAAAAAAAAGTACTATGCATTTTCTATCACTTTTCAGTGCAGTTCGAAGAAATTTTACTGAATCTGAATTTGTTGATTTTGCTTAGGTCTAAAACAATACCAAAGATTAGAGAATTAACAAGCTAATCGTTATACTCTAATTGTTGCACATTCTATAGGATACTCTTCGTAATTTTTTTTACAAATAATGTTAGTTTTAGACATTTTTAGTTTAATTACAAAACATAAAAAAACTATGTAATTATATATTTTTTTATTTAAAAGAATTTATAACTTTTTATTTATCCATCGATTTTGCTCAAAAACAATAGGGTTCTTCCTCTAGCTAACACTAACTTACTGTCCAAATTTCAATGCAATCGAACTTTTCGTTCTTAAGTTATCGTGCTTACAAGAAACGTGACGGGCGGACAGGCGGACAGACAAACGGACGGACGGGCAATGGGCATTTTGAAAGTTGTTCAGAATTCGATCACCAACACGGTGATATGAAAATGTTTTCTCTACGAGAATATTACCGGTTTGAGAAATGTGCCGATCGAATACAATACCGGGTAAGTCACGAATTGCGCTCGCCCCGATATTATTTGGAATAAAATATTGAAATTTGGAGGCCTTATTACACGACTAAAATGCCATCTTTTCAATAAAAAATCAAGTTTGGTGCACATCCGGTTTGACCGGAAATGCCCACAACTTTCGATTTTTAAATGGAACACCCTATATATTTTTACATTTTTGGAATTTAGAGGAAATTTTGAATACAATACATCCATTTTGGTCACTTTTTGATAAACATTAAAAATTTTATTAAAAAATCTATTTCTGAATCCAGAGTGCTGTGGTGCCCAAAATATATTTTAGTTTGTGTGCTACGTTACTATAAAAATAAAAAGAGCAATATGATTGCATTACTTAATTCTCTAGAGGCGTTTAAAATTTTTAAATGTGATTTTTACCCACTCACTCGGTTTTTTTAAATGGGAATTTAATCCTCCGCCAACATTTTTAAATACCTCATTTTCATACGAATCTAATGATACCAAAATTTTGAAAATCCGCTCAGAAATATTTGAGATTTCAGCCAAAATACAATGCAACCAAGCTTTTAGAAACATGCGGCTAATAGATAATAGATTAGTGGGCTTTGGAAACTAAAATGGCACATTTCTGTGTAAATCTGGTAACCTAATAACATTGGAAAAATCATAGTAGCCATTGAATGTAATAAAACAATATCAGCTGTCAGACATACTCGTGTAGTTATAGGCAATCTTGAGCTATCAAACATTTAATAATTGTGAGCGCAAAGAACGTTACAATTAAGTTTAGCATAGGTATGTGGAGGTAAACACAATTACATCCACAAGGACATTTGCAATAGAATGCGACATCAGTTCGGTTTTCAGAGTTTTATTTAAATGAACATAAATATCGGGCCTATAAATAAATAAAAATCAATTCCGTTTGAACAATTAAACTTAAACTAGGTAACAGTAGGTATCTTTAAAATAATTAATATAATTAAACCATAAATTGACATTTATAGATATTGTTCAAAATGTCCACCATTTTTTTCTATACGCAATTCGGCTCTGCGTACAGTTGCTTGAATGGCTCTACGCAATTCAGCCGGCGTTATTTCATTAAGAGCCCGTACAACTTTATTTTGCAGCTCTTCACGGGTATTTGAAGAAGTTTTATAAACTTTATTTTTGAGAGTCCCCCATACATAATAGTCGAGGGGTGTTAAGTCAGGTGACCTAGGAGGCCACCTGATATGACCTTGATTTGCAATAAGGCGTTCACCATGCAAGTTGTTTAAATATTCCATCACTCTTCTGGAATTATGTGGGGGAGCACCATCTTGTTGGAAAAACAGATTTTGTAAATAGGCAAGAGGAAGTAAGTCAAGAAATTCTGCTGTCTGGTTTTGTAAAAAGAATAAATATCGTTCGCCAGTAAGTGTTCCATCAAAATATATGGGTCCAATTATTCGATCTCCAAGTACTCCAAGACAACAGTTAAACCCAAATCTTTCCTGAATATTCCCCCGCCCTACCAACCTCGGATTTTCTTGAGCCCAGTACCTAGTATTATTTCTGTTAAACATACCTAAATATGAAAAGGAAGACCTGGGTTTTGTTGTACTGCATTTAAGAACCAGTTGCAATATACTAGCCTCCTGTCGTTATCATCTCCATAAAGATGTTGGTGTATTTGGTATTTATAAGACCGAAACTTATGTTTCTTTAAAATTCTGCAAACCGAAGACTGACTAATGTCGCATTCCATTGACAATTCCCTTGTTGATGTTGTTGGGTGTACCATCACAAATCCTAATACATCAATTTCTTTGTCCTCACTTACAATAAATGTTTGATGGTCATCTTGTTGATTGGGTTCGTTTCTTAATTCTTGTTCCACTCTGGCAAACAAGTGTCTGCTTGGATGACGTCTGTTGGGATATCGTTGCTGATACAGTTCTGCAGCTGCAGTTGAATTTTTGAGACGCTCTCCATATATCAGTAACATATCGACCTTTTCATTTCTACTAAATTTATTCATTTTCTTTAATTTTTACTCAAAGAGATTTCCGCAACGCTTTATTTTGTATCTGTCTGACAGCTGATATTGTTTTATTACATTCAATGGCTACTATGATTTTTCCAATGTTATTAGGTTACCAGATTTACACAGAAATGTGCCATTTTAGTTTCCAAAGCCCACTAATCTATTATCTATTAGCCGTTGTTTGCATGTTTCTAAAAGCTTGGTTGCATTGTATTTTTGCTGAAATCTCAAATATTTCTGAGCGGATTTTCAAAATTTTGGTATCATTAGATTCGTATGAAAATGAGGTATTTAAAAATGTTGGTGAACGATTAAATTCCCATTTAAAAAAAACGAGTTAGTGGGTAAAAATCACATTTAAAAATTTTAAACACCTCTAGAGAATTAAGTAATGCAATCATGTTGCTCTTTTTATTTTTATAGTAGCGTAGCACACAAACTAAAATATGTTTTGAGCACCACAGCACTCTGGATTCAGAAATAGATTTTTTAATAAAATTTTTAATGTTTATCAAAAAGTGACCAAAATGGATGTATTGTATTCAAAATTTCCTCTAGATTCCAAAAATGTAAAAATATATAGGGTGTTCCATTTAAAAATCGAAAGTTGTGGGCATTTCCGGTCAAACCGGATGTGCACCAAACTTGATTTTTTTATTGAGAAGATGGCATTTTAGTCGTGTAATAAGGCCTCCCAATTTCAATTTTCTATTCCAAATATTTTAGGAAATATCGGGGCGAGCGCAATTCGTGACTCACCCGGTATACTCTTCGTTTTGTATTTGGGAAGCGAGATTTTAGATTCCAGTTCAGTTCTAGTTAAGCTACAGAATAAGACGTTTCTATTGGTCAGCTTAGCTGTCCGCCGCGGCAAGGTTTGGTTAGATACTATTTATTCTGTGCTATAGCGGTGTTCTCAAGGTGGATCGCTGGCCTATGCGTAACGTTGTCGCGTTGTGGAGCGACAGGTCCCGGGTTCAAATACTGCCCACTGGACTTTTTTTTTATATTTTGTAACGATTAATATCCTTTTTGACAAATTCTGGTTGGATTTGACGACAGAAATGTTCTTTCTTTTCATATAATAATTTATCTCTTTCATGTGATGGTGATTTGGTTAGTTAGGTTGATTTTTATTTTGCTATATAATTGTTAATAAATTATCAGCGCCGCAGGCAGCACTAGCGTCGCAGACAAAAACGGGGGGTGTCCCCCGCCTTCTTTTTCAGAAAATTCCACCGCGGCGTCCACGTAGCAACTCCCTTCTAAATTTCACAGTTTACAAAATCTTCATTCGCCGACCTATTCTCAAATTCTCCCGTGGTTTGTGTCTAGCATGAAAATGATAACTCCACCTCTTTGCTTATTTGGCCAATAGGAGCAGCCAATTATTTACCTTAACTAAAACTGAACTGGAATCTAAAATCTCGCATTTGGCGAGAGTATAATAAGTGGTTGCCACAATGTATCAGTCAGGCAGAAAAGATAAAATTAAACAGAGAGGTTAATTGTGAAAAATCTACAACACTGTCCGAATAAAACGACCGGACTCAGCTGATTGTCGCAACTCAAGATTACTAAAAAGTAGGTTGCTTCGTAACAAATAGCCTCAAGTATTTCTACGTTCATATATTAAGTATGTATTTAATTATTTTAGAATTATTCACTCACAATAATTTTGAAGTCGTGTACCTTTAATTTAGAGTTAACAACGATCCTCGTCTATTTCGTCTTCTTTGTCTGACTGACTGTCCTATCTTGTTAATTCTCTTACCTTTGACAATACCATGGAGTCTATCAATTGTATACTTTTGGACTATGCGCATCTACACGCTCCCTATATTCTGTTAAAATCAGTATTAAAAAAATTGTATAAGAACTTGATACTAAATCTTTTTGGTGAAAATGTTGCTGCTTAGAATATCGCCAAAATCATACATTTTAAGAAGAGACATAGTTTGGTATATGATTTTTAAAATATTGTCAAATTATCTGGTGCGCAGTTTGATTCGTTATCCTTGTTACATCAGCATCAGATTTTATCGGTTTTTATTAGGTCACTTTTAACAAAATTATTTAACATTATTGTGTGGACAATAAATACCTACGTAAATGAATTAGACTGATAATATTCTATATCTTATCTTTATATCTTATTAACATCGATTTAGATTATATTATTTATAGATCTAATTATTTATATAAGTTTACAATATTTGTTATTATACACATTATAAACATACTTGGAAATATTATACGTATTGCTCACACTTCAGTCTGATTTTCTGATAGAAAACAAACTCTAGAAGTACTGACGCTTGTGCATAATTGAATTAATGTAACGTAAAATGAAGAAAGGAGTTCAACGTGTTTCAGATATGTTACATATAGTATTTTTTTCATACATTTTTCTAGTAGGTACCTGTCGTCTGCACGAGCAGACTGCATGCCATTGATGAAAGAAAATCGACACCTGTATTCGTTTGTATTTTGAAAATCGTTACAAAATTACTGACAAGTCAGTCGAGCGGGTCGTTTTTTGAATATAAATTCTCTTCTTTTATGTATAAATATGCATCTATATTTATATTTGTAAAATGTATGCCATACGACTGTGGATAATAATGTGGAGATAAAAACAACTAGATATCTGAGCATTGCCTGTCTGAAGGAAACTCTGCTTTGGCGAAGATCGACAACACCAATTCCGAAAATATAAAGTTGACAAAGGAGTCGGGAAGGGCCACGTTCCACTAATTATTTTTAACATTGTGGAGATTTTCAAAACTGCAATGAAAAATGACTACATGTGATTTTTTATGACAAGAATCGAATTGTGACGGGTTTTAGTCATTCTAAAGTGCAGTTTTCGTCCAACGTCAAGTACTATGAGAAGAGGACGACTTATCCAAGCTTAATTTATACCAAATGGCAAATTTTGAATTTTTCGCAAACTTTTGGCGAAGTGATATAAGCATCTTAAAATGACGATTCACACATCTCCATAGAGGACGCTCGAAAGCGAGTCGAAGTCACGTAATATGCGTGATACGTTTGCAAAAACTGGAAAACTTCATATAACTTATATATTGCTGTTTAAGCATTCAATTGATTAGTCGCGACGAATCAATCGTCCATAGGATTTCATAATGCTAAACCCAAGCGAACCAAAATTATATTAATTACCATTACCGTTAATCCTAACCCCAGCAGCACAAAACACTGGATCAACAATGATCCATAGAGGGTCATTATTTGTGGTACTTATTTACCCCCAACCCTTCAATAAAATATCGACAAAAATCAATCAAAAAATGATTCCGTTTCGTAGACTGATTCCGTAGAATCACCATTGGTTGCAGAAAAACTTTTTGCGATAGCAATTAGGGGTAACTTTCTTTCATGGATAGTATCGTATCTCAGCTTTAGAAAACTTTTTGTAAAATTGTATGAAACTAGTTCAGAGAAGTATGATATTAATCTTAGAGTTCCTCAAGGCTCTGGTCTGGGACCACTTATTTTCCTTTTGTTTATAAATGACTTACCACTTCATATTCGTGCTGAGTGTGTTGTGCCGTTCGTAGACGATGTCTCCGTAGCAGGAGAGGCTGACACCCCTGAGGAACTGCAGGAGAAGCTCATTTGAACAATTTACAGATTGGAACGAAATTAATAAATTAATTGTTAACACGAGAAATACTGTCTTAATGCAATTTTTTGGTAGAAAAAAATTTCACAGTGACATAAATGTAACATTTAACCAATTAACACTTGTCCCAAGTGCAACAACAAAATTTCTTGGTACACATATTGACACTGATATGAGCTGGGAATACCATATTAGCAATGTTTGTCCAAAGATAAGTAGTAGTTACTATGCAATCTTTGTTTGTTTATTTATTGGCATGTTCTATTTCATTATACTATGATCGAAAGGATAAATAAATTAAAACAAAAACAAAACTAAAATACCTAATAGTTTAAAAAACTAAAAAACACGCTTTAATAGCAAACCGAACTAAGAAGTAAAAAATATCCGCCATGCTGACGCCGCAATTTCAAATTTTTAAATTTTGATGACTTATTTGTTTTCTACTTGTCAAGCCCTTCCCTTTGATATCCATATCAAGTAGTGGAGTAGATCTGGCAGAAAAAAGGGGGTGAAAAACAAGTGCCTTTTTTCCAGAAAAAAAAATATATATTCCCGTCTTATAGAGGACGACTTCCCTCACTTTCCTGACACTTTCACATCCGAGATCTAGGTGGTGCGGGGGGAGGGGGAGCTATTAAACATACGGAAAATCGGTTATTCTCATTTTGCCCGCGATCGGGGAGACCGACAAGAAAATGTTTCAGACAAAAAAGAAAGGTTTCCCCGAGGCGCGTAAACTGGTTTTTGTTTTTTTAAAATCGGCCATAGGGCCGGAGATATGGCCGTTTGAAGGGATTGAGTTTCAGGGTAGGAAAAGTGGTCAGACATGAGGTATGAAGGGTGTTTAAGAGGTAAAGGATGGGATTAGGATGGTAATTTTTTTCTGTTGTGGGTGGTTATAGGAAGAGGTCGAGGCCGCGGAGGGAGCTCTCTAGGGCAATTAGGGAAGAAGAGGGAGGGGAAAACGTGCAAAAAGTGAAAACGGCCATATCTCCGGTTCTAATAGGGCGATTTTGAAAAATCAAAATGGGATTTCTTCCTTCTTTGAGCAGCTATAATGTTGGATATGTAGGAAATAATTTTCGCCGAAAATGTAATTATGGGGGGGAAAAAATTATTTTTTTCAAAACGATTTTTTTATGAAGGGGGTGAGTGGGGGGGATAAAATGCTTGCTTTACTTATTTCTCCCTATTTACCTCTACTTACCCCTACTCCTTCAACGCAGTCATGTCAAAATATAATCTAGTTTCAGATATCGTTATAATACATACGTGTACCAAATTTCAAGTGAATATCTCAATTTTATTTTATCGACCCCTTTAATAATGGAGTAGGGATGGTGGGGGGTTGAAAAATATTATAAATAATCTGAGACCTTGGCTTCTAGTATATACACCGAATTTCAAGCTTCTGCACTCTTACCAGCTGGCTTTACTTATTTTGCCCTATTTATCCATATTTAACCCTCAACCCTTCAACGGAATCATCTTAAAATATAATCTATTCCAGATGTCGTTACAATACATACGTGTACCAAATTTCAAATGAATAACTCAGTTTTATTTTATCAACCCCTTTAATAATGGAGTAGGGGTGGTGGGGGGTTGAAAAACTCTTACCAAAATGCTTTACTTATTTTCCATTTTTACCCCTATTTAACCCCCGATCCTTCAACGGAATTATCTCAAAATATAATCTAGTTCCAGATGTCGTTATAATACATACCTGTACCAAATTCAAGTGAATATTTCAATTTTATTTTACCAACCCCTTCATTAATGGATTAGGGGTTGTGGGGGGTTGAAAAATATTATAAAAAGTCTGAGGCTTTGGCTTCCACTACATACACCGAATTTCAGGTTTCTGTACTCTTACCAGCATGCTTTACTTATTTCCCCCTATTTACCCCCAACCCTTCACCGGATATGTTCAAAAAACAATCCAGTTCCAGATCTCTTTATAACGTGTACAAAACAGACAGACCGACAGGCAGAATATTTTTTTTTGCTCAAATTTAAAATCTCTAGGTTTCATGACATTCCAAACGTATTTCAAAAAAAAAAAAAATCAATTTTTTTTTAAGATTACTATACTTCCAGTCCACAACGCGGATGTGAAAGTAATATGCTAAACTTAGCAACAGAAAAAAAAATGCTTTTTTGGCTAGCAAGAACTTATATTTTTACTATATAACAAATTTGCAAATTCCGTTAAAATAAAGTAATTAACTAATTTAAAAAACGTGATTTTTAACGGCTTTTTCCATTTTTCTCTATGTTTTGTGCACTATCCTATAACTTACCATACGTCAATCGAAAAATAATTTTAAAACCTACAACTTTTTTCGATTCGAGCTCAAACCCTTCTTTTACTTTTACGAATTTTTTAGGTTAAGTTTGCGATTAAAAATTTGGAGAAATACAACGCTATCTTCCTTAGATTTTCTTTTTCTACATGACCATTTTTTTTATCCTACTAACAAATTTTGTAAGGGCTTGTGTAGATTGTTAGAATTATATGTGCGAGTATCAGAGTTATAAGCACATTCCACGCTTTAAAAAACAATGTACACCTACTAACACCTAATAAAAAATTCGGAGTAAGCTATTAATCTAATCAATGTCTACTCTACTCGTAAATTTGTTTTTACAAAAAACGCAATTTACTAACAATAATTAACTTATAATGCGAGGCAATTAATATCTGCCTTTCTCTTATCGGTTGTGACTTAATAAAGTAATACTATCTTTATTTATATCAATTAGAGTATGTTCATTTAATTATACAATAAACCCGTAGTAAAATCCGAAAACAAACTAATAATTCAAACAACGTGGGAAGTGCATTAAGCATTATAATTAGTAAATAAGGAATTTGTATGAGTAATGAGCGCGTTAAGGTACCATTGACCGGTGTTCTTGAAATTAAAATCTACCCAAGATGAGGTTATGAAATCTATCGTGACACCCACAATCGAGTCTTAAAAGCTATAACCGAGGTTAAAGCTCAAGAAAAAAGTTTTGAAGTATATGCATATTTAGAAATGCGTATACTACCTCTGCAGCAACACTTGAAACAAAGTACCTCGCTAGTATGCTGATTGCCGATGAAACGGTGCGGTGGGCGGTTTTTTTTAATATCTTCCAAAAAGAATTTTAAGGTTTGATTTCAACATTGCACGCGTTGTTGAAAGTAGTACGGTCAAACATACTCGTTAGGTCAATAAATAACGTAATAAATATAAACTACGTAATTGAAGATGTACTCTAAATAGAGGACAAGATTGATTCAATTGATTCATAATTTATTTTCGTAATAATCGTAGATTCTCAAATCCTTCACCTGCATTAAGCATACAACGTCGGGAGTTTTTAATTTTACCTCCACATCCACGTAATGGAATGAAAGTATAGTAATCGCAATAAAAAATTCATTTTTTTTTTAAGTAGGTTTAGAAACGGCGAGATTTTAAATTTGAGAGAAAAAAAAGAAAATTTCTGTCTGTCGGTCGGTCTGTCTAACTTCTTTTTGTGCGCATGTTGTCTCTGGAAAGGTATCAGATATTGACTTGAAATTTGGTATACGTATGTATTATAACGAGATCTGGAGCTAAATTATATTTTGAACTTACCCCGGTGAAGTGTTGCGGATACATAGAGAAAAATAAGTAAAGCTAGCTGTTCAAAGTCCAGAAATTAGGGATTTGATGTGTATACTGGAATTCAAGGTCTCAATTTTCTTTATGACATCTGTCACCCCCACCACCACCTCCAACATCCCCACTCTATTAGTAAAGGAGTTATCAAAATAAAATTGTGTTTTAGTATATGTATGAAAACGAAAGTTTTCTAAACATTTTTGACACCAGCCACCCTTCATTACTACCTCGGGGCAGACGATTTCAAATATTACATTATTAAAATGTTATGAGTAATTATTTTCACTTATAGAGGGCAGATCTATCAAGATATTTTCTTTTAAAGGGACTTGAATGGCAAAACTGAATGGGGAGTAGTGATTCCTTAGGCAGCAGTTTTCAAAGTTATATTCTTCCTTAGTTTTCAGTGTACATTTATTTGTTATTACCTTCGGAACGAAGCAGGTGTATACTTTTAAAGTGCCATTTTATTTTGTTTGCGTTTTCCCTAAATAACCAATTTTGACGTAAATATTAGATATATCTTCAGAGCGGATTCTTAGATACAAGCTTTTTAAAAAGATGCAATATTTTTAACACGCTTTTATTGGCTTCACCTGTATCTATCAATGTAACGGAATCTTTCAACGTAATTTGCATCCATTTCTAACTGTTATATCATCATAAAACTTGGCAAGTGTGTGTAGCTCCGATGACAATACAATATAATATACTCAATATTATATGTTTAAAATGGCCGCAGCCCTAAGATGGCGGATTATCATTTTCTCTACAACCCCCTTTAGTGGAGTAGATCTGGCATTTGGAAAACAAGTGCCCTTTTAAAAAAAAATGTTCCTATCTTTTAGAGGACGACTTCACCCACTTCCTTGACACTGTTAAACATATGAAAAATCTGTTTTTTTTTTCAGTTTGCGCGCGATCGGAGAGACGAACAAAAAAATATTTCGGATAAGTAAGAAAGGTCTCCCCGAGCCGCGTAAACTGTTTTTTGGTTTTTTTGGCCCGATATTTATGTTCATTTAAATAAAACTCTGAAAACCGAACTGATGTCGCATTCTATTGCAAATGTCCTTGTGGATGTAATTGTGTTTACCTCCACATACCTATGCTAAACTTAATTGTAACGTTCTTTGCGCTCACAATTATTAAATGTTTGATAGCTCAAGATTGCCTATAGCTACACAAGTCTGTCTGACAGCTGATATTGTTTTATTACATTCAATGGCTACTATGATTTTTCCAATGTTATTAGGTTACCAGATTTACACAGAAATGTGCCATTTTAGTTTCCAAAGCCCACTAATCTATTATCTATTACCCGCATGTTTCTAAAAGCTTGGTTGCATTGTATTTTGGCTGAAAGCTCAAATATTTCTTAGCGGATTTTCAAAATTTTGGTATCATTAGATTCGTATGAAAATGAGGTATTTAAAAATGTTGGTGAACGATTAAATTCCCATTAAAAAAAACCGAGTTAGTGGGTAAAAATCACATTTAAAAATTTTAAACGCCACTAGATAATTAAGTAATGCAATCATATTGCTCTTTTTATTTTTATAGTAACGTAGCACACAAACTAAAATATATTTTGGGCACCACAGCACTCTGGATTCAGAAATAGAATTTTTAATAATTTTTTTAATGTTTATCAAAAAGTGACCAAAATGTATGTATTGTATTCAAAATTTCCTCTAGATTCCAAAAATGTAAAAATATATAGGGTGTTCCATTTAAAATTCGAAAGTTGTGGGCATTTCCGGTCAAACCGGATGTGCACCAAACTTGATTTTTTATTGAAAAGATGGCATTTTAGTCGTGTAATAAGGCCTCCAAATTTCAATTTTCTATTCCAAATATCTTAGGAAATATCGGGGCGAGCGCAATTCGTGACACCCGGTATAGTCATGCAAAATTTTAAATTTCATTTTGAAAGTTTCATTTTCAATTTGAAATTTCTGATAGTTTCAGTGCACCCTCATAAATTTCTGAAATATGTGAATTTCACGAAAGTTTCAGATTAATCTGAAATTTACCACATTTTCGAAACTTTCTTGAAAGTTTCAGCCGCAAAATGTGTATTTCCGTTACATCAAACGAAATTTGAATTTCGCGCGCCTTTTTAGCTTGATTTCAACCAATGAGGATTAAAGTCTGGTTTTGACATTTATTTTAGAGGTTAGAGTAGCTTAAAATGGCGGGAAGGAAGAAAAGTCGTTAAGAGTGAGCCAGGTATAAGATCAGTGGGGAAGGGGGGTAACGCGCTCAGCGAACATAGATCGCCCTAATAAGCAAATTTTAGCCAAAAATATTCTTCAACAATCCTGTAGTATTTATTTATTTTAAACTTACACTTATTTTTAGGTAAATAATAGCAACCAATTTGCCAAATACAGGATTCATCTTGTCACCTTGTTCACTCTTAAGTGTTAAAAGTTAATACCCATAATAGCCAACAAGTATAAGAATCATGCTTTTTATTTCTTTCATTCCTTTTACTAGGTCCAATTATTTTTGCTTTGATAAGAAAACATTATTTTGTATGACAAAATATATCAATAATATAATTTCTATAAGGTCATTGAGTCGACATTGTAATGTATTGTGTTAAAGTTTGGATTTTAATCGGGATCTACCAGAGACCCTATTCTTGAATCAGGGAGCGGAGGATGTAAGTGTTTTATCTCTTTTCATCTCACTGCATTTTCTTCCTTTCCTTTCTCTCGAAATGAGCATTCTTTCGAGTGGAGAATAGGTGCCCAGGAGATCTTGAAAATATGTTGACAAATTACCTACTTGTATAGTTTCAAAATTTTGTTATTATTTTTACTTTTCAAGAATATATTTGTAAGTTCTAATCTAAACTAAAGTTTCATGATACTTGATTGATTGATTGATTGATTTGCCAGCGTAAGGTGGGCATTGCTGCCAATTCCGGTGCATGGAGATTTAATCCACCACGCAGCCCGATCGCTCATCGATCATCCCACCGTGTGCCGGAACGAACCCCCGGTGCTTTTTTATACCGCCGGACCAGCTGTATACGCTGTATTGGACATTGGACATGCTTGTTGTCAGCAGCGAGAGCCGCATGACGCATGGGGTAGGAGTATAGGATGAAGCGTGTAGGTGTTTGTGAGATGTTTCTTCTTGTTTTCCTTCTGTCTTCATCGGATGGAAAGTGTAGGCGTTTGTGAGATACTTCTTTTAGGTTTTCGTGTTTCTTTTTACTTTCAGGTTTTTGTGATATGCTTCTTCTTAGTTTCTGTCTGTGATCATCTTCTCTCCTATTCTACTTCTGAGTTTTCTGTTTCTTCTGTTTCTGAGTCTGGCAGTGTGTATATCCTTGATATTTCCTTTGTATTCCATTTTTTGTTGTGCCAGCTTTTCCCAGTGTGTATAATCCTTTCCTAGCTTATTCATAATCCTCTCGATTGTTGTTATCCATGTGTAGCATGGCCTCCCTATTTTCAGTTTGTTGCTGTTCATTCGCAGCGCTTTCTTTAGTAGGTGTGTCGAGTCCCGTCTTTGGACGTGTCCCCAGTATTTCATTGCGTATGATTCTATTCTTTTGATTATTGTTCTTCCCTCTAGTAATGTTGACGTTTTCTGTCGTTTTTGTGGTTTTCCTGTTTTTGCTAGCAGTTGGATAATGTCCCTTTCAGCTCTTCTCAGGCTTCTTCTGTTGGCCTTTGTCGTTGCTGCGTTTTTGACTCCATATATCATCGTAGGCATTATGATGGTCGTGTATATCTTTTTGGTTAGGCACCCTGGTGGTTTGTTGTCCTCAATGAAGGGTAGTAGAGCTCTTGTGACTCTGTAGGCTGTTTTGATTCTTTCCCTTACTGTTTCCCTCCTTTTTAGTTGATTCATTAGGTATGTTCCTAGGTATTTCATTCTATTCGTGGTTCTCAGGGTGTAGTCTCCTATTTTGTATTCTTCCCCACTTGTTGGACTTGTTTTTGTAAATGGGTCTCGGACCATTATTAGGCTCTTCTTGAAGTTTATTTTCATTCCAGAGGAATCCAGATGTGGTGTCATGTTTCTTAGAAATTTAACGATGTCTTGTTCTTCCTCGGTGATGATGAGTATATCGTCGGCGTATGCAAGTACGATGGGGGGCTTTATCGTTCCATCGTTTCCATTGAAATTCTGATTCTCCTTCATTGTGCTTTCTATCACTTGGTCCAGGACTGTGGTGAATAGTCGGGGGGATAGGGGACATCCTTGTTTGACTCCTATATTCTTCATTTTTGATTCCGTCGTCTGTCCAAACCATTGTATTGCAGTGTTTTCGTGTAGGCATGCTTTTATTATTCTGTTTATTAAGTAGTGCGGTACTCCCCTGTTGAGCAAAGTGTTGACTATAGCCTCATGCCTTATGGTATCAAATGCCTTTTAATGTTTAATTTTATATTTCAGAAATTTCAGATGAATTTCGAAACTTTCACAAAAATGTCATTGAAATTTCACAAATTCAGTTTCATGAAATTTTGCATCTCTGAGTATATAGAGTATACACCAAATTCCAAATTTCTGGACTCTTACTAACTTGTCTTACTTATTTTCCAGATTAAACGTGGGTATACAAAAAGTTACAAATCGACAGACAGACCGACAGAAATTTAAAAAAAGAATTGTTATTTAACTTCACCTGTTTGTATGTTACTTTGTTAGTATGTATGTTTTGGTCAAATCTTGCAATAAAAACTTCGAGTTCTTAGCAATGAAATTTTGCACACGTGTGACAATGCGATATATTATATCTAATATCGTTCTAAATTCAATATGGTGGACGTCCCAAAATGGCCGATCATTCTTTTCTTCACAACCCCCTTGATATGGGTATCAGATTTGATTTGACGAGTAAAATACGATAAACTCTGTGACGTCATTTTGAATCCAATATGGCGGACGCCCCAAGATCCGCCATCTTGGGGCGTCGGCCATATTGGATTCAAAATGGCTTTTTCTTCACAATCCCCTTGATACGGTTATCGTTTTGTCTGTTTGTCTGTGAAATGGGCAAAGACTAAAAAGTAAAAAAATTAATTATATAAAAAATATTTAATTTTTTTTTTTTATTTAAAGAAATATAGGTACTAAAAAGTAAAAAATATGTTTTTAAAATGCATACATCTCATAAAACACTATTGAACAGTTACTCTGTTCAATCGACCGCCCCCGAAGCTTTTGGTTCCCAGAAGTATGAATTGAAAAAAAATATTTTTTACTTTTTAGTACATTTTTTTAAATAAATTTTTTCTAAATACTACTTCTTATTTAATTTTCCTCAAATTTAAAATCTCGACTTTTCATGACATTCTAAAATATTTCAACGAAAAAAAATTGATTTTTTTTTACGATTACTATACATACTTCTACTCCACTTCGTGGATGTAGATAATGTAGAAGTATTTTTATCAGTGAAACTGAATACCAGTGCGTTGGACGGTAATAGAGAGCGAAATCCACCGCGTTGTGTAATTGTGCTTTATTTAAATCGTTTACATAACTTTACAGTCTACAAAGTATACTGAAATCTGAAATGTCCTATTCTGGAACTCTGTAATATTGTACTCGATTAACGTTCGTCGTTTATGTTATTTACGACGCTGTAGTTTACAATCTGGCTATAAATATTTTGAATAACAACGGTAAACAAATATATTTATTGTGATATTCCGTTCGTCTATTAAACCATCTATAGATCCTACAGCAGATCAATAAATATATACGGTTGATATACATTCTTATTTTCGGTTGGCACGATGGTCGACATTTATACGTACACAGACACTAGTCCGGAAGTTAGGTGGCTTTCTTGGAAACCCATTGCCCGTCAATTTGGTCATAATTAGGCGTTTTCACTATATACAAATTTACTTTTTTGATATTATTAAAATGAAGTTCCTGCTTCTTATAGTAAAACACTTCTTGATATTTAAATAGTATTCTATCGTCCATCGAATTAAAATTTCAACCAATGAATATCTAACATAAAGTTTTAATAATTGAACGAGTATGCAAAACACGCTATGATTGGCGATGACGTCATCGATTTTGTTAGCAGCTTAAATCTCGTTTAAATAATTAGTGTAGGTGAACTAGCATTTCTGACTAAAAAGTTTACCGAATGAACGGAATTCACGAAGCTTTCTAGACTCTGTTCGTATAGATGTCTAGATCAAACTCCGCAAAAATAAATGTTGCCGCTATTGCCTCGTAATTTTTTTAAACAATGGTTTTGTTGCTAATCTGTTAACTACCAAAATTGAGGTAAATTTAAAAAAACGATTTTTGATCGTAAGAAACTGTTGAAAACTCGGAAAATATGCACGTTACGAAAAAATTACAACAGACCAAAATTTTAAAGAATATCTTATCCTATACGTCTGAATTTTTCCATATTTTTAAATTTCATAATTTACGAGATTTTCCGAGAAGGGTCTTTTTTTCGTGTTTTTGCGGAAAAACTTGGACAGAGTGCATTTTAGAAAAAAGTCATGAAGGAAAAAAAGACGTTGTGAATAAAAGGAAGAAGAAAATGTGTAAATAAACAATTTCAACTTTAAAAAAATCTTGTAACGATTAGGTGCTATAACTCCATTTTGTGTAACTTTGACAACTTGTGACGTACCTACCTGACGGAAGATGACTCGATTTTCTGAATCATTCATTCAAAAGCATAAAACGCACAGTGGGTCGAAATGAACCATTTTTTGGCCATAATTCTGAATTTTATGAAACTCGTCCAAAATCAGTTAGCGATTGCAGAAAAAATAATTAAGTAAATGCCATCGAAGAATTGGGGTGATTATGTAGATGAACCTAGTATCGTTTGTCTGAAGGACACCACAAGGATTTTGTATAATTTAGGCCGGAGCCGTGTCGCTGCTACGATACTGATCAACTCTACTCACAAGGGGGTTTCAAGATACCCTTCAGACTCCCCAAGACGAAAATAGACAAAATTATACTTACTGTGATTGCTACAGTCTGCTCTCTCCATCGAACTCTTATGTCAGTTAGTGCACTTTTAATGAATATATCTTATAATTTCTCAAAAACACTTCTTAATAATTAAGACCGTCGATGGATTCTATGAGTATTCGGACAAGTACCTACACAGACTTGGCGGGATCAGAGGTGACCCGCGGAAAGTAATTGTCCGACTCACGCCACAGAATCGCACGTCGGTCACAAGTCTTATAAATAGTGGATCAATAAGAAATCGAATTCAAAATATATTTTCATTTATTGAAATAATACATAAAATGTAAAAAATATAAATATTCATCAATACTTAGCTAATGTGTATAAGGCAATCAAAGAGCACCACCTCTCGGCAAGCCGTTACCTCCCGTAGGAGTGTAACTCATCCAACGTCGAGAGAACTATGACAATCGACTGTACAAAAAGATTCAGACTCCCAATTAGTAATATTTGTAAAATGTATGCGAAACTTTTTGAAAATTATTCACTTTGAATTTTGCACTAAAATTATCGAAATGATTGTCAGGATGCTTAAAGAAGCTATCTATGTGAATTCGATGGTTTTCCTGCTTTTATAAACGTACTAACGGCATCGAACACAAATATACTTTTTTTCCGTCGACTCGTCTTGAGCGATTAGTATGGCGTTGTCCGCCTGAGCCGGGATCAAAAGTATTTTGGGTTCGTTGGAATCGACCTCCGACTTTGAATTCTTTGACTATTTTTCTGTACGTTTTTGGGGGTTTGTATGAGGATTATGCTCTAACCCTTTGAGGAATATTAAATGAGGATTTTGGTTTTTATTGGAAGAACCGTCCCATCGATTTTTTCCTAAATTTTAACGTTTAAATTAGCTATTCGCTACATCCTGACTGAGGATTTCGACTTGTGAACCGCCAAATTCGTGGTACTTTCGAAAAATTCATCTCGAGGAGCGGTTTTCTGCTTTATTTACGTCTTGTTATTATATTTTTATAAAAATATTTTTTGAGATTTTCAAAAAATTAAATTCCTTGTACATCCGAAAAATTTGTTGTGCGGAGCAGTTTTTCGTCTTATGCGATTTTATTCGTTACACTTTCGAGAAACCAAATTCGTGGTACTTTCGAAAAGTCAAATCCGTTGTACTTTCGAAAAAATCTGTTGGACGGAGCAGTTTACTGTCCCGCGTGATTTTATTCGTTGTACTTCCGAAAAACCAAATTCGTCGGGTGGACCGGTTTTCCGCTCCGTGCAACTTCAATTTTTGGAGTACGTTAGAAAATCCGAACGACGGAGCGTAAAGGCGATTGACCGTCGTCCTCGAGATGGAAAAGTCAATATTTTGGTCATCTTTAGTGAAATAATTTTTTATGTGGATTTCGATTTAATATGATGCCAAAGGTGTTTAGAAGTCTTTTTACTGATTTAAATATTATTTTTTCATGGGATTTTTGTCTGAATTTACTTTTTTAGTAAATTGGATATTTTTTCAAATGGATCGTTTTACTTGGTTTAATAACAATTACAGGGAGTGGAATTCGAAATAATTGACTAAAATTATGAAAAAAATTATTCACAGAGAATTCAACCTACAAATTAACATAAAAATAGCGAAAAAATGCCTTTATAAAATAGGGTGGTTTTAAGGAGTGGAAGTAAAGAAAACTTAATAAAAAATCTGTCTTTAAACTCATAGATTTATTCGGGATGTATTTTGTAAAAACGAATGAAAGTATAGTACCAAAAATTGGAAAAATATAATAATGTTATGTATCACACCCCCTTGAAACTGCAGATTGATACGCCTATGCCTAATAATGAGTGACTGGAAAGTTGTAGAAAGAGATAGAGTTTTCTAGAATGTGGTGGGAGAAGATTCTTGATTGATCTAGAGGCAATTTCAGAGTATATAAGGTGCGATTACCGGTGCAGGAGAGGAAGTTTATTAAAGTGAAATTAATAGCGAAAAAGTGAGGTTAAATATCAAGTACATAAAGTGTTAGTGGTTTACCCCTTGTTAAAATTATTTAGAACCCACATATTCATACAGGGTGTTTCCTAAAAGGGCGAAAACACGTAACAATAAGTACAATACTTTAAAATATAATTACAAAATAAAATTAAAACCAGAAAATAAATTATTATTTACAAAACCTGAACTGAAATGACATATTTTAGAAAATAAAATCCTTACTATTTATCAATAGTTACTTTCATAATCACTTTGTGCCTCACTTGAATATTGTCGGACGTGGATGTACTCAATTCATTAACATCAAATAAAATTGGGGTTTCCATTGATGCTGATCTGATGTACCTGACGGTATTTCTGGGTCTTTCTACGTTTCGATCTTTCACTGCTTTCATCAAAAGATAGTTTCTTTCTGCTAATCCAGAAGTGCTGGGTAAATCATTTTCCACTGCAACATTTTGATACATATTAAATGTTTGTTCAGCCAGTCAGCATTATTGCTCAGAAATAATTTTTCCGCTCTTCCATTTTTGTTCCATTGTTCTTCAAGTTTGCTACAAACTCCATGTATATAATGTCGTACATCGTTTTGAATATTACATTTACAACGTGCTGACACTTTACAGAAGAATTACAACCAGATTTTTCTTGCTATATTTGAAAATATGGATCCCACTTAGTCCCTTTTCATTTCCACCTGATATAGAAAAACATGTTTAGAATACAGTTAATGGGATAAAAAAGTAGAAAGAATGTGTTATAAAAGTAGATTAAAGCATTGCATAAATTAAAATTATTTCATATTTGCTTTTTTTCAGGAGCTAACACGTAAGATTTTAATATAAAATAGCTCAAACAGCAGCAATGCAAAGTACCTAAAATTTTCATCATTTGTTTTACAGTACATAAGGTTCGTATGGTTAAAAAATTAGCGCGGGTCTAAGCGGGTCTAACTTTATAACTCAACGGGAGTTTTGTTATCTAATAATCTTCGGCGCCAGAGTTCATTGAAATAGAGAAATAATTATACATTTACATCAAACAATATTATCCACCAATATTAAGTAGCATTAAAGTGTACATCCCTTGAAGAATTTGATCCATGCATTTTTTAAAGGACAAAGTTCAGCGTAAACACTCGTAGTACGGCAGCCCATAACCAAAATTTTCGACGTATCGCCTAATGAGAAATTCCCGCGCCAATGCTCATTTCTTTGAACAAGGATGCAAAAGTTCAGAGCGACGGAAAATTTTAGCGTCGCGAAAGGGTTGAAATGTATACTTCAACATGTTAAAAATAACGGGTCATGTGAGTAATCACCTAATGTCTGTTTACTGTCTCTTGGTGTTCATAAATATACATAGTTGGAGGAAAAAATGAAAACGGAAATTTTGAGTGCTGCGTGAAGATATGAGGTTAAATAGTGAAAACTGGGAACAGGTGGAAATTCACGCCATCTTCAAATGTCGGTTCCGACAATGCTTGTCTATTTCTACTACAAAAAATAATAGTACTTGCATTTCAATTCTGCGTCTTTTTAGGCTAATTTTGGTACTCCCTAATGTCCGTTCTCTAATCAAAATGATATTTTATATAAAAAAAACATGTATGAAAAATATGAACGGACAATTTTCAACTTGATATGTTGAAAAAAATCATTTTTCGTCGCAATTCAATAACAAGAGCTCAAAGTGTCATATGTTGATACAGCTGCGTGAAACTTCGCTCCCTGTTTTTTTTTTGGGGCACGTAATCGAAATATATTCTTTACATTATTTAGCAAATAGCAGAAAAAGAGTTTCTGGTTATGCTTAGCATAACCAGAATGCACATCGAAAGAATGCAAAGATTTGATATTAATATTTTTAGATAGGTAGGTATAACTAAGTACTTAATTTTTTTCAATTTCTCATAGTTAACTTTTCTGCCAAATTCTATAAAGAATATGTTTTCTTATTTATTATAAATAACAGCAAACAAAAAATATCCACTTTTATACCCTTCAAGTTTGTTATTTATATTTCAGAGAAGGAAAGTTTGTTTTAAGGTTATGAATGAGAGAATAAACGACAACAAATTCTAATCAATTATTTTAATTTTGGTTAAAGATGTCGAGTACTCATAAAGATAGACATAATCAAAACAATTTGATTTTTTCTCACTTGCACCACACAATATCAACATATTGAAATCTGTTAATTGCTGTCTCTCTCTTATTCTTCGGGACATAGAATTGCATTGCACGTAGCTCGTAATTTTATCGAGCTTTACAGACAAAAACACGAATATCCATTCAATAACACTGTGATTTGCAAACAAATAGCACAACTTAGCGGCCATATTGCCTGTGATACCAGCGCCGCGGTGGTAAATCCTGATGTTAATACAGAGACGTTTACGTTGGTACCATGGGTAACGGAGGGGTAGAGCATCTCTGTGAAGCACGCGCCATAGCGTCGAGATGCATTTAGTATATATAGCATATCTAGGAAGTATGCGCGCCATCGGGTCAACATGCGAGCGCACTGCATTTCGAGCAACTGTACAGCATAGAAAATGCCCGTTCGCTTTTTTTGCCGATTATTTGAATCATGTTATATAATTTAAAAAAGGTTTCAGCCATTAGGGAGAAAATTTTTTATACCATTTTCTTATACAATTTTAATTTTTATTATTGAAATTATGCAACATATAAAATTTCCGTTCTATATTGATTCTTGTTTTATTCGACATCTATAACAAGAATTCATCGAGAACGGACTAGGTGATAAAAAAATAACGTCTTTTTTTAACGGACGGAAAATCGTTTTCCCGGCTACTGCAACGTTATGGGAGTTTTTGTCATCGGCTTTGTATTGTAATAAACTATAAGTCGGTGACCGAAATTAGCATTAGGTGATATCATTTGATTTTGGTCACGGGCTGCCGTACTATAACGTTTATTAAACTTTCACAGTTACAATTCCGAATGAACAACGCTCTCTCACAACTCATTGTGTGCGTGCTGTAAAGAGTGTTTGCAGGTAGTACGGGTAGTTTATTATTCCTGGAACTATTACCTAACTATGTATGTATTTAGATACGTAATTCTATAGAGTTGATATTTTGGCTAAGTTTTAAGACATTCTGTCCCACGGTGAAACGGTGACATGTCGGAAAGCCACCCTACTCCTGTACTATGTGTTGGCACAGAATTTTTCCAATCCCACCCTCGAATGTTGTATTTATGTGGTGTAACGTAACTAAATCGTATTGCCAATAAATAATAAAACTCATACCCTCCACAGTCATCTCTCTGTACGCTGGATTTGGATTTTTATTTCGTTTCATGATAAAAGAATGATTTATCTGGTTTCGTGCAGAGCAAGGTAGAACTGGGATGCTGCATAGCTTGTTTGCTTGACTGCTTTCTGGGTTTGTGCAAAACACCCACGCACGACTGGATGTGATGATGCTATATTTAATTGTACATGGTGGACAAGATATATTTTAGTGATACATAGGTATGTTTTCGCCAGGCGCTGCTGTGTTTGTATGTTTATTTAGGGCTGTGATTCGAATACTCTGGAGGGAAGCGTGGAGGTTGTCAGTTTATTAATATTCACCTTAAATGCTTCAATTTAAGAAAACATGTTAAGAGGTAGCTTCAAACTCTTCTATCTCCTAAAAAATTATCAAAATAATTTAAAAAGCAGCATTTTCCTTAGTTTATTTCCATAATTTATTTGTCTCTAGTAACAAGTTAGTTAACTTTATCCTTTTTCAATTCTTTGGGACTTCCTGCCACATGTGTTTTTTTTCTTTTTAAGCGGTGCTCGAGGAATCTCCAAATAGCACAATTAACCAGTATGTGACTGGTAAATAACCTCTACGCCTGTGACTTTTACGTCAAAGGTTCAGTTAAAGGTTGCTTTTTTTAAATAAACAACACAAATAAGTATAGAAACTTGAATATTTCGCCGACGTTTCGGAAATATATTCTGTTTCCTTTTTCAAGGTTTTTTTAAAAATCTTTTTTGCTCTGTATGATAAATACACAGCTCTAAGAATTATTTATCATACACAGCAAAAAAGATTTTTCAAAAAAAGCCTTGAAAAATGAAACAAAGTAGATTTCCGAAACGTCGGCGAAATATTTAATTTCAAGTTTTTATACTTATTTGTGTTGTTTATTTTAAAAAGCAACCTTTATCTGATCCTTTGACGTAAATGTCACAGGCGTAGAGGTTATATACCAGCAAAAAACTGGTTCATTGTGATATTTTGTAGATTCCCCGAACCCCGAGAACCGCTTAAAAAGAAAACATACATGTGGCAGGAAGTCCCAAAGAATTGAAGAAGGAAAAAAATTAAGATATTGCCACAAATAACATTTAGACAAGTTAGTTAACCTTACAGCAAAAAAACATAATTTCTTCAAAAATATTAAGTGTAAATCTCTTAGATAAAAAAAAATAAAAAATTGGGCGTATACTTAATAGTTAGGACTACCTAACAGAAAATACGATGTGGAATTCCTTTTGCAACTTGGAATTTACTGAAACCAAAAAACATGTACTTTTTTTTTGTAGAAAATCAAAATTTTTCCTTCATTTTCCTTGTATCATTTTACTTCCACATCCACGTAGTGAATTGGAAGTATAGCAATCGTAAAAAAAAATCTTTTTTTCTGAAAATAGGTTTAGAATGTCATAAAACGTCGAGGTTTTAAATTTGAGCGAAAAATATTTCTGTCTATCTGTTTGTCGGTCTGTCTGTAACTTTTTTTTGGCCGCACTTTTTCTCCGGAACGGTTTAAGATATTTACTTGAAATTTTGTTCGTATATATTATAACGAGATCTGGAACTGGAACTGGATTGTTTTTTGAACATATCCGGTGAAAGGTTGAGGAGTAAATAGGGAGAAATAAGTAAAGCATGCTGGTAAGAGTACATAAACTTGGAATTTGGTGTATGTACTAGAAGCTTAAGCCTCAAAATTTTGTATAATATTTACCATCCCCCCACAACCCCCAACTCCATTATTAAAGGGGTTGATAAAATAAAATTGATATATTCACTTGAAATTTGGTATATGTATATATTATAATGAGATAAGGAGATAATAAGAGTACATAAACTTGAAATTTGGTGTATACACTAGAAGCCAATGCGTTATATTTTTTATAATATTTTTCAACCGCCCACCACACCCCTATTCCATTATTAAAGGGGTTGATCGAATAAAATTGAGATATTCACTTAAAATTTGCTACACGTATGCATTAAACGACATCTGGAACTAGATTAAGTATATTTTGAGATGGTTCCATTGAAGGCTTGGGGGTTAAATAGAGGAAAATAGGTAAGTAAATAGTAAGATTACAGAAATTTGAGATTTGGTGTATACATGCTAGAAGCAAGGGCTTCAGGTTTTTTAAATATTTTCCATCCCTCCTCCTTAAATGAGTTGGTAAAATTAAATTGAGACTTTCACTTGAAATTTGATTCAACCGACCCCCCCCCCCCCCCCTCCCCAGCTGCGCTCCATTATTAATGGGATTAATAACATAAAACTGAGATATTCACTTGAAAGTTAGTACATGTATGTATTGTAATGACATCCGATTGAGATGCTTCCGTTGAAGGGGTGGGAGGTGGTAGGTTGTAAATAGGGGAAAATAAGTAGAGTAAGCTAGAAACCTAATTTTTAACGTATATGGTAGAAACCAACGCCTCAAACTTTTCTGACATCTGCCCCAAATATTATTAAAATTCTATGACCAATAATTTCCACATACTAGAGTGCAAATATAGTCAAGATGTTTCCTTTAAAGTGACGGATGAAAAATCTAAATGTGGAAGTAATGGTTTCTTAGGCAGCGGTTTTTCATATTGCAGATGTCAAAATTTGCCAAAAGAGCTACTGTAATAAGCATTAATTTGGTTGAAGGTACATGTTAAAGGGTTTTTTAAACCAGAATTAATGACTGTTTGAAGAGCGCGACCTGTACACTGTTCAGGGCTACGTTCAAATGCACCTAACGTTAACTGTATCTCGGTAACGATGAGCCTAAACATTTTTTTTATTACATGGATTATTGTTGTCATTTCATTAGCTAACTTTTTTGTTATTACAAACTTTTTCGAAAATGTTATCCTCTTTGAGTAATTTGCTTAATACCTTTGAAATTATAGTGTTTTTTTGCTTAAAGATCAAAGTTTTCAACCCCCTGTAACATAGACATAACGTTCTACGTTTACCACCCTAAAACCCGGATTTAAATCCTATTGATTTGATATCGGCTACAGTTAGAAATATCACATTTAAAGTATAAGATCCACGTAAGTTAGCCGAATATGAACTTGGCCAAATAACTCTAGAACATCAGAACAAACGCTGTGACTGCTAATTGCTTAGGAGACAGTAATAGTACCGATAATTATTTTGTTAATATCTGTTTATTATATTACGAATAGCATGTAATTATTTACTGTTTTAAATGTTTCTCTTATAATATACTTTTTATGATGACATCATGTTACCATAAAACATTCTCAATTCCACGCCACTGTAACGATGACTCGCCATTATTCATCTGTTATGGAGCAAATTTGTTTTATAATTTAAATGTTCTACGATTATTTTCTTTTGTTGTCATTTTATTACTGCTTCTAAATGCCGATTGATTATATTAGAGTTCCAGAAATTACTATTTTTTTGTCTGCAACTGAACTATTTTATAAATTTATCATTAAAATGTTTCTACAGCAAATTAATAAAATATCTTAAAATGGAGTTAAGAAATTATTTTATAAATGTTTTTGTGACTAAGTTATAAAATATTTCGGCTTATAAAACTAAATCGTTTTATAACACTCAGCAGTATTTTTAGCACCGTTGGAAATATACATTCGAATTGTTTTATAGTTATTTCTTATCATCTTACAAAACAGTTATATTAAAGATCTATGTGTGACAATTTTGCTTTTAAGAATAAATGTTGTTCCAGAGCATGTTATATAATTATTATATAGCATTGTATTTGCTGTAATATGGAAACAGCAACAAAGTCGTTACAAAACAAAATTGTTTACTTGAGTATAAAAATGTAGTGGCTAACAATGCAATAAAACATATTTGAGAAAATTGATTTCCTGCGTTAGCTGTGTATTTATATTTAGTCATAATTAAAGTCTACCGTTTAATGAAAATGTATCATATTTCAGTAATCATGTAAGTTTATAAAAAAATTATTCTCCCAAAATTTTGGTTACCAACATTGACAACAGCGGTGCAAATCTTGACAGATCATATAACGGCGAAACTAAAAACACCAGATTTACGTCAATGGAGAAACTTTAAAAGTGGTTATAAAGATATTAGGAACATGTATTAACAGCATAGTGGTATTGACAATAAGACACAGTTTATACTGCTGTAAAATGAAACGACGCATTTCACTCACTGCACTGTTATATCAGGCCATATGTTAAAGTACTGTTGCTTCCACTAGTAAAAGTAACTACGTATTTTTGGCATTAAATAAACCATAAATAAACAGCTTTATAAATAAGGAGATTTACTGCTACTAATTTCTAGGTTATATTTATGCAAATTAAACTAATTCTGGATCCATGGTTGCATTTACAACTCAGTCCTAACAGATTTATCATAAGAGCTACAAAAGTATCACGAAAGTGATTGATCTATTTTATAAAATTGACGAAAAAGTTACACTAAGGCGCATTATTTTATAGATGTTTTATAGCAATCGTCTAATAATTTAAATATCGTAAACTGTTTGCTACAAACACAAAAGTATTTTATTGACGGAGGCCATCTTGAAAGGCCAGCGTTCAAGAAGGTATAAATGGTATGAGATATGAAAATTTGAAATATCAAATGTTTATTAGAATTTATGGAGTCAGATACGTGCTGATTATAAATTTATGATTACTAAAACAAATTAGTGTAAGTTACATTGCAAAAAAACTGAAATTCATAAAATTGATTTTTATAAAATTTCAAAAATTATTAGAAATCATCAATAAATGTGAGGCCCATTAAAAATGTATTAAAACTATGGCCATAGTTCACAGTAAAATTTTCTCCGCATCAATAATTGCAGTCTCTGTAAGCCAGAACAAGTCTCTTAAATAATTATTATAGGTTATTAGGTACCTGGTATTAAATTACAATGCCATATGCTTTTAGTGTCAAAATTACTTCTTCAACTTTTAAGATACATTCTAGAAATCATTTTATTTTATTAGCCTGTATAAGCAGCATTTTTTAAAAATAATGACTATTTAAAAGTTCTTATAAAACAGTTGTTTAGTTGATTTATAGCAGCAATTTAACAAACAGTGAAGTGTGTTTTATAGCAAAATTAAATGAAGCTTTAATAAAACTGCTATATAGTGATGGTACTAAATTTTCATGGCGCTTCTGGAAATGTTTATACAATTGTTTTGTAATGGTTCCAATAGGCGTTACAAAATATCAACAGCGACTGAAATATTTTATAAGATGGTGCCAATTTTGCATTTGTAGCTGCTGTGAAAATATGAAAATGTTTCTGAGAGTAACGTTGTTTTACAAAATTTGTGTCAAGAACATTCCTACAACTTTTATAAAATATCGAATCGCTAGTTGGGTTGTCGTCATAACCACCAAGCTTCTAGTTGATATAATCTGTCATTATAGTCCAGATTGATTAACATCGGTGAAGAATTAAACAGGCCTAGTAATTAAGAATTTGATTTTTTCTGACCACTCTGTGTACTTTTGTAGAATAATTTAAATAACAAAGTGAATTAAGTACAACTTAACTACTCGGTTAATTTTCCGAGTTTTATCATTTATTTACTACTAAGAATTCTATAGCAGGGTCTACTGAAGACCGAGCGAGAGGTATTCAGCTGGGTTCAGCAATTTCCGGTGTGTACATCTCTAAACTCACCTGTGAGGTGTGATAAATGGCGAGAGGACAGTGGCGTATTTAATTTTAAATGTCAAACGGTAAACAAATTACAATAGTTTTAAACCGCAACGATTTCAGAGTCCATAATTGCATTGCCAGAACAAGCGTAAACTTAAGCTTCACGTTTGAAATTATAGATTCAAATAGCATTTGATTAGTCACCTTTAAGTTCTGCAGTTTACACCTGTCATTAAAGATACACCTTCGCAGGTATACGTGCATGTATTTGAGGTAAAAGTTTTAAAAATCAAACACACCTAACACCTGTGTGTATATCCCACACGAAATGCCTATCGAACAATTATTATTCATTGATTATACACCCAACAACTTTCTTTATTCTATAGGCCACACATACGCATACTATAATTTTATTCTGATATGTTTATTATGCAATTCGTTTTTTCGTGAATGAAAATTACGTTTCATTGAAGGAATAAAATTTTCAAAGTAATTTAATTATGCGGCAGGTGTGGTCCGTCAAATGAATTTTAAATATTGTCCAATGTACAGTATGTCTCATCTCTCTCCTGCACATCCTTGTATCTTCCAGTTTTTTTTTTTTTTTAGATCAGCCTCAAATGACTGTCAGTTATTTATATAATCAACAAAATTGAATATATCCCCAACCAGCTAATTTGTTTTATGATTTAAATGTTCTAAGATTATTTTGTTTTATCGTTGTTTTATTGCTATATACTTCTAAATGCAAATTAATTATATCAGAGTTCCAGAAAATAATATTTTGTTGTCTGTAACTGAACTGTTTTATAAATTTTTCATTAAAATATTTCTACAGCAAAATTACAAAATATCTTATAACGCAGTCAGGAAATTATTTTATAAACGTTTCCATGACTAAGTTATAAAACATTTCGGCTTATAAAACTAGATTATTTTATAACACTTTTTTAGTAACGTTTAGAAGCACTTTCTGCACCGTTATAAATATACATTGGACGTATTTTATAGTTATTTCTTATCGTCTTATAAAACATTTATATTAAAGGTCTTTTTGTGGCAATTTTGCTTTAAAGGATAAATTGATGTTTCCAGAGGTTGTTATATAGTTATTATATAGCGTTTTGTATTTGCTGTAATATGGAAACAGCAACAAAGTCATTACAAAACAAATTTGTTTATTTTAAAAATGCTGTGGCTAACAATACAATAAAACATATTTGACGTAATAGATTTTCTGTATTAGTTGTGTGTTTATGTTTTGTCATTAAATTCAAGTCTGCTTTTTACTGAAAATTTGTCATAATTATATAAGTTTATAGCAAAATTATTCGCCCAACATTTTGGTTACCAACATTGACAGAACAGTGCAGATCTAGTCGGCTCATGTAAAATTGAAAATAAAAACATCAGAATCATCATCAGGACAATGGAAAAACTTTTGAAAAGTGCTTATAAAAATATTAAGTACATGTATTAACAACATAGTGATTTTGGCAATAAGCCACAGAAGTATAATGAAACATGATACATTGCACTCAATGCACTATTAATATATCAGGCGATATGAAAAAGTACTGGTTATGCTTTAACTAGTAGGTGTTAGTAACTGCGTGTTTTTGACAATAAATAAACCGTAAATAAACACGTCTGCAAATATAGTAATTCACTACCACTAATTTTTAGGTTATATTTATACAAATCGAAACCATTCTGTTTCCATAGTTGTATTTATAACTCGCTCTAACAGATTTATCATGAGAGCTGCAAAAGTATCGCGAAGTTGAGTGATCTATTTTATAAGATTCACGTAAAAGTCACAATAAGGCGCATTAGTAGATAAGCTATAGGCGTACGGAGACAAAATCCCATGTTATTTCTTATGGAGGTTCATTCTGGTCATTTTTGTCTGATTTTACTACCCACCACTTTTTAACCTCCGCCTTCGGGGAAGGTCCTACTGGTCGAGGTACAGCTTTTAAACAGGGTCTGTACGATTTTAAACAGGTTTGTACAGCTTTTAAACAGAGTCTGTATACAGGTCTGTACGATTTTAAACAGGATCTGTGTACAGACCCTGTTTAAAAGCTGTACAAACCTGTATACAGACCCTGTTTCCGTTTCCATTTTCCCCTTATATTATCTCGGTCGGCAGTTTTGAGATATTTTATGTGCCGTATAAATATGGAGGGAACTGTAATTCTATGCATATTTGAATTTCATTTTCAATTTTAATTAATAAATCTTTCATTGTAATTTTACTTGGGCTTAATTTATTCATTTTATTTCCCACACCCGTAAACTCTTCATACGTGCGCCAAAACATGTCATGGGCAACATCATTATTATTACACTGGTTATCGATGTTATCGTTGTTTGAAGATTGTCTAGCAATTTTTGTCAATGGAAAATCATCACTGTAACCCGAACTACCTACTACTAAATAATACTGTACAATATATACTTTAGTTTTTCAGAATTTAGAAATAAGAGATAGAGTAATCGGTATCGGTCGATTATCGGTATCGGCCTAAAAAGTCATATTGGTCGTTCCCTAGCTGAACACGTTTTCTTAATGAAATATTTTGATTAAACAAAGCCTACTAGGTTTTTAAAATTTTCATATTTTTTAACCGTTCTTAGTAGGCCATGACCGAAAAAATATTTTTTTGCAAGAAAATTATCAATTTTGTTGATAGCATAGCTGATAAAAAATTTTAAGTTGATCTGACAAATTGAGGATGATAAGAAGGTGGGTGTGTAGGCGTGAAGTGAGACACCCTGATATGAAAAATCATTTGTCTTAGTCGTGGTCGATACGCCTCGGGAAGTGTCAAGCCACCGAGATCTTTTTAATAACATATGTAACAGGTTAATAAAAAATTCAATAATCTGACTTTAGATTAGAACCTTGACATCAACTTCACCTTTACAGTGATTTAAATTTTATAATGAATGCTGACAGATATGTTATAGGACTATTTCTTATTGGTATAAATATAATGAAGCATAGTAAATTAGACTTCCGGATTAAAGTTGTGGGAATACATTAGATTTTATTAATTGTATCGAAACCAACAACTGGTATTTAACGAGCAAATATAGTGTCTTGCGGTTTTAAACTGGCCACGATATAATTTAAAATATAACATAAATTATCATTCAATAATCAAATGGTTGTGGTAGTAATGGCATTTGTGCCACTATGATTCAGTTGTGCGTCTACGTGATTTGCACGCATTAGATTGGCTCATACTTATACTTGTGAAAAATAAATTTAGAATTTTTCTTTGTGAGAAACTCCAAAAGAAAATATATTTCCTCCAATTTGAAGCAAAATCGGTTATTTCGCATATTTTTTATATTTATTATTGATTATTAATGATTTTCTTTGCACAAATTAGTGAAATCAATTACGTTCTAATTTGTGTTAATATTTTAATGTTTTTGAAATTGTCTAAAGAATTATAATTTTCTATGTGTCTTAGAAGTACAAACAAAACACAAATCAACTGGTAGTGCATTATGAATAGGAGAAGCTGTAGCAAAAATCAACATTGCGGTGATGTGGTAGGTCTAAATTATTTTGGACATGTCCGACACAACTCTCGTGAATTTCATTGCGTCTTATTAGTTTACTATTTAAATCAGCACGTAGTTTGAATTTTAAAATATCTTACACACTTTTTAAAATCATACTTGTCAGATAAAAAACAGTACGTCGTGTATAATGGATTCAGGTCTACTGATTACTTATCTTGTTCCAGTGTACCTCAGGGGTCGTAGACCACTCTTATTTAATATGTTTATCAATGATATAGCATATGAGCTAGATGTTCATTTTTTAATGTATGCAGAGGACACCAAGATACTACAAAAAATCTCTAACATCAGTAACTGCATTAAACTACAAAATAATGTATCCAAAACTTAGCGCTTGGTGTGTCGAGAACAGTCTCACTTTGAATGTGCAAAAATGTAACGTAATGACATTTTCCATGAAGGATATTGATTATACATTTAACTTCTCTCTAGAAAAAGAAATTTTAAACATCGTCCTCGTTTAAAAACCTTGGTGTAATTTTTGACAAAAAACTCGGCTTTGTCAATCATATTAGTTTTCGACGTAAATAGAACTCTTGGTTTTATTATGCGCAATGGGCGTGATTTCTCAATTATCTCAACCTTAAAACTATTATATTTTTTATTTTTGCGATCTAAACTAGAGTATGCGTCTATTGTTTGGAAGCCCTGCTATAACATTCAGTCTTGAATTAGAAGATGTGCAACGTCATTTTCTTAAATTTCTGTATCTAAAATCGCATGGTACATATCCACCAATTGGTTTTCCACAAAGCGATTTACATCAAATGTTTTCTATGAGTAACCTATATGAAAGACGCAACGACTTTGCCATATATTTTTTTAAAAAGGTGACTCATTATGATATTGACTGTAGTGAGATACTCCAGAGACTTAGTTTCCATATTGTGCGAATAAATCCAAGACAAAACCAAACTTTCTACCTATAGCCCGGAATAATACTTTAAAGTTTTCACCAATGTACAGCATATGCTCTAGCTAAAACCACAGCCAGCGTGATATCGACATCTTTAATTAATAGGAGATTTTGTCTAAAAATGAATATGGGTTCTTCATATAAAAATTTTCGAAATAAGCGTCTATAACGTAATCGAAAAAAGACCAAATTTGGCAGATCTCGGTTACTAACGAAAAGGTATCTAACGAAATTATTTCATTCATCTAACCTGTATACAAAGGGGTGATATGAACTGCCCTTCTTATATTTTCTTACTTTTTATTGGGTATTTTGCCACTGAAAAATATTTAAAAATTTTAATGAAAAAACCTCTGCGAGGTTGGTTCTTGAGTACTTGACTGTTTCAAAAAGTCTCACCTAAAAATATATAAACTAGAACAATGTTATAAACTAAAAACTGAAAATCAAAGCTATAGGTAGTTAACGTTTCGGAAGAGAATCTACTTCCGTTCTCAAAACTTTTTTGGCCATCAACCATGACAGTTCTTTGTTTATGTATTTCCATAGTCACGTGAGACATTAAATTATGTTTATCTTATTTTTACTTACTTCGTCTCTAAGGATGGGCAACCAACTAGTACAAAAATCTATTGAATAATTAGAAACGCATCTATCCTCGTTTAATAAAATAATCGCGGATTCTTTAAGTTTTCTTTTAGTTCCGTTGCTCTCTTTTTCCAAAATCTTCGCCGAGTCCCATTTAATTCTATGATTATTATCCCACGCGTGTTCACAAATTTTGGATTTTTCAAATTCTCCCCTTCTAGCGTAATTTCTATGTTCACCAAGCCTTACGTTGAAAGGTCTAGATGATTCATGATGACCAACTAAAGTGTTTAAGCAAGCAATTTGCCAACTGTTTTTCAGGCAGGATTCCATCGAGGGTAGAAGCGTGTTAGAAAGTTCAATCTATTTTAATTTTCCAATGAAAACATCAATATTGATGGAATCGAGAGCTTTAGACATGTTCAGTAGTATTAAGGATCTCTTTTTGATTGATCTATAGCTCCGAAAATATCATCTACCATTGTTGTCAATGCAGTAGTGGTACTGTGTTTACTTCGAAAGCCCAATAATTTATGTGGTAAAATATTGTTTATGTTGTGTATCCTTTGCATTCTTTAATAGTTCTATCAGAAAACTTATTGGTGTTAAATCGTTTACATTAGCTGAATCTTTTTTTTTTTTGGTATGTGCTCCAACATTTTTTCGAGTTCAACTTGCATTCGTTTAATTCTGTTTTAATCTAAGCTGACAATAATATTCATGATGCGATTGTAACCAAGTGTTTTATATCTATTCCAAACATTAATCAAATAATACTTAGTTCTTAAATAATTCGTTTTGAATAAACATAAACACACCACACATAGTAGACAACTCCCCAAATCCAAAACCTAGTCTGTCCGGAAGGGGATCACACCTTTAAACAAATACAGACAACATCATTACCCACCGACATTGCAAGTATAGGAGCTAGGGATCGAACCCAGTCCGCGATAGACAGTGTGACTAAGCACGCTTTTCCAACGTCAATCTATAAGTATAGTATATACAATCTCAGTTGAGACAGCATAAAAACGAAAACTCGGAATAAAGACGGCATCTCCTTTATGTTGACAAATCAAACTCAGTAGGCATCTAATCTCGCCCACATTTCTATGTGACAGGTAAATCAAGTCCACATAGACTGTAGAAAGCATAAGGAGATGCCGAGATTACTCCGAGCTTTCGTTTTTATGCTGTCTCAATTAAGATCATATAAACTATACTGTTGTTTTTTTATACTAGGAAGTTATATGTTAAGATTATCGAAACAATTTCTCAAATTGAAAACTGTAAGAGTATGTTAGTACACACGAAGATGTCTTGTGTTTCTATGTTTCCGTTATTATATTATATAACGTACGTAAAACAATAATAATTTACCGTTAGTTAAATCAGAATATTAATCAAATATATATGTTAATTTATCTTTGTCAAAATAGCTTGCTTTAAATTCTCATTTAATCTGCAAGTTGTTTTGTTTTAATAACATCTTGTATATTCGCGCTATTTTACATGTTTCTACAAGTTATTTTGTGTTTAACAATAAATTTTTGGTTTCCTAAGATTATGCAAATGTCGCCGAATTAAAGCTGTCCCGAGAATAAATTATATTTATGAAGTGTTAGGATTCTTTGAGCAATACTCATAAATCCCACATGGGTAATACCTACTCTCTGTCACACCTCATTAAACACAAACAGATGGATTACTTAATAACGTCAATATTTAATTATAAAACAATGGGAGTTAAATTCGTTACACCTCCTATCCGCTTTAGCTAGATGTACAAATAAGCTTTTGTTGCTACAGAGCGAATGATTAAAAGCAAAATGTTGAAACTTTCAGATATAATTCTCTTATATTGAACAACGGTTCTTAATTTATATCCTAGAAAATTAAAATCTCTCTATTAATTTCTAATAATAACAAGTTAACCGTTATACTTTTCGCCGATTTACTGCACATTCTATGGAATACTCTCCGCATTTTTATGGTAAATAAAAAAATATTTGCAGAGTATAATAATGTTAGCTTGTATTAGCCAGCGATGGCCTTGTCTAACTGCGAGGTAAATGAAAGCCGCCATAGTTTGGTCGATAATCTTATCACCCTATATACTAGGGTGGACCGAAAAAAGTCAAAACTTTTTCATAATACCGCGGAAAGTTGCGAATTGGAGAGACTAAACAGGGGTAAAAACGGAAATAAAAAAGTGCTCTAAAGTTTGCTGAAATTTGAAAAAATTCACATTTTTACGATAATTTTTAACATTTTTAGATTAGCCTCTTCTCGAATGCAATAGCTCAAATTCTTATGTATTAAAACCACAGTGAATAATGTTTAAATATTATTTAAATCCATCAACATCTTCCGATCGCGTATTGCCTTCAAAGATAATGAAATTTTGAAAGAAATTTACAAATAAAGGTAGATCACAGTTCAAGAAAAAAATACTATCAACTTACACGCTTTTTTTTTTGGTTTCCTTCATTGAATACACGGTTTAAAAGGGTAGGCAACAACTCACCCAATATTTTGAAAAAGCATTAAGTTGTTTAAGGCCAATTCCAAAATTCTTCCGGAAAAAATAAGTATGACGATTACGCTAAATTTTGAGCGGGCTCTTTTTGCAATTCTCGTAAAACCACAGACAGGCGACTTAAATCCCAGATGCCCAGGGGATGACGAGTTCAATACTCGTAAAATCATAGGCTACTAATTATAATTATATATTACTTTTACGTGGCACAATTATAATCATATAGTATACTTTAAGGTCTAATGGGTTTAGGGTTTCTTTTCTAGGCGAACGATTTGCTTGGGATGCTTTACTAATTTTTATACCAGTTCTTAAACCTGGTTTAAATTTAAATTTTTGGCGAAATCTTCCCATGACAACCCATTTTTAATAATAATTTTATAAACAAACCATAAATAACGCGATTTTCGATTCTAAAACATTTCTATCGTAGAGTATGGGTTAATACGAGAAAAAAGTGGCATTTGTACAGTGTGTCTCACTTAAGAGTGTAACTGCGTAATAATTGTTTTGTTGATTGTCCGATTTGAATCAAATTGATCTTAAAAAATAGAGGTCACCAAGGTACATTTAAGACCACCAAATCACTTTCCAATTTTAGATGCAAGGCCATCTACGATACTAAATTCATAAACTCTGAATCCGAAGTTTAGTTAAAATCTAAAAAAAAAATAAGGTTTTAAGAAAAAAATCCTTTTGAGGCATTTTACTCCAGACAATGGAGACTAAATAAAGGGCTAACCTGGAAAAAATAGGAGGATTTAGTTTTATAGGCTAACTTTATGTTTTTTGGAAAAAATGGCGCTAAAAGCGATTTGTTTTTCAAGATAACTCAATATTTGTTCATTTCTAAAAGAAAATGGCTTGAAATATACAAAGAAATAAAGGAAAAAGGTTTCTAAATGCTTGAATACGTCCGATCAAAATAATAATAATAAATATAATTAAAATAATTAAATAATATGTTCTATCAAACCTCTATCAGCCCTAATGCATGCCTCAATTCGCTTTCTGTTATTGTTTATAACTTTTCGGACGGTTGCAGAATTTAACTAAACTTCGGTCGGGGTTTTTGAATGACAAGTTTTCTTAACAAAATTTATTTATTAAAAAATGCCTACTAAGATTTTTTTATTTTTTTCGTACAATTTAGTATCAGATATGGCCTTGCATTTAAAGATGGAAAGTGATTTGGTGGTCTTAAATAGACTTTGGCGACTTCTATCTGTTATGATAAGTTTGATTCAAATCAGACAAAAAAAGAATAATGACTCTGTTACACTCTTAAGTGAGACACACTGTATATGTTATATCGGAAAGATTTATTGTTTAAAAGTTGTTAACGTTTAAACATTGAAAAATGCGATTTTTAGTCTTTTTGACCTTTAATAACTTTTGAATGGAAAGAAATGTTTAGATTCTGCAAACAAAATGGGAACTTCAACTTCAAAGTGCCGAAAGATTTATAAAAATTATAGCATGCTATGATAACTATACTTATTTAGGTTGCCTGTTGTCAGAGACATGGTCTGTAATCGCAAAAGCATGGCATGCTGCGCCGAAAACTTCCAATTTTGAAATCAGTGTAACTTTTATATTGATGTAATTTTTATAATTCCTTCGGCGTTTTGAAGTTAAATCCTTGCACTGTCAGAATATTTTTTCAGAATCTAAAAATTTCTTTCCGTTCCAAAGTTATACACACATGACTTTTTTCTTGTTTTCACTCATACTTACTTTACGATAGAAGTAGTTTGGAATCGAAAATCGTATTATTTACAATTTGTTTATAAAATTGCGAATGTTCGCGGAGTTATCGCAAAAAATTCAAATTGTACGCATCAACGAACGCTCGCCAATATATCAGCGAACGTATGCAAACGACAATCATCTGGGGAATGTTCGCACAACCGTTCGGTGGAAGATCGCCTAGTCTTCCGATTTTTGCGCGAGCCTTATTTACCAAATTGCTTTTTCACACCACTCGCTTTCCCTCTTTTGAGTTTAATATTACCTGTGAAGTGATAAAACTCACCTTCCCTCGATTATTTGGATATAGGGTTTCCTGTTTATGATTTAACTTTTTGTAGCACCCGCTTTCCCTCGGTCATTTGGGTTTATATGGTTATCGTTTAAGAATTCGCTTTGCTTCCATCTATTGAGTTATCTGTGAAAAATTCCTACCTATCCAATAAAAATTACGCCGCTACTGGTCACAGTCTATCCAGTTAATTATTTCCGAGTAGTCTTGAGCCTTGAATTAGAGTTTTGACTGAATGTTCTGATAGTTTTTCTCTTTTGATCTGTCTCGCCTTTAGAATTCGTCAAGGTCCGATCTGTCTTATATGATTTTTTGTATTTATCTTGTGATATGGCTAACATTAAATGTTCTCGATGGAAGAGCCATTTCTTTCGATCATAAGGTCGACAATATTACGTAAATCTTCAGGCAGGTACCTTGGAGATGTTATTGTGTACCATTATTAAAAGATATCAATGACAATGAGATTAAATCACATATTTAAAGTGACTCAGTCCCTAATTGGGGTATAACATTCAAGGCATTCTCATTCCAAGTTTACACAGAGGTGTTGAACGGCGATGTGTGAAACTCGTGACAGAAGCCTCAGGAAAAGTTTCCGGGGCTGAGACTAGGGATGGATTCACCCAAACGACTGCTGTCAAAGTCTGTCATGCCTAATTTCGCCCATAAATCAGATTTCAAAATACTTTAAGCTAAGAATCCGTGAAAACGGAGATGTTCAATTGTTCAACATTTTCTTGGACTAACGACTCTTCACACGAAAACTCAATTTTTTCAATATGTAAAAATGTGAATTTTTCCAAATTTCGACAAACTTTAGAGCACTTGCGCGACGGAAGATATAAACCAATTTTATTTCTCTTTTTACCCCCTTTTCAGTCTCTAATATTCGCAACTTTTTCGCGGTATTACGACTTGAAAAAAAAGTTTTGTTTTTCGGCCCACCCTACTTTATATCTTTCACGAAATCAGTTACTTCCGTGACATTAGCGTCAGTTAAATATTATTTTTCGCCGTTAAATAGTGTTTAACATCAAAACACACAGACGACAGACTGACAAAATTGAAAAACCTTTAAATATTCACGATTTGTATAATCCGAGACGTGAGAATTGGAAGAAATTTCTGAGAATAATTTTATTCGTATATTTCTATGCGTTTAAAACATTATTTGTAAATTGTCAAAGACATTTTGCTTTTTAAGTACAAGTAAATAAAAAACAGTTACTTATAGTATTTCTATTCTCAATTGAGAAATTCAGTTTAAAGCGTTGCTATCAGGATAAATCATTACAAAGCCTGCTTGTGATAGAATATCACCTAGACCGTGCTTGGATATTATGAACGATAACAGTATACGAATATACTTAACCAGATATATTATGCGCTTACCTCAAACGAAAATAATCGATTGTTTACCTGGCTCACCGTTACAAGTCCGTTACCTGCTCTTCGTTCATTCTTAATATTGCCGGTAGCATAGCCGTAGGTTAAATGATATAACTATTTATTGAATCATTTATGTCGTTGTTCGGTAAACTGACATTATTTATTATGAATAAATAATGTATTATAAATAAATAATTTACATCATGCCTATCAATGAATATAAAATAGTAAAACAATATTCAAATTATTACAATAATTAAAAAGTGATTCTAAAAATTGTCGGTCGACGCTCATGACACCTCTGGTATTGTGGACCATTCCTTTGTCGGTCCTTTTTTTATGATTTTCAAATTGACAGTAGATAAACTTCAGTGTTGAGAAAACTCTGTTCTTGGTGGTATAGTTAAAATTTAGTTTTAATCATCCCCAACGACGCCAACTTAGTCAGCGAAACGTGTTTCCAGTGTCGTATTCACTCTTTTGATAATTGTGAAAACAACTTCAATGTGACTGTCACATCAAGGTTTCAAACTCCTTCAGGAGTATCAGTGAAATGAAAAAAATTATTGACTTTATTTTTTACTTCTGCAATGTTTAATATTTACTCACTCTTACCATGTCACTTTTGTTTAGTCGCATGAATAATAAAATTAATTAATACGCATCTGAAGCCTTGTATTTACAATGAATTTGCTGTTAGTTTATCTTTTTTTTGTTTATTTTCGAGGGCGTACACCCACACGTCCGTACGTTTCCACACATAGCAAATATTGAAACATTATTCCTCAACATTGTCTGCCACATTATCTGTCATATTTCAGTTGACTTTATTTATAATATTTTATAATGTTTTGTGTAACAAATTGCGCATGGATAAATATTGAAGATAAACAAATTTGTAAACAAGATGGGAAGGATGACTGATAAGATATCTCTCTAAATAATATAATAACTTTTGCAACAGATCACCTATACTTATGTAAACCATTTCATGTAACTTTAATTCACTCCATTGTTAATTTCAAAATCGGTAGATAAACTCTTTGTTTGATTTTTTTTAATGTGTATTGATTTATAACGTAATTTTTTCTAGGTACTTTGTTTTGTCATACTAGTCGCATTAATCTATTTTGCAACGTCTGCGACTGTCCTGTCTCATTTTTGTTGAAAACATGATAAACAACCATAAAAATACAGTGCTTTTCCTATAAATTTGTCCAACTTAGAGCCAGCCAAAACAAATCGCTGGTTTGTATATCGTAAACAAAATAACTCATATTTCTACGATATCATCGCTACGTACTTGAACGACGTTAAAATTTAGTTTTAATCACCTCCAGATGTCAACATAGTTGGCGATGCACCCATCCAATGTCGTGTTCAATCTCAAAGTGTAATAAGAATGCGCCTAAGAGAAGTCTAGAAACTCTTAAACCCTATTAGAGATTAGTCGGAATATTAGATCATGTTTTCTCGCATTTGCTAATTCGGAGGACAAAATAGCAAATTGAAATATCGCCAATTTCTCGCTAAAAGTATAATAAAAAAAAACCGTTTTTATAATAAATAATTTTAATAATAATAATCAGCTAACCATTATACTCTTCGCCGATGTATTGCACTTTTTATATAATTGTTGCACATTCTATAGAAGGCAACGCATTTTTATCGAATAAAAAAATATTTGCGAAGAACATTAAATAACAATATTATGTTAGTTTGTATTAGCAAGTAACGAACTTGTCTAACTGCGAGATGAATGAAAACCGCCAAAGCTTGGTCCATAATGTTATCGCATTTGTGACAAATTTATTGCTGATAGCTGGTTTTGCAATGTAACAGTATTGTATAATAAATATATGAATTTAAAGAATTTGAATAATAATATTTTATTTTTATTTACTAGCTAACATTAACTTACTGTCCAAGTTTCACTACAATCTGATTTTTCTTCGTAAGTTATTGTGCTTACAAGAAACGTGACGGATAGACGGACGGACGGACGAACATTTTGAAAGTTGTTCAGAATTCGATCACCAACACAGTGATATGAAATTTCTTTCTTCACGAGCGATATTACCGATTTTAGAAATATGCCAATCGAATGTAATATACTGTTAGCATTTCGCCCCCTTAGGACGGGAGGCTGATACGCACATGAGAAATAGTCAAAATTAAGTAAGAGGTGGGCAACCAACAAAACATGTAGTGAACGCCATCTCTGAGACACTAGTAGTAGTAGTACGTTTTCTGGGAGCAGCTGGTAGATGGCTCTAGATTTTCTACATTATTCTAGATGATGCTCGAAAATGTTATTAGTCTATGCTAGATTTTTCCGGATGTATTTTGTTGGATATATAAGGCGAGATTTAAGGCGGGACGAGAAGTTTTGGAATGACAAGTGAGGGGTTAGAAATCCGAAGTAAATACAATGTGAAAACATCAAGTAATAAACATTGTTAAAGACTATTTTAGTCAGTTAAAGTGTATTTTAGTTTAATAAAAGTATTGTATAGTTTCCAGTAGATTTCTAGATTTTAGCCTGAAGGAGCTGGCGATTGGCCTTGCCTACTGCGACCTAGAAGGTCTATTGTAGATACTCCTTTTTGTACCACCCTCCTTATTGCTCCTTATTCCGTCATGGTCCTTAATAGACTTCGAGTCTGTTGATAAGGGGCCCCTTGATGCAGTTATCAGCCCTTGTCGTTCTCTCGCCAAGCCGCCTCAGTCCAGTCAGGCCTTTACAGCTCAGTATATGGACTGAGGTCTCCAACGAAAATTTGGGTCACCCATCCATGCGCCGGACCCGATCGACGTTGCTTAACTTCACCGATCGAGTGCCGGCACCTTTACTGGTGCCCGTACAAGAAGCTGTTTGTAGTTTCCAGTAAGTTATTGAATGAGTGTTAGTGTTTATCCCTTGTTATAATTTGTTTTGGAACCCACAGATCCTGAAGGGGGTTTCGGGGGTGGAAATACGTAAAATACTCTTCGATTTATATTTGCGAAGAGTATAATAATTAATTGTTTAGTAGTCTTCTATTGGGAAGACTGTACCTAAATACTGTTACGTATTACACCCCCCTGAGGCCTGACGAGTAATACCCCTATGATACTAATAGCTGAAATTAAGTACCAATGGTTAGGCAACCAGCGAAATCTACGGCGGAGAGTTTTTTATTAAAGTGAAGTTTGGTAGCGAAAAGGTTATAAACATTGTAAAAGTTAGTTTAGAAGTATTGTGTAATCAGTAAATTATTAAATAAAGTGTTAGTGGTTGCTAAAATTATTTGAATCCCACGGATTCATACAAGGTGTTTCCCAAAAAGGGGTGAAAATACGCAACAATATTAATATGGTTAGTGATTTTTTTTAACACTGTTCTACTCTTATAAAAATTTTGAAAAAAATATGTTATAGAGCATAAGAAGGGGGCATTTAAAAAAATGGTGATAGAGTCTCAATATACATGAAATTTTTTATGTTTTAAAATTTTTAATTCGAACATTTACTGCAAATACTCAATAATTATTTATTTAATAATACCTCTTTGGTATATCTACCGCATATATAAAAAATCATAAGAATGGGTTATTAAACGTTACTAAAGAGGAAAACAAATATTTTCCAAAATTCCATTAATTAATTTGTTTTAAAAACCAGAGGAGACTGGGTAATTTTGCAAAATAGTTCCTCTTAATATTGTGATGTGAAGGTAAGGATATATCAGCCCAATTTTCCGTGGGCCATCTGGCCTATACTTACCCTGTTACACTCTTTTAGTTTAAGCTTTTTTTTTATTTATTGCAATTTTTTAATAGTATTACCGATTTACACATACTTATTTGTCAGATAATAATTCATTAGTATCGGAATTAAACTCACAATATTTATTAACAATATAATGATATCATTATTGTTATGAAAATTTGTAAACAATGAAGGTAATCTTTAATTATTTTTAGAATCATAAACATTTGTAAATTAACGAAAATCGAACAACAAAATGTCTATTTCCCTATATTTTTCTATTTGCAACTACATTTTCGTATTTTCTAGAGTATATTCTCAAGCACTATGAAGATAGTAATTAAGTTGTCAGTTATTATACTCTTCGTAAATACAAAACGAAGAGTATATTGCATTCGATCGGCACATTTCTAAAACCGATAACATTGCTCATAGAAAAACAATTTTCATATCACTGTGTTGGTGATTGAATTCTGAACAATTTTCAAAATGTCCGTCCGTCTGTCTGTCACGTTTTTGTAATCACGATAACTTAAGAACGAAAAGTCCGATTGTATTGAAATTAGGACAATAAGTTAACTAGAGGAAGAAAACTATTGTTTTTTTACAAAATCGATCAATAGTTAATTTTTTAATTGAAAGAAAAATTTTTTGTTTTGTAATTAAAGAAAAATGTTTGAAACTAATATTATTTACAGAAAAAACGGCAAAGAGTATCCTATAGAATGTGCAACAATTAAATAACAAGTGTAGTAAATCGGCGAAGAGCATATTGGTTAGCTTGTTTTATTATACTTCTGTACAATCTGTACATTTCTGACTTCTCTACGTTCCCGAATATTAAACTGGCCAAGTACGCCGATGACACAGCTATGTACGCACACAGTCATAATGCTCAGGCGGCAAATATGCTACTTAAGGCTCACATGGCTCGTGCCACGCCGTATTACGATCAGTGGAAAATTAGGATAAACGTTGAGAAGTCCGAATCTATAATCTTCACGTGCAGATTCACCGAAAATAAAATCATAACGCCAATTTCGATGAGGGGTCACAAAATTCCGGAAAGGGAGTGTGTGAAGTACTTGGGCGTACGACTAGACAAAAGACTGACATTTAATAAGTACATTAACGAAACTGTACG